>CM053622.1:485740966-485771634 GCA_028646595.1 Phalanger gymnotis
GGTATGGCTGCTTATAGACTAAAGAGTTCTATGTTCCACGCTTGGGCAGATGCGCTGCCTCACCAGCACTCCTCCTTCCCCAAGAACCCCCTACCGGGACTGGGCTTAAATCTTCAGCAGGCTCTTCACTCCTGCTCTGATCAGCCACTTAATTCCTCCCACCAGGTGGGCCTGGGGCCAGAAGCAACTGCAGCCCTAGTTCTAAAGCTGCCCCACCTCCACTGCCCCAGGGGTGGTGGCCGAACCACAAACTCAGTCCCGCAGCTTTTCCCACTAACCTTCTCTGTTGTCTTTGCTCTTTGTGGGTTGAGAGGTCTGGTGGATGCCACAGCTCAGTAATTCAGGATGCTAGGGCACTCTCCGCTTGTCTCCTGGTCTGGTAGGTCCGCCTCTGGTCTATTTGTGCCGTGCACTCTGGGCTCAGCTCCGCTCTGCTCAGCTGGGGGCTGGGAGCTCCATGCGGGACAGACCTTACCCAGAGACCATCCAGGCTGTCCTGGGCTGGAGCCCTGCTTCCCTCTGCCACTTTGTGGGTTCTGCAGCTCTAGAATTGGTTCGGAGCCATTTTTTTATAGGTTTTTGGAGGGACTTGGTGGGGAGCTCATGCCAGTCACTGCTTCCCAGCCGCCATCTTGGCTCCGCCCCTAAACACCCCAATCTTTAGAGCAGAGTAGATTCTGCTGTTCTCCATGAACAAATGTGCTATACTCACCAATAAATGCTTCTGGTTTTGCACTTGAATTGTGCCTTCATTCCCTTTGTTCAGGTGGATGCTGTGCCTCAATTAATCAAATTACCAATAAATCATGAAATGTTCCTTAAAATGATATTTCTTACAGCTTTGGGGTATACGATAAAAACCTGCCAAACTCTATTTTTGTTTCTCTAAGGAATACCTGTCAGGCATCCTTCTATTTAACTGTAACTTTCTTCATTAATTTAATTTAACGTATCAAAAGAATGTCAAGTTGATATGATTCAGTTCCTCCAGCAATATGTCCATTAATCATTAGTCATTTTACAAGCATCTCATATTTAGAGTAACAACCACCAAATTAAAATTTGTCAGTGGCTAAAAACTGTGATTCTTAATACCTTCTTCTCCTCTTTCTCTACATTCTGCCAGCATCATCATTTAAATGAAAAAGACTGACACAGCATTAAAGATCGCTTTTAATTTTCCAATGTTTCTTGGGTTGCCATGGCAAAAAAAAAAAACACCATTAGGTGGCCAGCCTCTCTGTGATTAGGCTAGTCCTTGGAAAAGAGATTCAGTATATTCTCAGAATTTTCTTCCATCATGGTAGAACTTGACAGAAATTACACTTCATTGATACAGCTTTTAAAAACCCAGAGTTATCACCATGGTATAATGAAGTATCAGTGTGATTCTTGTGGCAGATACATTCATACTATACTAATGATTATGAACATTATAAATTTTATAATGTTTATAAATTAAATTTTATGTTTACGAATGCAAATGTTTACAAATGTTTATAAAATTTTATATTTAAAAAGTTGAGATCAAGTTGAAATAATATTTTGTCTTAGAAAAAATAGGGAACCACTGGAGTTTACTGAGTATGAGTGACATGATCAGACCTGCACTTTAGAAAAATCAGTTTAGCAGATTTGTTGATAATGCATCATTAGAGAGGGGTAAGATAAGGTACATATGGAAGATGTTGAAGGGGAGGGGCAGGTAGCAATAATAAGATTCACCACCAATTGAATAGGTGGAATGTGAGAAAGTGGGGGCAGGTAGGAACACAGAGGTTACAAACCTATGTGACTAGAACAAGGATGGTGCCTTTCATAGTAATAAAGTATTTTGGAAGGTGGGAAGCTTTGAAAAGAAAGATAATATAATCAGATCTTTGATGCAAATCATAACGTGTCCATTCCTGCTTATCCTGTGTAACTCAGTCTGACCCACTGAAAATAAAAAATGATTCAGTAAATAGGGCTCTTACTCATTAGCACTACCCCCAGAGCATAGATTCCAGTAATTGCCATAGCCCCAAAATTGTTTAAGTGGAAGGAGTGTGGGTGTATTGAGGAAGGAGAGCAAGGGATACAGTTTTGCCTATGCAGCTGCTTTAAGTACCTGGATCATGACTAGATTATAACCACCCTGAGAGTTCAATGTCATAGAAGGCCATTGGTAAGAGGAGGTGGAATAAAGTATTGTTGAACAATAAATGGTGAAGACAGTAGTCTACTTGTGTTGGTAGCAAGCCCATATTAGCTCTAGTAGAGAAGGTAGGATTTAAATCATGCCTCTACTTCTTCATTGACTAATCACATATACCTTCAGGCCATGCCACAGCTCTCTGAAGTAGCATGTCCTTCACTTTGGAGTCCACTGCATTAAAGATTATGTTGTTTTTGAAATGCACTGTTAATTACTCATAATTTTCTCATATTGCAATTATATTGAGGGAAATGATTATTAAATAATCATTAATAGTGCTTATTATTGGTTATTGATGCAGGATTTTTTTCCCTTCCTATTTCCTCATTTGGCGATTAGATCAAAGCTTAGTTCTCTGAAAGGCAGGGCTGATGATGAGATGAAATCTTAGGCTTTGAGACTAGCCAAGTGGGAAAGCTTAGATGTGATCAAAAGGTAAAGAGATTCTACTCTAGGTGAATTCTGGCCCATTGTTTCTAGTAGGACAGGTCTGAGTAAAAATGGACACCCTTTATCTAGATTGCCCTAGATGTGGTCTGAGTAGAGATGTCTCTTTGTCCAAGACTGACTGAGCAAAGGCCAGTCCCCCTCAGCTGCCATTAGAGTAAGCCCACCTCTCATTATAATATTCATTCTTTCATTAATTATTAACCAATCAGAATTGGTTGCCACTTGTTGAGAACACCTACTCCTACAAGGGCATATAAACACCAAGAAGACCCAATGAGGACTCTTTGGTTTACAAGAGACAGCCAAATGACCATCCTTTTATTAATTATTTGCTAACCGTAATTGATAAAATGATTAATCACCCAGAAATGTTGTCTCCCAAACTTTAAATTTGTCATAAAATAGCTTACTTTTTTGAACTAAAGCTCAGGAATTCACATTTATCTGTATTCAAATTTTTGACTTACTAGATTTAACCTAAGCAGCTAGGTGGCACAGTAAATAGAGTCTCAGGCCTGGAGTCAGGAAGACTGCTCTTCCTGAGTTGAAATCTGGCCTCAGATATTTACTAGCTGTGTGACTCTGGGCAAGTCACTTAACTCTGCCTCAGTTCCTCATCTATAAAATGAACTGGAGAAGGAAATGGCAAATAATTCTAGCATCTCTGCCAAGAAAATCATTGAAGATGTCACAGAGTTGAATACAACTGAAAAATGGCAAAATAACAACAACAAAGATCTAACCTATCATTTGAGCTCATCTAGATATTTTAAATCACAAATCCATCCAGAAATGTACTAGTTATACATTCCAGCTATCTCTCAAATCTAAGTACAAAGATGAGCAGTTCAGAATGACCAGGTTGGATAGGGGCTTTCAAGGATATCCTAAGCTTGGCCAAGACAAAAAAGCCTTGGACAAGGCAGAAATAAACTTTACTAATACCCTCATAGGCTGATGCTCGACCATCTTTTTGTAAGCCCCATGTTGTAAGAGCCACACCTTTGGGGAAAGGGGTCACAAGAAGAAATGGACTCTAAGAGAAGAGACTAAGATGGTACCACTAACCTCAGAACCTTTGGTCAAAAGTTGCTGAAGAATTGGATCCCAGATGTTGTCTAGCAATGGCCAGGAAATAAATTCCAACTGTACAGAAGTTATCATGAACGATCATTATTGTCCATGGGTTGAATTGGGAAAAATGGAATATTAATGAGACCCCCCCCCCCAGCCCCACTCCCATCCGCCTTGTAACTCAGAGGCCAGTGTGTCTGTTTTAAAGTTCTTTAGGGAATGCTTGTCTCAGTGATGCCAGTGAGTCAGAATTCAAGATAAAGACAGAACCTGGATATACAAGACTGTGGAACCTGGAACACAAATGACTGTGATTTACTTAAACTCTGGCAGGTTTTAATACTCTACCTCTCACTGTTGATTTCAATCAATAAATATTCCTTAATATATGTGTAAGTGAACTTGGAGGAGAGATTGAGATACTGTGGGAATTGGTGAATATAAGACAAAAGAATTACAAATTTTGATGAGATTAAATCATAGATTAGACAAAATGAGCAGATAATGGAGTGGGAGTTGGGGTCAGGTACTGCCATCTGAACACGCATAGTGGAAGACAGTAAACAGTTCCAATTTGAAGCACCACCTAGTGACTCATACAGATGTTGCAATTCAAGTATGTGACCACTTAGACACCTTGGTGTCAAGGTAAATCAAGTGCACCTGTAGCGGGGGAGGAGGAGGTAATCATCTATTAGAATTGTTTTTGGCATTTTGTGAACTAAAAATATTTTCTTTTATTTGGAATTTTAAAAAAATGTGCAGAAAATATTTATATATTTAATTATTTTCTCTTTCCTTAATTTTGTTTCTTATTTTTAATGTTTTTCCCACTACAATTCTATTTTTGGGGGGTCAACTCAGAATCTCTAATAGGATTCCATAATCAAGTGTACAATGTGTACTATAGCTTAAGATTATAGTTAAGATTATAGTTAAGATTCTATTGTTTACAATATTACTTAAAATAATTTTGAATACTTTTTAACCAATACTTCTAAGAGTAAATGTTGATAGCCCTGTTGCTTAACTAACTTCACATGGCACTGATTTCATTGTTATTAACTGCCCTATTGTATGCTCAATGCTTATGTGTATGTTTTACAATTGTTTTATTATATGTCATTTGCTTGTACTCCCCTCTGATGGAACCTGGTCTGTGTGAGCCCAGAATCCCTTGGCTTTGCTGGGTACAATTTTAATTAGATTTTGAACAAGATGGGAGTCACAGTTTTAGAAATGTGTTGTGCATTAGTGAACATGGAAATATATAAAGGACTTTTCAAACTGGGGTAGCTAGCATTAAAATAGGATCATTGTGAGCACATTGAAGGTGGGGTTTGTTTGTTTGGTTTGGTTTGGTTTTTGATGGACTTCCAGAAATGGTGGATTACTCCAAAATTCCTAGTGAGGTAAGAGTTAGGAAGAGAAGTTGGAAACTAATTACAAAGTCTTTCTCTGAAGATAAGAGAAATTTGAAGCCTTAATGTCCAGAGAAGTTTGCCAATGAAGAAATTAGAACATCTGATTGAAAAAGAAACAAACAAAAAATGCCTAGTAAAGAATTGTATCAACTAATGGTAATGGATGCAGATTTTCTGAACCGCAAGTTGATCAATGGCCTAAACCAAGGACTTTCTTAAAATTGAACCCACATCCTCTTGGGGAAAAACCATTCGAGCCTTAGGTCAATTACATAACTGACATATAATAACAATGATAAGTAATTAATGTAGAAAAAGGGATTAGCTGTTGGAAAGCCATAAAGGACCAGATTTTGGACATGTGTAGAAACTAAAGACTCCCAGTCCAGATGTCACATGGTAACAATGCTTACAAAAATTAGAGAGGAGGTAACGTGGCAAGCATACGCTAACCTGCTCACTCTAATTCTATGTTACGGCCTCAAGGGGAGAAGCCTTTTGATTTAGGGGTGCAAAGGGACAGTCTGTTACAAAAACTGATAGAGAAATCAAAACTTGAGAAGTGAACAAAGTCAAATAAGTGGGTAAGTATATGACGCATAGCTTACCTCCTTGGAAGACAAGATAATGGTTTAGGAGAGTTTATCAATTCACTTTAAAAATATCAAGTTGATAGAGTGGATAGAGTTGGACTTAGAGTCAGAAAGGCCTGAGTTCAAATTTTACCCCAGACATTGTTTGACTGTGTGTGATCCTAGACTGTATGATCTTGGGCAAATCATTTGCCTCTGTTTCAGTTTTCCCATCTACAAGTTGGGAATTTGATCCACCTACATACACAAGTTGTTGTTGTGAGGATCAAATGAAATAACACTTATAATGTACTTTGTGAACCTTCAAGTTCTATATAAATTCTAGCAATTATTATGTCATTCAGAGAAATTATTTACACTGCATAAGTCCATGGAGGTCTATCCTGAGCAATCACCAGTCATCTTGACTTTTGTCTTGACACTGGACTTGGATGACTTTAGAAGAGTAAGGCTGACGATTGTGCAGCTCTGCCTCATTCAAATCCATCTCACCAGGAAGTCAAGACCCGATGATGTTACTGCTCCTCTTCTAAGGACAGACAACAAGAACAACAATCAAGTACATAAACATAGATTAAAAGTTCTGGAGAGAATAACCTATGCCTTAAGCAAATTACAATTTTATTTATTGGAGTTTAAATGGATTTATTTCAGTGCTTTGTTTCAATGTTAGGTTTGCTACCATTTAAAGTTAACCAAGGAAATTAACAAATGTCTCTAACTCACATCAGATTCTGCCACTGGTTCTGCATAAAAAGAATGCTTGGGATGGTTTTGAACGCTGCACCTTGGTGACAAACAGAGGTTAATCCAGGATATGCTCTTATCTCTCAACTTGGTACAAATTTGAAATGAAGTTTATGTAAACTAATCCTATTTTACTTTTCCAGAAATTCCTAAGTGCAAAAACCCCAGCGATAGGACAACCCTTTCCTGCGTATGACAGTTTTAAACTACTGAAACCCATTTAAGTTTGGTCACCTGGCTCAGTTTTCTATAAAAGCTTCATAAGATTCTAGCCGCAAACAGTATTTCTGACATCCCGATTTATCACCACACATGCAATAGTAACCTCATTTTGCAAATCAAGGAGAGACGGCAAGTGAGAAAGGAGAAAGCTTCAATTGACACACAGTACCTTGACAACCAATGATAATGGGAAAAGAGACCCAGAAAAGTTAATGATAAATGAAGTACTGATAACCTTGCTTATTGCCCTAAATCTTTCCATGGTGTGGCTATGATTTTTTTAAAAATGTTCATCATCAGGAAATCTGTCAATCAAATATTAACAGAAACAGAAGGCCTGGGTTCAAGTGCTCCCTAGCTATATATAACCGTGGGCGAGTCACTTCCCCTACCAATGCTCTAGACAACTATATCTAAGTTGGGCAAATCACTTAACCACTCAACACTGCACAAGTATAAATGTTGCAGAGACAGCTGGAGGAAGTTTCTTTACCTGGAAATTCTCTGCACCAATGAATTTATTAATCCAGTCCCTATTCCTGTCCCTCTCCTATCTTTCTCATCATTAGAGAATCTCTGAAGAACTTCATTGAAGTGAAAATTTGGCTCATAAGGACAAATGAAAATGACTGATAGATGGATGGATGACTTTGCAGCTCCACCTTGACTGCCTGGCAGGTCCCTCAAGAATTCACTCCTCATCATTGGGCTTCTGGAAAATTCCTATGTATGGTCTCCAGCTCCTGGACTCTAATGGCTCACTCTCCAATCTTTCAATTTCACAAATAGGTTAAATCCTTAACCTATTTCTCCTAAAACATTAAAGAGTAAATGCAAAGAAACGGCAGAAGCCAGGATTCACAAGCCACACACAGATGCAAAAAAGAGATCAAGACCTTTCCCTTCATATTGTCTCTTTTACAAGACTTCAGGTAGGCAGGACAGAGCCACACCCCATCCAAATTAAATCTTTAGAAACCTTATATGGGAGATAAAAACAAGGGTAGGTTAATTGATGTTAATTGATGCATTCGAAAGTGCTGGCACATTTCACATGAATAATATTACTTGTACCTGATGGGGATGGCATTGGAACCAAGCTACATACTTTAGCCCTTTTATGTATAACACTTTAGACACTTCCATACAGGTATCACGTCCCCATGAATCTCAGCTCAGGCAGAAAGCAAGCGGTTAACCACTTGTTCTGCTCCACTTCGGAGAGTAGAATCAATAGCTGTAAATGATATTTTCAGAGGCAAATGTTGGCTTGATGTAAGGGGAAGTATTTTAACAGTTAGATACTTCTATAGGTGAATGCCGAGGCCTGAGGAAAAAAAAAGGTGAATTCCTTATCACTGGAGTTTTTCAAGGGGAAGCTTCACATAGACTTGTCGGCAATGCCATGGGGAGGAGGTGGGGGGGAGGGCAATTTATCTTTAGGTATAGGTTTACTAAGTGCCACCTCCAGTCATCCTGATCTATTCTATATCTCTTTTCCTTTCTTTCCTTCTTTCCTTCTTTCCTTCCTTCCTGCCTTCCTGCCTTTCTTTCTTTCTTTCTTTCTTTCTTTCTTTCTTTCTTTCTTTCTTTCTTTCTTTCTTTCTTTCTTTTTCTTTCTTTCTTTCTTTCTTTCTTTCTTTCTTTCTTTCTTTCTTTCTTTCTTTCTTTCTTTCTTTTTCTTTCTCTTTCTTTCCTTTTCTTTCTTTCTATCTCTTTCTTTCTTTCTTTTTCTTTCTTTCTCTTCTCCTTTCCTCCTGTCCACATAAAGTATCATACCCTTATGTGTGGATGCTCTGCCCAAAGGAATGTAAATTTTTGATTGCTGAAACCTCACAAGATACCTTGAGTTTTATAGGTTAGATTTCTTTTTAAGGACCCTGCCTTAAACCCAAATCACTCTAGCTCTCACTGAATGGCTAATAACTGGTCCAAGGCCAAGCCTTGCTTGGTCACTGTTTGGGCCCCAATTGGCTCGGAGTGAATGCAAATATCAATAGTTTCTATTTTGGCCAGAAACCCTGAGAGTCTTACCCTCCCAGATTGTTATTTTTTTAACTAGGTAATAGTGTCCATTCTTTGCCTTATTTCTTACCCAGCTTTAATTACTGAATGGGTTTGCTTCAGTCAGACTGAGGCCTATTAAAGACCTTGGCTTAAAAAGGCCAAGGCCTCCCACTGCATCAAGCGCCACCTCCAGTCATCTTACTCTGCATCCTGCCACTGGACCCAGATGACTCTGGAGGAGAAAGGGAGGCTGGTGCCTTTACACAGCCTTCCCTCACTTAAATCCAATTCACTTGCATATCATGGCATCACCTCCCAAATGTCATGGTCCTCTGAAAACAAAGGACAACCACAAACTAAATGAAGTAGATTTTGTGATTCTTTGATTTTTCCCAGTTCAGAGCTTAACTTGATCTTACCTTACCTTACATATTGAGTCTTGTTTTGTATTATTTCTCAGCATGCATCCCCTATTCCTCCTTAACTTTGTTGATCTCATTGGCATATTCTTTCTTCTGTTTTATGTATCCAAATCCCATACCTCCATCAAGTCTGAGCTCATCTGAACTGCTGCAGGAAGCCTTCTGTGATTACTCCAACTCACCATGACCTCTCCTTTCCTTCTTTTTCTGAATTTGTACTGCACTTACAGTCAAGTCTATGCTTAGCTTAATCATTCTTTAAATGTTCTATGTGTCATCCATAACCTAAGATGTTCCCCCAAAGAGTTCTTTACTCATGTGTACTGGTTTAAATTAGGCTTTGTCCTCACCCCAAGAACAGAACCCCAGGGAAATATTATGAGCAGAGTTTAGGTAGTGTACATGTGTAGAGTTGCTTTATACAAGGGTAACAGGATCCTTTCCTATAGGAAAAGTGTATACTTATACCTTTCAATGGGACAGATTTTTATTTCCTTCATCCTTTATCATTTCCTTCATCAGGTAGGTTGGCATGTTTATTTATCTCTCAGAGGTCCTAAAGTCCTTATCTGCCCTAGGAATGACAAAATGAGAAATATTTTTTTTCTGTTTCCCATCTCCTTGTCAGTGAGAAAGTTGAAAATGCCTGTGGCATGGAGCTAATTGGTTTTAGAGATTACCTTCTAAGTGTATCTTTGCTTCTTTCAATCACACTATCTCCTTGTTGTTTCCTGAAAGATGATGGTTAAGCTGGTGACCATGGACACTTAAAAATGCTAATGTTTATTGACTAACTTTTGAGCATTTTATCAAATATTTTATTTTATTTTTTTCCAAAATAGTAATTAGTTGATTATTATATAGAAAAAAATGTTTACCGACATATTTACATAAATTATCTCTAAGGTCCTCTAAAATCTGATAATTATATGTTTGTGTTTCTATGGGAAGAGAGGCTGGTTTCAAACCAACATGAATAGTTGGTTTGACAGACACATAAACAGGAATATAGCCATATGTGACCATTGCATATATATATGCATATATATAAATATATTTGCATACACACATACATGAAGAGTTGTTAATATGAATAACATGTACTTTGAATGCATCTACTTAGTACACATACACACACACAGACACACACACCCAAACCTTCTAGTCCCCAGGGAATTCTGAAAAATGGACTATTACACAATGATCATTTATATTTTTACTTCCTCCAATTTAAGAGCGATGTTACTATCATTTGTTGCTATCGTTATGTATTACAACTATTTTAGTGCCTTTTAACCTGGTAGCTACTAACACCAAATAGAAGCACTTGTGAATGAATACATTAGTGTTTTGAAATTAGAATGAATTGGGTACAATATGCCCATATCCCTACAACTCAGAAATAATTAATGAGGTCATTTCAAATCAGACAATTCAGGTCAAGAGCAACTATAGTTATATATTACATTGAATTTCAATTTTTATCATGAGGGCAAGCTCTAAATATATTGCTTCTTCTGTGCTAACATGATTTTAAGAGTTTTTCCTTTGATGGATATAATTTTAAATGGAATTAATTTACCTAAGAAGAGAATAATTTTTCTTTTGATTACTTTGTATATTCAACATTGATGCAACAATCAAGAATTTTCCTCAGGAGAACACTGAGGGATAGACTGAGATCATTTAGACGGAACAGGTGGTTGAAAAATGCTTCCAGAATAGCATTTTTCCTACAGCTGTTAACGCACCACAACCTTATATAACGAGCCAAGAAAAACAGATTTATTTCTTACCCAGAAGATAGACTGAAGGCGTTGGTAAGTCTGCTGCAGTATATTTCAAGTTCAAGGAATGTTTTGGACTTTGAATCGAATTCTAAAAATATTTATTAAACACCTGCCACATTCAAGGCCCTGGGGTAGGTGTTAAAGATACAAAAATGAATGACACCACCCTTGGAGAAGTTTCAAGGTCCTTCTGACTTAAGGAATCTGTTTATTCAATTGCACACAAGTGAACAAGGGTTTCATTGGAGGAAGGTGAATAGTAAATATATTTATGTATATAATGAAACATTAAAAACCATTTCTTACCATAAAGTTTCATATTCTTTTTATGGAATTTGAAAATATAATAGGATATTCATGAAGCTCTTCCGTGTATCCCCAGAGTGAGCTGAATATACGTTTGCGGTTAAGTCTATGGTAACTGGTCTCATATTTTGTTTTCTCATCCTTCTCCACTGCATTTTCTTTGTATATAAAACAAGAATTCTCTCAAAATGCAATAAATAACAGGTTTCCTTAATGTGGGGACAGAAGGCATTGTTAAAAACAGGCAGAAAATAAACAAGGTATAAAAAGAGAAGGAATTACTAAAGGTAAGCAATGGTGGTTAGCCAGACAGTGATGGAACAGGGCAAATGAAGGAAGTGGAGCATGTGCCAGGTGCCAGCATTGGAGAGGCAGGCACAGCCACGCAACTGGAAAACTTTTCCCAAGCTGATCACTCCTTAAGTAGATCAATGAGCCAAACAATACCTTAACCGCTCATGATTATCTTCGGTTCAGTGTGTCTTCATAACAAGCAGGGAAAGAAAAGACAATGAAAGAAAAGAAAGAAGAGGAGAGACTGAATGTTTGATCATTTGATTGCTGTAGTATAGTACCAAGGTGGCAGAGGGACGAAAGAACCCTATGAAGCCCTCCCAATTTCCCCTCCAAATAATTAGAAATCTGCCTCATAATTGATCTAGGAACAGGGAAGCAGCTTACCAGCTGGGTAGGAAAGGTCTGTTTCACTGGGATGGGAGGGGAGTGAGGTCCAAGAGCTGCAGCAGCCAGCCTCACAGAAGGGGGCCTGCAGCAAGGCTCTGAGCCTGGGGTACTCCACCAGTGAGGCCCTGCCCTCTTGCAAACCAGAAGCCCCTAAGGCAAGTGAACAGTCTGTGTAGTGCAGCAAGGGCCCACCCCAGCAACCCAATCCCCAGCACAAGCCACCAGTGATGGCCTTGACCACGTTGCTGAGAAGCAGTGAAATGCACCCCACCCCTCCCCATAGGCCAACAGTGAGAACCTGTCCCTAGGGCTCACCAGCAAGAGACATTGTTTCCATCACAACATAGCAGAGGGGTGCAGCCTCTGGAGCAAACCAGCAACAAGATTACCTCTTCCAGGGCCAGCCACCAGAAACACTCTTTTACCATAGCAATCCAGAAGCAAGGCTCCACTCTTGGAGCAGGCTAGCAGACAAACTCCACACCCAGGGAGTCCAACAGAGAGGCCTCTCCTACAATACAAGCCAGAGAGGAAGCCTATCCTCCAGAGAAGGCAGGCAGCTAAGCCCTGAAGCCCAGTGAAAGTCATCAGTAAGATCCAGAGTACAGCAACAAAAAGCTTGGGACAGTGCAGGACCAGAGCGCAACTCTCACATAAAACACCAAAACACAACAAAGGCAAAAAAAGAAATCTTGACTTTAGAAAGTTACATGTTGATAGGGTGGATCAAGGCATAAACTTAGGCGAAGACAATAGTGTTCAAATAGCTACACGTAAAGCCTCAAAGAAAAATGTAATTTGGTCTCAGGCCCAAAAAGAATTCCTGAAAGACATTTTAAAAAGTAAATTAGAGAAGTAGAAGAAAAATTGGGAAAAGAAATGAGAGTAATACTAGAGAATCATGAAAAAGAGTCAATAGTTTGGCAAAAGAAATAAAAATTTACCAATGAAAATAACTCACTAAAAAATAAAATTGGACAAATGGAAAAGGAAGTACAAAAGCTCACTGAATAAAATAATGCCTGGAAAATTAGAATTGAATAAGCAGAAACCAATGAATCTAACAGACATCAAGATACAATAAAACAAAATTTAAAAGTATTTTAAAAAGAAGAAAATGTGAAATTTTTCATTGGAAAAACAACTGACTTAGAAAATAGTTCCAGAGAAGATAATATAGGAAGATAATATAAGAATTTGAACTACCTGAATGCCATGATTAAAAACAAACACCTGGAAAACAGTTTTCAAGAAATCGTCAAAGCAAACTGTCCTTATATATTCGAACCAGAGGGCAAAATAGAAATTGAAAGAATCCACAGATCATTGCCTGAAAGAGATCTCAAAATAAAAACTCCTATGAACATCATAGCCAGAACCTACAGATCAAGGAGAAAGTACTGTAAGCAGCCCAAAAGAAACAGTTCAAATATCAAGGAGCTACAATCAGGATTGCACAGGATTTGGCAGCTTCTACATTAAAGAACCGGAGGGCTTGGAATATGATATACCAGAAGGCAAAGGAGTTAGGATTACAACCAAGAATCACCTATCCAGCAAAACTGAATACAGTTCAGGGGGAAAAAATGGATATTTAATGAAATAGAGGACTTTCAAGCATTTCTAATTAAAAGATGAGACCTGAATAAAAAAATGTGACTTCCAAATACAAGATTCAAGGGAAACATAAAAAAGTAAAAAAGAAAGAAAAAATATAAGAAATTCAATAAAGTTAAATAGTTTATATTTCTATATGGCAAGATATTTGTAACTCAACGACTTTATTACTATAAAAGTAATGAGAAGGAGTATGTGGAGACAGAGGGTATGGATATAAGGTAACATTTATGAGATGAAACCTCAAAGGGGAAAGAAAGAAAATTGCACTGGAAGAAGAAGAAGGGGAGAGATGAATGGGGTCAGTTATCCCAAATAAATGAGGCATGAAAGAACTATTCTAATGGAGGGGAAGATGAGGGGGAAGAGGTGACAGGCAAAACTTAAACCTTACTCTCATCAAAAATGACTCAAAGAGGGAATAACATACACACTCAGTTGGATACAGAAATCTCTCATACACCATAAGGAAGTAAAAAAGGATGAGGATAATAGAAGAGGAAGGAGGACTGATAAAAGGGAGAGTACATTGGGAAAGATGGTGATCAGAAGTAAAACACTTGTGAGGAGGGAAAGAGTGGGGTATAAGAGAGAGTGAGGGATAAACAAGTGAAAATGGCATGGAGAGAAATGCAGTTATTTATCATGACTGTACATGAGAATGGGATGAATTCAACCATAAAATGGAAACAGCAGAATGAAATAAAAAACAGAATCGTACAATATGCTGTTTATAAGAAACACATCTGAAGCAGAGAGATACACAAAGGGTGTCTGGTAAGAGGCTGGAGCAGAATTTGTTATGCTTCAGCTGAAGCAAAGAAAGCAGGGGTAGCAATAATGATTTCAGTCAAAGCAAAAATTTTTTTTAAAAGATCTAATTAAAAGAGATAAAGAAGGAAATCATATTTTGCTGAAATATACCATAGACAATGAAGTCATATCAATATTAAACATACATGCACTAAACATGCATCTAAATTTTTGAAGAAGTTGAATAAGTTACAAGAAGAAATAGATAATAAAACTATACTAGTGAGGTACCTCAACTTACCCCTCTCAGAACTAGATGAATTTAGCCAAAAGTAAACAACAAAGAAGTTGAGGAGGTGAATAAAATTCTGGAAAAGTTAGATACGATAGATCTCTGGTGAAAAATGAATGGGAAGGAATATACCTTTTTCTCAGCGGCACATGGCACCTACACAAAAACTGACCATATACTAAAACATGGTCATAGAACACAACCAAATGCAGAAAAGCACAAATAGTAAACATATCCTTTTCAGATAACAATGCAATAAAAATTACATTCAATAATAGAAAAGAGAAATTAAAAATTAATTGGAAATCTAATCTAATCCAAAAACAAGTGGTGTAAAGAACAAATAATAGAAACGATGGATAATTTCATTAAAGAAAATCACAACAATGAGATAATATATCCAAATTTATAAGATGCAGCCAAAGCTAATAATTTGAAGTCAAAGGGATGCCAATCAATTGGGTATATGATTGTGATAGAACATTATTATTCCATAAGAAATGACAATCAGGATGATTTCAGAAAAACCTGGAAAGACTTATATGAACTGATGCATAGTGAAATGACCAGAACACAGTTACAGCAATATTGTTCGATGAAGAATTATGAATGACTTAGTTTTTCTCAGCAATACAATGATCAAAGGCAATTCCAAAGTACCAATGATGAAGCATACTATCCAGCTCCAGAGAAAGAATTGATATTGATTGAATGAAGACTGAAGCATGCTATTTTTCACTTTCTCTTATTGTTTTTTTTCTTTCATTCGAGTTTTCTTGCACAAAATGACTAATATACAAATGTATAATGCATATGTATAATGTATATGTATAACCTATATCTGATTGCTTACCATTTTAGGAGAGGAGATGGGAGAGAGGAAGGAATGGAGGATTAGAATTTGGAACTCAAACTTTAAATAAAAATGTTAAAGAAAAAAATGTTTAAATTAACATTTGTAGTATTGTCCTTTTCATTGTATGGGCACAGCCAAGTCATGAGCATGGAATATTTCTACAGTTATTTATGTTGTCCTTTACTTCTTAAAGGAACACTTTATAATTTAATCTAAACAAGTCTTCATGTGTTTTGATTTATCCCCAGATGCTTTATGCATTTTGTAGTTATTTCAACTAAGATTTTCATTTACGTTATTGCCTCTTGGATTTTGTTATTATTTCGAAAAGAAGTTGATTTGGAGGGTTTATTTTATAGATTAATACTTTGCTGAAGCTATTTATTGACCCAATTAACATCTTTGCTGATTCCCTAGGATTTTTCAAGTAAGCTATCATATCATCTGCAAAAAAGGATATCTTTATCTCTTTTTTACCTATCTTTATATCTTTAATTTCTTTCTCTTGTCTTATTTCCATTGCCGGCATTTCCAGAATTATATCAAATATTAGTGGGGAGAGTAAAAAACCTTGCTTTACTCTTGCATTTATTGGAGAAAAGTTTTAGTTTATTCCAATTGCATATGACTCTAATGCTCAATTCTAGATAGATACTTTTAATTATAATTTTACAAGGTCATTCTATGCCTATAATTTGTAGGGTGGGTCACTTGATCAAATGAGTAGGGTTCTTTGTCAAAGGCTTTTTCTGTATCTATTCAGATAATCATGTGGTTTTGGATATTTCAGTTTTTAATAAGATTATGTTAACTATCTTCCTAATATTGAACCTAATATTGTTCATGATTAATGATTCCTGGGATAAATTGCTTTAGAGCTTCAGAACAATTAATTTTATTTAAAATTTTTAAAATGATAATCATTAATGATATTGGTCTATGCATCTTTTTTGTTTTATTCTTTAGGCATAAGGAGTATATTTATCTCATAAAAGAACTCTAGTAGGTTTCTTTTTTCAGTTCTTGAGAGTAATTTGTGTAATATGAGCACTAACTTCTTTAAAATTTTTATAGCATTCTCCCATTTTTATTTTATATTTTGATAATATTCCTCTATTTCTTTTGTGTTCTGTTTTGGCTACATTTAACTATGCGTAATGGGTTCTGATTATTTTTGTTTCTTCTAGAGGTTTTGTTTTACTTGATCTTTGCTATTTTATTGATTTAGTTTTCCAACTTTTAATCAAATTATAAATTTATGCATAGGTTTATAAATTTTTTAGTCTTCTCAAAGAACCATTTTAGTTTGCACAAGTGAGGAAATATTAAAAATTAGAGAAGAAATAGATAAAAACCAAATTATTAGAAATTATAAATAAAACTAAAATCTGGTTCTTTGAAAATCAATCCCTCCCTTTGCCTACTTGCCTATTCTCCTGTAGGATCTCTTTTTCCTGAGAAACTACAGGAGTTATTTTCATTTCATTGTCAGCCTTTGACTTGATTAGAAAACATTACATACATATTCTTCTGTATCTTCTTCCTCTCTTCCCTCAGTTTATGCACCCTCCCATTCTGTAACTTAGTTCTACAAAAAAAAACAAACAAAAAAATTGATACCCATAGGCAGAAGTTTGTAAGGTTTAGTAGTGTATTATGTGTCAGGTTTGTTACTCCACAATAACTACTATGATCTGTTGTATTTGAAAAGCAAATTATTTCTTCAGATCTGGTTTTCTTTCTAAAAATGTTTTGAACTTTTTATTTAATATCCATCTTTTTTTTCTTTTATGATTAATCATAGATTTACAGGGTAGGTCAACTTGGTTATGTCATAATTTCTTTGCTTATTCTATTCTTCCCTGCAGTTTCTGATGGGTACAGGTGGATATTATGTTATATTAACTTCCCTCATATTTGTCTTTTACATTTCAAGGTGTTCAGCATGGTTGCTTGTAGAATTTGTTGTTTGTCAATGGAATTATCAGATTTATTCATTATGGGCATTGAAATTTGCCACATAGAGATTTTTTTCCTAAAGACAATCTATGGATTCTTTTGATTTATATTTTGTCTTCTATGTTCAAGTTTATAGGCAATTTTCTTATATTATTTCTTGCACTATGATGCTCAAGTTTTTGACTTGTCAAAATGTTCTTTTGAGAATCCTAAAATCATTAAGTTTCATCTCTGTGTTTTGAGTTGAGATTAATATTTTGCTTGCATGAAGATTATGCTTTCTTCTAATTTTTTCCTTCTCTTTCAAATTTCTCTTCACTTTCTTCTGCTAATTTGCATTCTTGATCATTTCTCCACTTTCATGTATTTGTATTCTTAATACTCTCCTTAATATTTTGGTGAAACTTGCCACCATGGATTTGAGTTTTCTGTTCTACCAATTGTTTCTTCTGTATCAGCCATAAACTTTGCTTTTGTAACTCATTTCTTCTTTAAAGCACCTGAGGAACAGTTTTCTATGGTTCCCTGCTCTCAGGAAGTCACAGGTTCCTCTGCCTGACCAGATATTAATTCATTTTCCTTTGTCTTGCAAAGTTAATTCATAGATGCTTGAAGTCTTTTGCCTGATTTGGAGGCCACATACCCTCCTGTTGTTAATATTTTCCCCTTCTGCTTGATGTTTCTGCTTGTTCTTAAAATATTTAATTAAGGTTTCTCCGTTCTGAGATCTTTGGTAATTTCAGTTTTTTTCTTATTTCCCCTTCTGTTCCAAGTGACTTCTGGGATGGCAGAACTGTCCCCAGATGGATCTGGAGATCCCTATCTCGGTCTTAACGGCGTGTCACGTAACCATATGTGTGTCCTATCACTGTTCCCTCTGCTCTTTCATTCACTGAATGAGCTCTGTGGGGAATAGAGTTTGACTATGTATGAATTTCCACAAGATCTTCAAGGCACTGGAAAGAGAAAGAATGTTGATATATAGAAGCGAATTCTATTACAAGCTTATGGATTAGCTTATGTAGCCCTCCAGCCTCAGCATAATAGGTGGTATGCTAAGTGAGCACATTAGGGGTTAGAAATCCTTCTCTGTTGTTGGTTCATTGAGGTTTCACCTTGTTTGGGTTCTTGAGCATGGAGATAGCTGAAATTGCTTTATCTCTTATGACTAATACATATTTTGGAGAGAGTTAGAAAATCATAAGAATTTAATAAAATAATCTTCCATC
Source organism: Phalanger gymnotis (assembly GCA_028646595.1). Lineage (NCBI taxonomy): Eukaryota > Metazoa > Chordata > Mammalia > Diprotodontia > Phalangeridae > Phalanger > Phalanger gymnotis. The sequence goes on from CM053622.1 coordinate 485,759,589, forward strand.
TCATTGGTCACATGACCAAGGAGTCTTATATAAACTATTGTATGACCTACAAATGTTTCATTTTGTTTCACTAATAAACCAAAACTAAAATAGGGCATTAGCGTAAGTCAGACCCATCCATTACAAAAGTCATTGCACAGAAGTTCCAAAGTCTTGAGATACTTATGTTCTTAAAATATTCAGCATGATTTGGGAGTATTTTCTTTTCACACATTGAGCTTGTTTTACACATCTTACTTATATCTGTTTCCAACTGAGGCCAGACAAATCTGTTTCTTAATGCCTTTTGGGTCCTTCTGTGAACTATATGTCCAAAGTCATCAAGTTTTTATAGACAAAGGACATTATACGCTGGATAGCATAAGTCGTTTCTATTTAACTTCAAGCTGTGATCTTCTTGTCCTCTTCTATGGTCAGGACTAAGTGAGGTGCATAAATCTTGGATTCATCTGTCTAGAGATCATAGGGAACAAAAAAATTAAATATAGCTTATGGTAAAGTCTTACAATTAAGTTGAAAGATCAATTTCATTAGCTTAAGATTGAGCAGACATACCATCTAGGCAGGTTAGGGGACTACAAGTTCATTTTAACTTAGCAACAATAGTCAAAAAAACTATTGCAGTCTTAGGATATCCTATAGTATGAAGAAGTGCAACTCAGAAAAGGGCAGGGATAATACTGTTACACTGTGGCCTCATCAGACCACACATGGGGAATTGGATTCAATGGGTGACTTGGGTGCCTCATTTTAGGAAAGATTTATAATCTGAAGAGCATCCAGAGAAGCATAATCAAATTGCTGAAGTTCCTCCAAATAAATGGCATATGTGGATCATTTGGAGAAACTGGGACTATTTAGCCTAAAGGAGCAAAATAGTGGGAGGAGACATCATAGCTGTGTTTAATGGAGCAGCTAGGTAGCACAGTGGATTAGGAACTGAACATGGAATCTGGAAGAAGAGAATTCAAATTCAATCTTTGGATACTTAAGTGATCCTAGGCAGATCATTTAAACTCTGGCTCACTTTCTTCATCTATAAAATGAGAACGATAATAGTACCTATCTTCAAGGGTGTGGATAAAATGAAATAACATTTGTAAAGTATTTTGCAAAACTTATTGCTGTGGCGGCAGCAGCAATAGCAGCAGAAGAAGCAACAGCTGCTGCTCAGTTCCAGGCCCACTGATGGTAGCAGTGGAGGGCAGGGAGAGGGTCAAGTGGCTGATCAGAAGGGAATTGTAGGGATCTCTGTGCTGGCACTAAGGCAGGATTCTCTTGCTTTGCCCTGCTTGGATCTGAGTCACAGTCCTAGATGGTGGTCCTGGGGTGAGGAAGAGCACTGGCATGGCAGAGCTTGCAGCAGCTGTGGAGAGGGAATCCTCCTCGCAGTTCCAAGGCACAAAAGAGTGCTTGAGGTCACTCAAAGACCAGAGTACAGGACAGGACAGGAGTAAACACCTCTCCTTGGATCATACCACCTCAGAAGAACTGAAAACCCCTGAAACTTGAGACACTTCACTCTCCACTCTGGAAATAGAGTCCTACTTTGACAAAGAACTCAAAAGTCAAGTAATTGGTTGGAAAATGAGCAAACAGAGTAAAAAACCTCAGACTATAAAATCTCACTTTGGCGACAAAGAAGATCAACACATAACAACCAAAGGAAGACAACAAAGTCAAACCTCCTACATCGAAAGCCTCCAAGAAAAATATAAATTGGTCTCAGGCCATGGAACAGCTCAAAAAAGAGTTTGAAAATTAAATAAGGGAAGTAGAGGAAAAATTGAGAAGAAAAATGAGAGTGATGCAAGAAAATCATGAAAAATGAGTCAACAGTTTGCTAAAGGAGATCCCCCAAAATACAGAAGAACTAACACCTTAAAAATAGACTAACACAAATGACAAAAGAAATCCAAAAAGCCAATGAAGAGAAGAATACCTTAAGAAGCAGAATTGGCCAAATGGAAAAGGAGATCCAAAAGCTCACTGGAGAAAATAATGCCTTCAAATTTAGAATGGAGCAAATGGAAGCTAATGATTTCATGAGAAATTTGAATTTCAAATACAAGAATGAAGAGAAGCATGAAAAGTTAAACAGGGAAGAGAAATCATAAGGGACTTATTAAAATTGAACTTTTTACATTCCTACATGTAAAGATGATATTTGTAATTCATGAGACTTTTCTAAGCATTAGAACAGTTGGAGGGGATACGTGTGTGTATCCACATATATATATATATATATATGCATATATATATACATACATATAGAGGGGGGAGCACAGGGTGAGTTGAATATGAAGGGATGATATCTAAAAATAAAATTAAGGGGTGAGAGAGAAATATATTGGGAGGAGAAAGGGAGAGATAGAATGGGGTAAATTATCTCACATAAAAAAGGCAAGAAATAGCCATTACAATGGAGGGTAAGGGGGGAAGGTGAGAGGGAATGAGTGAACCTTTCTCTCATTGGATTTGGCTTAAGGAGGAAATAACATACACACTCAATGGGACATCTTGCCCTACAGGAAAGTAGGGCGGAATGGGATAAGTGAGGATGGGATGATAGAAGGGAGGGGAATTGAGGGGAGAGGGTAGTCAGAAGCAAACACTTTTGAAAAGGGATAGGGTGAAAGGAGAAAATAGAACAAATGGGGGGGGTAGGATAGGATGGAGGGAAATACAGTTAGTCTTTCACCACATGACTATTATGAAAGTGTTTTGCATAACTACAAATGTATAACCTAAACTGAATTGCTTGCCTTCTCAATGAGGGAAGGGGGTGGGGCTGGGGAGGGAAGAAGAGAGGGAATTTGGAACTCAAAGTTTTAAATACAATTATTAAAAATTGTTTTTACATGCAAATGGGAAATAAGATACACAGCCAATGAGGCATAGAAATCTATCTTGCCCTACAAGAAAGTAAGAGGGGAGGGGATGAGAAGGTGTGGGGTGATAGAAGGGAGGGCAGACTGGAGGAAGGGGAAATCAGAATTCATGCCATCTTGGGCGGGGGAGAGATGGGGAGAAAATTTGGAACTCAAAATCTTGTGGAAATGAATGTCGAATACTAAAAATAAATAAATTTTTAAAAACCACTTATCTTTCACAAATGCTGTGCTAATCTAGAGAACACTACATAGATAGTCACTGAGTATTGTCAGGGCAAAGATGCAGCCAGCAGGGTGCTGACCTCTTACCACTCTACAGTTCTGCCACCAAAGCTAGCCCAATCATTGTCAAGACCTGGCTGACATGTCACATCTTTTGACAGGCTACTTCACAAGACTCTCCAGGCTTTTGAATATCTGTCCCATTGAAGTTTATCTATCCAGTCAGAGCCCATGCTATGTGATGTTACCATGCTGTAGAACAGTGGTGTCAAACTCAAATAGAAATGGGAACACTGAAACCATACGCAAGGATCCCTGTGGGCAGCATATTGACTTAAAAAACAAAAAAAAATGAATATTATGTTGTATTTTAGTTTTACTTATTAAACATTTCCCAATTATATGTTAATCTGGTTCTATCCATAAGTGGGAGTTTTTCTGGCCACATGGGGTTCTGAGTTTGACACCATTATTGTAGAAGACCGAAGAAAATTTCTCCAAATTAGGAAGACTCCTCTCCTACATATCATCTGAATAATAGAATCATTTTTTGTTCAATTATTTCAGTCATGTCTAACTCTCCATGACCCCATTTGGGGTTTTATTGGCAAAGATACTAGAGCAGTCTCACATTTCCTTCTACAGCTTATTTTACAGATGAAGAAACTGAGGCAAACAGGGTTAAGTGAGTTGCCCAGGGTCATGCAGCTAGTAAGTGTCTAAGGCTGGATTTGAACTCAGGAATATGAGTCTTTCAGACTCAAATCCTGATATTTTATCCACTGTACCTACCACCCAGCTGCACCATAGCATCATAGGAACATGGTTCTAGAGTTGAGATACAGCTTGGGATCATCTCTTTTAGATGCGTCAAACACATGGCCTACAGGAGCATGTAGCCCACCACACTCTTAACTCGGTCTGAACCAGTTTAAAATGTATTGGTAAATAATTAACAAGATAAAGAAAGATACAATAAAACAAAGATACTGCTACATTTTAAAACTAAGTCAAAATGGTGCCCCCGAGTATCCTCATGAACAGATAGGTGGCTCCTCTTTCTATGTGAGTTTGACACCATTTATCTAATGCAGCTACTTCATTTTATAGATGTGAAAACTGAGTCACAAAGAATTTAAGGAAGTTACTCAAGGCCATACAGGTGTGAAGTGCCTAAGCTGGAATTTGGATTCTACTACTGTATCACACTGCCTCTTGTATGGTCTAGCTAATATAACTCCTGCTTATGTAATGTTTCTATATGTTATTTATTTGCATATCACCACAACCTTATGAAGTAGATTGTTATTACTCCATCCCCCATTTTACAGATGAAAAAATTGAGGCTGAGATTAACTGACTTGCCCTATTAAATGTCTGAGGCAGGATTTGAGCTCAAGTCATGCTGACTTGAATTTCAGTGCTCTATCCACTGTATCCAGCTCTCTCCACATATTATTTTTTTCAAAATGTATCCATAATTTCCTTTCACAATTTTATATATTATTTCAAATGATCAGATGCTTAGAAATATACTTGAATTTTAGATTTTAGAACTTGAGTATTTTTTTATCTTCAAAGTGAAGTTAGAATGTACCTTTTCACACTTAGAATTACAAAAAAACCCCTAACTTATATTCCAAATACTGAAATGTGATTATTGAGTGGAACACAATTTTTCTTCAGTAAATGTCAGTTCAAAATTGTCCCAGCAATGGATTCCAGTTGTGGTTTGCACAGTTCAAGTTTTCTGGCCTGAAAGCAAGGTTGGGAATTAGTTGAACATAAGATCCGAAAACAAATGAAAAATGGGTGCTTGCCAGTGACTTACTGGCAGCCAACAATGCAACATTCAGCTTTATTCAGACACCATGGGTTTAGCTTCTAGCCTTGCCAAAACAACAGTCATGCAAAGAATCATTGCATTGGAAAGGACTTTGAGAGGAACATTTCCAGGACTTGAAAATGATTAAATGATGGCATACATTTACAGGATGCTTTGCAATACTTTCTAGTATCTTTCCAGGCAAGCACCTTTGCTTCTCTCCCACTCCCATTATCTGATATTAAACTAACTGAAGCCCCTCACAGGAGCCATAGAATTCCAAGCTGTATCATCAATTCCAATGGATCAACTATTTACTTGTTCTTGTGCCTTTGAGAAATGATGACGTGAGAGTATTGAAATGTATGGGGAGATTTGGTTCTTGGCTTCTCTAATTTTTTTTTATTCCAAGTTTTTTAACAGCTCCAATTAAACTGAGTTACTCCAGCCCCTTCCTCATTTTCGTGTCTTTTTCAATGGTATTTCCTAGGTCTCAAATACCTTTCCCACTCATTCCCTATGACCACCTTTTGAAATTCTATCCCTTCTTCATTACCCAGCTTACAAGCTATCTGTCTCATAAACTCTCTTCATAGCTCTTAGTTAGAAGTTATCTTTTCTTCCTTGGACTTCACATAAAACTTTACATCTTTTTCATGCAATTATCATATTCTATCATGTGTTACAAGCATTACATAATATTGTAAATGTGTATCACATCTCCCCCTGGCAGATTATAAGATCCAGGAAGCTTAACTAATCATTTATTTTTATGTTGTCCTAAGGGCTATATTTGCTTTGTAAATAGTAGGCATTTACCTGAATAAACTAAAGGTTAAATTTATGGCTTGTTCCATCTTTCAGAGAAAATAAAATTCATATTTTTTTCACATGGATGCTCTATAAATATTATTATTTAACAGAAGCATGTGTTGTCTTAGACAGATAATCTGAATATAAGCTCTTTGAGGGCAGGAACTGTTCTATTTTTGTCTTTGCATCCCTACCTCAGTGCACATTGCTAGCACATAATGGGAAGTATTTGTTGAATAAGTGCTTATTGAATTGAATTGAATCAATTACACTGGAAATAGGAACGAACCAAGAAATACTCAAGAAATAGGAGCTCTTTACAAGCAGGAACTTAAAATTGGCTTAATATGATAACCTTCTTTCTTTCCCTGTCTCCTCCACTGGAGTCCTATCTGGTATCTCACGGTAGAGTAGAGGTAACCTGAGTTCTTGAATGTTATACCCCAGGAGCAACAATTCTAGTCTGTCCTTCCAGGGCTTCCACTACATCCCAAGTGATGAACTTTGTGCACAACTAAAGATCATCCTAGATAAGCATAAAAGCTTCATCCCAAGAAAACCAAACAGCATGTCTTGTGTTGGTATTTTGTTTTGTTTTGTTGGGGATGGGGGGCACATCAATTCTTGGAAGTTGTTTCTTCAGTTCCATTCAGTTGAATTCAATTTCACAAGTAAGTATTAAGGCCCTACTGTGAGCCAGGCACTGGAGATATAAAGGCAATGAAAATCTCTCTGCTTCAAGGAATGCAATATGTACACAGGTCAATAAATATATGTGTGTGTATATACACACACACACGTATACACATATAGGTCAGTAAATATGTGTGTATGTGTGTGTGTGTGATCTTAGGAGGGAGAGGGTACTTACTATGAGGGTGTTTCACAGATAACACACAGGAGGCACTGGAGGTTTCAGACACCTGCCTCTGACAGGTTCACTCTCGATCTGGTCAGACAGAAAGGACAGCTTCAGAGGGGTTAATAATCTTACTTTATTCTAGTCTAGTCTTCTCCGAAGTGCTGATAATGGAAGAACCAGCTCCTATAATATTCCCTTATCAACCTTGCAGGGGATGGTGAGAAAGTGAGGCAACTCTCAATGGGGTCAATTGAGATAGGTACAACTTGTTCACTCTCCTAAATTCCCTCAAACCTTGATGGGGGCCAGTCAAGGTACACACGGATAACCCATGCTGACCAGTGCCCACTTGTTTTATGGGGCAACAACCAAAGAAGGCATCTTGCCAACATTAAGCTCCCAGGTTAACTTTAGCAACATCATCATTCTATGCAAGCATAGTAAATATCAGTGATGTCACTCCTATATCTCATGGTGCAGCCTCAGTAGGACTGCCTATCACTATCATTCTGGGAATTATTATTTAGGACCCTGGGGCTATTCTGGGAGTTATTATCTAACACCTGGAAACTAGACATTGCCATGGCCATGGATCCTGAGAAACTGAACTCTAAAAAGGATAACAAAATCCTCCTTACTTACAGAGGGAAATAAGGAAAGGCTTCCCATTGGAAGTGGCACCTGAGTTGAGCCTTTAAGGATGCTATGGATTCTAAGAGATGGAGAAAGGAATATACTCCAGCTGTTGAAGAAAGCCTGTTCAAAGGTATTAAGGTGGGTGATGGAATGGTAGGAATTTAGAAATCATATGGACTAGAAAGTAGAATGCCTGAATGGAAGTGATTTAAAAAAGAAAAGAGAATAAAAAGAAAAGGGAAAGGAAAAGAAAGGAAAGGAGAGGAAAAAAAGAAATGAAAAAGGAGAGGAGGAGAGGAGAGGAGAGGAGAGGAGAGGAGAGGAGAGGAGAGGAGAGGAGAGGAGAGGAGAGGAGAGGAGAGGAGGAACTGGATATATAGGGTGGAACTAGATTGAGATGGGTTTTAAATATTAAGCTTAGGAGTTTCCATTTCAGACCCAAAACAACAGGGAGTCATTGAAGATCCTTGAGGAAAGGATTACACCATCAGACCTGTGCTTTAAGAAAATTATTTTGGCAATCATGTGGAAGATGAATTAGAGAGGGGAGAAATTGGCAGGAGAACAAATTAGAAGGCTATTGCAAAGATCTAGGCAAAAGCTGATGAGGGGGGTTGATTAGGTTATCTTACTATGTAGGTGGAAAGAAGAAAAGACTTGGCAAAGGAATGGATGTGAGGGGGAGAAGTCAAAAAGAGACAAGAGTTGATGATAAGGCCAACATTGTGAACTTCGGGTGAATGAAAGGTTGATAATATCTTTAGCAGACAAAGTAGCCTCCTCAGGTTTTTCTACTTTTGTTTAGAAGAAAGAAAACACCACGGAAAACTTGAGATCTTTGAAACTTGGGATCATTTTCTCTTCTGTTTCTATTTTGTAGGTGTACACCTACACCTAGAAACATGTAGGGTTTAGGAATGGCTTAATAAGCTTTCATTTTAAACTAAGGAGTTGCCATGGTAGTAAGTGACAGAATGAATCAAACATTTGTGTCAGGAAAACATGCGCTCATATCCAGCCTCAGAAACTCACTAGTTGTGTGGGTCTGTGCAAGTCACTTAACATCTGTTTGCCTCAGTTTCCTGATTTGTAAAATGGGGATGATAATAATAGTAATTACATCCCAAGGTTGTTATGAGAAGCAAATGAGATAATGATTATAAAGCTTTTGGCACATCGTAAACATTATATGAATGTTGGCTATTATTTCTTCCTTCAAGTTGGAACATTTCCTTCATCTAGAAACTTAGTGGTGATAATTTTTATTTTATTGATGCTTATTAACATTAGAATTCTTGCCCCATTAAACCCAATACAAGTTCATTTAAGTGTATTAGTTTCTTTTTAGCATATCACTATTATTTCTAATATGGCATTTAACCGGATAATTTTTTTTGAATTGTTCTCCAGATACATTGATTCAGAAATCAAAGTTATTTTCCATTAACATATTATAGAATAAATATCTAAATAAAATGTTGATGATAAATTGTGAAATCACAGACACAGAAATTTAGAAAAAGGAGACATTAAAATATATAAGCCAACACTTTTGTCAGCTAGGTGGCATAGTGCCATGGATAGAGTCTTGGGATTAGATTCAGGAAACAGAATTCAAGTTCTACTTCTGATAACTAACTTGTGTTACACTGACCAAAACATTTAAATTCTCTCAGCATTAGTTTCCTTATCTGTAAAATGAGGGGTTTAGACTTGATGCCATCTCTTATTCTAGGATTACTTCGTTTTACAGATGAGGAAACTGTGAAAGAGAGGGGAAGATTTTTTCCATCAGAGTTAACAGTGTCAGAACTGATTCAGGTCTTTTATTTACCCTGTGAATATCTTTCTTATTATAAGCTTAACAACCATAAACAAAACAATCAAATAAACATACAAGAATGGGGAAAATATTATCCAAACTTTCTAGTCTTTAACAAGGCAGAAGCAAAGTTCCACTTAAAGAACAACAAATAAGCAAATAGGATGCCTTTGTTCTCTGTCCCCTTCCAGGCTTGTTAAAATTTCTACCACCTTTTTGTCTTTTCTCCTTATTTGTTTTTTTTTTATATAGTTATAGTTGGTGTATACACAGTGCTTGTTCTGATTTCATTCTCTATCACCTCATATCTTCCTATATTTTCTCATGTTTCACATTTATAATACCATATTATTTCATTGCATTATTATACTATAATTTATTAAGCCATTCTTCACTTGTTGGACATATGATCTGTTAGCAATTGTGCTGTTAAAATTAGAATGGCTATGAATTTTATTTTTTTATAAAATAAGTCTTCCCTCCCCTTTTAATGGTGTTTTTAAAAATATAGATTCATAACCATAGACAGCATAAAATACCTGGGAGCATACCTGCCAAGACAAACCCAGGTTGTATATCAACATAATTATAAAACAATTTTAGACAAATAAAGTCGGATTTAAATAATTGGAGAAATATTAATTGTTCATGGGTAGACAGAGGCAAAATAATAAAAATGGCAGTTCTACCTAATTTACTTATTCAATGGCATCCCAATTAAATCATCAAAAAATATTGTATTGAGCTAAAATATATAATAACAAAATTCATTTGGAAGACAAAAGGTCAAGAAGATCAAAAAAGGGGCAGCTAGGTGGCACAGTGAGTACAGCACTGGCCCTGGAGTCAGGAGGACCTGAGTTCAAATCCAGCCTCAGACACTTGACACACTTACTAGCTGTGTGACCTTGGGCAAGTCACTTAACCCCAATTGCCCTGCCTTCCCCCTTAAAAAAAGAAAAAAAAATTGAAGGAATTTTTTTTTAAAATGTAAAGGTAGGAGGTTCAGCAGTACCAGATTATCATATTGTATTATAAGGTTTTAACTGTATTATAAGGTAGTAATTATCAAAAACTATGTGGTATTTTCTAAGAAATAGAAAAGTAGATCAGTAGAACAGAGTAGATATACAATATAGAGAAGTGAATGATTAGTAAACTTGGATTTGACAAATGCAAAGATTTAAGATTTAGGGATAAGAATTCACTTTTTGGCAAAAATTGATGGGAATACTGGAAGGCAATGTGGCAGAAACTGGGTTTAGACCAATATCTTACACCATTTATCAACTTAAGAACAAAATGGATACATGACCTTGATATAAAGAGAGATATCATGAAGTAGAAGAGTATGGAACACATCATCTATCAGATTCACAGATAGAAGAATTTATGAATAAACAAGAGATAAATAATTTTTCAGATAAAGGTCTCATATTTCAAATATATAGAGAACTCTCAAATTTGTAAGAATATGAATCATTCTGCAATTGATAGGTAGTCAAAAGATATGAACATGAAATTTTTGGATGAATAAATCAAATCTATACAAAGTCATATAAAAATGCTGCAAATCATTATTGATTAGAAAAATGCAAATTAAAACAACTTAGAAATATCATTTCATACCTATCAGATTGGCTAAAATGACAGAAGGGGAAAATGACCAGTGTTGAAGGGTATATGAAAAAATTAGGACACTAATACAGTATTGGTGGAATTGTGAACTAATCCAAACATTTTGGAGAGTAGTTTGAAATTATGACCAAAGAGTTATAAAACTATGTAAACCATTTGATGCAGAAATACCACTATTAGGTCTGTTTCCCAAGGTGATCAAGGAAAAAGAAAAAGAATTTATATGTTCTAAAATATTTATAGCAGCTCTTTTTGTGATGTCAAAGACCTGGACATTGAGAGGATACCCACCAATTGGAGAATGGCTAAACAATTTGTAGTGTACGATTGTGATGGAATACTATTGTGGTATGAAAAACGATCAGCACCTTGATTGTAGAAAGATATGGTAAGACTTGCAAGAAATAATGAAGAGTAAAATGAGCAGAACCAAATATTAAATACGGTAACAGCAATATTCTTCAAAGAATAACTGTGAATGACTAAGCTATTCTGAGTATTATAAATATTCAAATCAGCTACAAAGGACTTTTGAAGGAAGATGCTATCCAACTCCAGAGAAAGAACTCTATGCATAGAAGCATGCATAGCACAGTTTTACATATATACATGTGCGTATGCGTGTGTGAGAAATGATAGCTTTCTCTGGTGCAGGGTGGGGGCAGGAGGGAGACAATTTGGAACGTAAAATATGAGCAAAAAATTAAATTAAAATTTACCAAATAGGTAAATAAATAGATAGATTCATAGTAATGAATCTGTCTTTGTAACCAAAGTGTCTAGGATAATTGTTAGCATATAGTAGTTGCTTAATAAATGCTTTTGAATGAATGAATGAATACATATTACCCATATTACCATACCCTCTCTAAAACCTTTGTACCAATATGCCATCTCACCAATAATGAATTAGGGTTTCTGTCTCTTCTTAGCACTGACAACACTTAGTTTTATCATATATCTATACATATATGTAATATATATACGTGTGTGTATAAAATATATTTATTGTTATAATGGTCATAAGGTGATACCACAAAACTGTCTCCATTTGTATTATTCTGATTATCAAGGAGCTTGAACATCTTTTCTATGGTAATTAACTTTGTAAATTGTTCATGGATATATGATATTTTGCAATATATATATTTTTTCTATACTTTGATCATTACGGATCTTGGTGTTAAAAATGTTCCTTATTTATAAAAACTTTAATGGATTCACAATGTTGTTATTGCTTTTTTTTCCATTTACCTCACTGTGGATGTACTTTACTCTTTGCAAAATTTCTTTTTTTTATTATTTTTTTTTATTTTTTATTTTTATTTTTTTTT
>CM053622.1:485772134-485796752 GCA_028646595.1 Phalanger gymnotis
TAATTCCTCCCACCAGGTGGGCCTGGGGCCAGAAGCAACTGCGGCTTAGTTCTAAAGCTGCCCCACTTCCGCTGCCCCAGGGGCAAGTGGCCGAACTGCAAACTCAGTCACACAGCTTTTCCCACTAACCTTCTCTGATGTCTTTGCTCTTTGTGGGTTGAGAGGTCTGGTACTTGCCACAGCTCAGTATTTCAGGATGCCAGGGCACTTTCCGCTCATCTCCTGGTCTGGTAGGTCCGCGTCTGGTCTGTTCGTGCCGTGTGCTCTGGGCTCAGCTCCGCTCCCCTCGGCTGGGGGCTGGGAGGTCCGTGTGGGACAGACTTTACCCAGACACCATCCAGGCTGTTCTGGGCTGGGGCCCTGCTTCCTTCTGCCACTTTGTGGGCTCTGCAGCTCTAGAATTGGTTCAGAGCCATTGTTTTATATGTTTTTGGAGGGACTTGGTGGGGAGCTCACGCCAGTCACTGCTTCCCAGCTGCCATCTTGGCTCCGCCCCCTCTCCTCTCTGCAAAATTTCTTAAACAGAAAAAATCATAAAAATGTGTTCCCATAAAAATGAGAATAATATAATATGTATAAATATATGCTATATATGTTCTTATATTTATATGTGTATGTACACATATTTGCATGTGTATGTATGTATATTTCATACCTTGCAAAAAACATAAAGTTAAAATATTCACTGTTGCATCAAAATGTTAAGTGTATACATGAGCCTAGGTGACCTTTTCAAAAGAATAAGCTTATAATATTTTACAGTTCTACTCATTTAGCTTTCAATCATACAAATAGAAATAATAAAAATATTTGCTCATTTTCATTCACTAAGGGGAAAAGAAGTCTATCTGCCCAAAAAACACTACACTGGGAGCCAAACCTTTGCTTTTGAAACTCTCTCCCCAATCCTTTGTAGATTGCTCTGCATGCAGTAAGTAGTTAGATGTTCAATCAGCTTTGTAAGATTGCTTCTTGACTACTTGCTACAACTGAACACTTCCCAGAATATCTATTGATTACAAGATATGACAGTAAATCAAGCTGATTACACTAAAAGCTGAGCATGCAAATATTCAAGTTTGACACTAATTTATTTGAAATATTTTTCTTTGCATGCTCAGTACTAAAGTCAATCTTCTCTACAAGGTGTCCTGGCTTTTGATGTTTCCAGTAAATGTACCAAAAATATTGAAAGTTTTGCACTAAAGATAGCCTTGATGTCAATTAAATATATTTTTTTTCTGGTTTCACTTCAATTACTTTCAGGAAAACAAAAAGTTAAGGCCAAATATTTTTACTGTTTCTTCACTGGACCAAATTGTTACTAAAATAATATTGCATATCCTATAACTAAAGATTTATTAAAGTAATTATTAAAACAAAAATATCTTAAATTCAAATCAAAAATATTCTCAGGATGAGATGTTGTTAGAAAATAGGCTTCATTAAGAGTCAATTTTCAGATGACCTAGAAACATTAACTCTAGGAACCCTAAATGTGAGATTATCCAAATTATGCAATAATCAATGAATTGGCCAACTACTGGAAGAAATGGACCTCATCAATAGTATTTTTCTTTCAATAAATGAAAGCAGGAAACAAAAGGAAGTTGCAATTAAATGGAAGGCTGACTCATAGATTCTTTTGAGGGGAAGCAATCAACAGAGCTGTCAGGGTTTGATTCATTGTCTGCCCAAAGGCACATGAAACATTATTTCTTGTAAATATTAGTCATTTTGCCATAATGAACATAAGTGAAATGACCACCAGGCAGTTGCAGCTTACGCACCAATATCTGTTGAAGAAGATGAAGTTGAAAAAAAAATATGACAACCTTTATAAGGCATTCCAAATTAAGTGAATATTGTAAACACAAAGGAAGATGCCATAAAATATTGAGAGGCATCTTGATGCAGTTGGTAGAGTGCTGGACTTGGCATCAGGCAGAGATGAGTTCTAATACTGCCTTGGACATTTAATAGTTTTGTGACTGAGCCAAGAGCTTAAATTCAATCTCATTTACCAAATGAGGGGTTTCAAATATATGGCCTTTAAGGTCCTTTCCAGCTCAAAATCTATGAGCCTATAATATAATTAAGACATGGCACTGGTTTGAGAAACAAAAAAGGCCAAAAGCTTTTAGACAGATCAGAAACCTTTTGCTTATATGAATATTTTCTTTCAAGAAAGAAGTCAGAAGGTGATAGATGTTAGGTTGATGAAATAGTATAAATAAAATGAAATTAGCTGTTTCTTAACATACAAGAAATATGAAGTTATTGATTAAAAGTTGTTTCAGTTCAGTCAGACTACTGATCAGTTAGAGCAAAGATCTTAATATCAAATCAGAAGAAATGTTAGATGAGAAGATGATATTGCGGCAAATGCTTTAATCTGACTTACCATATTTCACTGCATAATAGTTGCCACCACATAATCATTGTACCCTGCTTTTTTTCCAGTCCAAAACTTGGTTTATTATTGGTTCATTGATAACCTTTCATTTTGCAATCATCACATGGTATAATTCTGTTCATAATACTGCTTAAAAGGTAAACAGCAGCAATGTATTCACCAGTGGCATATGGATACACATTCATCACACTTGGAGCCAAGAGCCTAGAATTCTCAGTGGATGCACATTGTCAGTATATTTTCAACAGCCAACTTACATGTTTTGTTTAGAGCACTGCAGTACTAAAGGTATTGTCACTCAACCCAATGAACAACCGTAGGCACAAGGGGAGAAGGCAGGCAGGTGAAGCTGTCATGAGTAAGTCATGTGATATAATAAGACTTGCATCTTCCCAATTTTAATGCATATTCACGAGTATTCCATACATCCTAATCTTGCACCAAAGACAGTTTAGTAATAAATGATTTTAAAGTAATATCAGCACAATTTAAAACAAAAGTAGCTTAACATAATGGTCATACCCCACTTTTTCACACAAAAAAAAATGGCATAAAATCTGTGATGATTTTGTGGTGAAATACAAATAAACTGTCAATGACAAATATCGGGAAATGAAAAAAAGAGAAAAACACTTATCTTGATTATTACCATATCCTGCAAATTTTAACTGCTATAAACAGAAGAAAATGAGCCATCCATAGGATCCACTCTTCATCTGCTGCCCTGCTTGGTTAAAACTCCACAGAACAAAATGTCCCCTGGTCTACACCTTCCTCTCATTTCTTGAATTCCTTCTGTGCTTTTTCTTACCTGTTAGATTATCGGGCAATTAGGTGGCATAGTGAAATTACCACTGACTTGGAGTCAGGAAAATCCGAGTTCAAACCTGGCCTCACACACTTACTAGCTATGTGATTCTGGGCAAGTCACTTAACTCCTATTTGTCTCAGTTCCTCATCTGTAAGATGAAGACACACTGCAGAAGGGAATGGCAAACTGGACTAGTTCACGGGGTCACAAGGAGTCAGATATAATTGAAAAATAGCAATATTAAGAACTACACTTGACCTGGTTTATTGCCATTACTGTGCACATGCTTGGGCTGCTAGGTGGCACAATGGAAAGTGTGCCTAGCCTGGAGTCGCTACTACCTGAGGTCAAATCTGGCTGCAGATACTTACTAGCTATGTGACCCTGGGCAAGTCACCTAACCCTATTTGCCTCGGTTTTCTCATCAGTAATATGAGCTGGAGAAAGAAATGGCAAACCACTCCCATATCTTTGCCAAGAAAACCCCAAATGGGTTAACATAGAGTCAGACACAAAATAACAGTAATTCTTGCTATTGATTTTGGTATTTTATGTTGTTGTAACTATTCATCCTTTTCATCTAAGTTATTCATTTTGTTGTCTTATAATTGAGCAAAATGTTTTCAAACAATTTCTTGTGACTTTGTTACAAATTCTTTTTCATTTTTAATATTGGCAATGTGGTTTTCCTCTTCCTTTTTAAAATCTGGTTAGTCAAATGTTTATTTTATTAGGTATTTTTATAAATAAAACAGCTCTTAATTTCATTTATTAACTCAGTAGTGTTTTTGCTTTCAATTTTATTAATTACCTTTTATTTAATTTTTGGATTTTTCTTTGAGTATTTAGTTGAGGGTTTTTGATGACTTGTTTTCCTAGGGTTCTTTTAAGTTGCATGAAATATATAATGAGTGAGTATGACAGAGGCCATGTCACTGTTGGTTTGGGTTTAGTGCTGGGATGAAATGAGATATTTGTAGGTCATTCATCTGACAATTAACAGAATGAGATTTACTAAGCCCTAAGATAAAAGGATGCCTAAAATGGATACTGTAGTACTTAGCTAGGGTAGATGCAGTTCCTTTCACTTCTTTATGAAAGCATGTCCAGGAAACAGGGCAAGGCATAGTGATTCGCACAGCCTTGGCATGTCCACTGACTCTGAAGAGCCTCAACTCCACATTACTTTTGCAGTATGAAAGAAAACAAAAATGTTATAAAAGACAAAATACATAATTTTGATTAATTTAAATTGAAAAGTTTTGCAGAAAACCTAATTGTACCTAGAATCAGAAAAAAAGATGGAGAGTAGAGCAAAAGTCCTAGTATGAAACATCTCTAATAAAGCTCTGAAAACCAAAATTTACAGAGACTGGATGAAAATGTGTCATGTTAACAGTCATCACTGAAAGACACAAAGTTCTCAAAAGGAGAAATGCAAATTATAGACCACCCCCGGAAAATCTATTACTGTCATTAATAATTAGAGAAATGCAAATTGATACAACTCTAAGTTTTCACCTTTTGCCTATCAAATTGGGGCAAGGATTGGAAAAAACTAGAAAAACAATGTTAAAAGAGCAATGAGAAGGCTGGAATACTAATTCACTGCTGAAGGATGGAGCTGCAAATTGTTCTAACATTTTTTAAAAGCAAGTTGGAATTATGCAATAACAGTTGCTACTCCACAGATAGTCCAAGAAGGCTAGTGACAAAAAAAAAAAGAAAATCTATATACACACAAATACTCATAGCAATATTAAATTACCAAAAGCTGTAAACAAAATATGGTTCCAGTGGTTAGAAAATGGCCCAAAAAATTGTAGTATATGAAAGCAATGACTATAATTATTCCATAAGGATCAAATATCACAATTATAGTGAAACATGAGAAAACTTGCATGATACAGTCAAGAGATGCATCCAATAGAACAATGCAGACAGTGACAAAAATAGTCTTTCTCTGTTACTTATACCTACCATTTTCCAAATAAAATGAGCATCTTAGCTTTTTCAATAAAAGACATAGATTTATTCTTGATATCTTTCAGAATTTCCATGTTATCTCTCTCAACTTGCTGTTGTTGTGTTTGTCCTTTATTCTCTAAGAGGACATTATGGAGATGATGACAGGACTTGCAGTTGACTTTGATTTGAGTGAGGGAGGGCTGGGAAAGGTCTCCTCCAGAGCCATTTGGGTCCAGTGGCTTGATATTTATCTATATATGTCATATTTAATAAGAGTATTTGAAAGCTGGGAAGAACAGTGGATAGAGTTTTAAACCTGGAGGAAGGAGGACCTGAGTTTGAACTCGGCCTACTAGTTGTGACCCTGGACATATCAAAACTGCTCTGAGCCTCAATTTTCTCATGTGTAAAATGGGGGCAATCTTAGGACCTATCTCACAAGATTGTTGTGAGGAATAAAAGAGACAAAATACATAAAAAGTTTTATAATCTTCTAGCTAGTAGTGTGAGTAGATGTAGTAGTAATAGCAGTAGTGACAAAAGCAGCAGCAGCAGCGATAGTAACAGAAGTAGTCGTAGTAGTAGGAGTAGGACTAGTTGTAATAAATTTTGAGACCCTCTCCATTATTTCTGCAGTGAGAATTCCTAAGAATATGCAGTCTGGATAGGAATTTAAAATGATATAGAAGACAAAAAAGAATATGGCAAATAAGGTCAAAGAAAGAATTCTAAAGCATTGGACACTGGTCCTTTTTTAACAGTAGGAATTTGGTTCTGTTCTTTCATTGTGTTTGGATCAACTCAACAAAAATTTTAAATGCATTATCGTTATAATTCATGCTGTTGTTTTAATCTTTGTACTTTGTCAAGTATTCACAGTATGTGGTAATCATAGAATTTTAGAGGTAGAAAATATCTAAGATTTTACCTAAGATATTTCATTTATTCATATTCTTATTTTACAGATGAGGCCCAGAGACCTTAACTGCCTTGCTCAAGGTCATACCTCTAGTTACAGCACAATCAGAATAAGAACCCAGGACTCCTGACCTAGTTCAGTGTTGTTTCCACTAAACCATGATAACTATATTTTTAAAAAGAAGCTGATCTCATGCAGCTTATATAAGAGCACAGAAATATATAGGCGCATTGTGCCATCTTGATGAACACATCCCGGGTAATTTTTTTTAAATAAGAGGATAGAGACTAGATCTCTTACTGTCTTGATTTAGGAAACTACAGGATTAGGAAAATTCTCCCTACCAAAGCACATCAGAATCTTTTTGGCAATTTATAGTATTAGATGACTTCCTGAAGTATTTGATGATTAAAAATGTTTGAGAGACACAGTTTCTAGGTAATTTAATCATTTTATTAAGGCCAGCAGGTTATTAATAAAAGGATAGTCATTTGGCCTCTCTCTTACACCAAAGACAATCATTGTAGCAGGTTCGCAATTTATGTGCCCTTAGGTGATCAATGAGGGGCTAAAGGGACTCTTGGATGAAGAGATTATCTCAGAACACCCCTCAGTCTTGGGCTACCTAGACAAAAGGATCTGTTCCCACTCAAGCTTGAGTAGAACACAATGGGTTTCCCCACCTTAGATTAAATTCCTTGTAGGACTGGGTAGTTTCTGATCACATTGAGGAGAGTTAATGCAATCTCGTTATCAGTAATGTCCTTCAAAAGACTGAATGAGCTTTCAGCACTAGGGCAGAGCTTTGAATCTCCACAAGACATTGGTTATTAATAATCATTGCTCACAAGCTGATAGAGGCATATATATATATATATATATATATATATATATATATATATCAGAATCAGGACCCATATATATCTATATATCTATATATATCTATATATATATATATATATATATACATATATATATATATCAGAATCAGGACCCATTTCTTTCCAGCTCTGAGGCTGGCTTTTTATCCATTTTGACACACTCCCTCTAGAATATGGAAGGAGGCTCACTAAAGAGGGCTATTTACTATCATATCTAATAGACCAAAAGGGGAGTGGGGAGGGAGTTTATTTTCATTCATTTCATAAGAATGGGTCTTATAAACCAGATGATGGATTCACATTCCCTTGTAGAGCATCACTTTGTGCTGAAATAACTTCCCCTTCACTAGTTCTCATTCCTACCTTTGTAATGTCTACAGGTATCTCCAGCAATGCTGCCAAATTCTTAAAGTAAAATTTTGAATTTACTTTAGTTTTATACATTTCTAGGTGATGAAGCAGTAGAGCTCTGAACCTAAGAAAACCTGACTTCAAACCCAGCCTCAGATATTTACTAACTGTGTGACACTGGGCAAGTTGCAACATCTGGCTGCTTCAGTTTCTACCTTTGTAAAATGAGGCTAATAATAGCACTTACTTTCTGTAGTTATTATGAGGATCAAATCAGATAATAGTTGTAAAGTGCTTTGTAAACCTTAAAGTGCTATATAAGTGACTGCTATTATTAAATACATGATGTGACATTTTAATGAAAAAAAAAACAAAATAAAAAACAAATCCATGGTCATATGTTGACAGCTAGAAGGGACCTTAGAAGTCATATGTAACAACAATGCTACTTGCAGCTATTGTGGCTGTGTAAGACCAATAACACCAGCACACAGGAGGGCTGCTAGCACAGGTTCTTTGATCTGCTTTTCTAAGGAAAGCAACTTTAAGGGGTTTACAATCTCACTTTAATTAAACATACACACACACACACACACACACACACACACACATATAATTCACTTAGTCCAGGGGAAAAAGTCAGCACCTTGAACTTCAGAGAAAACACAAACAGAAATTACAAGCAGAAATTATATAAACAGAGCAAAATAACACAGTTTAGCAGACAGGCTTCTAGCTGTCTGTCCCAGGTATTACATACATAGTTACCAGAGAGAAGCACCAACATCTGGGTTTTTCAAAGCTAGGGGTGCTCCAACGGCTATCCAGAGTCTCGTATGGTTAAACAATATGACACTCTTCCAGTGAGTGAGCCCCCAAAGCAAAATGCTAACCTCTGAGTATATGTACTTCTTCAGTGTCAAAGTGCGTCACAACCATGAGACTCAAATCCACGTGACCTAGGCCTTCTTGTGACTTAAGCAGGTCATCAAAGACTTGATTCAATTGAAGACTCTTGATTGAAACAAAGGCAAGACTCAAAGGCACTTGATTGCCTTATTGCTGAGAAGCACTCCAAAACAAAAGACAACAAAAAGGCCCACCTTGCTTGCCACCACATCATAGAATCAAGCCTCCTCATTTTACAGATAAGGAAACCTGGGCTGAGGAAGGTTTAGTGGAGTTGTCATGAAATCTAAAAAAAAGACATTATCATAATTTCACAAATGCTGAGAATTACTGAGCTCACAATACTCTTCCCATCCTATGTAGATAATGATAGACAAGGAAAATAACACAGGAATGTTTGTATCCTCTGCTAGCTAAATGACATGGCTAAATGGAAAATTGTTTACATTGTACCAATACTAGGAAGTTAATGACCCATTCAAACATTAAAGTGACCTTGCTTAGGACATGGTGATTTCCATAATATGCTAATGCTAAAGAGCCACAACATGAACAGATAAATTATATTCTCAGCCGATTATAAGTTTTCTTTTTATCTTTGAATCCTCAGCAGCTATCTCAGTATACAGTAGGCAATTAAATATTTGTTTTAAACACAAGATCTAATAATGTCATCAGGCAATTGGAAAATTTTGAGCTGTCAAGAATCATTCAATATTAATTCCTGGGATATAGGTAACTCCATATTTTTATGAAATCAAAACATACCATTCCAACTTTTGCTCATATAATTTTTCTAAAAACTACTTGTGGATACATATTTCATTTTGAAACAAACATTACAAAGGACATGAACCCTCATAAGCAATTATGACTCAAGAAGTTAACATGCTATGTTCAAAGAGACAAGAAAATCTTTTTTCTAAAATAAAAAAATGTTACACTGCATGTGTGTGTTTGTGTTTATGACCATTTGGAAACACTTAGAAAGAGTTTGGAAAGCAATATTAAGGTGTATGCTTAACTAGAAAACTAAACTTTTGTCAGTTTCAAACATTCCATAGTATTCCCATGTGGATGCACATGTATTGTGTGAGAAGCAGATCCAAAAAGCTAACCTAATGATTCTGTTCAGAGCATGACATAAATTGTGGTTTATGATGTGTCACTGAAAACAATGAGGTGAACACGAAAATACATAGTATATGTTAGTTTCACAGAAATTAAGAGGAAAAAAAACCATCTGTAAGAGAAACAAAGTTAGAAACATATGGTGAGGCAGTTATCTCAAGCAAAGTGAATTGTAAAATAAATCACAAAACTGGAGTGAAGTGAATAAATAAAAATCATGCCACTGTGAAAACAATGTTCTTTTCTGAAGGATTAATTACATAGTAAGGAACTAAATAGAGATGTTGCTCCATGAAGAACATTTTGTTTCGAAAGTGTCAAAAATCGAGATAATAAAAGTGAGGGGGGAAAATCATTGGTGTCATTGTCTATATTTGCAGATTTTCTTTCTCCATGACCATTCAAGTACTGTTAATCAATTAATTTCTTTATTATATATTAAATAGGATAAAAAGCCTATGAACTTTCCCTCCTTTTATTCATAGAGTAAATGCTAAGCTTAATAATCAACACCAACCCCTTGACTTTATTTCTTAGGATAGAAAGTAATTTTATGATCTGTAGAGTAAAAACTAATTTCAAAGACCTACAAAAAGCTGACTCTGATACCAGGGAAAAAATTTTTAAATAATATTTTTTAAAATGGAAGAGGTGGGTCAGTTAATCTGTAGCATACATGCATCCTTTGGGGGTTGTAGTTATATCAAACTGGTTTTCATCCGATTGCAGGTTACTTTTTAAGACTTTAAGTGACAGCACAATTGCTTATTTGCCTTGATAGAATGAGTTTCCTCAAGGTCAATTCCCTCCAGAGGTGGGGAACCTGTAGCCTGGTGGCCATTCGTGACCCTCTAGATCCTCAAATGCAGCCCTTTGGCTGAATTCAAACTTTACAGAACAAACCCCTTAATAAAAGGATTTGTTCTGTAAAACTTGGACTCAGTCAAAAAGCCACACAAGGACCTAAAAGGTTCCCCACCCCTGCCCTACACCAAAGAAGCCAAAGAAATCAGAGGTCTACCAGACTACCACCCTCTACCCCATATACCAATGTGACAGGGACTGTGAGAACAATTGATCAATATTCTTTTATACTTTGTCACTATTGTCTATGTCTTTCCATAAATCCTCCATAGAGGAAAACATTCAATATCCTGGAGTCCTTGTTGGTGTTTTTGATATCACAGAATATTAACATCATGAGAACATTCACCATCATATTACAGCTGAACATTATAGCTCAGTCTCTTTATAACTGGTCCAACAACATTTCTAGTCATACATATACTTAATCATGTCTTTTAACAATACTACTCGTGTACAAGTCATAACTGGTAAAATTCTATGTATATCATGCCTCTTATGGCTGTCCCTTGTGTTATACATGTCGTGATCTTTCCTTAACTGTATTGTCCAATAATTTTCAACCATAAAACTCAAATAGAACACTGGTGTTAAAGAGATTAATTTTTATGCCTGTGAGCAGCTTAAGATCATTGAAATTACTGTGCATTTTCCAAAATTCGATCCTGATTGATTTCCTTCTGTTCTCTTCTGGGTCCAGTTCATTGTCTATATGTAGGGTCTATTCAACGTAGACAACATGTTACCTATCGTTTTAATTGTTTCCAAGTAGATGATTAGCCCAACCTCTTTCTTATTGCTGTGGATTTTACCTCACTTGGTATCAAGGTTCAGTGGCTCACTGAGCAGTTATATCTTCAGTCATTGCTTAAATGATTTTGATGTATATGTGAAACATTCTGTATGAAAACAGCTTTCAAAGCTATATATCATTTTAACATGTATCAAAAATAATAAACACAGCATGATCTTGTATTCTTTACGTTTTTAGGCAATTGTATAATCATGATGTTGTCTGCTCTAGGAAATAACCTAGGAATGACTGTCTATTCCCTTCTCATATTTATTTTCTCATCAAAATTACCTCCATAAGCACATAATGCTTGACTTGTGGCTTGGATTGAAATATACTAGAGCATTGTTGGTAAATCATACTCACAAAAATGCTATAGAGACACAAAAGCCAAGATATTGTGAGGAGTTACTGGTACTCATCTCTATTTTTTGGAGGGGGAGGGGAAAGGGAGGCAAAAATATAATGCATAGATAGAGCACCAGACTTGAAATCAGGAAGATCAGAGTTCAAATTCTGCCCTGGACACTTAAGAGTTGTGTGATCACGTGTAAATCATTTATTCTCCATGAGCCTCAATTTCATCATCTGGAAAATGGGAAGAATAATAGCACTCACATCAGTGGGTTGTCGTGAAAATCAAATGAACTAAAATATGTAAAGTGCTTTGAAAACTCTTAATGTGATATTTAAATGCTATCAATTTTTATTGTTGTTATACCTTTCCTGTGCTTTTTTTTGTTGTTGCTGTTCTGTTTTGTTTTTGTCCTAATTTCTAAGCACATTCTTTCATCTTGACAGATCAAATTCTACTTCTCAGAAGCATCTATCCCTAAATCTGTTCTTTCCATTTCTTCTTCTTCCTTCGTTTATAGTATTAGGACACAAGACAGCTATGGGAGTTACACACAATCTTTTCTGACATAGGACTATAATCCCAATGGCTCCAGTCCATTATTATAAAGTTTTCTCTCCCTCACTGGAACACAATCAGAAATCATTCATGTAAATCAAAACTCCATTTCCAAGGGCAGAATTATTACTAACTTGGGTCTGCCCCATTAGACCATAAGCCTAACATGGTAACAAAAACGAAAAGAAAACCCTATCCCAGGCTACATGGCAGATATTGCTCCTACTACATGATTCTTATCTCTAAAAATTCCCAGTAGCACTGAAGCTTGGACAAAGGACATGCTATTATTCTTATGCTTTGAGAAGATCTCCTTGTTTATTTCCCTCTTGGTAGATTATCCTTACAGTACGCCTTTGTGATACTGCTGGAATGGTAGACAGATGCTAGACACACCTAAAAAAAAGTGTGCTGCAAAACCATAAATAGAGACGATACAAGACTATCAATGGTGCCTGAAATCCACAGTTGTCAAGGCGGATCATTGGCTCACTTCCCTCATGTTCCCTCACTTCCCCAGGACCCCTACAGGTTACATCATCTAACATCATCATGGCAAACCATTGCTTGCAAATAGTAGTTGCTTCATAAATGTTTCTCAAATTGCATTGAATTGAAAATTGTGCTTTGATCAAAGTAATTGATTAAAATGCTAAATAGAATAAAGGATAGGCTCAAAGAACAATCTAGAGACCTCTCTCTAAGACAACATTGGCTTTTAAGGTCTCTTCATTCAATTAATTGAGAATCTATCAAACAATATTATAACCTCGACCATATCTCTTCAGGTTGTCCACAAGGACAAATACTTAGTCAAATATTTTGCTAAAATCTAGATACACTATGTCTGTAGCATTCCCTAGTCTAATTACCTTGTCAAAAAGGGAAATAAGGTCACTTGTTTTTGATGAAATCATGACAACTATTACTGATCACTGCCTCCCTTTCACAAATCAGGTCAATAATAATATATTCTTAATTTGGAGTCAAACTTTCTGGTTTACAGTTTTTTGTTGTTGTTTAGTTGTTTCAGTTGTGTTCTATTCTTTATATCCTTTCTTTTCATAAAATCAGAATATTTTCCTTCTCCAGTATTGCCTTACTTCCACTATACTCCATGACCTTATGAAGATCATTGAAAGCATTCACATCTTTCAGTTATTTCAGCATCCTAGAATGTAGGTTTTTTCTATATGGTGGCTTGAACCCATTGACAACAGTTTAGTGCTGTTTTATCTCTTCACTTTTCTTAAGTTTTAATTCCCTAATAACCATTTGCATTCCTTCCCTCTTTATCCAAAAATGATGTACCCTGTAGAGAAAATGGAAACGAAATAAAAATTGAGACCTTCTACCTATCTCTTTTTTGATCTGCCTCTTGAATTTTAGAAAATAAACAAATATTTGTTTCATTCTCCTTAACCTTTATCATCAGCTATATTCCTCCTGACACTATTTTACATGGCTTTGCTAACTTTTTGTACTCATCTGAACTTGTTTCCATTTTCTATACGTGCCGAAATTTTCATATTTATTTTGGTTTATGAGTTCATGCTATTTTAAATAACTACTCTTTCCCTTTTCAATGGAATGACCTTTACTTACATCTTTAGAATTTCATTCTGAAAAGTTCCCTGTCTTTCTTGAGCTGATTTCATCTGCAAAAGTTTAATCCATTGAATATTACTTACCCCTTCTTTGTGTTTGCTTTGAAATCTGCTCAATCAAAATTTACAGTAAAAATCAGATTTCTCCTGGCTTTCCTTTTCTCTATCTTAGATTCTCAGATGGAATGGGTCACTTGCCTATATGGTTCCTAAAAGCATCATTTCAGCAACAATTTCCTCCTAAGGTAGTCCACTCACAAAGACAAACAGAAATAGGTCCCTGCCACTTTTACTACCTTTTGAAAAATGCTGCTTTTAGTTAAGCAAGAGCTAGAACAGACATCCTAATAGCTTTAGTTACTCGTCACTACTCTATGAGGCCTCTATGCCAGGTTTCAGATAAGTTTCCAGAATTCCTTTCTAATTCTTTCTTCCCTCCAGGTAGCCTTAGGGTAAATAATATCACTTCTATTCTTGCTCCATTTGTCAGCCAAATACTCTTGACCATGATTATCTGCTTCATATCCTAAATTTCCTGGGTATGACTTTTATGTACTTATACCTACTCCTACAATTCTAATCAACCACCATTCTACACATTGTGTTCCTTCTTTGAATTACATCTACCACCCAGAGCCAAATTTTAATCATGAATACTAACCCATCCAAGTTCAGTAACACAATTCTACAAGCTTGCTAGAATCTCTAGTTTACTTTGTTTATTGCCTAATCTCTGTGTTTATATATGAAATCTAAAACCATGATTGTTTTCGTAGATCATGTATCTTATGATTTACTCTATTCTGTTATTCTCCTTTGTATGTTATACTTGCTATTTCCTATAGTAATTGGCTATATGTATGTGTACGTATCTGAGTGTGTGTGATTTTCTTGAATACATGTGTGTTTCTGTGCATATGTGCGATTTCCTCCCACTCCTCCATTCTCAGTTGAAAACAACCAAGGTGAGATTCATAAAACTTCTCCAGCACTGAAAACAAATATAGATATAAACATAGATATAGATGTCATGGATATAGATTTCCTAGAGTCACTTAATTTAATAAACTGTCCATATAATATACATATATGTATACATATATTAGTTGTGACTTTATCATGTATTCTAGTTCTATATATGTAAAAATGTCAATATGTAATTTAATTCCCCAAATATTATGTAAATTTATTTCTTGTTGGACAAAGTTATTTCAATTCAACAAATATCTATTATGTTCCTGCTATGTATGAAGAACTGTACTAACATATATGGATATAATAATAAGAAGAATAAAGTCTGTATACTGGAATACAGGATCTTACAGTCTACCAAGAAGAATATGATATACATGTCTTTAAAATAGTTGAATATGATGGAGGTAATGGAGAGATTCAGAAATAGTACAATAATAAAATTGTAGGAGAGAGAGGGATCATTTTCAGATGAAGGAGGGACATAGATTAGAAAAGGCATCCTGGTAGTGATGATAAGAGAGCTGAGCTTTAAGAAGAGAAGAGGATATTAATTTAAAGGGATGGAGGGAGGAGGATCGATGATTTGCTTGTAGCTTCAAGAATACAAAATAAAGGTGAGCTGCTCCACCCTGACATTCCAGGGTAACTAAGGTTGTGAAGGAAGGTGTGATGTGAATAAAGGAATTTACCAATCCTAAAACCAAATATCAAGTGATCCTGGGTGTGAGGATTCTTACTGAGGAAGAAACAATGTAATCCAAAAAACAGACATGACCTGACTCAGAAGAGAGCTGGAAAAGCCCTTTGGATATGGCCTTGGCTCATAAAGATCTGTAAACATTCTCTAGAGGGAAATAGTAAACTATAGTAATTCGATGAAGAAGTATCAGATGACAATAGCAGCAGCTCAGTGGAGAAGTTGCCTAGCAGAAATACTGTGAAGAAGTATCACCTTGGGCAAGTTACTTAATCTCTCTGGGCTTCTCTTTCTCATCTATAAATTGAGGGGGTTGGATTGGATGACCTCTCAGGTCCATTTTAGCTCTAATCCTCTGGAAAAAAAAGCACCCCAGTAGAGAAAATAACTGTTCAGAGAAGGAATTTGGAGGCAGAGAGGTGTCCAGTTGGTACTTGACCCAAGGTGAATGAATTACATGTCTGATTTGTGCTATAGCAGTAGCATAAGAATCAATGAAAGACTATGCCTCCTGCCTCTCTCTCTCTCTCTCTCTCTCTCTCTCTCTCTCTCTCTCTCTCTCTCTCTCTGTGTGTGTGTGTGTGTGTGTGTGTGTGTGTGTGTGTGTGTGTGTATGTGTGTGAGGGGTGGGATTTTTCATTATTATTTTCCTTTCTTTGACATATCCTTTAGTTTGGCCTGGTAAGGAAAAATATCGGATGGGGGCTCATGAATTGGGGCTTTAAATTCAAGCTGACCGGAAGAATATCTTTTATCTGAGGGTGGATCTGGGCCATACAGGCAAAGAATATATTCTAGGCACAAGGGACAGCCTGTGTAACTATATGAAAACAAGAGTCAGAGATCAAGAATAGGAAACAGCTGGTTGTCCAATCTTACTGGAACAGAGTACATGAGATAAATAATGTGAAACAAGTCTGGAGAGGTTTGTTGGACTCAGGTCTCACAGGGCTTTAAATGTCATTAAATGATATTATATTTTATCCTATAGGCTATATGGAGAACCTGAAATGTTTTTCTTTGTTTTACATTTTTATTCATTCATTCATTGATTTATTCATTCATTGATGTAGTCATATATTCATTAATTTATTGATGAGAAAAGTGACCTGGTCAGATTTATACTTCAGTAAGATAATGTTGGAAGCTACCCAAAGTTCAAATTATAAAGAAAGAGAGAATCGAGGCAGAAAAACCAAATAAGAGAGTATTAAAATAGTCCAAGTGATAGGCAAATGAGTGTCAGAACTAAGTGGTAGCTGGAACAAATATAAGAGTTATAGAGGTACAGTTTGCAAGACATGGTACTGATTTGATATAGGGAGTGGGGAAGAGGAAAGAGTCGATAATATAGTAATTTCTCCAAGACTTTACACCTGAGTGACACAGGAGAATGGTGGCATCATCGACAAAATGAGGAAGCTAAGAGATGGGGTAGATTTAGGAATGTAGTGGGGAGAATGTGGAATCTCATTTGCAACAATTACATATCAAGAGTACCAACACTTTAAGTGAATGTTTGTAAGAGATGTAAGAGTTGAGCTATTTTGCAGATATAGGGAAAATTAAGTATCATTTGTTCAAAGATTAGATAGAAAGCATTGTTTAATTTACATTGAATCACAAGTTTATGAACTAGAAAGCCTTTTATGAAATTGAGTTTATTCTTGCAATCAATTCATCATTGCCTCTATTCTTACTTGGTCTTCTTGTTCACTAATGGAAACTAGTCTTTCCAGATGACTAGTGGGATCATGTAGCAAAAAAAAAAAGCTCTAGAACTGGAGCCAGGGGAGACGGCTCTGACACTTAACTAATATTTAACTCATACCAATCATTAAATCTCTGTGAGGCTTCATTTACTGATTTGTAAAATATTATTATCATATTATTATTCTCATCCCATCCACCTTGAAAGGTTTACTGCTGTCAGGAAAACACTTTGCAAAAATTGAAACACTGTGAAGAGAAGCAGATGGGGTGAGGTAGATCAAGAGCTGCCTGTCCAATTGGGAAGAGCTTACGGGTTCAAGTCCCACCTGGGTCAGACACTGGCTAGAGGACTTTGAGCAAATGACTTAACCCAGGCAACTCTCCAAGATTAGACATGTTTGTTAAAAGGGGTTTCTCTACTCAAAGTTCTCTACACCAATGAAATTACAGATCCTGCTCACCCACTTCCCTCTGCCAAAAAACAAATAAACATGAGGTGAATTTAAAATAATAATGTAATAATACAATGTGTAATAATATAATTATAATATTAAAGGTAATGATACTTGGGATATTAATATATAATATATGATATTAACATGTAATAATATAATGTATAATAATATAATTACAGCATTAAATAAAATGATAATTGAGATATTAATATATCATATTATACAATAATATAATGTATAACAATATAATTACAATATAAAATATAATGATAATTGGGATATTAATATATAATATTAACATATAATATAATAATATAATTAGAATATTAAATGTCCCATGGGGCACATTATAAAGGAGACTGGCTGTGAGTCAGATAACCACAGTTCAAATATCACCCCTGTCACCGTGACCTTGGGCAAGTCGATCCCCCTGGGCCACAGTTTTCTCATCCTTAAAGTGAAAGATTAGAACTAGATGGTCCGCAAGGTCTCTCTCAGCTCTATATCTATAACACTATGCTCATTCCTGGTTGATAGTCAAAAAACATTTATGTGGTGCCTACTATTTGACAGGCACTGTGCTAAGTGTTAGGGCTATACTCCTCTCACCCTCGAGGAGCTCACAATCTAATGGGGAGAGAACAGCTCTTTCACAAGTTCTATCAGATACCTCTAAAAAAGTGAATCTGAGCACATTTGAGAGAGTTAGAAACCACTGGTAGACTGAGTGGGGCAAATTTCAAAGCCAGGAGAGTCTGCAAGATCAACAGGACAGATCTGTAGGCTGGGACAGCTCCTGGCTCGCACAGCTGCACCTGACCACACCAGAGCGGAAGCAGCTGCCAAAACCAGCCAGCCATCCAGGCTGGGAGAAAGCTGGGTGCCCGAAACCAGCAGAGATCCCCAGGCCTCCCAATACAAGACGGGAGTCTGTCAAAGTGATGGAAGGCAGCAGCACAGCACCTGTGGCTGTGAGACATCTACTTCTGAGGCTTGCAGCCCAAAGGTTTGAAACTTGCCTTCTTGAATTTCTGGGAGACATAATGGCCAGATAAACGACTCTCATCCCTCCTTCCCTCCCTGACCCAGAGAATACTTCGGGGAAAAGCCCTGGAATAGAGGAGCCAGAAGTGAAGCTTCAGTAGCCAAATAGTGGGAATTCCTGAGTCCCAGAAGGGTAGAGCCAGCAAGGGTCAACACCAGGAACCTAGACATGCCTATGCACAGCCAGGGGAAGTGGCAGACACCAGGCTGAGACCACCGGTGCTGGAGAGCAGCTCCATCGGAAGAGGTGACTTCAGGCAGCCAAGTGTTATAGTCCCCCACAACTCAAGAAACTGAAGGCTACAACACGTAAGGCTAGTAACTAGGCTCACAATTCCTAGAACAAGAAACCTGGGACAGAGCTCCCTGAGCCCCAAAAGTGGCAATCCACTATAAAGCCAGGAAAAAGCTAACCAACATGAAGAAGAACATGAAAAAAACAAGGACCATTGATTCTTTTTATGGAGACAAAGAAGATCAAAATACCAATTTGGAAGAGGACAGCATTGACACTATACCCACATCTGATACCTCAAAAGGGAATGTGAACTGGTGTTAAGCCCAAAAAGCATTCCTGGAAGAGCTAAAGGAGGACTTTTAAAACCCAATTAGGGAGGTAAAAGAAAAAATGGAAAAAAAAACACTGATGAAATCAAATCTTTAAAAATATAAGATCAACAAAATGGCTATGGAGATTCAGAATCTAAATAGAGAAAATGATACCCTGAAAGGCAAAATCAAGCAATCAGAAAAGGAGACTCAAAAACAAAATGAAGATAGCAATTCATTAAAAATTAGAATTGAGTAAGTGGATGCTAATCACTCTATGAGGCATAAAGAAGTAGTCAAACAAAATGTAAAGAATAAAAAAATAGAAGAAAATATGAAATATCTGATTGAAAAAACAACTGACCTGGAAAATAGATCCAGGAAAGACAATTTAAGAATTATTGGTCTACCAGAAAGCCACTATGAAAAAAAGAGCCTGGATAGTATCTTCTAAGAAATTATCAAAGATAACTGCCCAGAGGTCCTAGAACCAGAGGGGAAATTCGTCATCAAAAGAATCCACCAAACACCCCCCTAAATGAGGTCCCAAATTGAAAACTCCAAAAAATATTATAGCCAAATCTCAGAATTATCAAGACAAGGAGTAAATACTGCAAGCAGTGAAAAAGAAACAATTCAAATATCATGGAACTACAGTAAGGATCATGCAGGATCTTTCAGCTTCTACATTAAATGACAGGAGAAATTGGAATATGATATTCTGAAGGGCAAAGGAGCTTGGACTATAAGCAAGGATCAACTACCCAGCAACATTGAGAATAATTTTTCAGCAAGGAGATGGACATTCAATGAAACAAGGGAATTCCAGACTTTCCTGATGAAAAGGCCAAAACTCGATGGAAAATTTGATCTCCAAATATAAAACTCAAGAGACAAATAAAAGGTAAACAATGGGGAAAAAACCCACAAACCTTCTTAATCAATATGGGCAAATTGTTTACATCCTTCTATAGGATTATATTGTTTATATATATATATATATACATATATATATATATATATGTCAATCTTGAGAATAGTACAATCACTATGACAATTGAAAAGGATACATATAGACTGTGGGTGTCAGTATAAAATAACTGATATAATGATAAAAACATAATTAAGAGATGTAAAGAGAGGGTTCTGGGAGAAGAGGCAAGGAGGTAGTAGAAAAGGGTAAATTACATGAAGAGGCACAAAAACCTATTATAGTAGAGGGAAATAAGAGAGGGAGAAGAGCAGTATACGAGTTTTACTCTCATTGGATTTGGTTCAAGAAGACAATAACATATTCTAATAAGTACAGAAGGTTCAAGAAGAGAATAACATATTCTGATAAGTACAGAAATCAAACTTATCCTACAGGCAGTAGGAGGGGAAAAGGGAAAGGAAAGTGGGGGTGGTCAGAAGGGAGGGAAGAAGTAGCAAGGGGAAAAGGGTAAGATAAGGGAAGGAAATCAAGAGGGAAGCTAAATTGAGAAAGGCAGTGGTCAAAAGCAAAACTCTTGAGGAGTGTAAGGGGGGAGTGAGAAATAAAAGCATAAATGGGGGTGGGGAACAGGACAGAGAAAAAGACACAGCTTGTAATCATAACTGTGAATGTGAATGGAATGAACTCTCCCATAAAACAGAGGCAGATAGCAGAATGGACTAAAAACCATAACCCTACAATATGTTGTTTACAAGAAACACATTTGAAAAAGAGGGATACACAGAGGGTAAAAGGAAAATGATGGAGTAGAATATATTGTGCTTCAGCTAAAGTCAAAAAAACAGGTGTAGCAATCCTAATCTCAAACAAAGGAAAAGCAAAGATAAATCTAATTAAAAGAGAGAAGGAAGGACACTATATCCTGCTAAAAGGCACCATAGACAATGAAGCAATATCATTATTTAACATTTATGCACCAAGGGTCATAGCATGCAAATTCCTAGAGGAGAAGTTAAGGGTGTTACAGGAAGAAACAGACATCAACACCATACTAGTGGGGGACCTCAACCTCTCCCTCTCTGAACATGATCAATCTAACCTCAAAATAAACAAGAAAGAAGTTAAGGAGGTGAATAGAATTTTAGAAAAGGCAGATATGACAGATCTCTGGAGAAAACTGAAT
Source organism: Phalanger gymnotis (assembly GCA_028646595.1). Taxonomy (NCBI): domain Eukaryota; kingdom Metazoa; phylum Chordata; class Mammalia; order Diprotodontia; family Phalangeridae; genus Phalanger; species Phalanger gymnotis. The sequence continues at coordinate 485,793,248 of CM053622.1, forward strand.
GGGGATAAAAAGGCATATACTTTTTTTCTCAGTGGTTTATGGCGCATACTCAAAAATCGACCATGTACTTGGGCATAAAAACCTCACAATCCAGTGCAGAAAGGCTGAAATAGTCAATGCATCCTTCTCAGATCATGACGCAATAAAAATTATTTGTAATAAAGGACCATGGAAAGATAAACTAAAAATTAATTGGAAATCAAATAATCTAATTATAAAGAATGAGTGGGCCAAAGAACAAATCACAGAAATGATTAATAACTGCATTCAAGAGAATGACAATAATGAGACAACATATCAAAACTTATGGGATGCAGCAAAATCAGTTCTTAGGGGAAGTTTTATATCTCTAAATGCATACATGAATAAAATAGATAAAAAAGAGATCAATGAAATGGGCATACAATTGGAAAAACTAGAAAAAGAAGAAATTGAAAATCCCCAATTAGATACCAAATTAGGAGTACTGAAAATAAAATTGAAATCAAGAAAACTGTTGCGCTAATAAGTAAAACTAAGAGCTGGTTTTATGAAAAAAACAATAAAATTGATAAACCCTTAGTCAATTTGATTAGAAAAAAGAAAGAAGAAAACCAAATTACCACTATCAAAAATAAAAAAGAGTGAATTCACCTCCAATGAAGAGGAAATTAAAGCAATAATTAGGAATTATTTTGCCCAGTTGTGTGTCCATAAATTTGTTAACCTCATAAAAATGGATAAATATTTTTAAAAAAATACAAATTGTCCAGATTAACAGAAGAGGAAATAAATGACCTAAATAACCCCATCTCAGAAAAACAAATTGAACAAACCATCAATGAACTCCCAAGGAAAAAAATCTCCAGGGCAAGATGGTTTTACCTGAGAATTCTATCGAACATTTAAAGAACGATTAATTCCCATACTTTATAGATTATTTGAGAAAATAGGTGAAGGAGAGGTCCTACCAAGTTCTTTTTATGACACAAATATGATACTAATACCTAAACCAGGAAGAGTCAAAACAGAGAAAGAAAATTATAGACCAATTTCCCTAATGAATATTGATGCAAAAGTTTTAAATAAAATATTAGCAAAAAGATTGCAGCAACTTATCATGACAATAATACACTACGACCAGGTAGAATTTATTCCAGGAATGCAAGACTGGTTCTGTGTTAGGAAAACTATCAGCATAATTGATCATATCAAAACAAGACTAGCAGAAACTATATGATTATCTCAATAGATGCAGAAAAAGCTTTTGACAAAATATAACACGCATTCCTATTAAAAACTCTAGAAAGCATAGGAATAAATTGGGTCTTCCTTAAAATTATAAATAGCATCTACCTAAAACCATCAGCAAGCATTATTTGTAATGGGCATAAGCTAGATGCATTCCCAATAAGATCAGGGGTGAAACAAGGATGTCCATTATCACACCTATTATTCAATTTGGTACTAGAAATGTTAGCTGTAGCAATAAGAGAAGAAAAAGAAATTGAAGGAATTAGAATAGGCAAAGAAGAAACTAAATTATCACTTTTTGCAGATGATATGATGATTTACTTAGAGAATCCTAGAGAATCAAGTAGAAAACTACTTGAAATAATAAACAACTTCAGCAAAGTTGCAGGATATAAATCCTTGTAATATAAATCCACATAAATCCTCAGCATTCCTATACATCACTAACAAAGCCCAACAGCAAGAGATAGAAAGAGAAATTCCATTTAAAGTTAACGTAGACACTATAAAATATTTGGGAGTCTACCTGCCAAGACAATCCCAGGACCTGTATGAACATAATTATGAAACACTTTTCACACAAATAAAGTCAGATCTAAATAAATGGGAAAATATCAGTTGCTCATGCTCATCTAAATAAATGGGAAAATATCAGATGCTCATGCTCAACAGATCATGGTTAGGCTGAGCTAATATAATAAAAATGATAATTTTACCTAAATTAATTTATTTATTCAGTGCCGTACCAATCAAACTACCAAAAAATTATTTTACAGAGCTGAATAAAATAATAACAAAATTCATCTGGAAGAACAAGAGGTCTAGAATATTTAGGGAATTAATGAAATGAAATGCTAGGGAAGGTGGCCTAGCCAAACCAGATAACAAAATGCACTATAAAGGAGTAGTCCTCAAAACTACCTGGTACTGGCTAAGAAACAGAATGGTAAGTCAGTGAAATAGGTTAGGTACACAAGATGCAGAAGTCACCGATGACAGCAATCTGCTCTTTGATAAACCCAAAGAATCCATCTTCTGGGTTAAGAATTCACTATTTCACAAAAACTTCTGGGAAAATTGGAAAATAGTATGGCAGAAACTGGTCATAGACCCATATCTTATACCATATACCAAAATAAAGTCAAAATGGGTACATGATTTAGGAATAAAGGCTGATACTATAAGCAATTTGGCAGAGCAAGGAATAGTTTACCTGTCAGATTTATAGGAAAGGGAAGAATTCATGACTCAACAAGAGATAGAGAGCATTATAAAATGCAAAATAGATAATTTTGATTACGCTAAACTGAAAAGTTTTTGTATAAATAAAGCCAATGCAACAAAGATTAGGAGGGAAACCGAAAATTGGAAGAAAATCTTTACAACCAATGTCTGTGATAAAGGCCTCATATCTAAAACATACGGGGAACTGAGCCAAATTTATAGGAATACAAGTCATTCCCCAATCGAGAAATGGTCAAAGGATAGGAATAGGCAGTTTTCAGAGGAAGAAATTAAAGATATCTATAGGCATATGAAAAAATGTTCTAAATCACTATTGATTAGAGAAATGCAAATCAAAACAACTCTTAGGTACCACATCTCTCCTGTCAGATTGGCTAACACGACAAAATAGGAAAATGAATGCGGAAGAGGATATGGGAAAATTGGAACATTAATATATTGTTGGTGGATTTGTGAACAGATCCAGCCATTTTGGAGAGCAGTTTGGAACTATGCCCAAAGGGCTATAAAAATGTGCATACCCTTTGACCCAGCAATACCACTCCTGGTCTATATCCCAAAAAGATCACACAAGTGGGAAAGGAACCTGTATGTGTAAAAATACTTATAGCTGCTCTTTTTGTGGTGGCAAAGAATTGGAAAATGAGGGCATGCCCATCAATTGGGGAACGTCTGATCAAGTTGTGATGTATGAATGTAATGGAATACTATTGTGCTATAAGAAATGTGGAAGATATGGACTTCATGATAGCCTGGAAAGACCTATATGATCTGATGCTGAGTGAGAGGAGCAGAACCAGGAGAATATTATATACAACCACAGAAATATTGATTCTGTGACGACTAACTGATAGACTTGGCTCTCCTCAGCAATACAAGGCTCAAAATCAGCTCTAAAGAACTCATGATGGAAAAAGCTAGCTACATCCAGAGAAAGAACTGTGGAGTCTGAATGCAAGTTGAAGCAAACTATTTGCTCTCTATTTTTTCCTCTCTTTTTTTGGTTTTGTTTCTTCTATCTCATGAT
>CM053622.1:485797252-485835461 GCA_028646595.1 Phalanger gymnotis
GAGTTTATTGAGGAGTATGTGGGGAGGGGTGACATGGTCAAACTTGTATTTTAGAAAATTCTCTTTGACAGCTGAGTGGAAGATAGACCACAGTACAGAGAGATTTGTGGCTGGCAACCAACCAGCAATAGTCCAGGCCTGAGGAGATGGAGGTGTACTAGGGTGGTAGCATTATCAGAGGAGAGGAGGGGGAGTATTGCAAAGACATTACAAATGTGATATTGACAAGTCTTAACAACAGATTGGATATGAGAGGAGTGAGTGACAATGAGCGATTAAGAATGACACCTAGGTTGTGAGCCAGGAGGACTGGGAGGAATGTTGCCTCATTATGTGAGACAATGAAAAAGGAGATAGTGGCAGAAGGCACATAGGTGATGTGAGACGAGGACTTGACAATAATAACGAAGTTTTAAAGAAGAGGATTTTAGGAGAAAGATATTGATTTCAGTTTTGGACATGTTGAGTTTAGGATGTCTACAAGACATGCATTTTAAAATGTTCCAGAGGCAGCTGGAGATGAAAGACTGGAGATCAGCAGAGATTAGAGCTAGGTAAGTAGATTTGAGAATTACAATCATAGAATCTATGGGAGCTAATGAGATCACCAAGAGAAACAGTATAGAGGAAGAAGAAAAGAGGGCCCAGGACAGAGTCCTGCTGAACCATGGTTAGCAGGCTTGACCTCGATAAAGATTCAGCAAAGGAGACTGAGAAGGGCAGTAGGATAGGTAGATGGAGCACCAAGAGAGAGAGATATCCCAATACCCTAAAGAAAAAAAAGTTTCAAGGAGAAGAGGGTGTTCGACAACGTCAAAGGCAGCAGAGAGGTCAAGAAGGATGAGGATTGAGAAAAGACCATTGGATTTAATAATTAAGAGATCATTGGTAATTTGGGAGAGAGCAGTTTCAGCTGAATGATGAAGTCAAACACTAAATTGTAGAGTTAAGAAGAAAATGAGAGAAAAGGAAGTGTGGTAACCTATAAACCTCTCAAGGGGCTTAGCCACAAAATTCAGTAGAAATACGGGACAATAATGCAAGTGAAAAGATTAAATGAGTGTTTTGGTTTTGTTTTTAAATGGGGGAGACATGAGCATGTTTGTAGGTGGTAGGGAAGCAGGCTTATTAGGAGAGATTGAAGATAAGTGAGAGAATGAGAATAGGGAGGGCAATCTGCTAAAGAACACAGAATGGAATGAGATCACTTGGGTATGTAGAAGGGCTGGATTTGGCAAGGAGAAATGCTGCCTCATTATGTAAGACAACAAAAAAGGAGATAGTGGCAGAAGATACTTGGGTGATGTAAGATGATGAGGAGGGCAGAAGAGGATCTCTTGGCAAATGGTCTCAAGGTTTGTCAATAAAAATATTAGGCAAGTTTCTCAGCTGAGAAAGTGGGGGCAGGTAGGTGTCAGAGAATCAACAGGTTCATGTTATCGTGATAAGGAGAGTTTGGAAAAGGTTTGGAAGAGCCACTATGGTGAGTGGAATAGTGAGTTAATTAAGGCTTGCTTAGCAGCAGTGAGGGTCTCATTGAAGTTACATAACATACATTTGTAGTGGATTTAGTCAAGACAGTTACATGATTTCTTTTTTTACCTACATTCAACAGTACACATGCAAGAGAGAGGGCAGCAGATGGTGGGAATGACCAAAGGATGAGAGGGAGAGCACAATAGGTAACATGATAAGTACTTACCAAGGGATCAAGACAGGAAAAGAAGACTATAGGGTTCAACAGTTTGAAGGCCACAATGTGGACAAAAAAACGCAGAGGGAGAGATGGAATGCCAAGCTGTTATGATCAGATAAAGAATTTTCAAAGTTCATGAATAAGTGGTATATTTGTGGGTGATGGTAAGATGAAAGGTATGACTATTTTTGTGTGTGGCTGAGGTGAAATAGAAGAGTAAGTCATGGGAAATGAATAAGTTGATTAGCTGGCAGGTTAAAGTGTTGAGAGAGTGTATATATATATATGTATATATATGTGTATATATGTTGTGTATGTATGTGTATATAATACAGATATACATACATGTATACATATATACATGTGTGTGTGTGTTTGTTGAAGTCCTCTTGTATGAGGATAGGTATTGGAACCAAGAAAAATTGTGAGCCAGGGAGGAGGCAGCCAGTGAATTCATTGGGGAAGGAAGGGAAGTATCTTGCAGGTCTATAGAAAGCAGTCACTCAGATTTTGATGAGATAATAAATGTTGATCACTTCGTGTGATCATAACATTGTTTAATGATGGTGGTAGGGAGAGAACCAGAGTGTTAATGGGGAGCAAGTAGCAAGTGAGTCTGGAGGGATGACTGACAGCCAGTACTAGATAGAGAGGTTAGGGAGGCTGTATTATCAAGAGGGAGCCAGATCTGTGCAAGCCAGAAGATGGAAGGTGTGGTTAAGGAAAAGATTTAAAGTGAAAGCAAGTTTGTTCACATTCATATAATGTTTCAAGATCTACAAAACACTTTTTTTTCCCTTTATAACCATCTTGTATAAATTTTTTAATCCCCATTTTGTGGATGAGAAAAACGTGGCTCCAAGAAGCTACACAGCTAGTATCACAGATTTGAAGCTAAGTCTTCTAACTCTAAAACGAGGGGTCTTTTCACCCTATCTTTTGCTATGGACATAGTGATAAAAAAACAAAATTCCCTGGTTAATGGTATTTCAGCAGGCATTCTTATTCCTTTATTGCCCTTTTGTATTTAATTTGCTAAAGTTAGAAATGTACACACTCAGCCAAAAGAAAATAAGGAAAAAAATGAATTTGTGCTTTACAAATGAATTGAGGGCACTCTGCTGGAGCCTAGCAGATTATTGTTATGTCTACTGAGGGATACAGAACTTAATGAGAAGTATAAAAATAGGCTATTTTCAAAACACATCATCTAATAACTTAGAAATCATTGGTTTCTTCAATATTTTTAATCTTAGAAAGTCACTTTCCCAAATCAGTTACATTTTTTCATGTTTTAGTTCTAACGCTATTTAGTTTAGCTTTTCCTAATTGATGTCTGGAATTTCACTGGGTAAAATACACCAAAATTCTACCTTGCTTCGCCCTGTTATCATTTTATATATCTTATATGGTTCAATGGCATTCAATGGCAGAATGTGACCCATTTATTATGACCAAACTGAAACACAGTTAAAACAAACCTCTCCACACTTTATCATTTTTAAGAAAATTATGAATTACAAAATAAACTTATAAAATAATTTTATTAGACTAGACTCTAATAATTAACTGCATGGCACACTGCAATTTATCCCATTGCTAAGATAACGGGAAGGTCTAAAGAAAGGTTGCTGAACGGAGAAGTAAATTTAGTAAATTGAATTATTTATACTAGAAATTCAAGTTAATAACAAAATTGATGTTTATTGAAGTTCAATAAGATTTTAAATTTTTCCTTCAAATAATATGCTTGTCAAGAAGCATTAATTCAATTATTTAGGTAGTGGCTGATAGGTAGAGAGTTGAGTCCTTTGAGTTAATGAGGTAATTTCTTTTAGCCAGACCAAGACAAGACAAACAGCAGTGCCACCTACTGCCAAGACTGTTTTTTTTTTTTTCCTGAAGCCAGTAAGAACTGGAATTAAAGAAAATAAAGAGGAAAATGAAATAGATTCAGATGAACATGAATAATAATTGGCTTAACTATCCTTCCTCATACTTGCTCATAATGAAAGTGGCCATATTTTTAAAAAACCTATTACTGAGGCTCATGGCACTACTTGTCTATTTTTTTCCTCCTTCATTCTTTCCAGAAGCCATGCCTATTTTTTACTACATCAAACGAAATTGTTATTACTACAAGGATTAAGTGTAATAAGTCTTTTTAACAAACAAACAAAAAGGCCCAGAAAAGAAAAAATCTTTGTAAAGCCAAGAGAAAGAGTCAACCATTATAGGCTTTTTATTCCTCTCTAGGGTCATTCATGGTGCTTGGCCTTCTATTTGCTCCTTGCCCTGGCTTCAAGTGTATGACTTCTGGAGTTAATAGACCAAGGAAACTAATTCCACGGGGAGATAATAGTGGCCTTGGGATTAAATCTTTGGGAATGCAATGAACACAAGCCAATAAACTGGTAGAGTGTGGGGGGGGGGCAGGAATGAAGGAGAGAAAGAGAGGGTAGAAGGGGAGAGAGAAAAGAGGAATGAGAGAGAGAGAAAAAGAGAGAGAGAGAAACTCCAGGAGATAGTGGAGTGGTTTGCCATTTCCTTCTCCAGCTCATTTCACAGATAAGGAAACTGAAGCAAACAGGTTTAAGTGACTTGCCCAAGGTCACCCAGCTAGTAAGTACCTGAGACAAAATTTGAATTCAGGAAGATGAGTCCTCCAAGTCCATTACTCTATCTACCACACCACCTGGCTGCCTCATTTATTTTGGATAAAGAAATATAAACTTTACCATGAATGTTATTATGGTTAAATATATAACATCAGGAAAAAGTTGCTGCATCCTTCAAAATTTTGCTTTGTTTCTACATGTGTGTTTATAGTGTGAAATCAAATAATATAACTCTGTATGGAGAGATGATTGGTTTTCCTTTCAAAGGGACTACTGTGGGATTTTTCTTTCGGAGCTGCTTTCAGGGCTAGGTTCTGAACCAGACAAGAATATGAAACTCATTTGCTTTTTGGTCATGACTAATGTTTTACCAAATACTACGTTACCTAGTTTTATTTATCTGCCTCATTCACAAGACTTGGTGCTAAATGACTTTTGGACTAGTTGCAAAAATCAAACCCATCTTAAAAAAAACTGAGGCTATTCAAAGAATGTGTCACAGGTTCTGAAGTAAATTCCCATTTCTGGTCTTTCCTGCCCCCCTCCCTTCAAATTCTTCCTATGCATGGCTGCCAAAGTAATTGTCCTAAAGCACAGTTCTTATCATGTTATATTCTTCTACTGGAAACACACACACATATACATACATGTACATACATACATATACATGTATACACACATAGATAGATAGATAGATAGATAGATAGATAGATAGATAGATAGATAGATAGATAGATACTTGTTGGTTTAACATTCAAAGCCCTCGGCAGTCTGGCTCCAATCTCTCTTCCCAAATGCATTTTACTCTACTTCCTTTCATTTGTCCTATACTTCGTTAATCATGGTCCTTCAGAAACTTCAGAATTTTTTTAATCCAATCCTTTCATTTTTCAAAGGAAGACCTGAAGCCCCAGAAGATAATGACTTACCAATGCCACTCAGATAATACGTAGCAAAACTGTGCACTGAATTTTGTCTCCTGATCTAGTGCTCCTTCTACTGCACCATGTTGTTCCTTGTACATACCTCACACTTCTACATCTTTGTCTTTTCCTGGTCAATTTTCTACATCTATAAGTAACTTTTCCCTCCCATGTTTACCTCTCAGAATCCCACTTAAACTTCAAGGTACAATTGAAAAACCTTGAAGTTTTCCCTGCCCTATATTAAGCTATTTCCATCTTCCGAAATCTTAAAGCAGAATTTTAATACCTCTCTCATATACTTCTTGTACTGTATATTAACATATTTTATATGTGCTGGATTTCTGGTTAAAATATCAGTGGTTAGAACCTAGAGAAGCCTAGTTCCTCCATAAACATGCCAATAAATTTCTGAAAATTCACCACAAACAACAATCATAAAGAAAACTAAAAATAAACATCTGTAAGCTTCCTCATCCATTCCAAGACAGCACAGACTGCCAGCAATATGAAGAGGGAGAATATGAATAAAGACTAGCTGGGGAAGGCAAAAAGCCCAGCTCATAAGCAGCCAAGACCTACAGCAGGAGAAAGACTAGCCAAAGCAGGTGAGATGACCAGACCAGCACTCAGGCAGCACAGTATTCAGGTCTGCTTGCCCAAGCCACAGCGGGGATATAGGGTTATACCAGTGCCCAGAAGAGTTCAAGCAGCCTAAATAAGCCAAAGAAAGAGACAGAGTCAAGACTGGGCCAGGGTACCTTCCAAGAAGCTCTCCTTCAGCCACAATTAGAGACAGGGGCAAATCAGCACCCAGGTACGTAGGGCCCAAGCCATAAACCAGGCAGCCTGCACCCAAACCAAGAAGCAAGGCCAGACCACTTACCAAGCAGCCGGCATCCAAACCATAGCAGGTGAAAGTTGGGTTCTTTCTGGGTTACAGGAAGGGATAAAGCCATCCTTTGGTTTTTGGTCTTTGCAAAGGGACTACAATTCAGATTGTGAAAGAAAAGAAGATCTTAGAATTCAATATTATTATGAGAAAAGAAAAAAAGGTAAAACAATAGCAAAAATGATTAGATACAGAGTAAAGAGCATAGCAGAGTAAAAATAGATTTCTTCATTTATAGATTACTGGTATTAAACACACTCCTCTTTCTCTACCTTCTCCTTTGTAAAGTGGGGAGAGGGGAATATAGGAAGGAAAAAAAACAAAAGAAAGAGTCAACCATTATAGGCTTTTTATTCCTCTCTGGGGTCATTCATGGTGCTTGGCCTTGTATTTGCTCCTTGCCCTGGCTTCGGGTGTATAATATCTGGAGTTAGTAGACCAAGGAAACTAATTCCAATATATTCCTTTCAGACATTGTTGTTGTTGAGTCATGTCTGCCTCTTTGTAACCCCATTTGGGGTTCACTTGGCAAAGGTATTGGAGTAGTTTGCCATCTCTGGCTCATTTTACAGATGAGGAACTGAAGAAAATAGGGCTAAGTTACTTGCCCAGGGTCACACAGCTAGTAAATGTCTGAAGCAAGATTTGATCCCATGAAGATGTCTTCCTGACTCCAGGCTCAGGGCTCTATCCACTGTGCCACCTAGCTGCCCCTTTCAAACTTAGATAAATATAATAAAAAAGGAAAACAAGAAAGGACATAAGGACCTGATTAGTTTTAGAAAGATTAGCCATATCAATATCTGGTGATTAGTGAATAGGAACGGAAAGGAACATACATACATAAAGGTACATGGTACTTTTACAAAACTTGGCCATGCATTGGGACAAAAAAAACCTCATGAACAAATGGAAAGAAACATAAATATGAAACACATCTTTTTCTGACCACAATACAATTAAAATTTTATTCAAGTGAGGGCACCTGAAGAAAGAATTAAATATTCATTACAGACTAAATAACTATATCCTAAAGAATTAGTCAAAGAAAAAAATCATACAAGAAAATACAATAAACCAAAACTTTTGGAATATGGTTAAAGCAGTCTCGTAGGAGAAATTTTCTATTTCTAAACTATTCATTCCACTGACAAAAGAGAGAAAAAGAAAAGAAATCAATAAATTAGGCCTGCAACTAAAAAACAAAACCAAAAACCAAAAGGCAACAAATAAAAAATCCCTAGTTAAATACCTAAAAAGTCTGACATTAACAAACTTGAAAACATACCCCCACCTCCACCCTGGGTCAAATATATTTATAAACGAATTCTATCAAACATCCAAAATACAATTATTTCCAAAATAACACAAACCATTTGCAATAATGCAGAAAGACAGAATCCCAATATATTCTTCCTATGATACAAAATAGATTTGATATATAAACCATAGGGAGACAAAGCAAAGAAAGAAAGTAAAGGTCAACATCCTAAATGAATAGGATACAAATATTAATAGACTATTAGCAAAAAGGCTATGAAATTTTAGAAATAAAGATCATATTATAACATTTGATTGGATTTATGCCAAGAATTCAGAGCTGAATCAATATAAGGAAAAATATAAAAAATAACAGATAATATTAATAACAAACAAAATAAAAACCATATAAACATAAAAATAGATGCTGAAAATGTTTTTTTTTAAATCGAACATTCATTTCTGCTAAAAGTACTAAAAAGCATAGGAATAAATGGGCTTTTCCTCAATATGGTAAATTTTATGTACAGAAAAGGAATAGACAATGCTATATGTAATGGAGAACAGCTGGCAGTCTTTCTAATAATATCAGTACAAAAGCAAAGATGTCCATTGCCACCACTATATTTTGAAATGCTAGCTATAGGAATAAGTTAAGAAGAAGAAATTGAGGGAATAAGCACAAGTGAAGAAGAAACAAAACTATTGCTTTTTAGAGATAATGTGATTATCTAGAAAATACTGAAAGTCAACTAGAAAGATATTGAAACATTAAAGTTGCAGAATGCAAAATAAAAAAAAAACAATAGGAAGATGTACAAAGAAAATCTATATAAATAATTACAGAATATATAAAAATTTGAAAATCTACCTACTAAGATACACAAAGAATTATATGTTGGAAAAGCTTTTGACATCAAATACTCAACTACAAAACATTCTTTACAGAAATCAAGATAGAATTACACAATTGAGGAAATATTAATTTTCCTTAGTTAAGCTTTGGCAATAAAATAAAAATTATGATACTACATAAATTATTTAAGCTATTTAGTGGCATATCAATCAATCTACCAAAGTATTATTTTATATATACAGAAAATATAATAATACAATTTATCTAGAAGGGAAAAATAGGTCAAGAATCTCAAAGGAAGCAGTAAAAGTAAAGTTAATAAGGCAGAAGATCTACATTGTTACCATAATTATTTGATATATTGTTAGAAATGCTAGCTATAGGAATAAGACAGTGGTTGGTTAGTTGTTGTCCTTCACAGAACCAAAATGACATCACTATGCTTGAGTCAAGAGTCAATGCATCCCACTGTGGCTGATAAAGCCAACATGAGTTCCAAATGCTCCACCACAGGTTAGGCACAAATAGTCCATGTGACAATTTGGGGTGGATACTCCAAACTTGCACATCCTGCATTTCCTTTGAGCTGTTTCGATTCTGCTTTGTTCATAGAGCACAGCACATTCTTGGATGTGGGAACGTCATGCTGAGTGGTGCTGTGCCAGTGTCTCCCATGTCATACAATCAATTCCAAAGTTCTTGAGAGATACCTCGAGAGTATCTTTGTTTTGCCTCTTCTGACCACCATGTGAACACTTGCCTTGTGTGAGTTCTTGATAAAATAGTCTTTTTGGCAAGCATTTGAACAACTCAGCCAGCCCATCAGAGTTGTGCTCTCTGAAGTAGAGTTTGAATGCTTGGCAGTTGAGTTTCAGAAAGAACCTCAGTGTCTGGTACTTTATTCTGCCAGGTGATCTTTAGAATCTTTCTAAGACAATTCAAATGGAAGTAATTCAGTTTCCTGGCATGATGCTGGGAGACTGTCTAAGTTTCACAGGCATACAACAATGAGGTTAGCACCACAGCTCTGTAGACCTTCAGTTTGGTAATCAGTCTAATACCTTTTCTCTCCCATACTTTCCTTCGGAGCCTCCCAAACACTGAGCTAGCTCTGGCAATGCATGCATCAACCTCATTATCAATGTGTACATGCCTGGAAAGTACACTACCAAGGTAAGTGAACTTATCCGCAGCATTCAAAACTTCTCCATTTGCTATAACTGATGGTTCCACATATGGATGGTGTGGTGGTGGCTGATGGAGCACCTGTGTTTTCTTGGTGTTAATTGTTAGGCCAAAATTAGCACAAACAGCAGAGAATTGATCCATACTTCATTGCAACTCAGCTTCAGAGGCTGCACTGAGTGCACAATCATCTGCAATCAGAAAATCATGCACCAACACTCCTTCCGCTTTGATCTTAGCTAGTAGCCTTTTCAAGTTGAAGAATTTACCATCAGTGCAGGAGCTGACTTTGATGCCGTGTTCATCCTCATTGAAAGCATCTTACAACATGGCTGAAAACATCATGTTAAAAAGTATGGGGGCAAACACACAGTGTTATTTCACTCCATTGATGACTGGGAAGGTGCAAGAGAATTGTCCATTATCTAGAACCTGGGCAAGTGTGCTGTCATGAAATTGATGTACAATGCTGATGAAATTCTCTGGGCAACCAGATTTTGACATAATTTTCCATTAGCCCTCATGCCTGACAGTATCAAAGGCCTTGGCCAGATCTACAAATGTTGCATACAAATCTTTGTTCTGCTCCTGGCATTTCTCCTGGAGTTGTCGGGCAGCAAACATCATATCGACTGTTACTCAGCCCTTTCTGAAGCCACACTGGTTCTCCTATGGTGCATCTCAGCTACTCAGTGCTGATGGAGCCACACTGATTAGCGATAAGGACATGATCCTAGAGAGATGGGCTGAACATTTTCACAGTGTTCTCAACAGACCCTCATCACTCAGAAGCCACTGACCATTTACCTCAGATGAAGTCAATCCCTCCCTAGTTGAAGTTCCAACTGAAGAAGAGGTTTTGAATGCTATTAGGCTACTTTCATGTGGCAAAGAACCTGGTGCTGATTGTATTCCAGCTGAGATTCACAAAGTAGGGGGTCCATTACTCATACAAAAACTGATTGAAATTTTCTGGGTTATATGGCAAGAGGAGGTTATCCCCCAGAAGTTCAAGGATACCTCCTCTATAAAGGTAAAGGAAATACAGATTGATTGTCCTGTGACAATCACAGTGGGGTCTCTTTGTTAGTCATTGCTGGCAGGATTCTTGCCAAAGTCTTCCTTAATAGGCTGATCCTTCAACTGGAAGATGGTCAATTACCTGAGAGCCAGTAATAAGACAAAATGAAATTGAGAGAATATTTCTTCTTTTGAGATGATATGATAATCTATATAGAAAATCCAAAAAAAAGTCAGCTAGAAATATATTGATACATTAACTTCAGCAAAGTTCTCAAACTCTATTACAAAGTAGTAATCACCAAAACTATTTCATACTGATCAAAAAATAGAAAGGTTGATCAAGAGAAGAGTTTAGGTACAGAACATGCCAAAGAAAACAAACATAGCAACATAGTTTTCAATTAACCCAAAGACCTCAACAACTAGGGTAAAGACTCTGTTCAACAAAAAAACTCACAGGAAATCTGGAAAGCTCTATGGTATAAAATTAGGTATCATTATAAAATCCAAATGGATACATGACTTAGATATATATATATATATATACATATATATATATGTATATATATATATAGGCATATCATAAATACATTTGATGAACAACTAAATACATTTTGCAATTATAGATTGGGAAAGAATGCAGTGAAGAAAGAATCACAAAATAAAATGGACATTTTAACTATATAAAACTGAAAAGGTTTATATAACAAGTTATATAACAACAGGTTTTTCTCATAAAGAGCTCATTTTTATGATATATGGAGAACTGATTCAAATGTATACCTCTATTTCATATTTATTTCTGTAGCTATCTTAATTCTTCTACTAGAATGAGTTTTTATGAATAATCACTGTGATTTATCCTTGTATTCCCCTCAGTTCTTACGATATTGCTTTACACATAACAGTTATGAAAGTGTAATAGGATAAAAAAAAACAGTGGACATAGCAGCCTATGAAAATGCTGATCACCCTCTTCTCCTTGATAGTCAACCTGGTTGTTCATGACATTCCTCTCTTATGGATCTCCTCATACCATTTCTGACTTCTCTTCCTCCAGGTCACACCCTGTAAGTATCCCCCCAAGGCCATGTCCTGGGCCTTTTTTTCTCTTCTCCCTATATACTATGTATTTCATTTGATGATCAGCTTCTGTGGATTCAATTATCATCTCTTTATTGATGATTCATAGATGTATTTAGCCCTAAGCTTCCTACTAACTTCCAGTTTCACACCTCCAAATGCCTGTTAGACATCTTGATAACACATATTATCTCTTTCGACCCTCAAGAAACTAGTCTTCCTGGCTCTGTGACTAACTCCCTTTCTACTAGGCACTACTGGTTTATAAGTTGTTATTGGTAGTATTAAAAATATATTAACTGATTTCTAACAGTGAGGAAGTATTGCATTGTATTTTGCATTGATGCACATAAGAATGATTGTGGGGAACAGCCAAGAAAGAATGATTTTATTTTCCATGTTGGCATAATTTATAGTTAACTTACCTCCAAAAAGAAGGTACAAATAAAATCAGGAAATATTTTAGGCATTGATTTAGGCTTCAAATGCTTCTAGGAGGATATTGTTAGGGAATATGTGTGTGAATATTTTGAATTGAAAATAATTTAAGTGTTAAGACAAGCTAGGCTTTTCTCTGATGTTAAAGACAATTCTGAACATTTGTGAAGGTATTTTCTAAATCAGAATGACATCAAATAAAATCAATCCTAACTACTCACTTTTTTGAAACAATGTGATGGAAAAGGTTAATCAAATTACATATTTGATAAATAACATTTGTTGACAGTATTAGTTGAATGAAAGCTTTATTTAAAAAAAAACAAAAAACAATTCATCTTTGATAAATGCACTCTGAGTGTGACTTGAACTCTTAATTACACAATTTAATTCCAGGCATGAGCTCCTACCTGGAACAGAGTTTTATAATTTTTGTGTTTGAAGTAATTTTCAAAAGGTGTAAGTTATATTGTATATGTGCAAGCAATCTCTCTTCAAGTAATGAAACTTCCATATAATAAATCCAAAGGGGCTAGGGACAATGTGTTCTGAGGAAAATATTTTTCTTTAAATCATATTGAAATCTATAGACTTTTTTAGGTGACAGCAAAAATTTAATTATGCAAAGAATTGATTTTCTATGCTGAGATTTCCTATGTACTTTACTTTTGGACTCAAAAGATTGCAGACTGATAATGTTAAAATATTACATTTTTCCCACTGGCACCCTCAAAATTTCAGTTAACCTGACAGATATTCCAAGGCCTTTCATTTCCTAGCAACCAGAAGCACCATTTCAAGTTTTGTCATTTGATGCTTGGACTTACCATATTATACTTTTCTTTAAGGAGTAATGCAAGCTACTTTAACAAAAAAGTCATCATTATTAAAAATGTTAAGTGTCTGTCCACATGTGACATCGGACTGTTAAAAGTAACATAGACATGGCCTTTTTCTAGTCTGTGAGTTTTGAAAACAAGGCCTTTTACCATTTTTTTGTATATCTGCTAACTAGCATGATGCCTGGTATACAGCAGGTACTTAATAAATATTTACCAACTTATCGACCAACTGACTAGAACACACAGTTGATCTGGACAAAAAACATTAAGGAAAAATAGATGATTGCAAGTGGTTTTGACCAAGAGAGGTGGGAAATTTTTCTACTTCATATATGATCTCAATATGTTTTCCTTCAAAAGCAAAATTATAGAATTTCAAAATTGGAAAGGATGCCAAAAACCATCTATTAGAATACATACCTGACCCCTAAAACTCTGTGCAATATCTCCAACAAGTAGTTACTTAGTCTTCAACTAAAGATCTTTAGTAGAAGAAAGCATAGTGCACATTAAGGCAATGCATTCCCTTTTGGATAGCTTTAATTTTGAAGGAATCTTGCTTTATATGGATACTAAATCCTCCTCTCTATGACATCTGCTCATTGCTCTTAGTTCTGCTCTGCGAGGATATGCTAAACAAGTCTAATCCTTCTACCACACAGCCATCCTTAACTTCCATAAAGAGCTATAATAACCAGTCTTAAGTATCCTCCTCCCTATGCTAGCCATAGTCCTTTTAACCAATGTTAACTTGTTTTTTTTCATATCAAAACACAAAAACCAGGTGTATATAAGAAACATATCTTAAAAATAAAGACATGTAGAGAATGAAAATAAGAGGTGTGAATAAAATAGTTCACTAGGTGACTCCATAAGAGCTAAACTGTAATAATGCTATCAGAAGAAACAAAAATGGGGGCAGCTAGGTGGTGCAGTGAGTAGAGCACTGGCCCTGGAGTCAGGAGGACTTGTGTTCAAATCTGGCCTCAGGCACTTGACACAGTTACTAGCTGTGTGACCTTGGGTAAGTCACTTAACCCCAATTGCTCTGCCTTCCCCCCTCCAAAAAAAAAAAACAAACAAACATGAAAGTCCATAATATCAAGAGACAAACAGGGATACTACATTATACTTAAAGGAACAATAGATTAAGAAAATCAAAGACTATTATTATTATAAACATATATTCACTGAAAGGTCTAGGATCTAAATTCTAAATTCAACCTTTTTGAGAACTTTAAAATTTATTGTCTCTCAAGAATTTTCTTTCCCAAAAGAATTGCTTTGGCTATATTTTAGAAATTTTGATATGTTTTATTATTATAATTCTGTATAACAGTTATTATTTCTACAACATGCTTTGACAGAAACTTTATTTAGGATATTATTATTAAGTTTCCACTTTAATCTGTGTTTTTGCTTCTATATTCTTTCTTAATTACTACTTATTGTGCAATAGGTTGTAACAAATGTGTTTAGTGTTTCTGTCTTTTTTTTTTATATGATTTACAATTTCTCTGTCACCTAGCACCTAGTCTATAATTGAAAGGGATCTTAAGAAATATAAATATCCTTTAATATGCCCATTCAGAAGGTTCCATAATTCTTCCAGCTATAGATTTTTTGAACAGTTTATTCAATTCTTTTTTGTCTTTTTGGATATATTCATCTGTTGGGTTTGTCCAGCTCAGAGAAAGGCATATTAGAGATATTCACAATTATTGTGTTACTATTTATATCTTACAACTCAATTAACTTTGCCTTTATCAAATAGGATCTTTCACCTTTTAGTGAATGTATGTTTACTGATAATATTGGTACTTGATTCTATTAATCTATTGTTTTTGTATGTATAATATAGTATGCCTGTTTATCTCTTGACACTGTGAATTTTCATTTTTGTTACTTCTGATAGCATTATTACAGTTCTGACTGTCATGAATGCAGCTAATGAACCAGATATTTTATTCATGCCTCTCATTTTCATTCTCTACAAGTCTTTATTTTTAAGATGTTTCTTGTATACAACTGATTGTTCTTGTGTCTTATTACCACTCATTTTTTATTTTATTGCATTATTTAATGTTTAATCCTCATATTTAAAGTTTTGATTGTCAGGTTTTTCTTTTTCTCCACTTATTTATTTTATATTTTTATCCCTTTCCTACTTCAAGATGGTTTTTTGTCCCTGGGCCAGGCACCATACCAAGTGCTTTACAATTATCATCTCATTTGGTCCTCACAAAAACCCTGGGAGGTACATCTACAGATGAGGGAACTGAGGAAATCAGGGGTTAGGTGACTTACTCAGGGAATCACAGCTAGTAAGTGTCTAAGGACTGATTTGAATTCAGGTCTTCCTGATTCCAGGTCTGGTGTTCTACATCCACTGTGCCACCTGGCTGCCTCTAAGAGGCATGGGTGGCATAGCAAGCCAATTTATGAGTTAGGAAAACCTTCCTTAAGGTTTTAAGTAGCTTAAGAAGCTTCCTTCCTCATGTCAGAAAATGGAGAACTGAAAGTAGGAAAAAACATGTGAAACCTGATTGTCCAAAGGGTTGTGAGGGTTTGGGTTTTTTTTTTGTTCGTTCCTTTGATTGTTTTGTTTTTGGAATGCCCCTAAACCTCAAATCAATTCAATAAACATTTATTAAGTCTCTGCCCTCAAGGAGCTTATGATCTAATGGGGGAAGACAGCATGCAAAAGGAAGCTGAAAAACTGGGGTATGGAGGGGAGCAGACTGTAGGTATCTGGTTCAGGGACATGTTCTCTGGAGTTAAAACCAAGCAGGACAGCTGATTGAAAATCGAATTACTAAGAAGAGTGTGAGACCTCTAAAGGAAGGCTTTCCAAGGAGTTTGGTGCTCCTTACTAATCAGAGAGGAGAGAGAGAACTGAAGGTGAGTTGAGAAAGTGTAGCTAGAGTGTGCTGAGTCTTCTTGTTGGTGAGATTTCCTGGAGGGTGGGGGAAGGGTGGTATTTCTTTTATTCTTCTGGCATAAAAGGTAATTTTATAGGCTCAATATTTTGGATATGCATACATACATGTGTATGTTTATGTGTGTATGTATGTACGCATATCATAGACAATTACGTCAACTAATACATTTTTACCGTATCTTTTATTTTTTTCTCCTTCCAGTGTGGAGGATTCACTTGTACCAGGTGTTCATATACAATTGGTCCCTGGGTTTTGCTACTGGCCATTACCCAATTCCAGTCATTCATTGCTTCTTAGATAAAACTCATGCTTTGCCTCTCATCTATTTTACTTATTTTTCTTCCTATAATCATTCTCCCTTGGTGAGTTTATTCAATTCCATAGCTTTAATTTTACTACCTCTATGTGAATAACCTATGTGAAATAACAGGGAGACATCTATAGGCTTATCCTAAGGAATTTTTTTTTCCAACAAATAGGATATTACAGGAATTGAAATCCCTAGGGGATAGTGGGCTTTTTCTTGATAGAGGTCTTAAAGCAAAGGCTTGATGACCACTACTTAGACATGTTCTAGGGAAGATTCTTGTTCAGGTATCGTGTGGCCTCTGAGGTTTGTTCCGGTTCTCAGAATTTAAAATGCCAAAGTCTGTTTCTCAAGTCCCACATCTTTCCTGAGTTCCAGTCCAACATTTGCAATGGGCCCTGTCCTTTGTGAATCCCTTCCCCTAATTTCCTTCTCTTGATGTCTAGCTCTTCCTTTCAGACCCAACTCAGATTCTACCTCCTCCTTAAAACTTTCTCTGACTGTCCCACTGCCCTTTTGGTAAAAATGAGCTCTCTTTCTCTCTCTGAATATTGCTCATAGATTTAGCTATGACATTTTGGTTGTTGGTAGAAAGACAGGCAGATGCTGTCAGCTTTGACAGCTCAGCTAAGCTCCACTAGTACTGTTTTTGTCTTGCTCCTGATTGCTTTGAATAGCAAATTTTATGGGAGTATAAAAGGAATCCTCTCATTCTCACTCCACCCAACTCCTATGCAGTTTTGCTAAGTAGACCTTGGGATGATTTGAAAGTGCACAAACTAGAGACCAAGAGGTATAACAATAGTTAAAAGCAACATTGGGCCTTAACTCAGATAAAAATTTAATCTGAGGCACTCCCAGAGGAAGCAGAAAAAAGAACAATCTTAGCCTAAGGGCTTCTACTGGCTTTTGTCAGCTGCAATAGCCCTGATTTATGACTGAACAAGTTTAGCCCACTCTCAGAGGAGGAGGCATGGCATATAAACTACAATCCAGGATATGGCTGTTGTAGAGGACCCAAAGAAGCTGCACAGCAGCCAAAGATCAGACGATGGCAGCAGAGACCAGCAAAAAATTATTCAGACCCATTCAAGAGAGAGTTATGCAACAGGCAAACAGCTGAGGACATTAGCTCAGTGGAGAAAAAGGGTCCTCTGAGAACATCCCCAGAGTACAGCAGAGTCTGATGGCATCAGCAAAGGACATCAGGGCATCAGCAACAACAGAGTCATTTGTCCCTCCTTCACATGTGCCATAACCATGGGTTTCCCTACATGTGTATTCCTCACTCAAGTTTTCCGGCCACACAAATTCTTTGCTTGTGTTCTTTCTGGTGAGGGACATTGTAAGATTGCTTATCTGAGCTCTCTCATTACTCATTTTGCTATGTTGTATAATTAAAAGGCTAGGTTTTTTTTTGTTATTGTTGTAGTTTTGCTTTACTTTGAACTAGTAGCCTATGGTTTGTCTAATAAAAGAAATATATTGTATTGAGTGGATATTAACCCACAAAGTAACTTGTATCAGATCTAGCTTTCTGGGGACTTTGTGCAGAGTCCTTGTGTGTAGTATGTTGATCTTCGCACTCACCTCACTATCTCTTAAATGATAATTATTTATGCACACATATTTTCCTCAAATGAGTCTATCCCCAATCAATCTGTACGTAGCTTGCTTGGACATAGTTGTTTGCATGCTGTCTTTCCCAGTAGTATGTGAACTCCTTGAGAACAAGAGCTGTTTTTGCCTTTCATTGTATTCCAGCACTTAGCATATAAATGTGCACATATAAGCACGTAGTAGGTGCTTAATAAATTCTAGTTGACTGAATCCTGTTAGATTTTAAGTTCCCTGATAGCAGGACTTCATGTTGAATTTATATGGATCCTCAGTGGTTAGCTCAGTATCTTGTACACAGTGAGTATTTAATAAATAAATGTTTGTTGAGTTTAATTTAATTGAATTGAATCGAGTTTTATGGTAAATTAGTAGAGGCTAAAGGACATGCAATCATGTTTTATTGATTCTATGAGAGATGTTTTAACAGTTGTTATTAACAGTCGTGCTATAAGAACTGGAAACAAAAGCACTGAATGCAGAATGGATCAACAAATTGTGATATATGAATGTAATGGAATATTACTGTACCGTAAGAAATAATGAACATGAAGAATAAAAGGAAATATGAAGAATACAGGGAAGGCATCTAAAATAATATAGAATGAAGTAACAGACGCCAGGAAAACATTACACATAATCAATAACTACAATATAAATAAAAAGAACAACAGCGGTGATCAGAATTGAACATTATGTAATTAAAATGGCTAGACTTGGCACTTGAAGAAAGATATGAAAATGTACCTCTTTTCTTTGCAGAAATAGAAGACTATGGGATGTGGAATATTACATATACTATCAGCCTCCTGTCAGTGTGTTGATTAGTTTTGATAAACTGCTTTTTTCTCTCTTTCATGTAATCATTTTTTTTTTTCTTTACAGGGATGATTCTCTGAGGAGAGAAGTGGGACAGCTATATTTAGAAATGTAAGCACTGCAAAAATGAAAGATATCAATAAATTTTAAAGGTTGTTCTAATGACCTAATAACTATTTCCATTACAAAATTGTGTAGTGACAGGAGGAATGGATTTAGAGTCAGGAGATCTGGATTTGAATGCCAATTTTGCCACTTGTTCCCATGTGAACTAAACATACAGTAAACCTCAGTTTCCTCATCTGAGTAGATGATCTCTAAGGTCCCTTTCTATTCTAAACACTGTCATTCCTAAGTATGATGTACTTTGATAGCATGTCAAAAAATGTCAGATAGTAGTGAAGAATGAGGAATGTTTCTGGGTGACGTGTTTTTTGGTCTGATACTTAGCAGGCCAAATATTGATATTTAAAACTTTGTATAAACCAGGGAGATTGAAGAAGGAGAAAGGAAGAATCATCTCCCTTATCCATTATTTTTTTAAAAGGATGTTTTAGTGGGACAAACATTATCAATGACAACAAAAACATTGAGCTCTTACTATGGTTTATGAAAAAGGCTTACCTAGCCCTCTCCTCTCAGACTCTCTAACAGTCTTCTCCTTTTTCTTCCTCTTCTGTGTACCTTTTGCTCTTTTTCTAGGTAAGACTTACAGTAAGCTCCAAATAAGAGAATAAAATCTTATAGTAGGTATTAGCTAAGTTATTATTTAGACTTAATGTTCATAATCCAGAAAATGTTGGCACAAATTTCCTTTGAGTAAAGAAAGCTGCTGCTATAAAAGGAGATGGTGGTTAAGGGGGGAAATACAAGCAAATGGAAATATGTTAGGATAATGGAAAAAGTTTCTCTTTTCCTCTCTCTCTAAATCTCTCTTACAATCCAATCAATACCTCAATAGTTTGAGGGTCCAGATCTATGGTGGTGAATATAGAGTGCATTAGATCAAATAAAGTGCCACAGTTTGAGTACCTCTGCAACCTGTCTTGGACTCATCTAGCAAACCACTGAATCTTTAGCCATTGGCATAGCCCTCCCTACATTTTTTCTATGGTTAATGAAATGGTACTTGATGCTTCTATAGCTAAAGTAAAATTTATTAAGATAAAGAAAAGTTCCGACTTCCTTGGACAGATTTTTATAGAGATGAGTCATGGAAATTATGGTCAAATTACTCTTTCATATTCTAAGTACACAAATTTTAGAGATTTGGTTTGGACTTTGATTTAATTGTCATTAATAGTTCCGTTAGGATACTCCTTATACCAGGGCAGGCCTACTCCTGCTCTGCAATTTATATTCTTAGAGAGCTGACTGTGTTATTGAAGGTTAAATGACCTACTTGGAGTAACAGTGAGAATATATGTCAGAGATAGGATTTGAACCCAACTATTCCTGCGGTTAGCTCTCTATGCAGAAGAGTAATTTTAGCTCTAATTTATGAATCAGTATAATTTCACTTTTATGTGTGTGCTATGTATGTTTTATATAGGGGACCTTGTATTATTGATTTGTATTGTTTGCTTTTGCCCAATTTATAGCCCTTGGAAAATAATTTAATGTATATAAAGATAAGAATTTAGAGCTGTTGAATCATTTATGATACATTATTGGTACAAGTTATTTGATGTTAACTCTTTAGAGAGATATAACTTCTAATTTTAATATTATGCCTATGGAAAAAAATATGATCTGCTTTAGGGAAGTTAACTTTCAAGGATACATCATAATGTAAAATGGGTCTTCATTTCATTGAGATAAGGAGATAAAGTTGAGTAGGGAGTCCTGGATATTTTCTTACATAAATTTGTGGTAGTGTTTTTGTATCTAGGTGTACCTAGCTGTAAGCAGGTAGGTGGTGCAGTTCCTAGATCGCTGGATCTGCAATCAAGAAGACCAGAGTTCAAATCCTGCCTTAGATGTTTGCTACCTATTTGAGCCTAGGCACAAATCACTTAATCTCACTGAGTCTCAGTTTCTTTATCTGTGAAATGGGGATAATGATGTCACCCACCTCCCAGGGTGGTTCTGAGGATAATATGAGAACATATTTGTAAAGCACTTTGTAAATCTTAAAATGCATATAAAAGTTATTATTACTATTTACACTAAATTCAAAGTAATAACTACAACAACAATAATTTGCATCAAAGATATTAGAGAACCTTGTAAAATGTTGCCTATAAAACCTTTTAAAAACAATACTTTCAAATGTTAAGTAGAGCTTTATTTAAGTAGGGGAGGAGTAGGGAGGAGGAAGAGGTTCCTTTGATCCAAGTTTAGGGATCAACAGTAAAAAAAGTTTCCAAAAGGTAGGAGGGGGAGATTTAGAATGAAAAAAACGAAGGAAATTAGACCACCAAGAAATGTTTCTGAGAACAATAAGCTATAAGAATTATTTATTTCACTGAAATGAGAGGATTAAATAATTGTTTCAGGATTTAGGCAGTTTCTTTGGTTTTATGATGGATTTGTTTTCATTATAGATTCGGTAATTATAAGTTTCCGTATTTTGGATATAGTTAAATAACTTGTATATTTTCATGAATTTTAAAATAAACATAAAAGCTATTTATCAGCTTATCTTTGAAGAACATTAATTATATAGTTTGGATATAATACCCAAATTCTATAATTAATTGAATATGTAGAATCACATCAGTTATAACTAACAAGAATGATTTATCTCCATTCAAATAATGACTAGCTATGTCATGGCCAAGTTTACATATTGGCAAAAATATGGTGAAGCAACATAGTGGTCAAGACAGTATGGTACAGGGACTGGAGGAACAATACAGACAAGTCTGAAAATGGCCAAGGTGAAAGAGTCTGATCAGGGATGGGGCTAGTAATAGGAAGACAGAGAGATTAAAATTTACATCTGCGAAGGACCCTCATGGAAGAAATTACTAACCCATAAGAGTTTTAAAATATAGGATAGTTTGTTCTTTTTCTGGGGGCAGGGAAGGGGGAGGCAATCAGAGTTAAGTGACTTGCTCAGGGTCACCCAGCCAGTAAGTATCTGAGGTCACATTTGAACTCGGGTCCTCCTGATTTCAAGTCTATTGTTTTTTCTATTGTGCCACCTACCTGCCTTGATGGTTTGTTCTTAATAATGGAGAAGGGAGATGATTCTTCAAACTATAGGCTTATGAGTTTGACTTTAATTCTAGGTAAAACTGAAGAAAGCATTATTGAAGAGATGGTTTGTCAGCATGTAGAAAGGGAAGCAGTAACCACTAAAAGCCATCATGGATTAATTACATATCATCCTAAAGCAGTCCATTTTTTTGATGGGGTTAATACACTAGTAGATCAGGAGATTGCTGCAAACATAGTATATGTAGATTTTGGGTAGGCAATTGACAAACTATCCCACCCTGGTCTACCTGTTTGAAAGATAAATCATTAGAGAAGATCCTCCATATTACAGTGTAAGCCCAGCACGTGTGTGCCAAGCTGCCTGGCCCTTTTCCAGACCTTTGGACTCTCCTGCTTGGAGACTGACAAGCCAGGACAAAGAACAGGAAACTCTTAAGACAAAGGATAGAAAATAACTCCTCTCCCACTGGAGAAACATTAACCTGGCCAAGTCTTAGGAATGAGGCAGGGCAGGGGTGGCTCCCCTCTCCGGCGGGAAAAATCTTTCTTTGTTCAGGGCCCTATAAAAGTCACCACATGGGACAGGCACATTGGGATCTCATGCATGGGGAGGACCCTTTGCCTGGGACCACCTTCCCTTTCGGGGCCTTGATTGAGCTGTATAAACCGGGATCTCCACAGCTTTGAAAGGATCAAGTGCAGGAGTTCCCCCAGTGGTGATGAATCTATGTGGTCTGTGTCTTTGTTGTGTTAACTGTGTTTGTTAGAAATTGTTGATTAATGTGAGTGTGGGTTTCATAGAGTATTTCCCCTATCTTTCAATAAAAACTTTATTCTGTTGGGAGTGTGTCTTATTGCCAGTGTGTATCCGAATTCGAACCTAACCTAGCTTAATCAAACACTGTTCTACTTACAACCTGTGTGACCTTCAGCAAGCCATGTCCTCCTTATGGGACTCAGTTTCCTCATTTTCAGAATGAAGGGCTGAATAAAATAACCTCTAAAGTCCCTTCTACCTGTCAATCTGCTATCCTATGGGCTCATCAGTGCACCTCTCACAGTGACTCAGAGCACATAACTTTAATAATTTTCTAATGCTTCATGACTCTCTACTGAGCCCTTCTGAAAATCATTCATAGATGATTAATCTCACAAGCTAGAGGCTTCCTTTTGAATATTTTGAGGACGTCAATACAGTATTTGATGCAATTCTGCATCTCATTTCTCATTTTTACTATATGTCTAAACCTACTTTTATAGACCTGTCTTTTATGTAAGCAGTGACATATTCTTATGTATATATGTATAAACACATATGTATAGAAATACTTATTTATATGTCTATTTTGTGTACAGAGAACGCTGAACCTGGAGTCAGAAGACTCAAGTTCTTGCCTGCCTCAGATACTTCTATTCCCGTATGATCCTATAGGTAAGTCACTTAACCTCTGTCAGTCTCAATTTTTTTATTTGTGAAATCATAATAATAGTAGCACAAACAACAAGGTTGTTGTGAGGACAAAATGAGATTTGTAAATGCTTTGCAAACTTTAAAGCATTATATAAATGTTAGCAATCATACTTATATATAAATATAAATACACACACATACGTGTATATTTATGTACACAAACACAAAACAAAGGCTATGGACTCGAGCTATTTGGCTGAAGAAAAAAACTCTATTCTCTTTTGGATGGCCCTGCCCCTACCCTTCTATGTGTGGAGCCACTCTTTCCCAGCTCCTCACTTCAGGCATCCAGTTCAGCTCATGTGTCTTCCCCCAGTGAGAGATGCTTCCTTGAATTTGCCTCAGAAAATGGGGCAATATGGAGATAAGCTTGAGGCCACCATGCCAACTGTTTCTGAGGGAAACAACTCCAGCTCAAAGCTCACCTAGTCTCTTTTCGCCCCACACCACCATTAGTTAGCTAATTCTTTTCCAAAGGGCAACATCCAGACTCACTGTTATCTCTGCTTTTAGGGACTCTTCTCTTCCCCTACCCCAACCCCCTCCCAAGGTTTCTATAATTCTTTCAAGCACATTACTCCATTCTCACCTCCAAAATGACAAAAAAAAAAAACCAAAACCTGTCTTTAATATAGTCAGAGCCTCTAGGTTTTCAGGCAGCAGGTAAGATGAAAAACAGAATCTTATATGTTCCCAGGGGCAGTGTCTTCAGACACCTACTACACTTATATATGTGTATATACATACTCACATTCATACATTCACACGCACACACATACTATATTGCCATTCTTCAATGATGTATTGACAAATCACTTATAAATTTTAGGGTTTACTAAAATATTCATATTATTGAGCTATATCTGGTAAAGAGATCTAACAATTACTATCCTGAAACAAAGTTAGTAATTATATTTAAATGAATAAATGGCTTGCTAAGCTGTCAAAAGAAATCCAGGAATATGTTAGCAAGGACCGGAAAAACACAAATCTGAAAACAGATACTGAAATTTTCATTTGCTCATGGATCTATGGGCTTCAAGAAATTGCTCTAGGCCCCAAATAAATCATTATGTCAGTAAAAATAAAACATTAATAAGAATTAAAAATATAATACAAAGCAGCAGTGTCTTATTTCAAGGACTCCATGCTCTCTGCCATCTTATGTATCATTGCTTATAACTGAACATATGGGAAATATCAATAAAAATTCTGTGGTCCATTACTTTTTCACCTAACCATCTGTAAACACATTTTAAAATCACAGTCCAAAGTCTCTTAACATAATATGATATTATTATGTTAATAATATGTCCATTTTTCTTTTTAAATTTACAAATGATGTAATTAAGTATGATCATCAGCAAAATGTGAATATTTTCATCCTTTCTATGTGTAATATTGCTTTTTAGGATCTGTTTTTTAAAATTTGTTTTTGTCACAACTCAGTAATCAAAACATTTCCTACTACCCAATGTATATAAAAAGGAAATCTAGCTACAGTGTGCTTGTAGATATTTTCTTTAAAAACAAAATATCATTTATATAGAGAGATGGTACAGATGCATACATATCACAGACCTCTCAAGATTTGAGTTTTTTTTTCATATTTATTACGAAGATATGCAGATTTAGTCACATATAAACAGATGTACCAAATGAAAAGATTTTTTTAAAAAAGCAGAACAAAATAGCACAATATTACTTTTTCTGTTTTTCCAAACAAAATTCCTATTTTCTTTGTGTACAACACAGTTTAAAAGCATTTGCTTTGAACTATGGATTTAACACTTGGTCAGACTAAATGGTCTTTCAGGTGAACTGACTTGCTTAATTGTCCTGAATCAGCTTTAGCTAATCACAAATATCTGGGAAATTCAAAGAGAAGGGATTTATAGAGTAATAAGGCTTCCTCACTTTTGACATGGCAACTGAAATTGTTTGACTTGAGTATAAAAGACTCCAATGTATGGCTGTATGAATTCAAATTTGCCCAAAAGACTGTACAACAAAATGACTTGTTACTAGATAGTAAAATGAAAACCCTGGGTTCTCAAAGATTGCCAGTGGACATTTAGCTCTGGCAGGTTCTGCCGAATTGAAAAAGCTTTGAGTATGGAATTGGCAATGGCCTGTTGATCTAATACTTGAAGACAAACCTAATAAAATATGGAGGGGCCCATCATTAAAAATAGCGAATAGGTGAGGAATAAAAATATTCCATATGCCATCTACATAAAAATATGCAATAACACATCAGGCATGCCATTGTGTAAGTCAGAGAGGCACTGTGATTTCTGTCAATCAGTCAATCAATACGCATTTATTGTGTATATACTACATGCAAGGACTGGGGTAGGCATTGGGACACAAAGACAAAAGTGAAATAATCCCCGTGTTCAAGGGGTTTACTTCCTTTCAGGAAAGAAAACATGTCTCTGGAAGGCAGCATGAAACAGTAGAAAAGGTGATGAATTTGGACTCAAGGGGCCTTGGTTTGAGTCCCAGCTCTGCCATTACTAATAGTATGACCTTGGACAAGTCATTTAACTCCTTGTTCTTTAGTATCTTCATCTGAGAAACTGGGGAACTGTACTTGTTAACTTTCACTAACTTGTAGTTTTCAATCTATGGCACAGTGGAGAGACCACTGGAAGTCATGAGTTCAAATCCAACCTCGCATACTTCCTAGCTATGTACCTTTTAGCAAGTCACTTAACCTCTGCCACAGTTTAAAAACAACCACTATTACTCATCTATAAAATAGAGATAATTATGGCACTTACCTTCCAGGATTGTTGTGACAATCAAATGAGAAATCTGGAAAGTGCTTAGAACAATGCCAGGCACATATTTGGTGCTATAAAAATGGTATCTATTTATCTATCTATCCATCTATCTATCTACATACATACATACATACATATATACGTATGTGTTGATAATCATTTAAGATCACTTGAACCCTAATAAGGTCGAAAGCCTAATCAACCAGACATGCTTTTTGAGTGAACGAAAAGATTACTTTTCTTGTGTCAGCAACTATAGGACCAGATGAGGCTTACCAGGTGCATTCTTCCTGTTTGTAACCACTAAAGGACAGAATCCTGGGACCAGACATTGCCTTGAAAAATGGGACTTTTCTTATCTTGGTATCCCATGGACATATGCTATACAGGGGAAACACAGATATCCTGGGATTGTTATTTCAATCGACACTTTGTCAATTGTCTTGTCTTATTGTATTTACAACTTATTCAACTAAGAAACTGTATGTGTATACATACATATATATGTATGTATATATATGTATACATCACCTAGCTTGTTTGCCTCTTTAACTAAACTTCTAAACTTTCAGGTCCAGAGTGTATGTAGAATACATATATTATGTATAATATGTATTATGTAATACACATGATATATGTATTACATATGTAATGTGCATACAACACATAAGTATATAAAAATAAATGAAACCTAGGGTATTCTCCACTCACTTGTTAGTTATCCCTTATTACCATATTCATTATCATAATTCCAAATTCTAGGATATTCTCAGGGTATCTTTGGGTATTTTCTCATTAATTAAATAAAAATAACAACCTCTTTCTCATTAACTAATCAGTTAGCTCAGAGGTCCAACCACGATTTGTTAGATATTATTTAGCAAGCTAGAGAAACTTTTTCCCACTAAATAGTAGCTCACCTTTTTCTACAAATCAAAACCCCTAATCTCCTAGGATTAAATAAATATTATAGTTACTGGCTACACAATCTATTAAGTATAAAACACAAAGACATAAATTATTATTTAAAATATTTTAGCTGTGAGAAAAACTATGGCCAGGGCCACCTCAAACAACCACTATTACTGCAGATGACTAATGAAAAGAGTTCCACCATTTAGTTTACTCAAGATGCCTTCAAATACAGTTCATGGTTCCCTGTTTCCTAAGGGAGAGTAACAGTTTGAAAAAGATGTTATATTTCTCCCCATTGTCAAAAATTTTTAGTCCATTGAAAATCATTTTTGGATATATCAAATCCATATTATGTTAAATACAAAACAAATATTATGCAAATATTATGCTGCTTTAAATAAAGAGGAAAATAATATAATATTTATAAGTTAAAAATTAAAACACTGCAACACTAATAATATTAACAAATAGAATTGTAGAATATCAAAAAGTATAAAAACATTTTGAATAATTCAGTAATAAATTAAATCTATGAAACATAAATTTAATCTATTTGTAGGTTTAGTACTTCTAATTCTATTGCGATTTATTGATCTTTCTCTATGTGTTCACAAATTGGTTGATTTTATAGGCTCACTACCAACATTTCAAAATTTCATGGCTTTTTTCTTACCCTAGGGAATTCTATAGCTAAAGTTATAGGAAAGAAATGTACTTTTTCTGAGTTTATCCTCTATTCTCTTTGCCCCGTTCATCCCTTCCTCAACCCCATTGCATATAAAGTGGGGTCTGCCTCAGTCCTAGGCACAAATTTGTTTTCAGTATTAGCTTTCCTTGAAGCAACATCTATTTTTTTTTTTCAGGAATTCTTTGTGCTGCCTGGGAAACAAGCTGTTCAGTATTCTCAAGCTGCTGTTTCAATGTCATTTCTTTGTTTCAAGCTGATAGCTTATTTCATTTCTTAAAGACCTAGCTAGGCCTCTGTTCTACCCTTCTTTTCCATTTCTTCTTCACCCGAAAGTTCTCACATACAAATATTTGTATCTGATCATCAAATTTCTGTTTATTTTCTATTTCAAAATCTCAAATATTCTCTGAACACTAAAATCTTTCACCAAGACTTTGTCCTCTTGCTTTAACTCATGATGAGAAACTAGGGGATCATACCATTGCTTGTTTCATAATAATGCTTTTCTTTTTTTGCCATCTGCTTCATTCAAACCAAACAAAAATTCTCCTCTTAAGGTGTAGTTGACATATTTACAGACATTTACTCTACATTTGTAACAGAAAAAAAAAAAGCCATGCTTCCTTGATTTTATCTTGATGGTAATACTTTTGCATCAAATTGTGGTGATCTCAAGATGATGATTATTCGTTCTTAATATTTTCAAGATTTGAGACAAATTTCCATCTCAGAGTTCATCTTTGTTTCTTGATGTTGATTGTTTGGAATTCACACCAATTCTGCATGTCTCTTAAGCATACTCATATTCTATTCAGTGCTTATAGAAGATAATTCTGCTTCTCTGATTAGACTGTGCTAATGGTGATACATACCAAACAGATTGTTAGGACCGTTGGTCTCTTACTTCATCTTCATAAACAATGAATTTATCTGTTGTTAACACTCTTTTGTGGCCTTTTGTAACCTCAATCTTGCCTCAAGTGGTGTTTCAAGGGGTTTTTCACTATCTCATGAAAGGAACCTAGATTCAGCCCTTCCCATTAGAGAGCTATATTTTTGGTATAAGAGACCTAGCTTTTGTCCCTACTCATGGGTAAGCTATTACATTAGGCCTCAAATATTTCCTTCAACCACCTTGCAGTCACAAATTTTCTCATGAAAGCCTCTATTTTCTCAACCAACTTCAAAGGTTCATATGGACATATTTCAAGATACAGTCTCCTACTATAAATGTACCTTGTATTTTTAAATGATAGAGTAGGTTGGGTAATTCACAGAATATTTAATGAGTATACTCTTCAGCCTGACCTTTCTATGAATTGCATTTAAATCATCCAAAATTTGGTCTTTAGTTTCAGTATTCTTTTTTTTTTTAAATTTTTTGTGTCCTCCCGAAATTAGGAGACTCATGAATTTCCAGTCCACAAACCACAATGCTTAATAAATCTACCAGTCTGCATTTTAAAAATAGAAATAAATAAGACTATATTTAGCAACTGATTAAATATGTGAGGTGATAGAAAGTGAGTGGTTTTGCACAATACTTACACCAGGACACTGGGTGAGTAGAATGATGGCGGTACCTTTGGCAGAAAATACAGATGTTGGGAAGAAGAGTGAGTTTGGGGCAAAAAGTCAACGAATATCATTTTGTAGAGATATTAGCTGCTAAACCTCAATGACTACTCTTTGTGGTTTTATACTCCATCTCTTTTCTTCCAATTGCCCCAGGTATTTTGTGTCTCTTACTTACACTGGCATCTACATCCTCCTTTCTGCTTGCATGGCTTCTTGTTTCTCTAAAGTCAGAACCCCCAAAAGTAAATGGAACCCATCTATCGGCTGCTTCCCTGCTTCTAGTCCTTGGCCAAGGAAAGGTGATGTAGTTAACAGACATATTGAGTTCAAGTTGGCTATAGAACATCCAGTTTGACATAGCTCATTGCCTTTAAGTACTTTATATACTTAATTACCTCATAGTACCAACTCTCCTATTTGGCTTTTGATGCCCTTCACGCTTGGGCTCCTATTTACTTTTCCAGGCTGATTATATACTACTCTACACTCTAGCCTAGCTGTACTTGCTATTTCCCCATACATGACATTGTATTTGAGCCCTGTACCTTTCATCGGTTGTCTCCTTGTAGTAGGAAGGCCAAATTTATAATCTCAAAAAGGATCATACATATATTTGAATGGTTCGAAATTGCAAGGCATCTAGAACTCTCTAAGTAGAAGGCATCAAAGCATTTATTTAGGGCCCACTGTGACAGATTCACGAACCAGCCTCCCCATTCCAATACTGTGATCACAAGCCTCCAGGCCCAATAAGCCCGCCTCACAAGAGTAGCTAGGAGGCCACAGAAAAATAAGATGACATAAATCATATTCACTGGCCTCAAGTCCTCTCTCGGACTCCTGGGTCCATACACATGGGTCGGCTCTGCTTTGGCTTCAGCTGTAGTTTCTGACCCCTCCTCGCTGCTAAGCCTCTAGCATTCTCAAGCCCCTCCTCAACGACCAGAGACCATTGGTTCCCGAGTTGGCCCCTCTTAAATTATTAATCTACGCCCACACAGGTTTCACACCTGATAGGGCTTTGGGCCTGGGGCTTAGCACTTAACAGGTGAAAGTACTTTCACGGTAAACAAAAGCCAAAACTCCTGAAGTGCCTTTCACTCAAAGTAAACAAAATAAACAAAAGCCGAACTCCTCAAGGGCACCCGTTAAACTAAGCCCATTTTGCCTTACTGGCACACTCCTATACCTGGAATTCTCCCCATCCTCATTTTTACCTCTTGGAATCCCTACCAACTTGAAGGCTCAGTTGAATTGTCACCTCTTTCAAGAAAGTTTTCTCTCAGTTCTCTCCTCACTCTTCCACTCCACTCTTTACTACTGTCCATTTATTTTGTCCATATATGTTGTTTATTTGTCTAAGAATATACTGTGCCCCTAGTACAGGGCTTCTTAATGTTTTTGAGACACGGACCCTTTTGGCATTCTAAGGAATCCTCCAGATCCCTTCTTAGAGTATTGTAATGCTCTAAGATACATAAAATAAAATACATAGGATTATACAAGAGACCAATTATATTGAAATAGCTATCAAAATTTTTAAAAAGCTAGAGACTCCAGTTAAAAACCTTCCCTAGTAGAATCTAAATTTCTTGGTGGCAGAAACCATTTCACTCTTGTATTTGTATGCTCATTACATAGCATAGTGTCTGGTACATAATAGATGCTTAATAAAGGCTTACTGGTTGATTGCTTAAGTATATGCATACATGTAACATATATGTTTGCACATATGTATAATTAGTTAAAAACAGAAGTTTAACATTTATAACTGTCAGTGGATTAAAATCTTCATTAAAAAGAAAAATATGTAAGAGAACAAAATCTGTAAACTTGCTTGATAGACTCAAAATGAACAGAGTTAAAATCAAGGGATGGAACAAAATTGATTGTCTCAGTGAATTCCAAAAAAAGCAAGAGTTGCAATAACGATCCCAGGTAAGGCAATAATAAAAGTTGATAAACTCAAGAGAGACAAATAGGGAAACTACCCTATTCTTTACAGCACGATGAGAAAACAAGATTAAATGTAAATATCAATTAAATGAAAATACCAAATTGCATAGTATCGAAGACCTTAAAATGAAACAAAATGCAAAAAGACATTAATAGCAACATAGTAATAGTAGATTGCTCCTTTGACGTTGTCTGAATCGCTTTGCTGAGATTCAACTTCCCTATCTGTACAATGGGAATAATACAGTAGTACCTACCTTGTGGTGTTGTGTGATGATCAAATGAGGCATTGTAGGTAAAAACTTGAAGGACTATATATATACACTGTCAGCCATTATTTTTAATGTTCTTAAGTGGCAATTCAAGCTTTTGATATAGTTTATACATAATTCGCTTACTTGTATCTTATCTATCTGCACCTAATGGGGATCCCTCAAAGACATTCTATGATATTTGCTTAATTAATGAGATAGAAATACGATGTAAGGAGAGAGTCTGGGATAGGAAGGCTTCACATAATGATCTAAATTTGGAAAATTTTACTTGAGGACTCAAAATATAATGGGCAAAATGTCAGAATGTCAAATGTAGGCATCATTTTAGATAATTTCTTTCATGGTTAAATAAAGGTTGCCATATGTCTGGTATTTGTCCAGACAGTCTAGAAATCAAGGTTTCCATCTGGTGTCTGGGCGAACCTGCTGAAAATCTATGAGTGCAACAACAGCTGTTACTGCTATCACTCCCTCCAAGACTTTGTTTTTGCCATTCCTAGATCCCAATAAGGCAATTTTTAATTTGGATTGCTTGAAATTTCAATATTACTCAAAAGCTTTAAATTGAAGTTACAGAGGAAGTTAAAAGGGAAGTGTTTTGAGGAAGAGACAGAAGGCCCAGCAACACTGAATCAAAGACTGCAAGAAACAGAAAGGCTCTTAGAGATACAATTCAGCCTCTTAATTTTATAAAGGAGAAATCTGAGGCTCTAACAGGTTAAATTGAATTTTCCAAAGGACATGTGATTGGTGATATCACGTGGTCAAGAATAGAACCTAGATATCCTGCCTTCAGCTCCAATGTTATTTCCACTAAACCAGGAGCAGTACACCTCCCACATTTTTCTCCTCTGAGCCTGACTTTTAGCAGAGATAATTAGGTTCCGATGTTTCTCAGTTGAGGAAGGATGCTATTATTTCCTCTTCTACTTACCCATTCAGACATTAATTTGGAATCTATAGGATAGTTATTGTTATTAGCAGTTATGGAGTAAGTACTAGTTTAAGCATAGACATTAAACTTTATGGAGTAAGGCACTATATTTTGAAGCCTGGATTTACTGTTCCATAACTGGCTCATAACCCCTGCTGAGTGCCAAGATAGGCACTAGGACATCTCAAGGACTAGCAGCAATTCATTAACAGGACTATATTCGAAGTGAAAAACGAAAACTCTTGGTTGGCCAAGGCTTCATCCATACCAATAACAGCCTAAGTAAACCCTAGAGACATCAAGGAAAGGGCAGCCTGGGTCACAGGTAAGGAAAAAAAAAACCCAAAACACTAAATGGTATTAGAAAGGGGGACATTCTGAAGATGGGGAAAGAAAAATAACTTTGTAAATGCCAACTCCTGGAACACTTGGGACCTGGCAAAGCCTGAAACGTCACAATGTCCGGATTATTTCCTTAAATCATAGCGGCAAAATACCTAGATTTGCGTCACAACAAAGGTTATCAAGAAAAAACTAGGACAGTCATGACTGAGTGTGGCCTTGCTTTTTTCTTCCTTTCTCGCCCTTCCTCTTCCCTTTTTTGCTTTGCTCAATACAAAGGAATTAAGATTTCCTAAAGCTCGCGTGTAGAAAGGGAGAGGGAAATCTGTGGATCTTTTAAATCTCCTTGTTGGGGACAGGGGGCATCGTCGGATCTCACGGGCAGCTGCTGCGATCACGACCTTGAGGAAGGACTTGAAGAGGCGGAGAGGAATCAATGAGCATCTGATCCCTGGAAACTAGAGTCGTGACACGAAAAGATGCCTGCGCTTCTAGCTCTCCCCCTTCCCCCCGCCCGTGCCCATTTTGACCGGCGCGGTGGGAGGAGCCCCCGCAGAAATGCAAGAAGCCCCAATTTCCACGGAGTGGGAGGAGTGAGGAGAGAAAGCAGGGAAGGCAGAGTAAGTGTAGAGAGACGCAGGGATGAGGGAGAGCAGGAGACACGGTTAGAGGGCCTCAGGCCTTCCTGGAATCCCCCGTGCCTGATGCACGTGTACAAGCAGACAGGTTTGTTTTACGAGTCTACAGACCAATAGAGCTCGAGTATAATGGAGAGTATTGCAGGATGAGATGTACTGAAAGTCTTAGTTGTCAAACATTCACGGGAATAAAAAAATATATATGGTCAGCACCTGAAACACAGGTATCACGGGTGGCGGGGGGGGGGGGGGGGGGGAGGAATCTCGCGCACGCGCAATAGCTCGTGAGCGCTCTCAAGTTCTAGGAGAGTGCCAACCGCGCTTGCGCAAAGCTTCTCTTTCACTTAATCTCTTCACCTCCCTCCCTATCTCCACCTCCTCGGGTTAATTTCACCTTCTCAGGATTAGTTTTACTTTTTAAAATTAAGACGTTTCGATTTAGGCCGGAGCCTCGGGCGACGTCCGCATCGGCACGATGACGTCATAAGCCACCACGTTAGAGGGCGGGGTTCGACGGCTTCCCAGGGAGAGAGGAAGCTATTTCTCCTTCCGTGATCTTCTAGTCCTTTCGTTCTCCTTCCCCCCTTCCCCGTACCGGGGATCGTCTTAACCCCACTGCGCTAGGCCGCTGAAGTTCGGGAAAGACAACGTCCCCGGAGCCCGCCCGGCGGTGGCGGCGCGACTAAGAGGGCGGGAGTTGAGTGACCGGGAAGATCCAATTTATGTGTGTCAAGGGGGGGATAATTCAACATGGCTGTGTCCCAGGCCAGAATTGGTATGATGGAGAAGATGGGAGGGAGATGAAACAGGGATTTAGGTATAGGTAAAAGTTGTCGCTTACTTAGAAGCACCCCTCTTCCCCCATCTGACTTTAGGGATCGCCCGGGGTCAGCGCCCGGTTGCACTTGACGTTCAGCCCTGGTTTACTCTTCTAGGCCCGGCTTTTCACGTGTCTCTCCCCTCCCCCACCCCGCGTCTGTGACTAAGGCGGGGGGGGGGGGGGGCTCAGGGGGCAGTACCCCAGGAGGGTCTAAAGGCAGAACTTGACCTTCAGCCATCCCCTGCTCACTCCCCCGCACCTTTAAAACAAATCTAAACTGGGGCTCAGCTGAATATAATCATGTCCACTGAATTGAGGAGTTAAGGGAAAAGGACTCTTCGTAAACATAAAAAGTTTTCCCAGGGACGAAACCTCTATCCTTCCACAACGAGTAACACTTGTGAAAAAAAAGAATTAGAAATTGATGTTAGGGTGCCGTGTAATGAAGTGAGATGATCCATTGCGGTGAAGATAACTACAATTTTCATAGTTTATTTCTGTAGAAGCCCCTTGGTGGATCCATTTACTGATCAGGGCGATGAATGAGGGGCTCTGTCGGGTCTCACGGGAAATGCATGCAGCCCTTGGGGTCCACGGTCCATGTGGGTTCTATTGTCGAAATTGTTCCATTGTTCTATGGAACCCCCAGCGCTTTGTTCCCCTTCCCCTCCTCCCCTTTCCTCCCGGTTAATGACACTTATTCAGTTTCCTAAGAAAGCAGAACAGGGAAAACTTTTGAAGGGGAGAGAAAGACAGCATATCCTGGGCAAAAGTTCTTACGCCAAGGCCTGAGAGGTTCTTAAAGTGAGCTGTTCAAAGTACACTTTCTTAAGGCACGAAAATTTCTAGGTGTAGTCTGCCTTTAATGGTCTGTCAAATGATGACTTCAGCCCAAATGTCTTGAGGAAATATTTTTGACAGTGAAATGCTGATAATGGATTTTTTTTTTGTGAAGGTTATGTGATCTGTGTTTTAATTTAAAAATGAGGCCTACTAAATTATTGGTTAATTGTAGCAGTATTCTAATTTGAATTCTGATGGTGAGTCAGGTTCTAACAGAACAGATCCTTTTATTAAGGGGATTTGTTCTGTGAAGTTTGGATTCATTCCAAGGGCCACAATTGAGGACCTAGAGGGCCATATGTGATCTCCAAACTACAGATTCCTCACCCAGCAGTTAGGAAAAAAAAAAAAATGAAACACAAAGGTAATAAATATTTAGGTTCAATGTTGCATATGTAAAGGGAATATGGGTCTCAGCTGTAGCCTAGGTATAATCACTGTTAATTTTACACTACTCAATTTTTAGTAAAAGTGTTTTTATAAAGGCTTCCAATTCTTTTAAAGGTCAAGGAAAGACCAGATATTTTGTCCGAGATGATAAAAGTGTTTGTTTTTCAAAAAAAGATAAAAGGAAAGAAATAGGTTGTGACAATCTACTGAACAAATATTGGGTTAAGTATAGCCATATCTTTTATTAATTTTTTTTTTGTTAAAGATAATTCATATATGCTAGACTGAGTTGAAGCCCCTATATTTGGAACACTATTTCAAAAATGTTTCGGTGAAAATATTTCTGATTTCAAATTTATATGAACAACAAACCATTAAAAAACAACATAAAGGATATCTTTCTGCAGTATTGTGCAGAACCTTTTTCTGACTTCAGTGTCTCATTTCACAGCAAAAATGAAGACTATCAACCTGTCCTTCGGAGCTTGTGGATTTCTGGGAATATACCACTTGGGGGCAGCATCTGCACTTTGGAAACATGGCAAACCATTACTAAAAGTTGCAAAAGGCTTTGCTGGAGCTTCTGCAGGATCTTTGGTTGCAACTGTTTTGTTAACTGCACCAGGAAAAATAGAGGTAATTAAGTAGTAACTAAAATATGTGCCTTGTGGAGAAATTAGGACAAAATATCAAGAATTACTTTTAGCTTCACCAAAATGTTGGATTTGAAAAATAGGCTTGGCCGAGAAATAAAAAAATATTAAAAGCCTAAAATTGAGTCTTTTGAAAATCTGTGCTTTTCCCTTCCCCCCATGCACTATATATTTTTTTAAAGATGATTACATTGGGGAGAAGCTTAAGGGAAGGAAATATTTTATTCTAGTTTAATTATTTGTTCTTGGACCTCAGTTCCGCTTTTTTATCAAAGATCAAAGATATGCTTTCATAAGCATACATATAGATATATAGATGTTATTAAAAGCTTAATAAATTGAGCAACCTCTATATGTTTTTTGTCTTCAGGAAAAAAAAAAATTCCATTTTTGAATATATGGGAAAAATTCCTGACTTTGGACCTAGTGACAAAGAGTCAAAATAGTCTTGCTTTTGATGCAGCCTAAATATTTTCTATTCAGTTTTGTTGTCTGCTTTATAGATCTAATTTCCTAGGTTCTTGTTACTGTTTTTCTTTGATCCTCCTCTCCCCTTTTCCCCATCCCCCATGTACAGAAAATTGTCACTTTTTTTTGTAGGGTTATTTTTGCCACTATTTAGCCAAATATTAGTGTTTTTATCTTCTCATAACTAGTATCCTAAAAATATAAAAGAGGTTATTATATTTTAAAATAGTGAATAGGAATTCAGTTTTCAAGTCAATGCTGATTAAAAAAAAAAAAATTATTAACCATGTTCTACAGCACTGTGCTGTAGATACCTGGGCAAGATACAAACACTAGATTAGATAATGTATGTAAAAGGCTTTGCATGCCTCAAAGCCTTACATAAATACCAATTACAAAGCCCAGTCTCTTACTTAAAAGGAGCTTATTTAGTAGGAAACATTAGAGGGTAGCATTTTTTTTGTTTGTTTTTCTTTTTTTTATTATTTAATATATTTAGTTTTCAGCGTTGATTTTCACAGGAGTTTGAATTACAAATTTTCTCCCCATTTCTACCCTCCCCCCCACTCCAACATGGCATATATTCTGGTTGTCCTGTTCCCCAGTCAGCCTTCCCTTCTGTCATCCCACTCCGCTCCCATCCCCTTTTCCCTTCCTTTCTTGTAGGGCAAGATAAATTTCTATGCCCAATTGCCTGTGTATCTTATTTTCTAGTTCCATGCAAAAACTTTTTTGTTGTTGTTTTTGAACATCTGTTTTTAAAACTTTCAGGTCCAAATTCTCTCCCCTCTTCCCTTCCTACCCACCCTCCCTAAATAGTCAAGTAATTCAACATGGGCCACATGCCTATCATTATGTATAACCCTTCCACAACACTCATGTT
The DNA here is from genome assembly GCA_028646595.1 of Phalanger gymnotis. Lineage (NCBI taxonomy): Eukaryota > Metazoa > Chordata > Mammalia > Diprotodontia > Phalangeridae > Phalanger > Phalanger gymnotis. Next base: position 485,834,562 of record CM053622.1, read on the forward strand.
GTGAAAGACTAACTATATTTTCCTTCTTCCTAACCTATCCCCCTTGATTGAATTTTCTCCCTTGACTCTGTCCCTTTTCGAAAGTGTTTGTTTTTGATTACCTCCACCTCCATCTGCCCTCCCTTTTATCATGCCCCCTTTTTTTATCTTCTTCCTCCTTCTTTCCTGTGGGGTAAGATACCAAACTGAGTATATATGGTATTCCCTCTTCAGGTAAAATCTGAGGGCAAGATTCACTCATTCCCCCTCACCTGCCTTCTCTTCTCTTCCTACAGAACTGCTTTTTCTTGTCACTTTTATGTGAGATAATGTACCCCATTCTATCTCTCCCTATCTCCCTCTCTCAATATATTCCTCTCTCATCCCTTATTCATCTTCAACTCACACTGTGCCAGCTGGCTTTCTCTCTCTCTGTGTATATATATATACACATACATATATACGTACATACACACATATACATATGTATACATAAACATATATGTATGTATATACATATATATATATGCATATTCCCTTCAGCTACCCTAATAAGGAGGTCTCATGAATCATACACATCATCTTTCCATGTAGGAATGTAAACAACACAGTTCAACTTTAGTAAGTCCCTTGCAATTTCTTTTTCTTGTTCTTTTTCTTGATTACCTTTTCAGGCTTCTCTTGATTCTTGTGTTTGAAAGTCAAATTTTCTATTCAGCTCTGGTCTTTTTACTGAGTAAACTTGAAAGTCCTCTATTTTATTGAAAATCCATATTTTGGGGTGGCGGCTGGGAAGCAGTGACTGGCGTGAGCTCCCCACCAAGTCCCTCCAAAAACCTATAAAAAAAAGGCTCTGAACCAGTGCTAGAGCTGCAGAACCCACAAAGTGGCAGAGGGAAGCAGGGCTCCAGCCCAGGACAG
>CM053622.1:485835961-485853854 GCA_028646595.1 Phalanger gymnotis
ATTTGAGTTAGTCTATTTTTTAAGGTGCTGTTTTCCTCAGTATATTTTTGAGTCTCCTTTAGCAAGTCATTGACTTGTTTTTCATGGTTTTCTCGCATCCTTCTCATTTCTCTTCCCAATTTTTCCTCTACTTGTCTAACTTGCTTTTCCAAATCCTTTTTGAGCTCTTCCATGGCCTTAGACCAGTTCATGTTTTTCTTGGAGGCTTTTGTTGTAGGCTCTTTGACTTTGTTGACTTCTTCTGGCTGTATGTTTTGGTCTTCTTTGTCACCAAAGAAGGATTCCAGAGTCTGAGACTGAATCTGGCTGCGTTTTTGCTGCCTGGCCATGTTCCCAGCCAACTCACTTGACCCTTGAGTTTTTCAGTGGGGTGTGACTGCTTATAGACTGAAGAGTTCTATGTTCCAAGCCTGGGGGAATGCGCCATCTCTATCATAGCAGCACTCCTCTTTCCACAAGAATCCTTAACCTGGACTGGACTTAGATCTTCAGCAGGCTCTTCACTCCTGCTCTGATCTGCCACTTAATTCCTCCCACTAGTTGGGCCTGGGGCCAGAACCAACTGCAGCTGTAGTTGTAAAGCTGCCCCACCTCTGCTGCCCCCGGTTGTGGCCAAAGTGCAATCTCCCTGTCCCCAGCAGCTTCTCCCACTAACCTACTGTGTTGTCTTTGGTGTTCGTGGGTTGAGAGGTCTGGTAAGTGCCGTAGCTCACTGATTCAGGGCGCTAGGGCAAGCTCCGCCTTACTCCTGGTCTGGTCGCTCCCTGCCGCCCACGCTTAGCTCTGCTTTGATCAGCTTCATTCCCCTCTGCTCCCAGCTCTGTGCAGGATAGACCTTACCTAGAGACCATCCAGGCTGTCCTGGGCTAGAGCCCTGCTTCCCTATGCTATTTTGTGGATTCTGCAGTTCTAGAATTGGTTCAAAGCCATTTTTTATAGGTTTTTGGAGGGACTTGGCAGGCAGCTCACTCTAGTCCCTGCTTTCTAGCCCCCATCTTGGCTCTGCCTCCGGAGGCTAGCATTTTAAACCATTATATCCTTTCCCCGAAAACATATCCTCTCTTCCCCATAATATCAGTCAGTACAGAATTAAATAGTTATGAAAAATAAAACTGGAAACTGCAATAGCAGAGCAAAAGAGCTTATTTAAACAAGATAGCAGTTCTCAAGTAGCAGGAACTTCCCTTTCCATTTTGTTTTTGTTATATTGTAGAAATAATCCAAGTTAGACAGTTGGAGATGCTGCTCTTAGGCTATTAACAGCCTACAGATACAATGGAACCTTTCCATGCTAGAGTGCACTGCAGCTATTAGAATACTAAGGACATGATAAACATTTTTTTTTCTTGGTGGGGCAAAGGAAGGAGGGAAGGGAACCTGTGATTTCATTTTTGTACAGAAGTCCTTGTGAGTCCTTTATCCCAGTATTACAGAGTTCTGTAATTTAGAATCTTAGAGTGTTGCCTTGAGTGCTTACGTGTCACTTGGCCAGTTAGACCAGGGAAGAGATTTGAATCTAAGTGTTTATGACTTCTAGACCAGCTCAGTAGCCACCTCAGCAAGCTGCCTGCCTGAATGAATGTGTGAATGAAGCATTTACTCTGTTCAAAGCACTAAGGTAAGCAATAGGGATACAAATAAAAAGTAAGACACTTCCTGCTTTCAAGGATTTCACATTCTAACATGGGAGAAAACCCATGGAAGATTTCAGTGACAAAACAGGTATTGAAGCTTCTTCTTTAACACCATTTCCCCTAATAAAATCTTGTTACTTTCTGATGTTGAACTGTTTGACAGTGCCAAGGATTTTGGTGGCAAGAACTTTCTTTTCTGGGTCTTCAGTAGCTGGGTATAGCACCTGCAAGAATGATTGATTGTCAGACTGCATCTCCACAGAAGATGCCTCCCAGGATTGATTGGGTTTAGGGTGGGGATCTGGTAGTCAAGGTAGTGACACTAATAGTTTTACTTGCCTGCCACATGCTGCTGCCTTCTGTTTCTCCCACAGGGTGCTTTGCTATTTCATTTTTATTTTTTTTTCGGGGGCGGGGAGGGTTTGGAAGGGTGAAGGCAGGGCAGTTAGGGTTAAGTGACTTGCCCAAAGTCACACAGCTAGTAAGTGTGTCAAGTGTCTGAGTTCAGATTTGAACTCAGGTCCTCCTGACTCCAGGGCCAGTGCTCTACTACTCACTGTGCCACCTCGCTGCCCCTCGCCTTTCTATTTCAGCTAGGCTGGTTTGCCTGCCCTGTGAATAGCAGTCATTTGCCAGTTGATGGGGATTGCTGGCCCCTTGTCCACAAGAATTGCTTACCCAAATGCCTGTGAGGACCGGGTTGGAGGCAAGACTGGTGGTCTGAAAGGTGTTGCCACTCCCAGGACTGTTGTGCTTATCTGTCTATTGATGGCAGTTGACCAGCAGTTGTTGCTGGTGGTGATGAAGAAAATGGGCCCCTTTTCTACAGTAATCTGTCTCCTACCTCTATCTGCTTATAACTGTGGCTTCTGTTTTCTTTGGTTTGCCACTGAGGCCATTTCACTCATGTAATGACTCAGGACTTGCTATTGTTAAAGGTTTTAAAAGGTCTAATCTAAGCTTCCTGATGGACAGGTAGTCAGTCATTAATTCCTGCCTCTTCCTTCTACGTCTTTACTAACTAGAAAGAGCATGGGATATAGAGTCAGAGGACCTGGATTACACTCCCAGCTATAATATTTATTAGCTGTATAATCTTCAGCAAGTCACTTATCCTCTTGGGCCTTAGTTTCTACCTCTATCAAATAAGGATTTTGGATTAGATGGCCTTTGAACTCTCTTCCAGCTCTAGATAGACGAACCTCTGGTCTCTCCTGATTATTATAGTAAAATTGTTTTCAACAACTGCCTTATAGCTGACCTTATAACTACCATCATCTTCTAACATGTGGATTTTAATTTGTGAATATAGGGATGCTTCTCTCCCCTAATTTGTCATAGAAAATTAAAATTTTGCTCATTTGCTACAACATTAAAATGTAATAGTGTCCTGTTTACATTATAAGGAGTTTACATAATTAAACTTTTAAAATAAAATGTTTTTTTCTAAAACTGGCACTGTGGTAGCATCCCTGTTGACTAGTTAGTTTCATCTAATAACTAGGCCATTCAGAATTCAGTAGAGCAACTAGTTTTTTTTTTCTTTTTGTAATCACCTAACACTGAATTAATTAATGTCGTTGACTTCCTGTAAAGTTCAGGATACTTATGTAGGGGCAATATGGTTTGCCTGGTGTTCCTTGTACACAATATTCCTTGTTCCCATCTCTGTGCTTTTCTACTGGGTGTTACCTTGTGCCTGGAATGCACTTTCTCCTCAAGTCAGCCACAGAGATTCCCTCGATTTTTTCAAAGCTCAATTAAAATGCTACCTGCTATAATTCTACTTTATTGTTTTGTAGTCCTGGCCCATGCCCTTTTCCCCTCAATTTTTTTAAAATTTGGTCTTTATTTTGTATTTAATTTTCAAGGTAAAAGGTCTTTTCTCTTAATAGACTATAAGCTCTTTGAAGGCATTGGCTGTTTTGTTTTTACTTTGTATCTCTAGAACCCAGCCTAGTGCCTGGCCCATACATAGGACATGCTTAGTAAGTGCTCATTGAATTGCATTAGAATCCCACCTTTATTGTGTTCTACCTGTGTTACCTTGGATAAGTTACTTAGCCTCCTTAGGACAGAGTTTCCTAATCTATAAAATGAAGGGATTGGACTTTATAGATGACTTTTGAGGTCCCTTTGAAGTCTAGATTTGTGAGCCAGTGGATTTAAATTGGCTCTCATGATTTCTGTCTTCTTGTATTATATTTAGAACAACCTTCTCCTTATTTACCAGAGATGCCTTTAGCCAGTTGGCCATGAAATATTTATTGCATAAAAATGTCCCACTTAAAGGATTGGCATTCATCTCATTAGCTATATTATGCTTCCATAATTCCTTGTCAGATCAGTTTCCAACTGATATATACACACCCAAATATTTTCATTGCTGTGAAAAATTAATGAATTCACATTTTATACATGTATAATTGAGCCAGAAGCAGCTGACACCAGTTATCTTTTAATTGCAGGGCAAATTAAGTCCTTGATATATTTAATACTTGGTTGACAAACACTCTCCCCAAAATGATTTGTGGTTAAGATTTTGTTTAATTCCAGTGAATATCTTCTTTTCCAGGAATGTAATGAATTTACATACAAATTTGCTGAAGAAATTAGAAAGCAGTACTTGGGTGCCATAACACCAGGTTATGATTTTATGGCACGTTTAAGGTACTTATTTATATTTTCTATGTATCATGTCTTATGTAAAGCTATGAGTATATGAAGACAAAGTGTTGAATACTTTCTGTACAAACTATGGCATACTCAGCACTCTCTCTTTTAAAATATTTACAAGGTGTTCAATAATTAAAGGTGAATAATGCTTATCGTTTTCTCTTCTTTAGAGGAGGCATGGAGACCATTCTTCCTTCTAACGCTCATGAGATAGCAGAGAATCGACTTCATGTATCTATCACTAACACAAAAACCAGAGAAAATTACTTAGTTTCACATTTTCCCTCCAGGGAAGACCTCATTAAGGTAAGGAAGTTGTATGTCACTCTGTAAGAAATATCCTAGAGTAGTGATTTTTTTTTATTTTGTCCACTTTGTAGAGATCAAAGATAGAAAAATTTTTGAAATTCTGCATGACCTTTTATATGTCTTATATTTATTACAGATCTCCCCTGTAAGAAATGGTTCCCCAAACCTATGCAGTTTCCTTATTTATTTCTGATCATTGTCAGCTTTATGTTTATTCTCTGAAACTGTTCACTGATTCTGTTGAACGAGCTTGAAAATTAGTAGCATGAGAATTAAATATGCATGGGAAATTCTCTGACTAGCCAATTTACAATTAACAATATGCTTCTTAAGATAATGGGTTAAGGGAGATGATAACTGTAAATGGAAAACAAGCAAACTCCATCTTTTAGTGTCTTGGATAACCTGAGTATGTTTTGAAATTGCAGCAAGCAGCTATATATTCTATGATGTTAAACTTCATTTATTTGGGCTAAGTGAAGGGGGTGCCATTATGTTATGGTGAAAAGTCAACATTTCAGAATTATTCTTCACATGTAATTTTACTACCACGAACGAGTTGATTGACTACTGGGTGATGAATTCTTTGGCCATGGAAACCCATGCAACAAAAAAAAATAAAATATGAGTAGTTCTTAAACGTCTTCCACTTCCACAGTGACACTGATGGGTTAGAGAGGCTGTAGCAGTTGAGAATAAGGAGCACGCAGCAGGAGTGTTGATAATACAGTGGTGTATTATCTATCACAGTGGTGACCTAGCTCCTTTGACTCAATATCTCACACTCTTTCTAGTGTAAGAGGAAGAATGAAGAGGTAGGTAGCAATGACTACTTTTCTCTTAGGAAAGTTTATCTGTTACCTTCAACTGTGTCAAGCCCTGAGTCATTTACATGAGTCAAAATGGCCCCAATGGTAAACCAAAGAAAACAGAAACCACAATTATAGGTAGAGGAGAGACCACTGTAGAAAAGGGGCCCACCTTCCTCATCATCATCAGCATAACCATTTTTCATCGATAGACAAATAGATAAAAGAGTCCTAGCAACCCTCAGACCAAGTCTTACTTCTAGACAGCCTTCACAGCCATCAGCTAAGGAAGCAACTCCTGTATAGAAGGAGCCAGCCATCAGAAGAAAGAAGGAAATTATGGTCAAGTATAATTATGGCTCACAGGCTTTCTTTAAAGTAAAAAAAAAATTGGCAGAATTAGTTTCAGCCTTCACCCAAAGGCAACAAAAAACAACAGTTCATAGCTGTGAAAAGAAAAATATGAAGATACTTGTAACTTATTTACCAACATCTGTTGTGAAGGATGAAGAGGTAGAGGAACTCTATGAAGAACTTGACAAGGTTCTCCAAAGTAGGTAATTTTAACATGAAGTGTGCAGAAGCGGGGAGAAAAATGTTAAAAAAAAAGCTTTTAGATACTGAGGAGTATCACCTATATATAATAAGTGCTTTGTTCATTTATATTTATCTTTATATAAATATGTATATTCTTTATATATAAAATGAATAATATACATGTATATAAGTATGCACAAGCACACACAAAAGAGAATTGGAAAGTGCTAAATAAACATGGTTAATATCTTACATTGCCACAAAATATGAATTTGAGCATATTTTAATAGAAGTAAACAGCTTATTGGAATCATGTCAGAATAAACTGTGGACAGATAGACTGTCTAATAGGGGGAGTAAGGCCAAAATTAACCTCAAAATAAAAAGTAAAAAGGAATAGTAAGAGGAACTACAACAGCTTCAATATGATCTATATAAATAAGCTACTAAGACTAAAAAATGGGAAATTTAAAAAGACAAGGATATCATTTCTTTCTAAAGTTTAACCAATATAAAACAAACACTACAAGGAGGGAGGGGTCTGAAAACAGCCAGAATATGTGGTAGCCAGGAGATACTTGATCTTACCAAGTGGAGGTAGATGGTATCCAAGGGCAACACGGATTTAAAATACAAAATAATTTGTAAACACTACAGAGGAAAATTGGAGAGATTAGAAGTAGTATTGCCTTTTAAAGCAGCAGAATAAGTCTAAAGAAAGCTTGGTATATTAACCCAAATATGGTATAAAACCCAAACTACATCATCCCAAAAACATTGTTGCATGAAACAGGGCTAAATAACAAATAGAATGTATTTTTTTTAAATGACAGTGTTTCTTCAGTAATCTATTTCCAGCAGCAGCAATAGAGGAACCATTGTATTTAGGTCCCCTGTATCCCAGTTCCCAGTGTGCTATTCAAAGAAATAGAAATGTCTGTAAAAAGATGAAACAGGGAAGAGTGGCTGGACCAAAACAATACATGCTATGCTGCAAGAGACACAGCTTTGAAACTGTGGAGATGATCTATATAAACATACATACATGTAAAGGAAAGAAAGATAACAAAAGAGCGGGAAAAAATATCGATGTTGTACCAGTCCCCTTCACCCCAACATGATCATGAGAACGTAAGTAACTACCATCTCACATGCGTTTTTCATTTTTGTAACATCTTTACAAGAATTACCTACATGTGTATTGAAGATATCTTTGATGAGGATATGAAAAGAGAACATGCAGGCTTTAACGAATGATTCTCTGTAACCAACCATGTCTTTAAAGTTACACATTTTATTAAACTGTGCTTAGAATACAAGAACCTGATGTTTATGATTGATTACAAAAAGTACGCAAACAAAAAAGCCTTTGGTTTACTAAAGCAAAATTTAGCCTTAAAGGGTCTCTTCTAACAATGAATCTCTCAATTATATGCTAAGCATAGAAAAGATTCCTTGGTAATTCAGTCACCTAGATAACTTTGTTCTACAACCCTCTGATTATTGAGGTCAAGCAAGACAAAACAAAAAAAAATGTGTGCTTGCCTGAAGCAATTTGTCATTGTCATGGAGAATATCTTTCACTGGAGCCAAATGGAAAGAGTTCCTTGTGGATGATGGTGTTCTTGTTGGTAGCTTATACTGTAATTTCATCAGTTCCCAGACTATTACTGAGCCTCCTCCATGAGATTAATGATTACTAAAAACATATCATATATTGGCAATTTCAGAAGCATATAAAAAAAAGAATTCCTCAATAGACAAGTGGTCAAAGAAACAGTTCTCAGAAGAATTGCAACTAATAACAAACGTATGAAAGCATGTTCCAAATCACTGCTAGTACCAGTCAGTCCTGAATTTCGACCTTCTTGTTCTGTCTGGTCTAACTCTTTGTGACCCTATGGACCATGCTGTTCATAAGGTTTTCTTGGCAAAGATGCTTGAGTGCTTTGCCATTTCCTTTTCTAGTGGATTAAGGTAAGCAAAGGTGAAGTGACTTGCCTAGGGTCACACAGCTAGTAGGCATCTGGGACTGAATTTGAATTCAGAGCTTCCCGACTCCAGGCCCAGTGCTCTCTCTATTGAGCCCCCTAGCTACCTATTTGAGACTACAAACCAACAGATTTGTGAAAATTACGTGGTCATTGTAGGAGGGGTTATGTAAAGGTGAGCACATGCTGTATTGGTGGAGCTGTGAATTGATCAAGCAATTTGGAACTATGAGAAGAAGGTGACTAAAATGGCCATACTTTTAATCCAGAGATTTCACTGCAGGGCATATACCTCAAGAAGTTCAGACATAAAAAGAAAAGCCTCATATATATCTAAATATTTAGAGCAGCACTTTTTATAGTAGCAAAGAACTGGAAACAAACTGGATGACCTTTAATTGAGGAATGACCAAACAAGTTGTGGTATGTGCATTTAATGGTTTAGAAAACAGTTCAGTGCCTTTAACTGTCTCAAGCTGTTTTCCTGGTACGTATCTTCAACATTTTTTTTCCTTGAGATGCTTTGTGTTTACAAATCTTGGACGAGTAAAATCCCTAAGGAATCAAAGTTGTAGGTGAGCGAAACAGCAATGGAAAGGCGGATTAGTTGCAAGAGACAGATAGGTGCACAATGGTTAGAGCACTGGGCCTTGAATCAGGAAGATTTAAGTTCGAATCCAGACTCAGACACTTACAAGCTGTGTGACCCTGGGCAAATCATTTAACCTCTGTTTGCCTCAGTTTCCTTGTCTATAAAATGAAATAATACCTGTCTCCCATGGTTATTGTAGGAACAAAAGATAAAACATTGTAAAGTGTCTAGCACAGTGCCTTAGCATGTAATACCTATCATAATTAGGGGAAGCATGCAGGCTACAACATATTTTCAGTAATGACCTATGCTAACATGGTGGTAAAAAAGGGTATCAATGAGGAAATGTATGATTAGAAAAAAGAAGTTATCTGGCGATCAGCACCATGGAACCCTATAAAATGTTTAAAAAAAATTAGAGGAAAACCATCAGCATATTGGAAGGATCAACTGTGGACAATCTATAGAATACCATAGACAAGAATTCTACAGGATGGGGGAAAAAAAGCATATTTTTTTTAATCTGCCCAAAATGAGTTACCTGCATTGATGAGATCATGATTTTTTTCTTCCTTTGTTCCTCCCTTCCTTCCTTCCTTCCATCCTCCCTCCCTCCCTCTCTCCCTCCCTTCCTCTCTCCCTTCCTTCCTTCCTTCCTTCCTTCCTTCCTTCCTTCCTTCCTTCCTTCCTTCCTTCCTTCCTTTCTGTTGAACAGTAGGCAAAGAAGGGAAGCAAAGTGGTTTAATTTATGGAAAGAGCACTGGACTGAGAGGAAACCAACTTTCTAGTACTAATTCTGTTATTCACTTGTATGATTTTGGCCAAATCACTTAAATTCTATAACTTCAATTTATATAATTAAAAAACGAAGATTATTATTATTGTTTATGATTCTTTTCACTAAAAAAAAGGATCTTTGGATCTCATAGAGGATTTGCACCAGGCTAGTGAAGCATTGCTGAATTGAATTCCTTTGGGACTTATTAGCATGGTAATAATTTTCTTGTAAATGAATACTTCTAAAGTGCTTAAAAAGAAACACTTGTAATCTTATTTATACCATTAATTTCTCTAGCAAATTGTTTCCTTTATAGTGCAAAGGTATGTTTAAGCTCATCCCAGGCCCAGAGTATTACAGCTTTTGAATATGGAATCCAAATAGGTTAACAGTTTGCCATCCAATTAATGAGCAATATACATATAAATACATGTACATCTCTAGCTTAATAACCTGTAAAAACTAATGATGCCATTAGTTTGTCATTAACCATAAATTACAGCTAAATTGTAGAACTAAAAAGAGCCTCAGAGATTATCTAGTCCAACTAGCCTCAGTTTCTTCATCTGTAAAATGATCTTTAGTGATCTTGGAAAGTCTTAATATTCCAGAAGAATGCTGTTCGCATATATTTTTGTCAGTCGGCCATTTTGGGGGCATTCCCTCACCAATCATCATTGCTATCACCACAGCTGATGTTTATGTGGCGTTCATCATTTAATTTTATCCACACAACTCTGTGAGAGAAGTACAATAAGTATTATACCCATTTTACTGATACAGAAACTGAAGTTGAAATATGTTGGTTGTCAAAGGCAGGATTTAAATCCAAGTTTCTCCTGACTCCATATTCAGCATTCTTACCTTTGTACCATGTTGTCTTTGTACCACGTTGTCTTTGTACCGTGTCATTTTCTTAATAGTCCTGATGACCAGTCAAGCCCATCCTGCTGCCTGCGTGCTTACCCTCCTAACCATTAAGCCATTTCTACTGTACCATACTGTCTGCTCTCCTACCATCCTGCATCTACAGAGACTTCAGTAAACAGTTGTTTATGGTTCACTGAACTCCTTAAATTCTGCGATCTCTATTCTGCTTTAATCACCCACTAGGGCAGTATCTTAGACCTTGCCTTCACTCAAAATTGCTTTACCTCCAAGATCCTGAATTCTGAAGTTCTTGTACCTGATTACAATCTCTTACCTTTCACTTCCCCGATTTACTTTTTGTTCCATATCCTCCTCAGCTCTTCCAATCTGTCAACTGCCCTGATCCTAATTTCTCTCTCTTCCCAGTTTTGACCCTATGCTCAGTCATTTTAATTATTCATTCTCTTCTGTCTTTGAACCCTTTACCCTTAATGGCGTTCCTAACTTACTTTTTACTTTAGGTAGCACTTATCATTTACTTCTCTCCTTCCCTACTCTTGAGAGGTCATGCGCTGCTTTAGGAAATCACGAAATTATTCTTACTTGGCTCACTACAAATTCATTTATCTGAACCTTCACTGCTGTATAATAGTCCTTTTTCTAATCTATTGACTGTCTCTCCATTCTAGACCATCTGCAGCTGTCAAGGGGCATAGAGATAAGAATTGCTCTTCCTGGCATCAGGAGACAGACCAGTATAGGCAGAAGTTACAAAAAAAGAAAGATAAATTTAGGCTTATTATAAGAAAAAACTGTACAATTATAACTGGCTAAAAGTGGAATAGAGTGCCTCAGCAGGCAACTGGTTTCCTTTCACTGGTACTCCTTAGGTATACATTGGGGAATCACTTTTTAGGTATGTTGTACGGGGGATTCTTTTTCAGGCATCATTTGGTCCAATGGCCACTGAGATTCCTTCCAGCTCTGAATTCCTGTGATACAGAATCCCTACAAAAGCTGTTCAAAATCCTGTCTTCCCTCTTAAGGGTCCTAACTTCATAAACCCACCTTTACTCTTAGCAAACGACTTCTATTTCCATTTGCTTCAGTTGAAGCCATTTGATGTGAACTTCCTCAATTTTATTACTCTAAGTATCTCAATGACCTTTCCCGTCATCTCCTGCCTTCCAGCCTGAGTAAGACATAGGCCTCCTCCTTAGCAAAATTTATCCCCCTACTTGTACTCTCAGTACCTTCCTCTCACATCCTCATAATCTTACTCACTCAAGCTCCCCTATGTGATCTTTAATTTTGCCCCTCCCTAATATCTTCTTACTCCTCAACCTGATAATATACTGAGGTTTCTCTATCTTAAACATTTTCACTTTACTAGGCTATCATTTAGACCTCTCTCCCTCTCCTTCCCTCCCCTCCTTCTCCCTCCATCCATATATCTAGAAAGCAAGATCTCTGTTTATACCCTCTTCCTCAAATGCTCTCTCTTTAATCCCTTGAAATCTGGCTTCCATATGCACTATTCTACTGAAGTAGCTCTCTCCAGAATCACAAATAAAGTCTTTATTGCTATATTCAGTTTCCTTTTTTTCTTTCTTTATCCTCCTTGACTTCTCTGTTACATTTACTCCTATTTACCACTCTCGTTCTCCTTTATTATCTTCATTTTTGGCTGCTATGACAGTGCCTTCTCTTATTTTTCCTTCTCTAAGTATCCATTCTAGGTCAGTTACTCATCTTCCTTCTTTGCTTTAACATTAATGCTTCCCAAGATTCTGTTCTTGTTTCTCCTTTATAGCTTCCCTTCCTTTGTGAGTTCATTCATTCCTACAGCTTCAATTACCCGCCTCCCTTTCAAGAAGAGACTACCCAGTCTATTTTGCAACTCTTAATTTTCCATTTTCCTGGTCCTATGTCTCCAGTGCTATGATAGCTATCACCTTCTGGATGTTCTGCTAGAACCTTAGACTCAATGTGTCAAAAACTAAACTCATCTTATCCATGAAGCCTATCTCTCCCTCTATTTTTATTAATGGTTTTCATATTTGTATTCTTGGAATCAATCATCTTTGACACCTCTTTCCCTTTTCTCCCCACCCCACCCCCAACATTCAGTTATAGACAGTTCTCACTTTACATAAATTCACATTGTGCAAATTTGACTTTATATAAAGAATTCTGAAGGAAATCCAAATGAGGATTCTGAATGAGAATCTGATTGAACTTCTAGCTACAAAGATTTTAGAAGAAAGGGAAGCTTTCAAACCGAAGGTTGAACCAAAAAGGTTCACAAGAAACAGTTGGAAGAAACATTTCATCATTTGAGTGGATTCTTTTTCCTCTTATTGAAAAGAAGGATCCAAATGCTTCAAGATTCTAAAAAGTTCAAAGGCTAGTTGAGGATAATATTGCTTGTTATTGTCAGATATATGAGGGGAAAATAAGAGTGCCGCTGTCCAAACATTTTTCAGTAGCTTCATAAAAAATGTTGTGCTGCTAACCACCAGTCATGAAGACTAGGTACAATGGGTAGGGAAGGGACAACATACTGCACCCCTATGTTAACTTTACTGTACTATATACTGTGTAAGCTCTATCATTAACTTTATCTTTCATTTAATAATTCTGCCTATTATGGTATAGTATTTAATATGTCTGCATTTTAGTGCATTTTATGACTTGCTTAAAGTAATATTATCTTGTGTATACCTTTGTTAAAGTGGGTGGGTAGGTGAAAATTCACATTATGTAAAATCATTTTATATAGAGGTCTGCAGAAAGGCCCACTTACATAAAGTGAGAACTGTCCATATTGACCAAGTTCTACTCAGCATTATGTCTTGCATCTATCCCTTTCTTTCCACTCTTCCAGACATCCTAGTTTGGGCCCTCATCTCTTCTCACCCAGACTACTAAATGTAGTTGTTTACTGTATGTAATAATTTACTCACTAGACTTCTTGCCACAAGTCTTCCTCCTCTTTAATTCTTCACAACACTGCCCAAGTAATGTTCCTAAGGTATTGCACTGAACATGCCATCCCAATATAAAAACAGTCAGTAACTTCCTGACACCTATTGAATCAAATATAAATTCTTTGCACCCAAGGCCTTACATATTCTGACTCCAATATATGTTTTTAGCATTATTTCATACTATTTCAGTTCATTTGTTCTGTTTCAGCCAAACTGTACTACTCTCTGCCTTCCATCTTGTGTCTCATCTTCTCTCATTCCTTTTTTTTCCTTCTTCCTTTGCCTAAAATGTGATTGTCCCATCTCTGGACTACTTCTTGAAATCTTTTCTTTAAGGTCTATCTCAAGTCCTATCCTTTTATGAAGTTTTCCTTGACTCCCTATAGTACTATATTTCTCCTTATACCTTTTACACTCTCCTTCGTATCCTAATTATTTGTGTACAATATCTTTCTCACTCTCTCCCTATCCTCTGTTAGATTAATAACTGAAAACAAGGTCTTTTTTGGATCTATCTTTTATTGGATCTATCTTTTATTCTCAGTGTCTTTTATAGATTTGTACTTAATAAATATTTGTGAGATTCTAAATTGAAAATTTGGACCTTTTATTTGTGATTTCATTTTCATGATTTAGGTTCATTCGTGTCATCTTTACTTGCATGAGATCTACAGGAGCCCTTTCACATTTGGCATTCTCCATGATTTAAAATATTTTCTGTGCCCCGCCATATTCTCCTTACCCTTTTTTCCCCAGCATTGACTTTTTTTTCTAAACCCCCTGAAGTACAGAACCACTTAGAATGTGAGGGGAAGAACATTTGGGTTTTATGGAACTGCCTTTTAGCTAAGTTCATTTTTTTATAGACTTTAGAGGTCAAGCAACTTAGATTAGACATATCCCAGGAGTAGACAAAGAACACCAGAAGGCACCCAGCTTCATAATATCTTCTTCCCTATGTAATCTCATCAACTCGAGATTCGTTTAACCATCTCTTGATTTTGGATGCAATGAGTCTTTTAATATTAGGTTTAAGATCTAGGAACATGAAAAGGAGATCCCATGCTGGAGCAGGTCATACTAGGAGCAGGCTCCTCTCAGCTAACCTCCTTTCCTTTGGATTCCTTAAACTACTATTTTTTCCCCTTTATTTTGAATTTTTCTAAATTCCTCTACCCAGCACCAAGAATGCTGAGGAACTACCATTTATTCTAAGGGAGTTAATTGTAGTCAGCTTTAAAGATTAGGCATGCTTCTGGGCTGCTGTTCATCAATATGTTCTTAGGAAATTCTGACTAATATTAATTTAGATTTAATATTAGTTTTTTGTAAAATATAACTAGCGAAGGTAGTTTTTTAATCATTTAATACATTCTTTAGAAATGATTTTTGGATTAACAAGTACTGTGTTTTTTTGATGCTACTTTCATTCATTAATACAAAATAATGAAGATTCATTCACATTTAAAGATAGAGGCAGCTCTACAGTTCTATGAATCTGTGAGTATATAGCAAGGACATAATTATATATGGGCAT
This sequence comes from Phalanger gymnotis, assembly GCA_028646595.1. Taxonomy (NCBI): domain Eukaryota; kingdom Metazoa; phylum Chordata; class Mammalia; order Diprotodontia; family Phalangeridae; genus Phalanger; species Phalanger gymnotis. Next base: position 485,850,685 of record CM053622.1, read on the forward strand.
TAGGGGCATTCTGAGTACAAACAGTAAACCTCAGAAAACTGACTTGTTTTTGGAAATGAAATTTATAACATTGCCTATCCCTGCCACAACTTGTCACATTTATCCACCACTCCATAGCAAGGATTCAGTGGCAGTTAATTTCTCCAGACATGGTCCCTTTTCTCTTCGTATGGAAACATCTCATCATCAGGGTAGAATTTAATGAACAGCATGGTAACTCTTAGGGTCTTCAGAAATCCACCAAGTCAGAAGGACCCTTCTGCATTGTGTGTGGGAATTTTTATGCCATTGGATTGCCATGACACTGCATCCACTGAGACAGGGGCCGAGCAAGTTCCAGGGACATCTTTGTTGCTTTTTAGGGAAAACTCATCCCTGTTGTGTGAAACAAAGGAAGTCTGGTCCTACCATAGACTGGAAGGATTATTAAAACTTCACACACTTTAATATTGTGAATTACAAGAGTTCAAGCAACTCTAGATGTATAATCCTAGGAAACCTTTTTGCACTTATTCCTTCCCCAGGTAGGAATGTCTTTCTAAATCCTTACCTTCCTTCTCAATTTAGCTCAGATACAGCCTCTTCAATTTTTAACTTCCCTTAATCTCTCCAATTGAAAGTACTGTCTTCTCGCTTCAAATATTCTAGGAATACTTTGGCTTCATCTCTCATTTACTACCAACCTTTTGTGTTACTTGCCTGTGCCTATATTGCATCCTTTCTAATAGAACATATGTACTTTGAAGCCAAGGGGCTGTCATTTTAGCTTTGTATTCCTACCGTCTTACCCTTACCAGAAGTGTTCAAAACCTGTTAAACTGACTCATTTGGAGATACGCAGGGCCCATCTTGAAGGCTCCCTTACTCTTACAGTGATTAAGCTGGTCATGAGGTGTAAGTATATGTATAAATAGTAGTATAAGTGTTCGATAGTGTCTACAATTACTTCATTGGAAAGACAAATACTGAAGCTAACATTTAAATACTTTGGCCACCTAATGAGAAGACAGGACTCTGGAAAAAAACTGTGCTAAGAAAGTTTGAAGGCAAAAGGAGAAAGGGATGGCAGAACATGAGATGAACAGATAGTGTCATGAAAGTAGTGAACACGAGCTTGGAAAGACTTCAGGAGATAGTGGAGGACAGAAGGGCTTGGTGTGCTGTGGTTCATGTGGTTATGAAGAGTTGGTTGCAACTGAATGACCGAACATAATTACTTATGAAAAGTTGATTCTAGAGAATATTTTCTGCCCTCTGACTCTTGTCTGAAACTTTTTTGTGTTCATTCAGCCTAATGGAAGGGAAAGGAGAACGTGTTAGCACCTTTCTTGCATCTCACATCAGTGAAAACTGTTTATGTGTAGCTTGATGCTGATTATTCTATAAGTGATAGAATGAGAGAGAGGTAATGGTCTCCGCCAACATTTGTATGTGTACTTGTCTACTTCAAGTGTCCAGTTCACATAAAATTTATGCATTTGGCCATGGTGACAAGTTTTTGTGTGTACAGGCATTGATGAAAAGACCAGGCTAACAAGACTTACTTAGACTCTCTAGAGAGTCCTGTTGGTTTATTCCTGCAGTTGCTATTTTCAGAATACGTGCCTGAAAAAGAGACAACCTATCTCTAGTAAAAGCATGTGAAGCCATTTAAGTGATCTACTGAATTTCATTTCTCATGTTACTGTTGAAGCAAGATCTTCTAATATTTAGCCTTTTGTAGGTGAAATAAGACTTAGTATAGTATTGATTATTATCATTGGAAGAATTGAAGATAAATTTGAAGCTGTCATTGAATTGTAACTGCACCATTAAGTTTTGTATACCCAGCATAACTTATTAAACTCCATGGTAAACTTCAAATGTGAATGAAGCCTTAAGCCAATAGATACTTTTTCACTTTATTAACCCTAAAATTAAGAGAGCAAAAGGAAATACTTGTTTTTTCAGTGTATTAAAGGAACAGTAGTTTTGGATAATTATAGTCAAACTGGACTTTTGTTACTCAGTTCAGCATTTATGTATATGATGAATATCTATCTGCAAAATAAAACTTTATGAGCTAATACATGCAAAGCACTGTATACCATGGATTCCTGCTGAGGTTGTGTCACTTAGCACCTGTGTTACTTTGTCAAAGTTACCCTGAGTATCAGTTTTTTTAATTTTTTTTTTCTGTAAAAGGTGGAGTTTAGCCTCTAAGGTTCCTTCTGTCTCTAAATCTATGATACTAAGACCAAATACGCCTTCTCTGTTATCAAGAAGCTTTCAATTCTAAGTAGGAAGACAAGTTTCTTTGAGACAAATGAGTATTTTTAGGCTCTTTAAAAATATGTATGTAGATTCAATTCATTATGGCCTTGGAATTTCCTAAGACCATTATTTTTGCTCTGGAAAATTCCTTAGATATAGTCTTATTATGTGATGTTGATTATGGTTGAGAAAAGCAAGCTTAGTTCCTGATTCTCTTTTAAAGCTAATTTTCTATTAAATTTACTTTGATGAGCAGATCACAAGTACTTAAGAAAAAATAGTAAGCTGTGACAAAACAAATACATTGTTTGATTTAGAGAAGTGACAAGTATTTTTCAGTTCATTATACTTTTCATATCATTTATGTGAATTCTTAGCCTTAATATCTGTTTTTTAAAAAAGTAATTAAATAGCATTTTTCATCTGAACACTTCAAAGTGGTTTTCAAGCATTACTTCATCAACTTCACAATATAATAGGACATGGAAAAATGTATTTCCAGTTTTTAGGAATGAAGGTTCTCTTTTTTTCAAAGCATAAATTTCTTACCAGTATAATGAGATAAAACATTTGCATAGTATCTTTAGCTTTTAAAATCTCTAAGGATATAATTTCACTCTAGTATCTTTGCTACCCATGTATTTCTTCAATCACTTCTAAAGTGAAACATAGCAATTACCTGTTACTGGCCATAAAAGTGTGCTTGAGGTCAGTATTTTTTTTATAAGTTTTATTTAATATATTTAGTTTTCAGCATTGATTTTCACAAAAGTTTGAATTACAAATTTTCTCCCCATTTCTACCCTTCCCCCCACTCCAAGATGGCATGTATTCTGGTTGTCTTGTTCCCCAGTCAGCCCTCCTATCTGTCGCCCCACTACCCTCCCATCCCCCTTTCCCTTCCTTTCTTGTAGGGC
>CM053622.1:485854354-485877998 GCA_028646595.1 Phalanger gymnotis
ACCAGGTGGGCCTGGGGCCAGAAGCAACTGCAGCTGTAGTTCTGTAGGTGCCTCACCTCCATGGCCCCGAGGCAGTGGCCAAACTGCTAACTCCCTGTCCCCAGCAGCTTTTCCCACTAACCTTCTCTGTTGTCTTTGGTGTTTGTGGGTTGAGAAGTCTGGTAAGTGCTGCAGCTCACTGATTCAGGGCGCTAGGACATCCTCTGCCCAGCTCCTGAACTGATTGGTCTGCGCCGCCCACACTGGGCTCTGCTCTGCTCAGCTCCACTCTCCTCTGTTCCCAGCTCTATGCAGGATAGACCTTACCCAGAGACTATCCAGGCTGTCCTGGGCTAGAGCCCTGCTTCCCTCTGCTACCCTGTGGGTTCTGCAGTTCTAGAATTTGTTCAAAGCCATTTTTTATGGGTTTTTGGAGGGACTTGGCGGGGAGCTTATGCTATTCCCTGCTTTCCAGCTGCCATCTTGGCTCTGCCCCCCAGTATTTTTTTAAAGGAGTAACCAATTGATAATAGGGAAAATTCAATTAAAGTAATAGCAAATAGAGAACCTATGCTGTTGCCTTAACTAATATAGGTACAGTTTAAATAGTCTATACCCATATTTGATCCCTGCCTGCCATTGAATTGTTTTGTAATTTTTAGACAAATGACTTGATGTATAATATATGTTTTGTTTATTTTTTAAGTTAGTACAACTAATGTAGTGTCATATGGTGCCATTACATTTCAGAATTAATATTGAAACTTTTAGATGCAAAACTCTAAAGACTTTTCTGCATTTGCTTCATTTTATGTAAGATTTACCAATCTTACATTAGATTGCTATAGTACCTGGCACTACAATATGCTACCAAAAAAATGTGAATGCTGTCATGCTGGAAATTTCAAATTAAAGTATCTTTATTATCACAGTGCACATGTAATATAGGTTAGTATCCAAATTTTCTAAAATTATGAAATAACTATATTCTGACAGTCTCTGCCTTATAAACAACCTGCCCATATGATTGGCTGTCCCCCATACTCCTGGTAATTAAAAATGTTACTAGAGGAACTTGGTAGTGGTGGAACTTTAACATTCTGAAGCACTTTCCATTAGAGCAGGAGCCCCCATGAGACATGTCTTCAACCCCTGCAGCCCTTGCCCTTCCTTTGACCCCGCAATGCCCTATAAAGGAACCCCTACAGGAATCTTTCACTTTCCCCACTCAAACATTGGCAGCTCTTCAAAGAGCTGCTAGGAGGGCAGCTGTCTATAGAAGCCGAGGAAGTCTTGCTTCTATTTTCAGACTGTAAGGACAGGGATACTTGCTCTGCTGAGAGGAAAAAAGAATATTTTCTCACAAGGTCATGTTAAAGGAAAGTGCTTATTAATAATACTCTAGCTAGAGAGTTAGCATGATGTAGTGGACAGACAGGCACATGGTCAGGAAGAGTTGAGCTCAAGTTCAGACACATGCTGGAAATATAACCCTGAACAAGTTACTTAACCCCTACAAATTCTCTAAGACTATAAATTGCAGATCAATTCCTGTCTGCACTAGTAGGAGTTTCCTTACCTAGCATTCCATATACCACTGAAGTCACAGGTCTGTACCAAAAAAGTCACAATAATAATATATTTGGGAAGAGGATATATACATAAAATGATAAATAGGAATGCAAGGTAGCAAATTTTGAGTATTATATTGGTAGTTCACAAGTTGGAATTTGTAATGTACTTCCCCATAGAAATAATGTTTAAATGTTGGTTAGGTTCAGAGTTTGCTTATATTTTTGGCTAAATAAATTCTAATAGGACATCCTGAGAACCAAACAATGAGGACACCACTACTCTTTTGAAAATACATAGTACATTAAATATAAATTGCTAGAAAAATGCCTTGTCTACATTTCACATCTCAGATTATAATCCTTTTCAACTATATAGAGGAAATTCAAAATTCATTTTATATATGTAGTGGCCACTTTATAATATAACCTGGCCAAGTTACAAGAACCTGTTCCCCAGCAACATCCTGATGTCGTAGATTAGAGTATCTTAGACTGCAGGGTGCAGGGCTTTCTACTGCAATAGGTAATTGTACCTTTTAAAATGAATGCATAGTACATGGCAAGTATAGCAGATAATTTTTTTTCCATTTGTATGTATTTAGAATTTGTAAAATTATTTTTACACTAATTTTACTTAAACAGTATTGGTTAATTTAAAGAGAATTGATTTGTGTATACCTCTTGAGTATTTGTAACTATTCAAAAAGCACCACATTTATTTTAATTACACATTTCTCAAAACAAAGTATTTTTTTACACAGCCCTTTTCAAATAAATGTAACATATACATTGAATAACATAAGCTTTGTAGGAAAGGAAAATAAATACTTGTCTACTAACAATGTCTTTCTTTATTATATTTCCAGGTTCTTTTGGCTAGCAGTTTTGTACCAGTTTATGCAGGCCTGAAAGCAGTGGAATATAAAGGAGAGGTAACATTTTTACATATTCAAAGATATTCCTCATATTAACAAATTTTTCCTCAAACAACCAATTTTAGAATTGTCTTGAAGGTATAAAAATTATTCTGTGAATTCATAAATAGTTTTGCTTCCTTACTTTAAGAGAAGAAAATTCAAATCCTAAGATAGTCACATTGTACATTTTTGTGTAAAATTTAAAGAAATGTTAACTTAAAAAATTTTATTTGAAATTAATGATTGCCTGAAATAGGTTAAATGTCTGGATATCATTTGTTTTTTCCCCATTTTTGTGATTACAGTTTATAAGCATGTTAATGCTTTAAACATCTTTAAGCTTAACTTAATTCTCATGAAATCAGTATCTTGAGTTTGATCATTAAAAAGGTTATTTTGTATTACTATGTTCCATAGAAATAGTTTGTACTTCAAATTCTTTGTGCTCTCACTCTTCCTGACCATTTATAAAGTATATACAATTGATCATAAGAAGGTGGGTTAGTAAAATGTGGATTAGTTATTTAAAATTCATTACTAATAATAGAGGACAAAAAAAAACAACAGCAACTCAAACCACATATACTGCCTAATGGTAATAAAATCTTTATAAAGAAGATACAGAATACATTTTTGTGCTGTCAGGAAATGGCATTTTTGAAAAAATAGAGTGTTCCAGGAGAACTAGTGTCTCAGGTGTGAAGACTTGCCCAAGACCTTTTCAGGGTTGTTCATCCACCTTTGGTGTCCACCTGTCAGCCAACTCTCACCTGTGACTACAAGATGTGATAGCATGCACAGCGGTCACACTCCAGTAAAACCATCTCAGCAGATGGGTTAAACCAGGTTGAGGTGAGTTAGGGGGCTGTCTGCTCCAAGCATATGAAGACTTCCCCCAGTGGAAGGGGCAGATGAGAGCACTTTATTCCAGTGGCCATGAAGGTAGCTGACGCAAGCACTGTGGAATGCTTAGAGCTTGGTCATACATCAAAGACACCAAGGTCATCTGCTGCATCCAGAGCCATTACCAGTCCTCCTGACTTCTGTTTTGCCATTGGGCTTTGATGACTCTGGAAGAGAGTAAGGCTGACAATTTTGTGCAGCTCTGCCTCACTTCAATCCAGTTCGCCCAAATCAAGACATCACCTGTGATATCATTGGTTCTATTAAAAAAAGTGATAAATAGCAATTTCTGAAGAAATAGTATTTTTCAGAGAGTTTTATATAATATCCTCTATATTATGTGTTATAGATGGTCTTTTGTGGTTTCTTTGTTTGACTCGACCTAAAAAGTCAATCAGTGAGCCAGAAATTGTATTTTTAAGAAATTGACTTTAGTCTGTTTATTATTCTTCATATTTGAAAGTGCTGCATAGAAGTCAGATTTCTTACTCTAGTTTGAAACATAAGTTGTTAGTGAATGAAATTCACACAGCTTGTATCATTTCTACTCTTATTTCCTTTTCTGTATCTTCTAACTGGATTGTTTTAGTTAAGCAAAGAAAGATGCAAGAATAGAAAAATATTTGGGAGTATTAGGGATGAAAATTGAGGAGAGAAAACAGTAAAGCCCAGTGATGAAAAACAAGGAAATGAAATTAAGAGGATTCATTGAGGAGACAGCAAGAGGAGAACATGTATCTGTAGTTCCACTTGGATATGAGAAATCACTTCCTAAGACTGTGCTAAATCCCATATTATTCAGTACTATTACTCTCCTTCCGTCAGTTGTTTCTGATCCCCAGAGTAGGTTGCTTCTCAGGAAACCCTTACCAAAGGACACTTCTTATTTTTGTCATCTTCGTGTCCTTGCTTTTTTTTCTAACAATGGTCCCAGCTAATTGTTAAGATATAATTCAATTTGCTATAAGTCAAGTTGCACCATGTATGTTGTGTCCCAGGTGCAGATTTCTGCCCAAATGTTTGGCCACTTTTACACATGGTGTAGAGTGAAGGACCAGGTTACAGATAAAATCGAAATTCTCTTATCAGAAATAATTGAAAGCTTTACTCTGGTAAGATCCAAAGTAAGAGTCTATATTGTATCTGAATTGTTTTTTCTTATATGTAATCTTAATATTTTAATATTTTTCTCCCTTTTGTCTCAGCTTGCCTATCTCTATCTCAGTTACAATGTAGAGAGTATCTATAGTAACCAACTAGTTATAGTTATTTACTTCACATATCAGGAGCCCAGGGCCAAAGTAAAAAATCATCTGCTGTAAGAGATTGGGCTCCCTTCTGTTGATACCATTACTGATGTTAGTTAATTATCCTATATGTCCTATCAACATCCTTTGCCTTTCCAGTCTGGTTTCTAAATGACTGAAATTTCTTTTTTACAAGGTCATACCCATTTTTGTTGTCGCTGTTTTTTGTTTGATTGGTTTTAATTGAAATGCTATGGTCATTTTTGGTCTTCATCTATCTTGGCTTCTTTTCAGGGTTTGACATAGTTGGCGTGTTCTTCCTATGTGTTATTATGTGTTCTTCCTTCCTTGGATTCTGCTGTGGTTCTCTCCTATCTAGCTGACTCTTCTTTTTTAGTTTCCTTTATTTATCTTGGTGATCTTAGCAGTTCTTATGGATTAAAATGTTATGTCTGTAAAGATAACTCCCAGATTAAAAAGTCCAGCCCATAATCTATTCCCTGGGCTGCAGTTCTGCATATCTATCTGATGCTGGTCATCTTCATCTGGATATCCCTTAGGCACTTTAAACATAACATGCCCATAATGAAACTCATCATCTTTTCCCTAAACCCAGGGTGGGGAACCTGAGGCCTCAAGGCCACAACTGGTCTGCTAGATCCTCAAGTAAGGCCCCTTGACTGAATCCAAACTTCGCAGAACAAATCTCCTTAATAAAAGGATTTGTTCTGTGAAACTTGGACTCAGTCAAAAGACCATACCCAAGGACCTAGAGGTCCTTGAGGCTGCAGGTTGCCCACCCATCCCCTAAACCAAAAGTTTTTGAACTTTAAACTTTGAACTTTGCCTGCTTGGTGAAACTTGCAGACAGACCCCTTTTCAGAATGATTTTTTTCTTAAGACATGAAATGTAGCACCTTGAATTACTAAGAAAACCAATTATATTGAAATCTAGTTATCAAAATATTTTTTAAAAAGTTCATGGACCCTAAGTCAAGAATCTGTGCCCTAAACCTATCCTTCTTCCTAACTTCCCAGTTCTTCAGTCACCCAGGTTTTAAAGCTAGGAGTCTCCTTATCCCCTTATAGCCAATCATTTGCTAATTCATGTGATTTCTACTTCCTCAACGTATCTTTCGTCTATTCCTTTTTCTCCACGCCTCAGTCACTCTAGCTAAGGCCTTTATGTCCTCTCTCCTACGCTGTCCTTGTAATTGATCTTTCTGCCTCGGGTTTCCCTCCACTGTAATACATCTTTCCATACAGCTGCCAAAGTGATTTTCCTAAAACTCAAATCTTGTAGTGCCTGTTTATAATTCTTCTAGCATTTCACAACCTGGATTAAACCTCTTTCCAGCCTTACACATTACACTCCCCAACCACTGTACTCTATATTCCAGTTAAACTAACCCACTTGCTGTTCTCCCTGTACAACGTTGTCTCCTCCTGTCAGTGCCTTTGCACTGACTCTCCTGCACGCCTGGAAATGATTCTTTCACTTAATACTCTTGGAATCCCTAATATCTGTCATGGTTCAACTGCAGGGCCACCTCCTTAAGAAGGTGTTTTTTCTTTTCTGATTCCCCAATGGTCAGTGCATTCCTATATAACTTTGTGGTTATTTTGTATATATCCTATATATTTTTCTGTGAATATATACTCACAGTTGGATATAAGCTCCTTGAGGGCAGGAATTGTCTCTTTTGTATTTGTATCCCCAGTACCTAGCAATGCCTGACCTTAGGGTCCTCTTGCCAAATGTTTATCCCTGCATTTTATTATATCTTAGAACTTTACATGATTTTATCCCCCAGTGAGGCCCCTAAGATGCCCTAAGATGTTTGACTTCATAGGCCCTGGATTAACTCCAGGTTGCTGACCCTATACTATGACTTCCCACTTATTTTCTCCTACTTCCAGATTGGTAGACAGCCTTTTTGAGGAGTTTAGTCACAAAGGGAAGAAAAGGTATAAGACAACGGTTAGCAGGGTCGAAAGGGTCAGGTGCGGATGGGGAGGGGAGGAAAGAAGTTGAGAGACATGGGCATGTTTGTGGGTAGAAAGAAAGAAGCCAGTAGAGAGGGAGAAATGGCAGATAAGAGAGAGAATGGCAATGACAGAGAGGGCAGTTTGGAGAGGAGACAGGATAGATGAAGATCACTTGCACAGGGAACTTTGATAGGGAATAGGACTACCTCTTCATGTGAGACCAGGAAGAGATAGTGGCAGAAGGAATCAGAGTGGTACAAGATAAAAAGGAGGGGAGAAGAAGAAGCCTTTGGTGAATGGCCTCAGCTTTTTTCTATATAAAATGTAAGGCAGGGTTCTCACTTGAGAGGTTGGGGGAGGAGGAAGCCATGGGAGTTTTGAGGAGGGATAAAAAGGTCTGCAAAAGCTGCTGTGGTGAGTGGGATAATGAGTTGATAAGGGAGAGGTAGAAAGCTTGCCTAGAAGCTTTGAGGACCCAGTTAAAGTTGTGTAATATAAATTGGTAGTGAACCCAATTAGAATAGTTGTATGATTTTTTTTTCAGTAGGTGAATAAGAGTGAAGGTAATGGATGGTGAAAGTAATCCCAGGCTAAGAGTTGGTAGAACACAATTGGCAATATCATAATGGGTCCAGGGACTCAAGAGAAGATTATAGGATAGAGTTCAGTGTCCCAGTTATTTATTTCCTCTTGATAACTCTCCCTGACATGGATAGTCTCAAATTACCTGTGTGAAATCAGCTGTGATATGCATTTTAAAATACATTGTCATCAATAGCGTTTCTGTAGTCATTATCATACAATTATATACTATTCTAAGGTTCACAAAGTGCTTTACATAACGTTATCTCGTGTGATCCTCATACTTCCTGCGGGTAAGTACTGTAGTTATTATTTTCATTTGCAGATGAGGAAGCAGGCTGAAAGAGGTTAAATAATTTGCCCATAGCCACATAGCAAGTGTCAGAGGGAGGATTTGAACCCAGGTGTTTCTCGACTCAAAGACACTACTCTTTCTACTCTACCATGCTGCCTCTTATCTTACAATTTCTTTAGCATTTCAGAAATCTCTGAGGTTTAATCTAGATGCATGTCCTCTCTTCTAATGCAGATTTAACCCCTTTTAATCTTGGATTGTTTTATGAGTCACTGTGGCCAACAAGCTTATAAACTGCTTGCTGACTTTCTGGTGAGGAGCCTATCCAGACTTACCTAGGCTGCTTCTTGGATGACTTGTTAAACTCTGACTTTACTGTCATGATCTTCAAAAAGTCACAGTTAACTCCACAGCACAGGGCACTGTATATGTAGAATTCTAGTAGCGGATATAGGTCTACACAGCTTAACTTATCCTGTAAATTATTATCCTATCTGTGTGACTGCTTTGTCAGGTAAATTTCTTTCACAAGCCAGTTACTTAAAGCCCATCTGGGACTTTCTCTGTACTGCCTTTGACTGCTAACTCTGTTAACTGTCTACTTCATGACACATTTTCTTTAAATGAAGAAGGGCACTGAGTATGGAAGAGATATCTTTTGATAATATCTGTAAGATTTTTATCTCAAAGACACAGGATTAGAAAAGGCCAGAAGCCATACATGAACAAGAAAGCAGATCATCATACTTGGTATCCACCTGCTCCTTGATAACATTTCAAAGCCAAATTTTCAAAGAAGTGTTACTAGAACGACTTTAAAAGGCTACAGTGAAACACCAGCATACTAACCTTACAGCATTGACGATTGTAGGTATGATTTTATAATAAACACTTTTAACTTAACTAAGTATATTTTTAGCTAAAGTATAAATTGTAAATTAATTAATTTTGAGAGAAGAATTTATAGGTGAATTGTGAGGATTTTTTTGTTGTTGTTGCTTAGCAGTTTTTTAGTTATGTCTGACTTCATGACCCTGTTTGGGGTTTTCTCAGCAAAGATACTGCAGTCATTGGCCATTTCCTTCTCCAGCTCATTTTACAGATGAGGAAACAGAGGCAAACAAAGTTAAAATAACTTGTCCTGGGTGTCTGAGGCGGGATTTGAACTCAGAAAGAGGAGTCTTCCTGACTCCAGGCCAGCACTATATTCACTGTGCCACCTAGCTACCTACGAATTGTGAGGATACTAAACAAATAACAGAAAAAAAAGAAATGTTACACCACTTCATATTTACGTGTGCTTTACAGTTAAAAAATACTTGATTCATAAAGCCACCATGAAGCAGATAAAGCACATTGTGGTTGTTTGTATACCGTTCTTCAATTTTTGAAGAATCTCAGGAGATATATACATTAAGTATCATATTCAGATCAGGGATGGACTCATTAGCATATATGACCAGTAGAGAATTAATCAGTGAATCTTTGATTGAAATAATGGATATTACTGAGTCAAGTGTCACTGGATCAGAGTGTATGGTATGGAGTAAGGTGTAAGAATACTAGAAAGATGGTGGACTAGGTTGTGAATGACTGAATACTAGTGGATTTTGTATTTAAATTTGGAGGTGATAGCAATCCATGCAAATATATGTGTGTGTATGCATATATACATACATATATTTTAAATTAATTAGTTGCATTTTTTAGTTCCAAGTTGTCTCCCTTCCTCCCAGCCCCACACTAGAGAAGACCAGCATTTGATAGAAATATATTTGTGGACCCATACAATACATGCATCCATATATCAATTCTTTTTCCAAAGGAAGATTGCATTTTCCTTCATAAGTCGTTCATAGTTTATTTTAATATTCGTATTACTCAGAATAGCGTAGCCATTCACATTTACTCTTTGAATATTACTGTTACTCTATGCAACATTCTTGTAGTTTTGCACATTTCACTCAGCGTTATTTCATTCAAGTCTTATCATGTTCTAAAATCAAAATGTTCATCATTTCTTATAACACAGTAGTACTCCATCGTAATCATAAACCATAACTTGTTTAGCCATTCTTCAATTGATGGATATCCTCTCAATTTCTAGTTCTTTGCTACCACAAAGAGAGCTGCTGTAACTATTTTAGGACATATAGATTCTTTTCTTTTTTTCCTCATCACTTTGGGAAACAGACCTAATAGTGGTATTGTGAGTCAAAGGGTATACAGAGTTTTATAACTTTCTGGGCATAATTCCAAATTGTTCTCCAAAATGGTTGGATTAGTACAAAGTTCCATCACCAGTATATTAGTGTCCCAGTTCTTCCACATCCTCTCCATCATTTGTCATTTTCTCCACTACCATTTTAGCCAATCTGTTAGGTGGGAGATGGTATCTTAAAGTTGTTTTAATGTGCATTTCTCTAATCAATAATGATTTAGAGCATTTTTTCATGTGACTACATATAGCTTTAATAATTTCTTCCAAAAACTGCCTGAATTGGGGAATGAGTTATATTTTGATAAATTTGACTCAGTTCTCTATGTATTTGAGATGTGAGGCCTTGAACCAAGAAACTATAAGTCTCTCCCCTCGCCCCTGTCTTTCGTGAGTTTTCTTCTTGCCTTCTAATCTTGGCTACATTGGTTTTATTTGTACAAAACTTTTGAATTTAATGTAGTCACAATTATCCATTTTACATCGCTCAATGCTCTCTATCTTTTTTTATTCACAAATTCTTCTATCCATAGATCTGATAGGTAATATATTCCATACTCTTACAATACTCCCTTTATGTCTAGGTCATGTATCTATTTTGACCTTATCTTGGCAAATGGTGTGTGATATTAGTTTATACCTAGTTTCTGCCAGGCTGCTGAGCAATTTTTACCATTGAGTTCCTATCACAACAGCTTAGATCTTTACATTTATCAGACACAAGATACCTTCTCTGTCCCACTGATCCATCATTCTATTTCTTAGCCAATACCAGATAGTTTGAAAAATACCACCATATACAATACAAGATCTGGTACTGCTAAACCTTCTTCCTTTACATTTTTTTCACTTGTTTCACTTTGATCAATTCTTTTGATATTCCTGACTTTTTATTCTTCCAAATGAATTTTGTTATTATTTTTCTAGCTCAATAAAATATTTTTGGTAGTTTAATTAGGATGGCACTGAATATTTAGATTAGATAGAATTATCATTTTTTATTATATTGGCTTGCCCACCTGTTAACAATTGATATTGGTCCAATTATTTAAAACCGACTATTTGTATAAAAAGTGTTTTATAATTATGTTCATACAGTTCTTGAGTTTGTCTTGGCGGGTATACTCCCAGATTTTTTATATTGTCTATGGTTATTTTAAATGAAGTATTTCTTCTTGAAGGGCTTTGTTGGTTATATATAGAAATGATGAAAAATGTATGTGCATTTATTTTATATCCTGCCACCTTGCTAAAATTATTGTTTCAACTGTTTTTAGTTGAATCTCTAGGATTTTCCAAGAATGCTATCATATAGTCTGTGAAAAGATATTTTTTTTTCCTCATTGCCCATTCTGATGCCTTCAGTTTCTTTTTCTTCTCTTATTGATATTACTAGCATTTCTGGTACAGTATTGAATAATATTGGTCATAATGTGCATCCTTGTTTCACTCCTGATTACATTGGGAAGACTTCTAGCTTATCGCTGTTAAAGATAATGCTTGCTGATGGTTTTAGGTGGATGTTTCTTATCACTTTAAGGAAAAATCAATTTATACCTATGTTTTTAATAGGAATGAATGTTGTATTTTGTCACAAGCTTTTTTCCGCATCTATTGATATAATCATATGATTTTTGTTGATTCTGTTATTGATGTAATCAATTATGTTAATAGTTTTCCTTGTGTGGAACCAGCCATACATTCCTGTAATAAATCATATTTTGTCACAATCTTCGTGATATGTTGCTGCTCCTAACTAGTATTTTATTTAGGATTTTTGCATCAACATTCATTGAAATGGTCTATAATTTTCTTTTTCTGTTTTTGCTCTCCTGGTTTAAGTATCAACACCATATTTTTTTTTTCATAGGAGTTTGGTTGGACTCCTTCTTTGCATATTATTCCAAATAACTTATTTAATATTGGAATTAGTTGATCTTTAAATGTTGTTTGGTAGGCTTCATATGTAAATCCATTTGACCCTGATGCTTTTTTTCTTAGGAACCTCCTTTATGGCCTGTTCAATTTCTTTTTCTAAAATAGGTTTATTTAGATATTCTATTTTCTCTTCTGGAAGTATATATTTTTTAAGCATTCTTCCATTTCACTTAAATTGTTAAATTTATGAGCATATAGTTGGGTAAAATAACTCCTGATAATCACCATAATTTCATCTTCATTAGTAATGTATTATCCTTTTAATTTTTGATACTAGTCATTTGATTTTCTCTTTTAAAAAATATACTAATGGTTTATATATTTTTATTTTTTAATAAAGCCAATTCCTAGTTTTATTGATTATTTCAGTGGTTTTATTACATTCAGTTTTATTAATTTCACCTTTAATTTTCAGGATTTCAAATTTTCTGTTTAATTGAAGATTTTCAATTTGTTCTTTTTGTGTTTTCTTTCTGAATTGCATACCTAATTCATTGATCTGCTCTTTCCCTATTTTATTGATGTAAGCATTTAGAGGTATAAATTTTCCTCTGATTACTGCTTTTGAGATATCATATGTTTTGGTATGTTGTCTCATTATTATCATTCTCTTTAATAAAAGTATTGTTCCTATGATTGGTTCTTTCATCTACTCATTCTTTAAGATTAGGTTACTTGGGTCCAATTAATTTTTAATCTATGTTTCTGTGGTCCTTTATTAAATGTAATTTTCATTTCATTATGAATTTAAAAAGATGCATTTAATATTTCTGCTTTTTAGCAATTGACTATAAGGTTTTATGCCCTAATATATAGTCAGTTTTTGCAAAGGTGCCATGTGCTGTGGAGAAAAAGGCATATTCCTTAATATTCCCATTCAGTTCTTTCCAGATGTCTGTCATATCTAGCTTTTCTAAGATTCTGTTCATCTCCTTGCCTTCTTTCTTATTTATTTTTTGGTTAAATTTATCAATTATGAGAAGGGAAGGTTGAAGAACTCTACTGTCTATTTCTGCCTATAATTCATTTACCTTTAATTTTATAAATTTTGATACTATAGAATTTAGTGCATTTATGTTTAGTATTGATAATACTTCATTTTATCTATGCTACCTTTTAACATAATGTAACTTCTCTGCTTATCTCTTTTAATTAGATCTATTTTAGCTTTAACTTTGTTTGAAATCATGTGACTGCTACCCCCTACTTTTTTTACATCAGCTGAGGCAAAATAAATTCTATAAATCTATAAAAGATCAGCAAAAATGAACAGGAGACAGTTCAGTCCTGACCTTTTGGCCTTTGACCTTTTGGTCAAAGCCTTTTGGCTTGAAACTTCTTGGTTTCTTGGATGAGCCTGCTATTGTATATGATCTAGAGTCAAGCATCCTAAGGCTCAGGACTATGTGGCAAATGTTAAATACTTGTTTCTACTTTTCTTCTTGTTGTCGAGTCATTTCAGTTGTGTCTGAATCTCTGTGATGCCATTTGGGATTTTCTTGGAAAGATACTAGTGTGGTTCGCCATTTCCTTCTCCAGCTCATTTTACAGGTGAGGAACTGAGGCAAACAGGGTTAAGTGACTTGGGCAGGGTTACACAGCCAGTAAGTGTCTGAGATCAGATTCGAACTCAAGTCTTCCTGATTCCAGGACTGGCACTCTATCCACTGTGCCATCTGGCTGCCCCTCTTTTCTACTTACTATTATTAAAACGCCTAACATCTTTGATGAATTTCTAAGTGATATCTTGTCATCCCCTAAACTCTGAATGGAACTTAATTAGACAAACCAGTACAAATGTATTATCTTCATTTTTTAGATAAGGAAGCTGAGAGTTGATCATATTGTAACCTTCTCCTTACCAACTGCATAGGACTCAATTGTATTTTTTTAATAAGTTAATTTATTTATTTTTAGTTTTCAACATTCATTTCTATAAGTTTTACATTTTGTCCCCTCTCTCTTCCCTCCCCCCCCCCCCGCCATGGGCAGCAATCTGATATAGGCTTTACATATACATTCCTATTAAACATTTTCACATTAGTCATGTTGTAAAGAAGAATTAGAACAAATGGAAGGAACCATGAGAAAGACAAAAACAAAACAAAATGAAAAAAAGAAAATAGTATGCTTTGCTCTGCATTCAGACTCCATAGATCTTTCTCAGATGTGGATGGCATTTTCCATCATGGGACTCAGTTGGATTTTAAATCAGTTTTTCTTTTCCAGAAAAGAAGCAAAGTCTGATCTGTTGAATCAACAGTAATCAATAAGTATTTGTTAAGAGCCTATTATGTGCCAGGTATGGTGCTAAGAGCTAGGCATACAAGTACTTTTACTTTCAAAGCGCTTGCATTTTAAGGGGAGAAAGTATTTCCCTTATATCACAAATGTCTGCTGGTGTTCTTCTTGAGCAAAAAGACTATTTCTGTTAAGTGGTTATCATGAAAATCAAGATTTATTTTGAATTCCCTGATCTTTATCAAAATATTTCTAAAATTTAAGAGAATGTCATTCAGATAGACTTTATTCATTCATTCAGTTAACATTTTAGTGCCTTATAATACAAGAGGGATGCTAAGTGCTTTGAAACAGTTATGCTTCAAGGACTGAAAACTGCTTGCCCACATTCCTTAAGCTGTCTTGCAATAAACATGCATTTTTCCTTTAGTTTCCTGTACCAGTGTGCTGAGAACGTTGTATCCCTTGTTATCTTTTGAAAGACAATTGCTTCATTCATTCAACAAGAATTTATTGAACACTGCTTGAAGTACTCAATAAACAACTACCCTCCTGCAAGCATTCATGGTCCTAAACTTCTGAACTTGGGCCTAGCTGCCTCTTAAGTGTGATTTCACAGTATCTTCTACCAACATAACTTGACTTCATTCTCCCAGTTCAATTCTTTACTTCTTCTCCAGGAAGAACAGTTCCTATAATTAATTACATTGTCCTTGTCTAACAAATTGCTACTGATTTGCTCTAATTTCTGACTGCTGTTTCTAGACCAGGGGTGGGGCCTTGAGGCCACATGTGGCCTTCTAGATCCTTAAGTGAGGCCTTTTGATTGAATCCAAATTTTACAAATTTTGATTTTTACAATTTTTACAAATTTTAATAAAAGAAATCTGGACCATAAAAAGGGATCTAGAATCCAGACCATGCCAAGTACATTCTGGTTATCATCCTCATTTACCCCCCAACTTAAACCTTGGACTCTGACCCTAGAGCTGTCCTGGACTCTGATGAGTAAACTTTTGTCTTATCTTTACTGGAAGCAGACCTCACTTTCTAGTCATCAGAAACTATGACTTTGTATGTTCCCCCTTCTCCCACCACCTTTATGTGTTGTTTTTGCCCTACTTGAATTTCAGCTTCTTGTGGTCAGGGACTGTTTTCACTTTTGCTTGATTGTAATCGTATACCTAGCACTTAAACCCAGTGCCTGGAACATAATAAATGCTTTATCTCAATAGGATATATTAAGTTCTTACTATGTAAGTCAGGCACTGTACTAAGTACTCTGAAAACAAAGCAATACAAAAACAGCTATCCCTTCCACATTACAACTTTCCCCATTTTGGTTTCAATATATCACGGGTCAACATAAGGAATTAAATGGGAATTTGGGGGGAGTTTTGTGGAAGTCGCAGACGACACATGAAGGCCAGCAGACAACACAGAAAAAGTTTAGAAGCTCAGAAATGTATAAAATAATGCATAGTGTTATATAATATCAATAAATTTTTATTGCTTAGTACAATAATAATTCAGACTTCTCTGGTATGAAGGGAGGGCCAAGAAATTTTACATCAATTTTCCAGGTTGCTGGGGGTGGGGGTGGGGCACACCCCAAACACCCAAGATATGGAAGGGATAACTGTACCTGCCCTCTATCTATTGTAATGTCAGGGACAACTTGCAAACAATTTTATGTATACCACATTTGCCGTGCCAAATGGAAGGTAATCTTAAAGAGAAGGTGCTCTGAGGGAAAAGAGATTGGGAAAGACCATGTGCAAGGAACAGAAAGAAAGCAAGTATCACTAGATCATAGAATATGTGGAAGGGACTAAAGTATAAAAAGACTGGAAAAGTAGGAAGAGCCTAGAGGCCAGAGGATTTTATATGTGATTCTGGAGATAAGAGGGAGCCACTAAGATTCATTGAGTAGGGGCATGACATGCCCAGACCTGCACTGTTAGTGAGGAGAGACTGGAGGCAAGCAGACAGCCAGAAGGCTATTAGAGTAGTCCAGCAATGAAGTAATAAGGACCTGCCCCAGAGTAATAGCTGTGTGAGTGGAGGGAGAGATTCATGTAGGAGAGATGTGAAAGCAGAAGGACAAATTGTGGCAACGGATTGTTATATGAAGTGAGTGCTGGTGAGGAATTGAAGATGACACATAGGTTGTGAGTCTCAGTAAATGGTGGGGCCTTTGACAGTAATAGAGAAGTTGGAAAGAAGGAAGGAGGGCTTGAGGGGAAAGATAATGAGTTCTATTTTGGACAAGAAGGATAAAGATTAAGAAGAAAACCATTAGATTGAGAAAAAGGCATTTAAAGATTGTGGTAACTTTAGAAAGGGTGGTTTCAGTTGAATGATATGGTGGGAAGGTAAACCATAGGGATTTTAGGAGAGGAGAGGAAGTGCAGGTACCTAATGTAGACAGCTTTCTAATGGAGTTTTGTTGAGAAGAGGAGGAGACATATAGGATGTTAACCAGCAGGGATAATTTGATGAAGTGAGGATATTTTTTTAAAGGACAAAAAAGATGTGGATATGTTTGTAAATAGCAGGGAAGAAGCTAGTTGAGAGAGATTAGAGAGAGAATGGAAACTGAAGTGAGAACAGCCTACTGGAGAATACAAGACTTGATGGGATCAAGGGTACATCTAAAAGGTTTTGCCTTGCCAAGATGGAATGGCTGCCTCTTCTTGTGAGGAAGGGGTGAAGGAGGCAACGGTGGAGAAATCAATTTATGAGAATGGAGATGAAGGAGCTCTTGGTGAATGGCTTCATTCTTATTCCCATCAAGTATGAAGTAAGTCCTCACTGAGAGGATGTGAGGATGGGATGCCATGGGAAGCTAATTGAGGAACAGAAGTGTTTGGAATAGATGCTATGGTGAGTTGGATAGTAAGCTGATTAGGGAGGTTTGAAAGGATTACCTTAGTAGTAGGGGTCTAGTTAAGTTTATGTAAAATAAATTTGTAATGAACCCTATCAACATGGTTTTCTACAAATCCTTCAGCAACCTCTGAATAGTAGTAAAGATAGAACATAGTGAGAGGAAGCCAAGAATGATCCAGTCTTAATATGAGATTAAGATCCTGATCTGGGGAGGGATTTCAGGGAATCTCTTAACTTAAGGGAAAAAAATACATCTTTATTTTCACTAAGCTTCTAACAGGGTTTTTTTTTTAAATTTGGGGTCTTTGAACTTCTTGCTGTTATTAATAACTTACTGATAACTTAATTTCAATACAATTGAAGTTTCATTTGTAATTCTATGTATTTTATTTCATGCGTTTATTATGCAGAGGGATCCATAAGTTTCGTTAAAATGCCAAAGGAGTCCATGACTCAAAAATAATTAAGGCTTTATGCTCTAACTGAAATTTAACATTTTCTTTTTTTTTAAATTATTATTTATCTTATTTAATACTTTTAATTTTCAGCATTGATTTTCACAAGAGTTTGAATTACAAATTTTCTCCCCATTTCTACCCTCCCCTCAACTCCAAGATGGCATATATTCTGATTGCCCTATTCCCAAGTAAGCCCTTCCTTCTGTCTCCCCACTCCCCACCACCCCCTTTTCCCTTACTTTCTTAGGCAAAATAGATTTCTATGCCTCATTGCCTGTATATCTTATTTCCTAGTTGCATGCAAAAACATCTGCTTTTAAAACTTTGAGTTCTAGATTGTCTCCCCTCTTCCCTCCCCACACACCCTCCCTAAGAAGACAACCAATTCAACATAGGCCACGTGTGTATCACTATGCAAAACCCTTCCACAATACTCATGTTGTGAAAGAGTAACTATATTTTGCTCCTTCCTATCCTATACTGTTCTCCTTTATCCAGTTTTCTCCCTTGACTCTCCCTTTTCAAAAATGTTTGCTTTTGATTACCTCCTCTCCCTATCTGCCTTCCCTTCTGTCATCCCCCCTTTTTTATCTCCTTCCTCCTTCTTTCCTGTGGGTTAAGATACCCAATTGAGTGTGTATGTTATTACCCCCTCAGGTCAAATCTTATGAGAGCAAGATTCACTCATTTGCCCTCACCTGCGCCCTTTTCTTTTCCTACAGAACTGCTTTTTCTTGCCACTTTTATGCAAGAGAATTTACCCCATTCTGTCTCTCCCTTTCTCCATCTCTTAATATATTCCTCTCTCATCCCTTAATTTTATTTTATTTTAGAAATCATCCCTTTGTATTCAACTCACCCTGTGCCCTCTGTCTACATGTATGTATATATACACACATGTATATATATATACATGTATATATACATACATACATACATATATGTATATTCCCTTCAGCTACCCTAATACTGAGGTCTCATGAATTGTACACATCATCTTTCCATGTAGGAATGTAAACAAAACAGTTCAACTTTACTCAGTCTCTCGTGATTTCTCTTTCTTGTTTACCTTCTCATGCTTCTCTTGATTCTTGTGTTTGAAAGTCAAATTTTCTATTCAGCTCTGGTCTTTTCACTGAGAAAGCTTGAAAGTCCTCTCTTTCATTGAAAAATTCATATTTTGCCTTGGAACACAATACTCAGTTTTGCTGGGTAGGCTATTCTTGATTTTAATCCTAGCTCCACTGACCTCCGGAATACCATATTCCAAACCCGTCAATCCCTTAACGTAGAAGTTGCTAGATGTTGTGTTATCCCGAATGTGTTTCCACAATACTCAAATTGTTTCTTTCTGGCTGCTTGTAGTATTTTCTCCTTGATCTGGGAGCTCTGGAATTTGGCAGTGATATTCCTAGGAGTTTTCTTTTTAGGATCTTTTTCAGGAGGAGATCGGTGGAGTCTTTCAATTTCTATTTTACCCTCTGGCTCTAGAATATCAGGGCAGTTCTCCTTAATAATTTCTCGAAAGATGATATCTAGGCTCTTTTTCTGATCATGGTTTTCGGGTAGTCCAGTAATTTTTAAATTATCTCTCCTGGATCTATTTTTCAGGTCAGTGGTTGTTCCAATGAGCTTTTTCACATTGCCTTCCATTTTTTCATTCCTTTGTTTCTGTTTTATGTCTTGATTTCTCATCAAGTCACTAACTTCCACTTGCTCCAATCTAATTTTTTTTTCTTGGTATATATTATATTTAGAAGTGAAAACATGTGTTTTATTTCAATTACTATATTATCTTAGCAAACAAAGCAGATTCACCTACTTTGATTCCCTTCCAAAAATTTATGTTATTTGAAGTCTTTGTCAAAATGGATTTAAATGGAAAGACATTCAGTGAAAAGTACCTGGCATGTAGCAGATACTTAATTTGTTTGTTGAATTGTTGACATTCAAAGGTTTTTAAGGGTTTAATTTAAATGGATAAGATAAAATGGAGTTACATCGATTGAGATAAACCTTATAGTATCTGTTGCTGAATGTATTGGTGTATGCTTATGGAAATGGAAAATTGGCCACTTCTAAAATAAAAACTAAAGAAATCACAAATAGCCTTAACATTACTATCCACGAAAGTCTGTTCAAAATAATCAATGATTTGAGTTGCCTCACAAAGAATGTTTTCCCCGTGGATGAGGACAGGTACTTCTCCAGAAGAGTTCAAACGCATAAAACACGGCTCGTTGTGTTCACTCAGGGGCAGACTTACATCATGTTCCTCACACTTCAGTTTCTTTTCAGCGATTACTAAGCGTACCTTTTGGGAACTAAAGGAATGAGTCCAGTGGTAGAGAATGAGCTTAACTTCTGAGTCAGACTCCCCTTTAGTCGGCAGCATATCCCCTGCTTGCTCGTCTTTCTTCAGAGCCATTTCTGAGTGTGTTTATCTCTCCCCTTTCACCCACACTGCTCCGCGCTTTGTCCTTTTTTTATTGATTCCTCTCACGGAAATAAAAACTGAGTTCTTGCTTCCGAAAAGGCTACTGGGAATTGTAGTTTTTTGCCTTGTTGTCTTCGATTTGGTTTTTATTTTATTTTGAGCTTTTTGTTTTGTTCTGTTTTGCAACTGTTGTTTCACCATTTTCACAAACACCTTCCTGATTGTTTTTCTTCTAGTCCTTTGTGAACTTCGTAAGGTCATTTAATCTCTGGGTTTCAGTGACATTGGTACCGACATCTGGGTTTCAAAGCTGGGGGGCAGTTTGCAGCTTGCCCAGAGTCTCAACACTCCTTCCATGAGTGTGCCCCTGCTCCAATCTAATTTTAAGGTAGTATTTTCTTCAGTGGTCTTTTGGACCTCCTTTTCCATTTGGCTAATTCTGCCTTTCAAGGCATTCTTCTCCTTATTGGTTTTTTGGAGCTCTTTTGCCATTTGGGTTAGTCTATTTTTTAAGGTGTTGTTTTCTTCAGTATTTTGGGGGGTATCCTTTAGCAAGTCTTTGACTTATTTTTCATGGTTTTCTCACATCATTCTCATTTCTCTTCCCAATTTTCCCTCTACTTCTCTAACTTGCTTTTCCAAATCCTTTTTGAGCTCTTCCATGCCCTGAGACCAGTTCATCCCTTCACTCTGTCCCCGCAGTTTTTGCCACTAGCCTTCTCTGTTGTCTTTGGTGTTTGTGGGTTGAGAAGTCTGTTAACTGCCATACTCACTGATTCAAGGCACTAGGGCCTGTTCTGCCCAGCTCCCAGTCTGGTTGGTCCAGGCATGGCCCACGCTGGGCTCTGCCCTGCTCGGCTCCCAGCTCCCTGTGATAGACCCTACCCAGCAACCATCCAGGCTGTCTTGGCCTGGAGCCCTGCTTCTCTCTGCTGTTTCGTGGGTTCTGCAGTTCTAGAATTTGTTCAGAGCCATTTTTATAGGTGTTTGGAGGGTCCTGGGGGAGAACCCTAGGTAAGTCCCTGCTTTTCAGCAGTCTCCTTGGCTCCTAGCATTTTCTTTAAGCATAAATATAGACAACAAACCATTCTAGGCTTTACCATACTGACAGTGGAATCCATGACAAGGAAGGTTTAAAAATCTCCGTTCTAGACATTCATCTGTTGCTGCTTCTTTGTGAGAAAGAATGTGTGGGCTGGGAGCTTGGGGGGGAAGATGGGGGAGACGGGCATAAAAACTAGCAAATACTGTTTTGCATCAATATTTACAAGTTCTACTCTGAATATCAAACGTGATGATTTCAGGGCCTTTTTCTTGGCATATACCATACCACTGATATTACAGTAATAAGTAAATTGAAAAGACAATAACAAATTTGGACCAGTCTTGTGGGGCTTGTTTTTGTAATATTTTCATATATTTTTCATCTGCATCTATAGAGTTGTCCCAAATAATTTAAAAAGTTAAAAAAGTTTACATATTATATTCTGACCCTATAATTTAGTACTTATAACCTTAAGCATTTGTTCATTCAATAAACATGTATTAAGTTAATATAATTTATTAAATTTATTAATTTATAAGCATCAGATTTACAAAAAAAAGTGAAATATTTCCTCTACATTTATGTGTGTGTTTGTGTATGTATATATAGGTATATATGTGTACATCTCTTCCCTAGCTATCTCCTTGAAAGAAGGGAATAGGGAAATAAGGTGGATGTATACATTCATGTAATGTATGTGCAGGCATTTGTGTATTGTGCTACACACACATAAATACACTATGTTTCTGTGTACATCTGCATGTACATAACTATGTAACATATACACTATACATATATAGACAATAGATATAAGGTGATTTTTGAAGGGAAGGCACTAGTAGCTGGGTGAATCATGAGTGGCTTCATGTAGAAGGTGATTCCTGAGCTGAGCCTTGAAAAAAGCAGAGATTCTGAGACAGAAGTGATGAGAACACACATTCTAAGAATTTGTAACAGCAAATGCAAAGCCACAAAGGTAGGAAATGAATTATTGTGTTTAAAGAACAGTAAGGCCAGTGGTGTATATGAAAGGTAATAATGTATAAGAAGATTTAAAAGATAGATTGGGTGTAGGTTATGAAAGGCTTTAAAATGGCGACTGGAAGACTCGATATTTGATTCTAGAGGTAATTGAGAGCTAGTATAGTTTGAATACGGGATTGACATGGGTTAAACTTATACTATAGGAAACTGGCACTTTACCTTGCTTAGTTTCCTCATCCATAACATGAGAGGTAGGCTTGAATCTGATTGATTATTAAATACATTATCCTATGATTTCAAATCACAAATCAATTTAATGATTTGAAGGTGCAAAATATTTCTACTTCGACTGCAACAAAATCCACTACCAGTTTTTCTTTCTACTTAAAAAACATAATTCTAGACCTTCAACATGGGATATATTTTGACCAGTTTTTAATGCTGTGATGTTTCAGGGATTTTAATACAGAATAACCTCTACCCTGCCCCTCCCCCACCAAGTGACAACTAGGAGATAGTGGAGAATTTTTGTTTCCCTATCAAACAGTTGTCAAGACAGGTTTTCTTTTATGCATGTTAAGTTTGATTTAATGATGAATATGTATGAGTTCTGCTTAATAGTCTTAGTGGGAAGAGTTTAGTCCCCTTAAGACACCAAACTCATTTGACTTTTTGTATTAGCCCCTCTGGCCTAGACTACTGTGCTTGTTTCCTGATGGGCTAGACTGTACCCGAAATGTAGGTAGGAAATGCAAACATATTTTTTTTAATACACATTCCTTCAGGGACTATTCTTTGTGAAGGGAATTTGTGACTATTTAATTATAGTTATGCTTCCCCTGAGTTTAGCTACAATAAAAATTGACCCTTCATCCATGGAAAAGCTGTAGAAAAGTAAGTTTTATGTATTCCCCCAATATAATACGCTATACACACTCTGAAACAAGTCTGAATATAGTAGTCATGTCAGTTATTTAGGGGTATTATTTACTAGTCTTGATGATTAAGTAAAATAAAGCTCTCTCACAGGATTTTTGCAAATGGTGCTATATTGCACTTTCATCCTGCTTAGGAGAACTTTGAAAGCCATAAGAGGAAGACCACCTTAAGAATAAAGATGAATTGAGGTGGAACCAAGATGGTGGCTGGAAAGCAGGGACTAGCGTGAGCTCCCTGCCAAGTCCCTCCAAAAACCTACAGAAAATGGCTCTGAACCAATTCTAGAACTGCAGAATCCACAGGGTAGCAGAGGGAAGCATGGCTCCAGCCCAGGACAATCTGGATGGTTGCTGGGTGATGTTTTTCGTGCACAGAGCTGGAAGCAGAGTGGTGCAGAGCCCAGCATGGGCGGTGTGGACCAACCAGACCAAGAGCCGGATGGAACGGGCCCTAGCGCCCTGAATCAGTGAGCTGTGGCAGTTGCCAGACTTCTCAACCAACAAACACCAAAGACAATGGAGAGGAACTGCAGAACCCACAGAGTGGCAGAGGGAAGCAGGGCTCTAGCCCAGGGCAGCCTGGATGGTCTCTGGGTAAGGCCTGTCCCGCAGGGAGCTGGGAGTGGAAAAGAGTGGAGCAGGGCCCAGCGTGGGCACGGACAAACCAGACCAGGAGCCAGGCGGAGCAGGCCCTAGCGCCCTGAATCAGTGAGCTGCAGCAGTTACCAGACATCTCAACCCACAAACACCAAAGACAACAGAAAAGGTTAGTGGGAAAAGCTGCGAGAGTGGAAGGAGTTCGCGGTTCGGCGACTGCCTCTGGCGCAGCAGAGGTGGGGCAGCTACAGAACTACAGCTGCAGGAGCTTCTGGCCCCAGGCCCACCTGGTAGGAGGAATTAAGTGGCAGATCAGAGCAGGAGTGCACAGCCTGCTGAAGATCTAAGTGCAGTCCAGGTTAGGGGTTCTTGGAGAAGGAGGAGTGCTGGTGTGACGGAGCTGGCACATC
>CM053622.1:485888376-485903176 GCA_028646595.1 Phalanger gymnotis
TCTCACCCCAGGGTAAGTGTCCCCCACCCCATCTCTAGCATAACAAGCTGGGGATAGGGACATAATGGAACCTTCTAGCTCCTCTCATGTCTTCTCAGTCTTTCACCTTCAGCATCCTGAAGAAGGGTTGGCCTCATCTGTCTTCCCTCTTGAAGATAGAAGCCAGGAGCGGTCAGAGCAACTTGCTGATTAATGAGTCCTGTAGAAGACTTGAGGCTTGAAGAGTCTGGAAGTGTCCTAGAGAAGGCTGGAGCTCTTGGGGTCTCACCAACCCTACCTCACCCTTCATCCAGGGCAGGACATTCATCTTCACTAATAAGGAGGGATTCCCATACCAATGGGGTTTGGGGCTGGGGTTATACAGGGTATCCCTAAAGTCTGGACACACAGGAAATCTCATTAACATCCCATTAACCATTTCACCAAAGACTCTGTGTTGTTCAGTGACTTCTTTTTCTGGTGCATGCTAAAGGAGAAGGTGTACTCAATGAAAATCACAGTTGTAACACACTTGATTGAATGCATGAAGCGTGAATGTGCTAAAATTGATGGCAGTATGGAGTCATTGCATTAAATTCATGTGGATCTTGCAAAGAGCATCAACCTTTGCATCACAAATGATGGAAATCATATTGAAGATGTTATTTGTTAATATTCCACTTAAATAAAATGTTGTTGAATTTTCATTCATTTTATTTCTTGAAAATATGCATTTTTCCCATGTGTCTAGACTTTAGGAACACCCTGTATATACGTGTACACATACACACACATATATATACATATACACATGTATAAATAAATACATATATATGTATATTGTACTCAAGTTTGAGTATTTAAGTTTATGATATGTTTCTTTTTCTTTTCTTATTGTCAAAGTTTTAGAAATAAAAAAAATAAAGATTTCGACCCCCCCCGCCCCCATAAAAAGGAAAATCCCAAATAGGTCACAAAGACTTGGATAAGACTGAAACGCCTAAATGATGACCAATTGATAGAAACCATGTTAACACTGTCTGAAGTGGCTATGGTATTAAGTTTTCATATCAAACCACACTGAAATTGTTCTAGGCAAGTTCTACTTGGGCCTTCTGGGAGGTAAATTAAGCATTGTTTGTTAAAAATCTAGCATTAGTGAGTGCCAATCCATACTCAGGAGTTAGTTATATTTCCTTAATTCTTACTATAATCCCTGTCCCAAAGCCCATTGACATTACTCTATATCAAAAATTAAAATTTCTAAAACAAAGATAGTAATTAGTCAGGCAATAAGCATTTATTAAATGTCTACTGTGTGACAGGCAGTGTGGTAACTACTAGGAATACAAACAAAGGCAAAAACTCATCCCTGCTTTTGAGCTGTACACAATCTAATGGGGGACACAACATGCAAACAACTATGTACAAACAAGCTATATACAGGAAAAATAGAAAATCATTAGAGAGAAGGCACTAGAATTTGAGGGGTTAGGAAAGGCTTCCTTTTAAGAAATGATTAATCATTTATACCATTATTTAAATAAAACTTTTCATTTTGTAAAAAGAAGTAAAATTGGTTATAGAAATATACACTCTACAGCTTAAGCTATTCCCACCCACTGGAGAACCTTACTAAATTACACCGTAATGAAAGTAGCACCTGGACCTAATGACAGTGATCAGATTTGTTGACATATTACCTAAAAGGAAATAATTTCTCTAGGTCACATCTTACATTTCTAAATGTGAAATGGCAATAAATATCACAAACTAGAAAAATGAGACTTACATAAGATTTATTATGCTTTAGAATGGAAAGTTTTATTGACCTGCTTGGACTCTCTGACCTTGCAGTTCTCTAACTACACAGTTTTAGACCCACTTATTTCCCATCTGTAACCCCAACTTTGGCCCAGACTCTGTAACCAATCCTATCTCTTGGCAAGAGGAATATGAGGTCCTAGGTTAATATCTCATGGATTCATAGTAAATAAAACACTTCTGTTCCTTCTTCAGCTCAATTTCCTAGCAACGGGGCTCTTTCCTCTGACTAAGGCCCTCTGATGTGTCTATATTTCTCCAATAACTGTGTTACCTTTTTAGTTCTCCAGTATTTTCCCCTAATTAGATTTACTGCTTGGTACCCTAATTCTCTTGCTAAGTAAGTACCTTTCCAGAAGCCATAACTGGATTGGTCTCCTTCATCTATTGCACTGCTGTCCAAAATAGCCCTGTAGGGTTCATGTGGCCCACAGTGTGATTTTATGCATCCTGCCTGTGGGTTTTAATTTTCACCAGCAAAAAAATAAAATAATAATTTGCATGGAATGCATATTAGATTGTTAAATTCCATCACTAATAATCTTATTGATGTTAATTTTCTTTGGTGTTTTTAAGTAGTATTACAGACGGAACATATCGCATGGAATTTTCAATCCATTTCTGGGATGCATTCTGTCTGTATGATGCAGACTAGTCAGTATGCACTTACCTTTATACTGTTGTGTTGTCGCTTTGTTGTTTTGTGTTTGCTTTCACGCCTTCCCATGTCATATTGATGGCACACATTCTCCCACTTTCTATTAGTGTACTATATTTTTTTTCTGGGTGCGGCCCTTGAATAATGATTTTATTTTAATGCAGCCCTAAGATAACCTAAGGTTGGACAACCTTGGTCTATTGCAAACCTTCCTGATACAGATTGTCTGCCTGGACTGGACCTCTGCCACTTGCCAGCTCTACCCCTACTTAGATGGATGCCTTATGTCCTGAACTTGGTCTGTAACTGATGTGCCAGTATGGGACCTAATTTCAGACCAAAGTCTTCATGTGTCTCTCCTAAGAATAACAGACCCTTTTTAGGTATATCTCAGGTTTAAGCTCTAGTCTTTACCTGACATTATGGACTTTCCAAGATGTCTAAAGCTAAACTTCCTGCCCTGGACCTGTTCCATTGCCAAACAACTTTGGGTCTGACAAAATCCCTCTCTCCTAAACTTTATATTTGACTAATTTAATTTTTTTGTGTGGATTACTTCTTTCAAGGTTAGTTAATAGTCATCTGCTCATTCACTCAATCAACAAACATTTATTAGGTACCAGTTATGTACAAGACATTGTGTTAGACTCTTTGTTCCCCCAAAACAAATTACTCAGTCCCCCAAAATCTATTTTCTTTAACCCTTTAATGTTTTTTTTAAAAACTGTATCATTTCAAAAAATATATGTATTTTTTAAATGACACATCTTAAATTTAATAATTCATTGTAAATTTGGAGGTTTTCCTGCATTGAAATTTTGATGACACAATGTTGCATCATATAATCATATAGTATCTTATTGTAAACAAGCATTACACATGCATATTTCTGCCAGTGCATGCTGGACTTCCCCATAACGTGCTATACACTTGCCTGCGAACATTTGTTTATTAAGACTTCTTGGTGGGCTTGACCACTGCTTGGTTATAACCTGCATTTTGTGTGTTTATTTGGAAAATAGTGTAATCACTTTGAATTTAACTCTGTTACACAGCAAATGAAACAAATTTTCTTCTCTTTTTTCCTTATGCTTCCACTGCTCCCTTATTTTTATTCAAGGCCCTCCCCAACTGCACCCAAAGCTACTGTGCCTCCCTCCCCCCATTGTTGTAGTGCCCCAGGGAGTGGTATCACCCACTTAGGGAACCTCTGCACTAATGGAATAAAATGATGAGTAAGGTATAAGTCTCATGTTCAAGGAGCTTATACTTACTTGTGTACTTAGGTACACAAATATCATACAAAGTAAATAAGTAAGAGAAAGGGGAACACAAGTCAAAATACTATGAAAATTGAAAGAAAAAAATTGCTTTACTAGAATTTGAGAAAGCTTCACAGGGAAGTGTCATTTGACCTGATCTTGATGTATAAGTATTTCACAAGTGGAAAGGGAGAGAAAATACTGTAGCCACAAGGAAAGGCATGAGCAAAGGCATAGCACTGAGAAAATAAGAAATATATGTGGAAAATAGCTTGAATTCTAGACGAAGCAATTTGTACTTTATTTGATAGGTTTTGTGGGAGTAACATCCTAACCCTTTCCGTCATGCAAAATAAGCTTTGTTTTTCATAAAAGGTATTGAAACCATCTTTTAGGCCTTGATTGGCAGAAAGAACTAAAAGCTCAGACTGTTAATATCGCTGTCTAATTTCTTTCCCCAGTGGTTATACTATTCCCTGCGCCCCCCCGCCCCCCACACCGTATACAGAACTTAAAATGAATTCTAACGAAAGGCTTAAACTTTTTGTGCCTGAGTTATGTATCAGTTTGGCAGTTTGGTGAAACCTATGACCCCCTTCTCAGATTTTCATAAATGAAGTAATCTATCAATAGATACCCCAAGTTAAGAACCCCTCCATATGTGTCTATTACATTGTATATGATCACTATCTGAGTTTCTTTTCTCCTTTATTTAACAATAAGAAAACTCTTAAGTTAGAGACCCACCCTGGGTTATTAAACTTTGTCTCTTCTTTGCACTCATACCTCAGAACCTAATAAAGTATTCTGCATACAATAGATAATGACTGCATGGTTGTTGAACTGTAGGATAACTTAGGGTTGAAAGGAAGGCAACAGCGTGCAGTGGAAGGAATGATGTTATTGGATTTGGAAGACCTGCGTTAGAATCCTATATCTGACTACATCAGCGACCTTGAACAATTTCATTAAAAGGAATGTTGGTCTATACAACATGAACAACCAGTTTAAAAGCAGGTTTGGGTGTTTCTTTTTCTTTTCTCTTAGTTTTGAGTTTCGTTTTGGTTTATTTTTCCCCTCGCTGAGTGGAAAGGATGACACCTAAATTGTGAACTCTAGGGCATGTTTATTCAGATAGAAACTGAGTGACTCAGTTGAATTCTGTTTGGGAAACTCTGCATTCTGCTTTGTTTTTTTTTAGATGCACTGGGGGACATAGAACAATGTGAAAGACTTTACCTCTTTTATAAAAATTCCACTATGATTTGTCTGTCTCTTTGATCTTTGTTTTTGTGTCCCTGGCTCCAGTCATGTGGCACATTGCAAACACTTAGCAAATCATTGTTTTCATAACCTGTTTGAGCCCTCGTTTCTCTAACTATATAATAAGGATATTAATATTTGTACTGATTATCTCACAGGGTTTTTATAAGGGAAGCACTCTGTAAACTTTAAGCACCATACAAATATGAGTGGTTATTACTCCCTGACATTCTGGTGATCATAGTATTTCATTATATTCCCATTTTGATGTTTTTACTGTACCTATGCAACATCATTTGTTATCAGTCTCCTCTTTGCTCACTAGACCACTGATTCAGGTCCTCATCATCTCTCACCTGCACTTTTATAATATGCATATAATTGGTCTATCTGCTTCCAGTTTCTCCCCTCTCTAATATATCCTCCACAAATAAGTCAAAATAATCTCCCAAAACCAGATTTTATCACCTTTTCTGTGTCATGGCAGCTAGGTGGTACAGCAGATAGAGTATGGGCTTGAAATTAAGAAGATCTGAGTTCAAATACATCCTAAGACACTTAGTAGCTGTATTCCTGGGCAAGCCATTTAATTTCTTTTTGCTTCAGATTCTTCGTCTGTAAGATGGTAATAATTATAGCATCTACTTCCCGGGGTTGTTGTGAGGATCAAATGAGACAATAATTGTGAAATGTTTAGCACGGTTCCTGGTACATAAGTACTATATAAATATTAGCTGTTATTTTCATCATGAGCCCCTCTGGCATTCAGGTGAAGACTATGGACTTCTTCTTAGAAAAATGGATTTTTAAAATAATAACTGAAGGAAATGCTAAATTTTACTTATACTTTAATGAAAATGAAATATTTTAAAAAGTAAAAAATATAATGTTTATCCTGTCCAAGTTCAAGGATCCCCTAAAATCTTTCTGCAGACCCAGTAGGTTGTCCAGGACAAGGACACCTCTCCCCCTTAAATGAAGGTTTAACTAGCCCCACCCCTTCTCAGAGAAGGTTAGTGGCTCCTTATTGCATTAAACAAAAACTCCTCAGCTTGGCATTTAAAGCCCTCAGTAATTTGGCTATCACTACCTAGCCTTATTTCATCATTCTAGTCATTCCTTTAAGCTATCTTTCCATTTCTTAAGGTTGTGCCTATCACCACATATCTACAAATTACCCAGTGGATTTCATCTCTATCAAGGCATAGTTCAGGTGCCACATGCTCCTGGAAATCTATTGCTCTCTGCTTTGTCTTTAGTTATCTGTATATGCTGTATTTCCTCCATTAAAATGTAAGTCCCCTGAAAGCAGAAGTTGTCTCCTTAATATCCTCAGCCCCTGACCTAGAACTACTAAGTAGGCATTTAATAATCTTTTATTAAATTTAATTGACCTGACTTTTTCCTTCACTTGAAACAGAGGTACCCACTCAGGAGCAAATATTTTGTTTCAAAATATTACTTATATGAGACCAAGTTGACAAATATGCTTTCTTTTTTCAACCATGTCAGACGATTGTAGAGTTTCCAATTGGGAGAAGGAAGAGAAAGAGGAGGAAAGAAGGAAGAAGAAAGAGCTTTTGTAAATTGTTTTTCTTACAATATAATCCCAGTTCCATTTGCAAAAGCATGACTTCCAGGAGGGGAAATGACTTTTAAAACTTCACAGAACCAAATGTCACTGTTGTCAAGTTGAAGATTGACAGTCTTCAATGTATGTTTTAGAAATATACTTATTAATCTGTACCTGTGACTTTCAAAAATGTGAGGATGATTTAGAGGGTTCAATGCATCCTGTGTAGTCAAGATCTTTGATCTAGTAGAGATGGAATTTTCTATCAGCAGGGTACGCAACTATGGTCTCGTCTGTATAGTCAAATGCACTAGCCACCCAAAGAGATGCATCCAGGGAAATGTTGATTTTGAGAGGGAAATGCAGAATATAAATTTCAGAATCATTGCTTTATTTGAAAGAGAATTAAATATACCAATATTAAGATAGAGAAAGTAATAACATTTTGGTTGATGGTGAATAAACTTTAAATAATTTACATTCCATAGAAAAATTTTTGCCAATCATTCAGTTATATTTAAAGTTATTATGATCTATTAGAGCTTTCCTTGCACCTGCAAAGAACTACATTTCCAAGTTACAAATACGAAATTGCAAAGATTTTGCTTTCTATATAATACATTCAGCTACCTCTCTTCACCCCCAAATACCACCTTTTGTTGTGCATTATTCTGCATTAGTGTCATGCAAAAATACACAAAGAGCAGAAGCAGAACTCATTATCTTCCCCCCCTCCCCAGCCCTTCCTTCCTTCTACCTTCTCTATTAATTTTTTTGGCAGGGCAATTGGGGTTATGTGACTTTCCCAAGGTCACCCAGCTAGTACATGTGTCAAGTGTCTGAGGTCGAATTTGAACTCAAGTCCTTCTGACTCCAGGGCACCACCTAGCTGCCCCTACCTTCTCTATTATTGTAGAGGATACACCTTCTTCCCAATCCTTCAGGCTCACAACACAGAAGTCATTCTGGACATCTCATTGCCTCTTACCACCCTACCCAAGCTCTTTCCAAGGCCTACCAATTTCACCTTTGCAGAATCTCTTGAATATGTCTCCTCTTCCTTTACACTGTCACCACTCTAACTGCTGACTTGATTATTACAATAGCTGCTGGTCAGTCTACCTGACTCTAATCTCTCCCCACTCTAATCCAACCTCCATTCACTCACTAAAGTGATTTTCCTAAAATGTAGATCTGATTATGTCACTCCCCATTCCCTCCCCCCCTCCAACCCCCCCATGCATACTCAATAAATTCCTGTGGCTCCCTGTTGCCTCCATGAACAAATGCAAAATTCTCTGTCATTCAAAGCCCTTCATAACCTACCCCCCTCCTACCTTTCCAATTTTCTTATGCCTTACTCCCCACCATGTACTCTTCAATCCAGTGTCACTGGCCTCCTGGCTGTTCCATGAACAAGACACTCCATCCCTCAGCTCTGGGCATTCTCTCTGGCTGCCACCCATTCCTGGAATGCTCTCCCTCTTCTGCACCAACTACTTTCTTCCCTGGCTTCCTTTAAGTCCCAACTAAAATCCCACCTTCTGCAGGAAGCCTTCCTTAACTCCTCTTAATTCCAAGGCCCTCTCTCTTTTAATTATTTCCTATTTATCTTGTGTATGGCTCACATTGTATATATTTGTTTGCATATTGTCTGTCTCATTAGACTGTGAGCTCCTTGAAGGTAGGGATTTTCTTTTGTTCTTTTTGTATCCCCAGAGTTTAGCACAGTGAGTGGCACACAATAGGTACTTAATAAATGTTTATCCAATGAATGAATGAAAGTGTCAAATTTTCATAATAATTGTGTCTTGAGAGAATCCAGATCACAGGACCAGAAGTTTAGAGCGGGAAAGAACCACAGATGCCATCTCTTCCTCATTTTCCATATGGGGAAACTGAGGCCTAGATAGCAGTGTTTTGCCCAAAGCAGTTAAATAGCAAAGCTGGGATTTGAACCCACATCCTCTGACATCAAACCCAGAACCAATATACTTTCTGATGTACTACACTGCTTCTCCTAACATAGATAAATAGATAGATCTAGCTAGCTATACGCATGGTATACATATCAATCTACATAGACTATACATTTATGTGCATATATTACGTATGTATAAATATGCATATATGTATATTTTCACAAAACACAGTTCTTCCTGACTCCAAGTTTGGTTCATTACATACTATCCATATACTATACCATATAGTGTCATTCCTGATGTATGTGATATATATGATGCATGTGTTTAATAAATGCTAGTTGATTGAGTAATAAATTGATACTATAATTAATTCAATTACAAATTGAATTTCAGGGAAACCATAGATAACAGCAGTCAAAGGTCTTTGAGGACAAGTGATAGAGTACTTAAGAAGCAAAATTGAAACTCAAACTGATTAAATGAGATAACATGTAAAGTGCTTTGCAAAACGTGAAGCTAAATGCTAGCTATTATATTAGTGTGGAAGAGGATGACCATGAGTACTATGAATCTGGGGGATATCTTCCCAGAAAAAGTAATCTCTAAGGCCAAAGAAATAGACCTTCAGGGTCTGTTTTATTACTCTCTTTATTGGCGACAACAGGATGAGCAAGACTGATTTTATCTTTAAGGAGGCCTCCGCCATCTTAGAGATTTATTGCCAACAGTAGAAATCTGATAAGAGTACCACAGAGAAATGCATTTTCCCAGAGGACCAAACCTGACCATTATCAAGTACAGTGATCCCAAGGTTTGCATATTTCCCATCATTTCTTTCTTCTGAATGCCTTTGGTTAGCTGTATACTCTGAGCCTAAAAAGGGATAAAAACCAAATCTGCACCATAAGAAACTGAAACTGCTACCATCCAGAACCGTCTTCCTTAGCATGCTAATAAATCTCTTGTCCTTTTAGTTTGGCTACTCACTTTATTTGATCTCCAGTCATGCACATCTGCCTTCAATCTTTTCTAACATCAGGGTCTTTGATGAGATGGAGAGATAGTATCATGGATACAACATACATGAACTTGGACAGAATTTAAGCGATAGTGAAGGGATAGAAGGGCCTGGCTTGATGTGGTCCATAGGGTCATGAAGAGTTAGACACGACTGAATGATTGAACAACAAAACAAGCAGATCCGCTGGCAGGTGAGATTCTCCCTGGACTCTAAAGGAACTCAGTTTGAGAATTTCCCCAACATTATCTATTATTAAATCGAATGTAGGAAATTTGCATGGAAGTTCATTCTAAAGGAAGATAAGAAAGTACTAAGAATTCAAGCTTTCAAAATTTCTAAAAACAGCCATAGAGAATCTTATATTCCATTCATTTTCTTTTATTGTAACTAAGTATTATGTATATGTGTACCCAATGTGTAGGAAGAAAATCTTCCCCAATTATTTTCTCCTGAATTCCTCTATTCAGACCCCAGGCCTTACCTAATTATGTTCTTTGCACTTTGTTTTGCTATGTATATCATTCAAAGGGAGCTGGAGGGAAAGGGGGAAGAAAAGGAGGGAAGGGAAAGAATGGAATTAGATGCTAAGGGTGTTTTGTGATTCTTCTGCAAGAACAATCTGTAATGTTGTTGGAAGACAAACTTCCTTATATAAACTGAAGTTAAGAGACTCAGGCTTTTAACTTAAACCTGGAAATACTTCCTGGTAACGCAGCACATTTTTATGTCTGGTAAATGACAACCCCTAGTAACTGCAGTATTTGTAAAATATGCTACTGCAGAAGAAGTTGAGGTTCATGGAATCAGAAATCTATGCCTAGATTTTTGATGGATCCTAATGCTCTTAAAACAATGAGATAAAAAAAAAACTATGCGTATTTACATTACATGGAATAGAAAGATCATATTAAAGAGCTAAATTATTGATCAAATGAGAAAATGTAATGAAGTTTAAAGAGAGTAGCTTTCTTGCCAGCCTGTCTGCCAATTTCATAAGAGTATTCCATTTTGTAAGTAGTAACTTTATAAAACATAAAGCTATTAACATTTCACCTCAATCTATCTATTGCAGAGATTAGAGTCTGAAATGATAATTAACAATGGTTGAACCTCAAAAGGTTTCCCATTAGTTCCTGAAGCATGTAGTTTGCAACACTGGGCTGATTATTTTATAATTTTATTTATATCATTTGTTGAAGTAGTTATAAGGTCTTTCTTGAAATATGTGAGCTCCTGAGTTCAGAGTGATAAGTTTAAAAGCAGCTTCATTTTAAAAGGCAGTTTTATTTGCATAATTATATCTGCATTAAATGAACCTTTGGTATCAGACAGCATGGAATTCCTGTGGAGTTGGATGTTTTCTAAACTCTCATGAAGCCACACTACTTTAAGGAAAATTGAAACATAGATGTAGGTAAGCACCAGGAAGGGCAGTTTGACCCTGAATGACCTAGAGTTTGTAACCTAGAGTTTCATATTTCTTGCAGACCAAACTCAGTTCAATACAATACGCATGTTAAAGTAGGAAAAAAGGCCTGGGTTTGAAAACAGAGGACCTACATTGAAGCCCAGTTCTTCCTCTTCTTTGTGACCTTGGGCAAATCATTTAATCTCTTTGGGCTTCAATTTTGTTATTTGTAAAATGAAGTGAATGTACCAGAAGACTTCTGAGATTCCTTCCAGCTAAATCTATGAAACACAACTCAATGCTAATTTGCATTGAGACCAGAATTTTTATATCATGATTATTGGCCCTTTCTCCAGATCTAGAATGATTCTGAAATGAGACCATTTCCTCAACCTAAACTCAAGATTATAATAGATGCCCCAGAGTCACACTGTTTGGAATAATGTCTTTCAAGTTAAGCCTCTAGAAAGGATATAGAAGGGGCCAGATCCGACTCCCTCACTTTGCTGATAAGGCTACTAAGTCCTTAGAAATGAAGTGACTACTCTGAGGTCACACATGTTGTAAACAGCACAAGAAAAACATGAACCCAGATCCTCTGACTGGGTGTGCTGAGGCCTCCATTCTGCCTTCTCCAGCAGAATGCCCTCTTTATCATTCCTATCCTCCCGATAATATTCGGTCTCTCCTCATCTACCGACCATTCCCCTACTACCTACAAACATGTCCATGTTTAGAGAATAAAGGATATAATGGTCCCATCCTCAAAAGTCCCTTGCTTGGTCTGTCCATTCCTCTCCCTCCTCTCCCCCTCCACTCCCACCATCTATCTTCCTATTTCTCTCCTTCCTTTTAAGGCTTAACTCCTTGAGAAGGCCTCCTACTATGAACTGTTTCCATTTCCTCTCCTCTTCTCTCTTCTTAATCCTCTGCCATTTGGCTTCTGATCTTGTTTTTCAGCTAAAACTACTCTCCAAAGTTACTTGTGATCTCCTTGATACTCTCTCTTCTCTAGGTTTTCATGACATTGCTCTCTCTTGGTTCTCCTCCCACCTATTTGACCATTCCTCTGTCTCCTTTGCTAGATCTTCATCCAATCCATACCCACCACCTGTGGGTGTCCTAAAGCTTTGTCCCTACCCCTCTTTTCTTCTCCTTATATATTATTTTGCTTGGTGATCTCATCATTTTCCATGGGTTCACTTATTGATCACCTCTATGCAGATGATCCTAATATCTTCTTATTCAGCCCTAACCTTTCTTCTGAACATCAGTCTCACCTCTCTAAATGCTTATTGGGTATCTAAAGCTGGATGTCCTACAAATTTTGCAATATAGAATTGATTATATCTTCCCTTCCCCCAAGCGCTTCCCTCTTTCTAACTTTCCTATATAACTTTTACCAGAGTTACCATCCTCCCAGTTACCTAGGCTCACAACCTAGTTATCATATTTGAGTCTTCATTCTTTTACACACCCCAAATTCAGTCTGTTGCAAAGTTCTTTAATTCTGCTTTGCATTATCTCTCATATGTGACCTCTTCATTCCTCTGATACTACTGCAGAACCTCATTACCTCACACCTGTACTTCTGCAATAGCCTTCTGGTTGGTCTTCCTACTTTGAATCTCAGTCCACTCCAGTCTATCCTCCACTTGGCTTTCAAAGTGTTTTTCTTAAAGCACAGATCCGACCATGACGATCCTACCCCCACCCCCATTCAATAAATTTTAGTGACTCCCTATTTCTTCCAGGGTCGAATATAAAATCCTCTGTTTGGCATTTAAAGTCCTTCATAACCTGGCACTTTTCTCCTTTTCTAGTCTTCTTATTTTTTATATCTTACTGCCTTCCACTTACTCTGAGATCCAGTGACAATTGCCTCCTTGCTATTCTCTCACACAAAATTCCATGTCTTGACAATAAGCCATTTCACTGGCCATCTCCCATGACTCTCTCCTTCCTCATCTCTACCTCTCGGTTTCCTTGCCATTTTTTATATCCTAGCTAAAATCCCACCTTCTACAAGAAACTTTTCCAGATCCTCCTTAATGCTAGAGTTAGGGAACATCTTTGACTACCCAATGAACATGTCTATGGTTTCTTAGAAATCAAACAGGTCAGTAACCTGAGAGATCTTCCATCATGGGACAGAACTTCAAAGAGGGCAATGCCTGTCCCTAAATATGCTGGTGTGATTACTCCCTAGCAAGTTAACCACCAAAATAATTTGTAAAATAAAAACTTTCTGATGAAAAAAATCTCTATTAGAGGAGTGGGTACATCAAATGGTATTTATGAGAGGTCAAGCTTTAACAGCAAATATCATTGTAAAGTATCATGACTAGTTTGAACTCTTTATTCTCCTTATTGACACATCTAATCAAAAGTAAATACTCTTATATCTGAATTTTTATGCCAAATATTTCTCTAAGAAAAAACAGCATTTTAGGCTTAGCCTTTTGTACAAGTGAGCTCAAAGTGCAGGCTGATGAATGCTTTCATGCAAATATTTTTATTTGCTTTTCCCTGAAACATAAATATTCAAGTACTTGAAATATTTTCATAAGGTGGATCATAAACAAGTAAATAAGTTCATCCTCTGCATTAATGTGTATTTGCGTAATAATAACATCTAATCATTTTAAATGACAATAGACTCATATTTGTAATCACCTATCAAAGCACTGAAACAAAAGTGAATAGATTTGGGGCAAACTCTTCTACTGATTTGAGGTGTGTGTGTGTGTGTGTGTGTGTGTGTGTGTGTGTGTGTGTGTGTGTGTGTCCAGGAAGGTGATTGTTGGTGTGTGCCCCTCACTCCTTCTATTTTGGCTTCCTTCAAGCCCCAGCTCAAATCCTACCTCCTACAAGAGGCCTTTCCTGGTCTATCCAGCCTCAGTGCCTTCCTTCAAAGATTACCTCCTTATATGTACCAAGTTGTTTGCATGTTTTCTCCTCCATTAGAATCTGAACTCCTTGAGATCAGACTCTGTGTTTTTGTATTTCTTTATATCCCTGGCACCTAACACACTCCCTGGCATAGAGTAACTGATTAATGAATGCTTGTTGACTGACTGCCTACCAGTGTGAACTTGTCTTTGAGAGATACCTGGGGTGGGTCTGGGGGATGGTAGGCACTGAGAGGTAACAAGTCTTCTTAGGGTCATATGTGTCAGAGAAGGGATTTGGTCCCAGGTCCTTTCAGCTCTCAGGCCATTTTTTTTATCTACTACCCCATACTGCCCTTCTTGGGTCATTTGCATAGTTAAGAAATTACACATGGCTCCATTTATACCAAACCATCCAGATGTCTGAAAGCAGACTTATTGATTGACTGACTGAATGGATGATGTCTAATATTAAAGGCAAAACAGCCTTCTAGAATTCAAATGCTCCCATTCGCTGCCTGCCCAGTGTAGATATGCATTGCTTTATACAGTCAAAATATTCTGTGAAAATAGACTTTTGAGATGATAGTGTTAAATAAGAATTTAGAGCTCAATTAATCCATTCCCCTCATTTTATAGGTGGAAAAACTGAGGCCCAGAAAACTGAAGTGTTTTGCCCAAGGTCAGGCAGCTAGTTGGCAGTAGATCAGAACCCTGGGTACTCACTCAATACCCTTTACCTGGAATCTTCCAGGATTCCATTTTGACCCTTGCCCCTGAATCATGTGCTTCATGTACTATAAAACTGGCTAAAGGAGTTGTATAGTGAATCCTTTGTTCGATGGTAAAAGATAATGAGCTAGATATAAGGGAAACCAGTTTCTGGCATGGTCTAGCATATGAAAGCCTTCAAGGTTCCTGGTTTTCATTCCTTTTTCTGTAAGTAGAAATTTCAAATACAATCTAGACTTAAAAAAACATAACTTCAGCATACTA
>CM053622.1:485919850-485942384 GCA_028646595.1 Phalanger gymnotis
TTCCCTCTGCCACTTTGTGGGTTCTGCAGCTCTAAAATTGGTTCAGAGCCATTGTTTTATAGGTTTTTGGAGGAACTTGGTGGGGAGCTCACGCCAGTCACTGCTTCCCAGCCGCCATCTTGGCTCCGCCCCCCCCTTCCATCATTTCTTGTGGCACAGCAATATTTCATTGTATCCATATACCATAATTTGTTCAGCCAAGTCTTCTCTGCACAATTTCAAATAAGTCTTCCCAGGTTTATCTGAAAGATCCTTTTCATAATTTCTTATGACAAAACAGTATTCCATTACATTCATATACAAAATTTTGGCCATTTCTCTTAATTTCTAGTTCTTGTCTCCCATGGAAAGAGCTGCCATTTTTGTACTTTTCCTTTAGTCTTTTTTGGGGAAACCTCCCCAATTATCTATCTTGATGTTCCTAGCTAAAATTAATTCCTCCCTCCATGAATCCTAGAATACTGTGATCTTTTCTGTGTATTTAATTATATACTTTAACATGTGTTGTAGTTTTGAAAACATATACGTTGTCGCCATAATAGACTAAAAACTTCTTGAAGACAGTGGCATTTTGTGTTTTGTATTGCCAAAACCCAGCAAAGTGTCTCACATGCTTGGTGGACTTAATTGAAACAACATAAGAGGGTGCTGTTTCCTTCCTTAAGTATTTTTCCTTGATGGTGGAGATTGCAGAGGAAGGGAATTCAGAGCCACACTCTCAAATGAGCCTAATTAATCCTATTCTGGGACTAGTTTTCATCACAGGCCAATTCTCCATATTTACTCTTATCATTTCACAGAAGATCTCAATCCCTTCCTGCCACTTGTAGACATAGAATAGTGGTATTTTCCTATTTCCCGGGGATCTCTACTCTATCAGGAATACAAGGACTAGGCAATCATCTATCCTGGGAGTACCTGAGACCCTTACCCAGGAATAAAGACACAGTCAAACCAATGGCCATTTGAAGAAGGAATTCAATATGTTGCAGGACGTGGAGTGCTTTCTGTTACAAGGTCTTAATAAGAATCCCATCTATGGAATTTTTTTTTTCAGAAAGCTTTCCAGAAATATGCTCACATTTTATCTTTTTTTTAATTAAGATTTTTTTAGTTTTAGTTTACAACATTCAGTTCCACATGATTTTGAGTTCCAGATTTTCTTCCCCCCCTTCCCCCTTCCTTCCCCAAGATGGCATGGAATCTGATATATCTTCCACATATAACTTCACATTGAACTTATTTACACAACAGTCAAGTTGTAAAGAAGAATTATGACCACAGATTTTATCTTATCTAACTGTAAAGTATATCCATGTCTTTTTCTGGGTTGCTTGCCTTGTTCAGCTCATTAGTGTTGAAGTGATGAAAAAAGGGAATATTACAAACTAGGAAATCATATATTATTTCTTGAGAGGTCAAGGTAAACATTTATCTCCTTTATACTAGTAGGTTTCCACCGTTCTTCTTATTTGTCTTCCTGATACCCTCATCTCAATTAATCAACCAGTGAGTCAGTCAACTAGCATTTATTAAGTGCCTACTGTGTACCAGTGCTAAGTGCTGAGAGTAACAAGAAAGATATAGGCCTGCGCTCTCAAAAGGGTCACAGTCTAATGAGATAAACAGCATGCAAATATCTATGTATAAATAAAATATATAAAGCATAAATTAGAGATCAGTTGAGAAGGAAACATTTATTAAGTTCCTGCAGTGCCATTTACACAGTGCTAGGCTCTGAAGTTACATCTACATCTCAAAGAGCTTACACAAATCCTTTATCATCATTGAGGTTAATTTGCCAGCCTTGAATTTAAATGATCCATACTGGGTAATTAATAATAATAGCAGCCAACATTGATATAGCATTTCAAAGTTGCCAAATGTTTTACATTTTTATGGAATTTAATTTTCTCAAATGTCTGGGGTGTGGGTGTTATTATTGTCGCCAT
Source organism: Phalanger gymnotis (assembly GCA_028646595.1). Taxonomy (NCBI): domain Eukaryota; kingdom Metazoa; phylum Chordata; class Mammalia; order Diprotodontia; family Phalangeridae; genus Phalanger; species Phalanger gymnotis. The sequence goes on from CM053622.1 coordinate 485,921,803, forward strand.
TTTACAGATGAGGAAATTGAGGCAGAAGTTAAGCAACTTTCCTAAAGTCACACAACTAGTAAGTTCCTGAGCCAGTATTTGAATTCCAGGTTTACTAACTCTAAGTCTTATGCTCTAGCCATTGTTATCAAAATAATTAATTTAGGATAGACTTTATATTTCTTTTCTTTACCTCTCATGTTTGGAAGAAAAAAACAATTATTGAGGCTGATAATATTTTAATGCTCATAATATCTACTCTTCCAAATGCCTCCAAATGAATATCTTTACAACCTTTTTCACCTATAGCTTCTTTCATATTATGTGGCTATTCCAGAGCTCGTCTATAGTTTGTAGTGTCTTCCCTATGACTCTTATCTTTATAATTCTCTGAGCTTTCTTTTTCTCCCCAAACCCTGCATGTTGCATATCTCTCAGGCAGCAGGGAGTAGTGAATTAAACTGCTTAGTTCAAAGGACCTTATATAAAAAACAACTTCCTCAGCGTTGAGCTCTGTGAGACTCCTCTCATTTTGTTTGCCTGGTTGCAAGTTTCGGGTGGAGTCAGTGAAATAATTATGTAAAAAATTCCTTTAACATACTATCAGGATATCTCAGATGAAATTCAATAAAGTAGTTGGTTTTTTCTGATATTCTTCCTCTATATTTCTTTTTGTATTTTTAAAATTTCTGTAGTTATAGTTAATGCTGAGAAAAGGAAACTGTCATAATAGAAGCTAATTCAAGAGAAGCACAAATAAGAACATTATATTCTTTCTCTGCCAAGGATGTCTTTTTAAGAATGTATTTTCTGAGAATTCATATTTCAAAGATGATAGCAAGCCATGAATTGTTGTATCAAACCTCTGATTTCATAAGTATACAGAACTCCCATTATATCAATTCCCTCCACCAATGCATATTGGCAACTCACCTGTAATTTATGTCCTTAGAAAGTTCCCTGACTCAATAAGAGGTTAAATGATTTATTCATGGTCTCAAAGCTAGTGTCAAAGAAAAAAAATATATTACTTTACTCTGTATTATAGACACATGTCTTCCAGGAACAACTTTCAAAAGTTTAATATTATTCTAAATGCAAGCATTTCTAGTTTATAGAGAGGTGTCCAAATTGGCAGAACTCCCTCATGCCCTTAGATATATGTCTAACACAAAACATTTTCAACTAACAGTTATAGGAATCCATAACAAGGACAATGCCACAATATGAAAGATAAAATACAGTTTGGGGTTAACATTTTACTTTGTCTACTAGAAGAAGAGCCACTTGATTTTGGGAGGGGGAACCCCTTGGGAAATTATTCTCTTAAAATCACTCGTCCTTCTGTGATCACTTGCTCCAAGAGCTTTACCCAGGCGGGTATTGCTGACCTAAAGTGATTAAAGGAACCTCCACTCTCTGATCAATACCTACCTAATCCCTTCAGGAAGTGAGAAAATTGGGTACTGTTCTTGGGTAGGTCCCTCAAGTCCCTTTAGAGGATAGGGGAAGACATTAATCTTAATAAATATGAGGTATTTTCCACTCTAAATTTGGTTCCAAAGGTGTGCTAGCATCAGCTTTAACCTGATTGTTAAATTTTCGACGTGAGCATTTATAGCTCTGAAACTGGCAAATGCTACAAATCATGGATTGAATTATTGTATTATTGATTGCCTAACTTAAGAAAGTGATGGAGAAAATGTTAATCACGCAGCTCAAACTTTGAAATGTCATGAGTACAGGTTCCCTTCTCTCACACAGAGAGCAGGTTGTTAAACACTAGCTCCTTTGGCCCTTTAGGGGATAAGGGAACACATTAACTATAACTGCACTCAAGGCATTTTTAATCCTAAATTTGGTTACCACCCTTAATCTGTTTCCTGGAGCTTTAGCTTTTATTCATGACCTTTTCCACACTTTCCTCAGAGAATAGAATTAGAACTGAGAGAAGCTATTTTAGTGGAGGACCTTGTTTCTTGAGAAGTTTATGTACTACTGATAAAGTTTCCTTCTTTCAGGTAAGCCTCCAAAGGACTTTACACTGGAGACATATTTATTTCTTAATATTTTCGGTTGAACTAATAGAAGAGTTTTTTTAAATATTCTTCTATATTTCTAAGTTTTAGAAGCGAGTGTTGTAATAGGCCTTTTGAGGCTCTAGTCAGTCCTCTATCCATTATTTCTGTGGCTCTGCCTCTTTGGCCAGTAGTGTTTGAGGGTAAATACTTATTTATAAAACTTTCTCTCTAAATCAATTATCACTGTGTTTAACATACTGCAGATATTCAAGTGTGAAATATGGATTTTTTAAAATTTAAAGAACTTTGTTCTGACATAGCATGTCTCCTCTCTAAAATATAGGAAATAAAACAATGAATCAAGACTGACTTTCAAAATAGACATTGCACAACTTATACCTTCAAATGAACTTTGAGGATCACCTTAGGTAGCTACAGACAGTCTAATTATTATTCGAAATAGTCATTACTTGAAACAAGTTCAATTTCATGGCCCCTAAGGCTCCTTCTAGTTTTGAATATAAGATCTTTTTTTTGGAGCTCCACTTTTAGAATTGCCTTAAAAAGTCACATCTTTTAAAATTAAATAATACGCCTTACTTCAGTCATTCATTGCTATTTGTCATATTTGTATATAATCTTCCGTGGTGACTACTTTGAAGGGAACAATGGTCATTTGACAATAAAAGTTCTGGTACGATCATTATCAAAAATCCTAGTATTTGTGCAGTCATGCCTTGTTTTATTTTGTGTCTTTTAAGTTCTATCTTGTTGCATTAGTCTCTCTCAAAACTTCACCCCCAGCCATCCTTGCTTTATTTTGCTTCCCTGTCTCACATATACAATTTCATGACTAATATAATTTACTGATAGGATTCGAATTTCCCTGCATCCTAAATCATTAATGAATATGTTAAGAACTAAGAACTGGCATCGATCTCTGTGGCAGTTTGCAAGGGACTTTTGCTTAAGTCAATACATCTCCTTATGATTGATCTTTAGCCAGTTTCCAATTAGGTGGGCTGTTTCCTGGCCCTCCCAGGCCATCATCCCTTTATCCCAAGGCCAATTTGAATTGATCTACCTGGAAGCAGAATCCTGAAGCTGGAAGAGACCAAGACTGTTGGGAGATTTCATGTTTACCATTGAATCTGTTACTACTCCCTGTGACCTTCAGTAGGTAATATGCTTACTTAAGCAATGCTACTATAACTAAAAGCATATTGGAATCGTTTCGTTTAGGATTGCTTCACTGGTGAGTATTTCATTTGGCTCATTTCTTAATAAGGTGAGGTGGTTGGACTAGATGACTCTACAATAGTCACCCAACAAGCACATATTAAGTACCTACCAAGTGCTAGGCACTGTGCTAAGCTCTGGGGTTGGTTACACACAGAAAGGCAAAAGACACTCCTTTACCCTCAAGGATCTCCCAGTCTAATGTGTAATGAATGCCAACAACCATAAACAAGGCATATGCAAGATAAATTGAAGAGAATCAAAAGATGGAAGCCATTAGAATTAAAGAGGATAGGGAAAGCCTTCCTACAGAAGGTGGGATTTTATCTGGGACTTGAATGAAGTCAGGGAATCCAAGAGGCAGAGATGAGAAAAGAGAATATTCCAGCCATGGAAGACAGCCAGTGATAGTGCCCAGAATGAAGAAATGGAGTGTCTTATTTGAGGAACAGGAAGGAGGCCAGTGTCACTGCATCATAGTATATGGGGATGCGGACAGGGAGAGAAAGGCATCAGAAGACTAGAAAGGTAGAAGGGGGCCTAACTATGAAGATCTTTAAATACCAAATAGAAGATTTTACATTTAATCCTGGAGGTGATAAAGACCCACTGGAGTTTGTTGAATAGGGAGGAGAGGAAAATGAAATGCTCAGACCAGTGCTTTAGGAAGATCCCTTTGACAACTGAGTAAGGGATTCCCTGGAACACAGAGGGATTTGAGGCAGGGAGAATAGGCAATTGCAATAGTCCAGGTGCTAAGTGAAGAAGGCTCACCCTAGAGGGGTGGCAGTAGCAATGGGGAGAAAGAGGTACATTAGCAAGATTCTAAACTGCTTTGCTCTTTAATGCTTTGAAATATTTAAATATTATTTTTTTTTCCCCTGCATCCAGACTCTCTTCCACTTTCAGTCATTCCCTACAGAGATGCCCAAGTGATAGTTTGACGCTGTCACCACCCTACTCAAGATCCTCTAATGTTTTTGCTTGTTTGCTTTGCTTTTGTTTTATCTATTTATTGGTCTGTTTGTTTATTTATTTATTTATTTACTTTGCCTCTAGGACAAAACGCTCCTGTAGCTTTTAACATCCTGCAAAATCTTGTTCCATTTTTCTTTTTCAGGATTATTGTATCTTTTAGTTCATCATATACTCTTCTTTACTGCCCTTCTACCTCATATTTCTTGTACACAACATTCCTTCTCCTATACTCAATCCTGGAATGCACTCCCCCATGACTTGTGCTTTAACTGTTTTCCCCCAATAGGATGCAACTTCCTTAATGGCAGGAACTATTTCATTTTTGTCTTTGTACTTGTCTGACACATGGTAGGCACTTCATGAATGCTTGTTACATGAATGAATGAGGTCTCTTTTACTCACAAATTTTGCAATTTGATCTACACATTAAGTTGACTTTGCTTAATTACTTTGGAAACAGTATGACCTAATAGTAATAACCTCTAGATTTGAGAAAAAGATTCCTCCGTGGATTTGTGTGACCTTGAAGAAATTTCCCTTTCCTTTAATTTTAATAGATACGAAATATGTACACTATCATTTTGCAGTATTTTAAAAGAAAATAACTTGAGGCAAAAGTATGATGGGGAAAAAAGTGATGTGGTTTTAATATAGCAGATCTGATTATCTCCTGAGCTTCAGTTATATGTCCTCCCAGGTCACTTAGGCATATTGGCAAAAGAAAATCAAACAATTTCTTTGATTTGGATGAGGGAGAAAGGTAATACTCCAAGGTAAGCATATATCAATTTGTCTCCTTTGGAGTACACTACCAAGTAGGGTTAGCAAGATGTAGTGGAAAAAACACTGGCATTAGAAGACCTGGGTTCATATTCTTCCTTAGTTACTTGAATCACTTGGAAAGATAATCATTCTATTAGAGGATCTCTTTATTCTCCTCTAAACTGAGGGAAATTGACTAGGTAATCTCTAAGGTCTTTTCCATCTCTGGGTTCTCCGATCATTAAAATTATTTCCTAATGACTATGAAAGGAAGCATTCCGTGTGCTAGAACTTGACACAGACACAATTTCCACCACTTCATGAGAGCTGACTCTATTCTCATCATGTATCCCCTTACAACTTTGTTAGTTAGGCAACCAATTATGAGTAAGAGCCTGGCATATAGTAGGTGCTTAATAAATATTTATTGACTGACATAGTTGTCCAGGATGCAGTCAGATTACCAGATTATTAGGGAAAAGATTAAAAAAAATATGGAGCTAGCTAGGAGAAAGAATAAAATTAAGAAAAAATATGGCAGGCAACTGAAACAACTCAGTCTTGACCTTTAAAAATAATTGTGAGTAATGAAAACTGGGTAATACACAGATAATAGTTTCAATCTGAAATATGATCAGTGGAAACCAATTGCCATGACAAGGGGACCAAAAGATCCTTAGGCAACACATACTTGCCATACTTGCCAAGTGAAGATATATGGCAGCCAAAGAAACACCAGTTTGGAATATAAATTAATTTCTAAAGTCTTATGGAGAAGGATAATGAAAGGTTATGAACAACATTACTTCATAAAGCAGAGAGAAGCAGTGAAGGATAAAACCCCTTTAAAGTCACTTGGTCAACATTTATTCAATACTTACTATGTTCCAGGTATTTTACTAAGCATTTGATGAGAGACCCAAGTAAGCCAAATTTTCTCAAGGACATTAAAAATTGAAAATGAATGGAGGACAGCAAACAGAATTAAAAAAAAACTCCTTAAATGTTTCTTTTTTCCTATGACAATTTGTTTTTTTACCACCAAGGACAGAAAGCCACCAAATGTAGATAATCACATCCAAGTCTCAGGTGTGCTCAGAGAAAAAGTAAGAATGATACCAAAGAGAGCACCATTTGAAAAAGCAACCACATTAGACCAAGTGTACATAGAAAAGAACCATCCTGAAACAGATACAATTCTGAGATCATTGAGGGGTTACAAAGTATTTGAAGGAGAAGATACTACAGAAATGCAGAAAATTCATTAAGGAACTATATGCCAGGCATAATGCTACATTCTGAGGATATAAAGAAAGTCTAAAACTGTCACCAAATTCAAGTAGTTTACATTCTAGTTGGGTGGTTGAAGCAACAATTTGGGTAGCAGCAGCTGTGGCTGTGTAAGACCCAACAAAAGCAGCAACAAGAGCTGCCAGCACAGGTTCTTTGATCTGCTTTACTAAGGAAAGTAACTTTAAGGGGTTAACAATCTCAGTTTAATCAAACATACCTATATTAATCACCTAGTTCAGGGGGAAAAGATCAGCCCCTGAAGTTCAAGGCAAATACAAACAGAAATTACAAACATCAACAGACAGACCTCGTCTGACCCAAATCACAGTTCAAAGTTACCAGAGAATCACCAATATCTATCTGAGTCACAAAGCCGGGGGGCAGTTATGGCTTGCCCAAAGTCTCAACACTCCTTCCATGAGTGTGCCCCAAAAGTCAAACGCCAACCTTGGATCCTATATATCAGTCTCAGGGCCCTGGAGCACTTGATTACCTCAGTGCTGAGGAAGCACTCAAACAAAGAACAGGAAAAGTCCCATTTTGCTGGCCATTGCATTTGAAAGGCAAGACTCATCAAAGGTACTTAAGAAAAGAACAGCAAAAAGTCCCACCTTAATTACTGATACAGTGGTTTGTACAAATACATGTATAGTAGAAGGAAAGCAACCTTAGACTGGACGGATTTCATAGCTAGGAGAAATGTTACACTGAGGGGATATTAGGAAGAGCTTTCCATAGAAGGCAGGATTTTAGTTAAAAAGAGGTCAAGAGGTAGAAATGAGGAGAGAAAGAATTCCATAAATGGAAGACAGATAGTGGAAGTACCTGGTGTCAAGAAATGGAGTGTTTTTTGTAAGAAGGCCAGTGTTATTGAATCACAGTATATGTGAGGCGGAGAGGAGTAAGGTGTCAAAAGACTGGAGTGGTTTCCAGGTTTCAAAAGGTTTTGAATGCCAAACAGAAGATTTTCTATTTGATCTTGGAGGTAATAGGGAGCCACTGGAGTTTATTGTATAGGGAAGGGACATGGTCAGATATGTGTAGTTTAAGAATATCAATTTGACAGGTGAATGGAGGACACACTAAAGTGAGGAGAGACCTGAGGCAGGACAGCCAAAAGGCTATTGCAATAGTCAGAGTGAGGTGATGAGGACCTAAATGGGAAGCAGTGGTATAACAAAAGGGAAAGGGTCATATATGAGAGATGTTAAGAAGTTAAAATCAATTGAATTTGGTCACAGATTGGATATGGGGATGATGAGACAGGGTAAAGAGTCAATTATAACTTCTAAGTTGGGAGACTCAGTGAATGGGATGATGGTAGTACCATCCAAAATAATGAAGAAATTCTGAAGAGGGGATGGTCTGAGAAGAAAAACAATGAATTAAAAGGAGATTGAATTATTTTTTTTTTAAATTGTTTCAGACATGGCCAAGATTAGAAATTGTTCTGTTTAACTATATGTGTTTGTAATGGGGATTTTATCTTTCTTGTTCTCTCAATAAAGAAGGGTGACTGAGAGGGAAGAAAAAGTGCAGGTCTGAAAATAAAATGCAATGAATTTTCTTTTCTAAAAATGAATGATAATGAGTTCAATTTTGGACATACTATTTAAGATGGCTACAGAATATCCAGTTTGTGATGTCTAATAGGCAGTTGGAGATTAGGGTCTGGAGGTTAGGAGATGGGTGAAGCTTGCATAAGCGCATCTGAAAATTACCAGCATAGACACAACATGTGGTCCCTGGGAGCTGATAAGATCACCAAGTGAAATAATATATATTGAGAAGAGAATGGTGCCTAAGACAGAGCATTGTGGGATACCCATCATTAATGAACATGACCAGGGAAGAAAAGGGGAAGGAGCTGTCAGAAAAATAAGAAGAGAACCAGGATAGAGTAAATAGTATAATAGAAACTTGGAGAGAAGAGAGTATCGAAGAGAAAAGGGTGATTAGCAGAGTCAAAGATTACAGAGAAATCAAGAAGGGTGAGGACTGAGAAAAGACCATTTGATTGGGCAGTCAAGATATTATTAAACTTTGAAGAGAACAGTTTCAGATGCATGATGAACTCAGAAACCAGAATCTAAAAGTTAAGAGAATGAAAGGAAAGGAAGTATCTCAAGGAGTTTGGCCAAAAGGAGAAAAGAAGAATGGGAGGATAGCTAGTGGGGATTACAAATCAACTGAGGTTTGTTTGTTCGTTTGTTTGTTTTAGGATGAGAGAGATGTAGGCATATCTATAGGTAATAGGAATGTAGACCATAGACAGGGAGAGAATGCAGATAAGTGAGAGAGTAGGAGTGATAAGGTGATATACTAGAGAACATGAGATGAAATGAGATCATTTCTGCATGTAGAGGACCTAGCTTAGGCAAGAGGAGTCACCTCTTCAAGTGAGAGAGGGGTGAAGGAGGAGACAATGGAAGAAGACATCTGTTTGATGTGATATGATGATGAGACAGAAGAGCTCTCAGTGAATGGCCTCAATGTGTTCAGCGATGTATGAGGCAAAGATTTCAGCTGACAGGGGAAATGAAGGAGGAGGTTGTAGGCAGTTTGAGGAGGGATGAAAAGGTTTAGAAAAGACACCGTGGTGAGTGGCGTGTTGAGTTAATTTGGGAAGTCTAAAATGATTGCCTTGCCACAGCAAAGTCCCAGTTGAGATTATGTAACATCAATTTTTAGTGAGCCTAGTCAGTTTGGTTTCTTGATTTGCTTCAGTTTCATTCAGCAACAAGTGAGTAGGAAGGAAGGTGGTGGATGGTGGGAGTAATCCAAGATTAAGGCAGGGCAAGGTCAGATTGGCGATAAGATAAGAAGGGAAAGGACTGAAGAGAAGACAGTGCAGAGTTTACTTGGTTCATCCAGAAGTCAATATGGAGAAGGCAAGAGAGCTTAGGCTAATGTAGGGGTAATGACCTGGGAAATAATTGAAGTGTCGAGGAATTGGAGGTCACAGTTGAAGGGTTTTAACATAGAGAGAGAGGTTAGACAACAAATTGTGATCAGATAAAGGAATTTCAGGGTTCATGAATGTGGAAGTGATGCATTTGTAGGTAAAAGCAACATCAAGGGTGAGTTGATATGTATATTGAAGTCTCCTTTTGTGAGAGGAGGAGAAAAATACTATGAATCAGGTATTGAACTCATTGAGGAAAGAAGTATGTCAGGGTGGGGGCGGGGGGGGGTGTGTGATACCACAGTGTATATTCTGGTGCTACCAGGATTTTGATTGCATGATAAGTATGGACTGAGTGAATCAAAGGAGAGGTGACTGAGTGATGGTGGTAGAGGGACAGTCTAGAACCGGAAATGGGGAGCAAGATGTATTTTAACTCTTCCAACTTAATTAATTACTTCATGTTGGGGCAGTGAGGAGGGAGAAGAGTGAATGTGGAATCACTGAAAGAAAGGGTAGCCTTGAAGTCTATGCCAGCAGAAAGGAGATGAGTCTCATTGAGAGCCAGAAGATGGTAGGAGTGGGAAAGGAAAAGATTTAAGACAAAGACAAGTTTATTACTTATGGACCAAGTATTCCAGGGAGCACAGCAGAAGGAGTATGTAGCCTTAATCTAGTACATTGAGGGGGGAAGGTTGGAATGAGGGAAATGTGAATAAGCGATCGGGCAGTAGAAGACGGAGAATGAGGTTTGAATATTGGCAGCTGGGGCTTCAAGATCACTGGGATGGAAAGGAGTGAACTTCCAGAATCCTAAAATTGCTATTTTATAATGCCAAACTATTTTAAGCATACAATAAAAGGGTAATTTTCACAACAGAGAGAGGGCTGTTCCTTCCCTATGACTACCAGCACATTTTCTCTTATATTTTTCTTCTGTTTATTTTTCTTCAAATTAGACTTTGGAAGTTTGCTTAAGGATATAGTTTAAGTATTGGGGCTAAGGTTGGGATGGCTGAGACCTAGGTGGGAGAAGTACTATCAAAAAGCAAGAAGCCCATGAAATAGGAGACATAAAAGAAAAACTGAAGCAACAGGGTAGTTTTAGGAGAGCTCAGAGCTGTAGACAAAAGAGAGTGAGCTAGAGTCACAAAAATGTTGATAAGAGTAATGTTGCCTTAGACTAATCTGAAAACCATGATCAAGCCAAGTCCAAAGATTAAAACCATGTAAAATTCTCTGTCATACTGATATCTGTTCCTTCTTTATGCTTATGTTTTCTCTCAGGTTTAATACTTAAACACTTCGAGGGTGTGTTTGATGAGATGGAATATGACACCAACTCATAATTTAACCTGCATCACTGATATTTTGTTCCTTCAGAGTTTTCCATGAATTTTCAGAATATCTTTAATGTTAATAACATCTCTTAATCAGTCTCTTTCTATGCATGACTTGCATTTACAAAGTGTTTCATTTGCTTCTATTAATACTTTAATCAGATATTTATATCAGGTATTTCACATGAAGATGAGTCGAAAGAAGTGAGGATGTTTGCCTTGGAACAGAAGAGATCCAGAGAGAACAAGATGGTTCTCTTTAAGTACAGTGAAGGGACTTGAAATCCTGTCCCAAGAAGATCATCTGAAGCAATTGGAGATGCTTATTTATCCTTAAGAGGAGAAGATTGGGAGTAGGACATGATATTCAAACATTTAAAGATCTGTCAAGTGAAAGAGGCATTGTTCTGCTTCTCCCTGGATGACAGACGTAGGAGCTACGGTAGAAATTACAGAGAACATCAATTAGATGTACTTAAAAACAAGACAGACAGCAAGGACCTGGGTTCAAAGCTCACTATAGGTGCTTACTGTGTGAGCTTGGGCAAGTCATTCGACTTCCCTGGGCCTTAGTTCCCTCATTTGTCAAATGACGGGGTTGGACTAAATTGCCTGTGATGTCTCTTCCAACTCTAAATATATGAGTATATGATCAGTTTCCTGATAATCAGAGATTTCGGAAAATTAGACAACTAAGTGGTGCAGTGGATAGAGCCCTGGACCTGAAATCTGGAAGACCTGAGTTCAAATCCTACCTTAGTCACTTAATAACCCTGGGAATATCGTTTACCTTGTCTTTTTCTGTCAAATAGGAGAAATAATACCACTTACTTTTTGGGTTGTTGCAAGAATATAATGAGATAAAATTTGTGAAATACTTTGCAAACCTCAATGTGATGTATAAATGCAGGCTACCATCATTAAGTTAAATAGGCTGCTTTTTCAGGAGTGTCAAATTGCCTATTGCTGGAGATATTCAGGAAAAGATGGGAAAACATTTGTCAGAAATGTTGTGGAGGGGTTTCATTTATCAGGCAAATAGTTATCCAAGATGACCTCTTGGGCTCTGTGATTCATTATTCTTTATTCATTCAAATCACTCTTCATTTTAAGTTCAATATTTTTAAAATGTCCTTATGTATTTTGTCTTTTAGGCAACTATATTCCTATAAAGTGTTTCTTGCCTAAAATGTATTTCTTAAAACATTTCCTGTTCACAAGCCGATCTTTGGGGAAATTTGCTTCTGTGTTATAACTTTTAACCCAAATAGGTGAGAAAAAAAAAACAAACTGGTAATTCACAGATTGTCAGAGTTAGAAGAAACTTTAGGTATCTTCAACTATAAGGCTTCTTAACCTGTTGTTCGTGAACATGAATTGTTCAGATTTGAACTCACATTGTCCTGACTCCAGGCCTAATTTTCTAACTGCTGCATGAGTTAGCTGCCTATGATTGTATTACTCTATGTAAGTGGCCTACTTTTATGAACATGTTTTTTAAAAAATATTTTGATAATTGTATTTCAATATACTGTTTCCTTTGTATCACTACATATTTATACATCACAAATATTTTAAAATTTTAAATTCAATTTTAAAAATTAATAAAAATTTTATACATTAAACATATTTCTTTAGAAGGTATCCTTAGGCTTTACCAGACTGGCAAAAGAGTCCTTGACACAAAAAAAGTTAAGAACCCCTGATTCAGTGTAACTTCCTTACTTTATAGATAATGAAACTGAAATCTAAGTAGATTAAATGATAATAATAGCTAGTTTTTTATATAATGCTTCAAAATTTGCAAAACATTTTTACATATGTTAACTAATTTGATCTTCATAATAACTTTGTGAGATAGGTGCTGTTATATTCTCATTATACAGATGAAGAAATTGAGGCTGAAAGTGGTTACTTGCTCAGAGTGACACAACATTTGAGGTAGCAGTAGAAGCTAGGGCTAGGTCTTCTTTGCTTCCAGACTCCAAGTCCCATACTCTATCCACTATCCTACCTAGTTGCTTCAAATAACCTGTCTAAGCTCACACAGCCAGTAAATGGTTGAGTTGACACTTGAACGTAAGTCTTGTGACTCCTAATCTGATTTTCTTTCCATTACAGCATGCTCAGTGTAATATAAATTTAATCTGGGTCAGGCTTGGACTCAAATCCAGGTCTTCCTGATCTCAAATGCAAGGGTTCTTTCTAGTAAAGCCTTGTTGCCTTTTCATGAGTTGTCATCACTAAGAAAAAAAAATACCCAAGCTTCTTGTCCTTGGATCTTAAGACCATAGAGTCAGTCATAGGCCCCAGTCTTGAAACTTCGGTAGCTTAATAGGAATTGTCTTTCTTGTATTTCAAAAGTGCTGCCTTCATGGTCCCCTCCAAGTCATGATGAGGCATTATATCACTCTGCTAGTGGAAGCTCACGATAATAATGCAAATACAACCAAGAGGCTTTTTCCATAGTGTTCTCGGATTTTAATCCACGAGACTGTGGGAAGTAATATGAACGTGGCAAAAAGAGCTGATATACATATATATCTATATAGACATAGATATAGATATATATGTATATACATATATAGATATATATATATACATACACACATATATACATATATACACACAGACGTATTTTACATGTTATATGTATACACGCATATATGTACAATACACATACATATGTATACATATATATGTGTGCTGACTGTTAGCAACAAAGGATATGCTTTGCTTTTAATTTGTACCCTGCATTATTTTAAGGGTGCAAATAATTCTTATTAATGAAGTAAACTTCTAAAGTCCAGTTTGGCCAATTGCTAGGTAAATATATCTAATACCAAATTACTATTATGTAAATATCAAATGTAAATCTGAATATTTAGTACTATTTTTACATAACAGCTTTTAAGAATCTTTCCAATAACTACCTTTAACTGGAAAGCATTGAGAATTTTTTTAATAATTAAATCAAGCTCTCTATAGTCATAGCATTATATTTTCATGTCATTAATTGTTTGGCTCTGACCGAGTAATTTAATCTTTCATGGTCTCAGTTTCCTCATCTCTTAAATGAAGAGATTGGCCTCTAAGGTCCCTTCTAGCTCAAAATCTATGATTTTATGAAGGAGATAGGGCCATAAGCATTTATATTGCACCTACTATGTGCCAGGCACTACATACTAAATACTTTACAAATATTTAATTTGATCCTCACAACAACCCTGTGAGGTAAATGCTATTATTGCCCTGCATTTTACAGTTGAGGAAACTGATGCAGAGATTTTTTTAAAATTTGTTTTAATAACTTGTCCACTGTCACACAGCTAATGAGTGTCTGAGGCCAAATTTGAACTCAGGTCTTCTTGACTCCAGGCCTAGTGTTCTATCTACTGCACCACCTACCTGACTATAATTTTTTTATTCTACATGTTCATGACAGTAGATTGTCCTATCCTCAACTTCTATAACTCACCCTCTTGAATATAGCACAGATATGTTGAATAAAATAGTCTATGTCGTTGGCTTCGTTGGAGATGGCATATAATTTTCCATGTCCCACCCGACAACCTATAGCAATGACCACTGGCCAATCAGGTAGCAAAGAATAGGAACTAAGGCCAAAAGGTTAAAAATGAACTCAAGAACAAAAAATAAATTGGCCAAGTCATGGACAATTTTCAACTAGACAATCCTTTGAGTGAAAATTTTTGGGGAACGTTAACTGCTAATCATTCATTTTGACTTTCTCCTTCCCCATTTACAAAAAATTCCAGATCCCTTGTATAGAGCCAATCTAGGCAAATAGTCTTCATTCTGATAGCAACTCGGAGGACTGAGTGTTGGTCTTAGAGTCAGGAAAAGGCAAGTTCAAATCTGGCCTCAGGTACTTATTAGCTTTCTGACCCTAGACAAAACATTTAACCATCTGTCTCAGTTTCTTCATTTATAAATTGGAGATAATGATAGAACTTATTTCCTAGAGTTGTTTTAAAGATCAAAAAATGAGGTTATATTTGAAAAGTGCTGTGCTAACCTTAGCTTGCTATAGCAATGCTTGTTATCATTAATATTGTTATTATGCTGTGCTACTATTTGCTACAATTATTACACTATTCCTACTGCTGGTTTTTGGAGTCATTTTTATATCAGGAAGACTAAGATAATTTTTAGTTTATCTCACATCAAAAAAATCAACATTTTGATTTGTGCAAACCCCAAAATCTTTGTAGTAGAAACAATAAATTAAAATTTTCTGTGCTCATTTTCATTTTAATAGGCTACATTGTTTACTATCTTGAGGGTGTCTAGTTAGTTAAGCAACCTCAGAAAATCCTGCTTAGAACCTCTGAAATGATTGCCCTTGAGAAAACAAAGTAGAAACAGAAGGGGCTATGTTGCAGGTGCATTTATGTTTGCACCTGATCTTGATTTTGCTTAAGAAAATAACCAGGATCCTAGAAAAGCAAAATGTAGTTGAGAAGTGAAAAGTGTCCAGAGTGAAAATCCCACAGGCTTAATTACTTAATAATGAAAGGATCAGTCAAGGAGAAAACAGCTAGCAACAGATATTTGCTTGTTTCTAGGAACTACTAATGTTATATGGCAATTTTTGAAGATTCCAGGAAGAAAAAAAAGCATGTTGGAATGGAGATGGACTGTACTAGTAGCAGTCAATAAGAGGCGAGAGGCACAGAAGTCTTTGTCACCTAAGACAAATCATATTATTTCTCTGACTCTTGGTTTCCTGGACTTGGAGTCAGGATGACCTGAGTTCAAATCCCATCTCAGACTCCATGCTCCAGGTGTACATCTTGCCTGTAATTCACACAGGGATCCCACTGTTGTCTGATTGGATGACTTTTCCCCGAATCTCCATTTAAGGATGGCGCCTCTCTTGGCTTCACTCAGGAGTTCTTCTACCATGTCTCTGTGCTAATTATTTTCCCTACAGCCACCTTTTGTAGTCTTTCCCTATTAGAATGTAAGCCTTTTGATGTCAGTGACTTTCTTTCTATTTGTATTTGTATACCCATCATTTAACACTGTGTTTGGTACTTAATCAGTGCTAGTGGACTTACTGCTGACTGGCCTGCAGCCTCATTTAACCTCTATTTGCCCCAGTTTCTTCATCTATAAAGTGGAGATAACAATAGCACCTAGATCCTAAGGGTTGTCACCAAGATAAAATTAGATCCTATTTGTAAAATGATTCATGAATCTTAAAGTGCTATATAGATACTACCTATTATTATTAAAATGAGGTGTTTGGACTAGATATCTAAAGATGCTTTCAGTCCTAACATTAATATTTAATTCATCAACAAGTATTTCTTAAATGCTTGTTATTTGCCAGCCACCATGCTAAGTGTTGGAGATATAAAAATCAAAATGAAAAAGTTCTTGCCCTCAAGGAGTTTACATTCTGATAGAGAGGAGACAGGTACATATATAATAAGTAAAGAATATATAATTTATATAACACACATATATATATATAAATAGACATGTATGCATACATATCTATATATAAAGTATATCTATCTACCCATCTATCTACATATACGTGCATGTGTGTAATCTATTAGAGCCCCTTGGCACTAGTTAATGAAAAAAAATTAACCTCATTTTGTAAGAAACAGCAAATCCCCAATACGAAACAAGGGCTTTCAGAATCTGTAAGATTCATTGAATGAAATTGGAATAAAAAGATACCAAGATAAGATAAAAATCTTCTAGATTCAATTACTTCTGTTACATGATTTCTGCATTCTTTTACCTTGTAACAATTTTAATATTTGAGGAAACATTATAGTAATATACAATGAAATTCGAGGTATAGGAAGAGAAAGATAAATTCCCTGCAAAAGGTAGTCCCATACATACTGATGAGAGATAGTGTAAAGTATTTGTCCATCTTAGAGGAGATAAGGTACAATTTAATATTGGGAGCACTATAAATGATCTTAAAATGCTGAACCTAATTTTCACTCAGCAAGGTATTTAATTGCTGGCATCATTCCTAGCTCTATAAGTATATCCTGGCCCATTACAATTTTATTTTGCTCCATTGGTTTAAAAGAAATTATAGCTAAGATTTATTGTCTTTTTATATGTATGTTGTTGGATAGCATTATCTGGAACACTTGCCTTGTACTATTATCCAGAAATTTTAGAATTTCTAATACAAACTCCATATTCAAATGGTTTTTGTCATTTGGTTATTTAAACTATGAACTTAAAAGTAATATCATTTTCACCAATATACATTCTTTCTGTCTGATGGATAGGTAGGTGACCCTAATATACCAAAATTTTATATGCACACATTCACATATGTATATAAAACATATGTGTATTTATAAAACATATTTATATATATGTATATATTTTTATATACATATGCACACATGTATACACACACATAGTCTATGTAACAATATGGAATACTGAGCAGGTCTATATTTACATATAGATCTGTTTAATATTGCATTGTGTCATACTTTTTTGATGACACATGTATATACATATATATTAAATGTATAATATAGTATTGCGTGATACTGTATTAATTGTATTCCTAATATTTAATAGAAAATAATATATTTCTAGACCCAGATAGTATAAGAATGAGTTATCAGGAGTTCACTAAAAGTTATTGCTTTCTGAATCTTGTCTTTTAACGGCAAGCAACTGTTATCTCCATTCCAACAGCTCCAGATGCTCATGCCATTTTCTATTCAAGCAGAAATATAGTAGAGAAAACAAGGTCATAGAACTGGGTTAACTTAGGTGTGTTCTACATGCTAGTTTAAAAGTAAAATCATTTTCACCAATATATTTATTCTTTCTATCTAATGAATGGCTAGGTGACCATAAGTATACCAAAATTTTACACACACATACACACACACACACAATTTGTTATATAATTTCTTTGAATAACCTGCTCTTAAAATGCCTAATCCTTCCCTACCTTGACCCTGGAGACAAGGTGCCTCCTTCTGTCTTTTGCCAGCTAGGTGTCTCAATGGTTTCAGCACTGGGCCTGGGATCAGGGAGACTCAAGTTCAAATCTGGCCTCAGACACTTACTGCCTGTGTGATCCTGGGGAAGTCATTAAACCTCTGTCTGCCTCAAGTGCTAAATGGGAATAAAAATATTACCTACTGTGAAGGGTTCTTATAAGGCTTAAATGAGATGTTTATGAAGCACTTAGCACAATATCTGGCATAGAATATTCACTTAATAAATGCTTATTTCCTTCCTGTGGTAACACAATGATTCCTTGTTCTCTGCATTTATCCCCTGGTTCTTAGCCCTTTGGCTCATATCAGACAAATCTGCAGCTAACACTCTAAACTCTAACTAAACTAAACTAAACACTCAAAACTAAGAACTTTGTCAATTCAGTCCTGATACTACCTATGCTCTTGTACACTTAGCGACAGGAAACACTGTGATTACAGTTGAAAACAAGGATAGGCAGAACATCATCAAATTCTAAATCATGATAACCTTTTTAAAAGATTCAAAGGTCATTGTTTAAGTCAGGTCTGGATAACCAAATGGTTAGTTAAATGAAAATACTCTTTGGTTCAGTACACTGTAGTCACATGTTGGTACTGAGAGGCAGGACTGTTCATATAGATGTTACTACTCCCTCCTGGATGACCTCATCTTTGGAATATACAGCACCTTCTTGCTTTATGTAAATTCACATTATGCAAATTCTGCTTTTATGTAAATAAATCCAAATGAAGATTCTGAATGAAGAATGGATTCAACTGCTACCTGAAAAAAATTTCAGAAGGGAAGCTTTAGAATTCAGGCTTGAACCAAAAAGATTCACAACAAAATGGCTGGCATTTCACAATTTGAATTTTTTTTCTTGTTTTGAAAATATGTATCCAAATACATCAAGATTTTTAAAGGTTCAAAGACTAATTAAGGATAATATTGCTTGCTACAATCAAATATACAAGAGGAAAAAAGAGAGCCACTGTCGAAACATTTCTTGATAACTTCACTTAAAAAATAAAAGTTGCTCAGCCAACGACCAGCGATAAAGACTAGGTGCAGTAAGTGGGGAAGGGGCAATATCCTGCACACTTATGTTAAATTTATTGTGCAGTAAATTTATGTATACTCTATCATTAACTTTACCTTCCATTTCATAATTCTGTTTATTATCATGACACAATATTTAATATGTATTCATTTTAGTATATTTTATGACTTGTATAAAGGAGCTGATAAATGGGGTTAAGTTACTTGCCCAACATCACATAACCCTGTACCCAGGGTTATGTTAACTTCAATAAAAGGATGATGAACCTACCTGAGGGTGAAATTCACTGGCTCTTATTCTTGTAGCCTCACCATTCTCAGGTAAAGACATACACACATCTACAAAAGTTATGAGTGGTCATAATTTTAAATTAAAAGCGATATGGTTTTTAAGGTTCCATGAATCACTGTACCAGGGATGATGAACAACTTAAGGGACAGAGTAATCATGTAGTAAATATCTACTATGTAAAGGCAGAGGGGTTGGGATGAATTAAACCCTTGACCACCTTTCCCCAAATGTCTGGTAGAATCCATGCCAGCTATTTCCCTTCTTAGGGGTTTGAATAGGTAAAGATTTAGGTCAGGGAGATAATTAAAGTGGCCTATAGGTTTAGTTTTGCATTGTCAAATGCCTGCTGGAGTAGTTCTTTCTCTCTCTTTCTAATAGCCCATAGTCCACCATGGTACTACTGTCAGCCATTCTTTCACTCTGCCTTTGAATTCATCACTATTCATATTGCTCCCCCTCCTGATCTTTCTTTCCCTCTCAGAATGGTTGATGCAAGGCTGGACTATATTCCTCCAAAGCCCACGAAGTTATTTTCTAAGAGACTTTTCCTGTCTTCAGAAAACTGTCTGTTTTATAGTCTATCAGATAAACAATTCATAGGAATTAAAAAAAAAAAAAACTTTTTTCCAAATTTATTTGCAAATGAATAAATTAGATGAAATTAAAGCATGTGATTGGTCCAGATGGCCAAAATTTGTTTATTCAGACACTTATGAAGTAATGACCTGGAAATAATCATTTTAAAAAATATCTGTCACAAATTAACTGATCATAAATTTACATACCATAAAAACAGACCTCAAAATATCTTTGAAAATTCAACAAATAAACAATACCAGTTCAAAAAATTATCACAGACTAAGCTGTTACTTACAACTAACCCCAAATAATATTATCCAAATCATTTTATATATATATATATATATATATATATGTATATATATATATATATATAAAATTTCTTTTTTAAAATCATTACTTATTTATTTAATATTTTTAGTTTTTAGCATTAATTTTCACAGGAAGTTGAATTACAAATTTTCTCCCCATTTCTACCCTCTCCTCACTACAAGATGGCATATATTCTGATTGCCCCATTCTCCAGTCAGCCCTCCGTTATGTCACCCTACTTCCCCCATCCCCTTATCTCTTACTTTCTTGTAGGGCAAGATAGATTTCTATGCCCTATTGCTTGTATATCTTATTTCCTAGTTGCATACAAAAACTTTTTTTTGAACACCTTCTTTTAAAACTTCGAGTTCCAAATTTTCTCCCCTTTTCCCTCTCCACCCACCCCTGCTAAGAAGGCAAGCAATTCAACATAGGCCACACATGTATCATTATGTAAAACCCTTCCACAATACTCATGTTGTGAAAGACTAACTATATTTTGCTCCATCCTATCCTATCCCCCTTTATCCAGTTTTCTCCCTTGACCCTGTAACTTTTCAAAACTGTTTGCTTTTTATTGCCTCCTCCCTCTATCTGCCCTCCCTTCTATTGTTCCCCCTTTTGTTATCTCCTTGCTCCTTCTTTCCTGAGGGGTAAGATACCCAATTGAGTGTGTATGTTATTCCCTCCTCAGGTCAAATCCGATGAGAGCAAGATTCACTCATTCCCCCTCACCTGCCCCCACTTCCTTCCCAATAGAACTGCTATTTCTTGCCACTTTTATGTGAGATAATTTACCCCATTCTATC
>CM053622.1:485942884-485991578 GCA_028646595.1 Phalanger gymnotis
AAAAAAAAGAATTATTCTCACTGTCTCTGTTTCTATCTCTGTGTGTCAGTCTCTGTCTGGATAGATCGATGATTGAGGAAAGGTAGGGGCGAATGTGTGCAGTTTGGAACTATTCTAGATAGGACTGAGAAGGAGATCCTGAGACATGTAATGACAAGAAACACTTTCTACCAGAGCATTTATCTAGGATTTCTAGTTCCCAGGGAATTCACTTGAGGAAAGGAACAGGGAATAGAGAAGAAAGAGACATATAAAACACTATACTATAGATACGGCTAGAAACCCAGGAATAGGACCCTTAGGCAGAGATCCTTGGATACTACAAAGGTTAGAAAAGAAAGCAGAATGAGGGTATAGGGAAAACACAGTGGTGGGTCTAAGGACTCCATGGCAACAAGGTAGTCAGTTTGGACTAGATAAGGGGCAGGGCTGGTTCCTTAGAGGGAGTCATATGATACAAGAGTAGAGGATCTCAAGATATAGGAATAACAGTGCATAGGAGACTGGAATATCCCTGTGACCAGATTATCACAAGAGATGCTCCAATGATGAAAGACTTCCCAGAGGACCGTTGGAAGGAGGAAGCATATCCCCTACCTGTCTTTCATTGCCCTAGGATAATTTTACTCTGGGGAAAAGCCCCAGTTGCCCCATTTTAGGTATACCTTTCCTCTCAAAAAATTCAGAGACCCTGTACAGTAATGCACATGTATGATGGGGGAGCAAAAGGAAGAAGGAAAAGAATCTGGAACTCAATTTAAAAAAAAAGATAACATTAAAAAATTTTACATTTCATTGGGAAAATAAATATCAAATAATATTAAATTATTAACTAATATTTAATAATTTATGTACTATGTTATATATAAATTATATATTTATAACATAAAATAAAAAATTAATCATTAATATTAAATACATTAAAAATAAAGGACAATTTTCTTCAGGTATAACTAGAATAAAAATACAAACATTCCCCTACAAAAAAAGAAAACTCACAGACTTACATCTAGACAGATGGAGTTAAAAATGAAAGATGGATAATAAAGGTTGGTAAAAATTCAGAACTTTACCTCAATCGCTTACTAGAGAAAGCTAAAAGTAATCCAGACAAAAAGTGCACAGTTATAGATTGCACTCAGGTTTTACATAAATCAGTTTGGGGGTACCTCTTTGGAAAGATACCTATTTCAAGCAATTCTCCTTTTATCTTAACATTAATATCAGAATGACGCATTATCTCTTCTGTTAGTTTCCAAGGGGTCTGGCAGTGCCTCATAGGATCATAGATTTAACATTGGAAGGAAACTTAAAGGTTGTCTAGTTCTTCATTCTAATTTTACAGAAACTGGAGCCCCCCAGTTGCTGTGCTTTGTATAACATCACCCAGATCTGAGCAGCAGAGCTGGAAATTGAACTCAAGTTTCCTGACTCCAAATCCAGTTTGTTTGTTTTTTCCCATAGTACCACAGTGTCCCTGGTCTACCTGGAGCAGTATGGGTGAGCTTTGAAAATGTAACAAGTGTTCCAGATTCCACATCATAGGACTGCTTTTGACAGCTGGCTCTGCCACTTGCTTCCTGAGTTACCTTAGACAAGTCAAATACTGTGTCTGGACCTGTTTCCTCATCTATTTAAAGAGGAAATTGGACTCTTTTATATTCAAGTTTCCTTTTGCCCTAAATTCTAATCTAAGATGTTATGTTTGCCTTTCATTTGGTGAAAATAGGCAGGGTTAAGATGCGTGATCTAGCAGCAAATTCTAAATCCATAGATGCGCAGCTATACCTTATATCTCTTTTCTTCCACAAAGAACTGTTGGATTTACACTAATGTACACCGAATATTTTCCTTAATATTTCTCGAGAAGAGAAAATAGTAAAGATGGATGGGGTTTTGTATAGAAACGTGCAAGTAATAAAAGTGATAAGTATGAGTCAAAGGAGTATATAGCTAAATGTCTTTATAATTCTATACACCAAACAATCCCAAATGAGCTAGAAAGCAGATTCCTCACCCTTCATCAACTGCATTAAGTATGTCCCTGAAGTTCCTACAAACAAAACAGTAAATCAAGGTATATATGTGTATATTCTGCTTCCCTTTGTAGCCTTTAAAAGAAAAGGGAAGATGTTTTCATTTCAAAAGACTCAGTGCCCAGCCAAAAGTCACACAAAACCATAGCATGTACAAGGATCATTTCACCTATCGAGCCTACAAAATCTATTTGGCTTCAAAAGACACTGGACATTAGTTGAAACTAGCTGAGGCATAGGGAGAATCTGACTAACTTAATGCATGTCTAATGGAGGAAAATAAACAAATAAACATTTCAAACCCTCACATTGGAAAGAGCTACTGAAGCTGGCCATGTAGTAAATGTTTCTGTTACTTTTGTTTTATAATATCTTTGTGCAAAACCATACTCTGCAGGATGTGTCCTTGCTTATAAATAAGTGGAATATTTTTGTTACTTGTCCTGCTACTCTTTTTTCTCCTCATAAAGAGAAGAAAGCTTCACTTCTAATCCTGAATGTCTTTAATAACTTAGAAGTTGACTATTCCAATAATGCATGTACATTTCCATGTGCTGTTATCTTGAGGACAGTAAATGAAATTTAAATTCCATTTCTATCCAAGAGAATGTTGTTTCTCCATTTTGCAATTGAAAATGGGAGAAACACACAAATAACATGAGTCTGTTGGGATACAATATATCTAACACCATCACCAACACCAGAAACTAAAACAAAAGCTTATATTAAGCAACTAGTATAATCTTGGCTTTATCCTAAATACTGAAGATAAACGAAAGCAAAAATATAGTACCTGTCCTCGTAGAGTTCATTTTCTAATGGTGGAAACAACATTCAAGCAATCATATACATATGTTATATGTATACACATACATATATGTGTATATAGTTACATATTAGATTATTAGATAATATTAGACAGAAGATAATTTCAGAGCGAGGGCATACTTGCAGAAGATGAAACTTGAATGAACTCAGAGTGTCCACAGAAACACTTAAAAACTTTCTAGTTGGCTTTGGTTCCAAACTGGCTCACTTCTGTTTGAACTCAGAGGCATGATGCAACATAGAAAAGTGGTCATGAAGAGGATAAAAAGGGAAAAAAAGGACTAAAAGGCAGTGAAAAGGTCACAAAAGAATGAGTCTATATCCATTTATGTGTCTGATTTCTAAGTTCCAAGACTGGATAAGCAGCAGTTGTATAGCAACATATAATCTTCTTGCCAGGGAGTCCCTATAGCTGGGTGAGCAATCATTCTCATCTGGTCTATCAGAGCTGAGTCAGCACAGTGTGGTGACTAGTCTGTAAGAGGAGTCAATGCTTTCAGTTGGGTGGAGAAACTCAGCTTCTAACCCAGTTCTGAATTGTTGTCAAATTAACCAGGATTATTATCTGCAAAGCTGGTCCCTTGCTACCCTAAAAAAGTATTGCGAGTGACTGCTATCTCTACCTCCTTGACCCCTTATTCATAGTGTTGGAAAAAGGTAGTTATCAAGACAATAACCTTGATTTTTCCCTCTGCATTTTAAGTTCTAGTGAGCTCTTGGGGGCTGATATTGACTTGCACTGGACTTTCAATTCCCAAAACTATCAATTCTTTTTCACACAAAATATTTTGCAGACACTTCTCCCCATCTTATACTTGTGAACTCAATTTTCTATATTTAATTTCATCTTATTATATTGGGTCTCTTGCTTCAATCTGCTGAGTGTTTTGCATCCTGATTGTCAACTAGCATGTTAACTCTTCTTTACAATGTTTAATTGCTTTAATTGTGTTCACTGCATCCACAGTAATAAAATGTATTTGATCACATTTCTGAGTTGACAGTAGAATTAGTATTTGACAGCACAGTAATAACAATATTCAGTCAAAGTCACAGTGGAATCATTTCCATTATGTTATAGAAGTTAAATGTTTGAAATGTTTGCTTTGGCATGTTTTACTGTTCCTTCTTTTCATTTGATGGTCTTTATGGTTCCCTTCCAGTCTGCTTCAAGGATTTGAAATAGTGTAAAAAAATCTTTTGAGACTGACAAAAGTAAATCTTTCTTTTAAAAAACCTTGTTTTGCCTTAAGGAAAATATCTTTTCCTTTAGTTCCAATATCCTAAGTCATGAACAAAGAAGTAAAAGAACTTGGGAGAAGAAAGCTGCAACAATCATCATGATAAGGGTTTGAAAGATAAAGAGGAAAGATAAAGATAAAGAGGAAAGAAAGATTTTCAGGAATACTATGGAGTATGAAACATCATGTAAATAAAAGTGATTCTAATAAGAAGAATTCATTTACCAAGTATTTATTGAGCTCACCAAAGAAAGCATTAACATAGTTGGAAAAGGACTGAACTGGGAGTCAAGAGACCCAGGATATAGGGCCAGCTTTGACCCTAAAATTTCTTTTTTTTTTCTTTTCTCTCCCCAACCTAGAGATGGTTACCATTATTCAGCAAAGTTCCTGAATGAAAAAAAAATGGGTACTTGATGAACTGAAAGACTTTCAGGCATTTATAACAAAAAGGCAAGAATTCAATGGAAAATTCAATATAAAAGATGCAGAAGAAATATAATAAAATATTAATTGCTAATTATAAGGCACTCATAAAATCAAACTATTTGCTTATTATATATATGAAAATGTTATCAGTATTCTTAAAGTTGTTACCATTACTAAGGTAGTTTGAAAGGAATGTTGGGGCTGAGTTGTGTATGATGGAGTGATTCTAAAAAACAAAATTGAGTAGAGAAAGGTAAAAAAAGGAGCAATTATCTCACAAAAATGGGGTGTGAAAAGAAGAACTAATACAGAGGAAGCAGGTGAGGGTGGAGGGCTAGTAATGTTGGAAACTTACTCTCGTCTGAGTTGAAGAGGAAACAACATGCACATCTGGGAGGGTGTAGAAGTCATATGAACTTGTAGAGAGGTAAGAAAACTGGAGGACAGAGTGGGGCACGGATTTTTAGAAGCATGTATAGATTAAGATTTAGGAGGGTGGGGGAAGAAAATAAGGAGGAGCTCTTTTCTGGGTGGGTAAAATAAGGAATAGGAGGATCAGGGGAGGAGATAAGGAAATAAGGATAGGGTAAAAAGAGAGGCTGAGAAGGAAAATAGTGATTTCCAATGCAATGCTGAGTAGTGTTGGTGAATGTGGGCATCCTTCTTTCATGCCTGATCTTGCCGGGGGAAGGTGGTAGGGCCACTAGCTTCTCCCCATTGCAGGTGGTGTTGCTGATGGTTTTGAATTGGTGCTTTTGGCCAATTTGGTCAATGTATACCAATTTATACCAACACTAATTCATTGTTGGTATAATTGTGAACTGATCCAATCATTTTGCAAAGCAATCTGGAATTATGCCCAAAGAGTTATGAAACTGCCTATACCCTTTGACCCAGCAATACCACAACTAGGTCTATTTTCAAAGATGATTATATAAAAAGGGAAAGAATGTATATGTTCTAAAACTTGTTTATAGAAGCTCTCTTTGTAGTGGCAAAGAATTGTAAATTTCAAGGATGCCCATCAATTGGGTAATGGCTGAAAAAGTTGTGGCATATGATTGTGATCACATAAGAAATGGTGAGCACAATGATCTTAGGGAAAAACATGGAAAGACTTGCACAAAATAATGAAGAACAAAAAGAGCAGAGCCAAGAGAACACTGTATACAGTAACAGCAATATATTTTAAGAATGACTTTTGGCAAATGTATGT
Organism: Phalanger gymnotis; assembly: GCA_028646595.1. Classification (NCBI taxonomy): domain Eukaryota; kingdom Metazoa; phylum Chordata; class Mammalia; order Diprotodontia; family Phalangeridae; genus Phalanger; species Phalanger gymnotis. The sequence continues at coordinate 485,948,635 of CM053622.1, forward strand.
TTTTTTTTATTTTTATGAGTGTGGTAAGCTGAATAAAACTGTCCCAGCCCTCAAGTAACTCCCCAACACTCAAGTAATTATTTGTCTTAATAGATCACTTTTATACCCAAAATATTTCTATATTTTTTCTTATATCATCCTCAAAATAGCCATAATTTATGTGTGTAAAATTAAAAATTTAAGGAACTGTATCACACTGTCCAATTGATACTTTGAAATTTTACTTGTGTTACCCAAGGTCACCCAGAAAATTGACAACAGAGCTAGAACTATAACCCATTTCAGTTTTTCCTGTGGGCTATGAAGAAGGAAGGAAACCAACATTTATTAAGCATCTACCATGTATCAGACTCTATGCTAAGCATTTTAGAAATATTTTCTCATTTGATTCTCTCAATAACTCTGAGATGTAGGTGTTATTATTATCTTCTTTTTATAGTTGAAAAATATGAGATGAGCAGAGGGTTAGTGTTTTGTCGGTGGTCACAGAACTAGTTAGTATCTGAGGCTGGTTTTAAGTTCAGGTTTTCCTGACCCAAGGCCCAATGCCCACTTTCTCCACTGAGCCACCTAGCTGTCTCAGAAGTGGTAAAAGCTAGTGATAATGAGGATATGTTTGAGATGGCTAATACAGTAAAAATCCCTTTATATTAATGGAAATCACATTCCTAGGAAACTATGTGTATAGAATATGTATAAGCATATACTAAAACTTTATGAGAATAATAGGGTTATATTAGTTGCACATATATAAATATACTTTATTCATAATATATGAAACATGTCCTGGTCTGTGGTGACTGGTAGGATTTGTTACTCGGTGTGCTTAAAAATGGCAAATGGCTTTCTTTAAAATCCCAAAGTCTATTTTTAAAGCTAAGCTTCACTTTAACATTTCATGTAAGCTTCCTTTGTGTATTGGATAATATTTTTTTAGGTTTTGTAAATTTGTGTTCAAAAATGAAATGGCTTTTGTGAGCAATGAAGTTTGGTCTAAATTGATAGTTTGATTTGCATATTTCCATGAAGGGGAAAGCTATTGCTGTGGGCTTTTGATTTCAGGCAGGTGCACATCTTTGCTTAAAAATTGGAAGCTGAGAATAGTCCGGGATCTGGAACTTTGAGTGAAAGATAAGTGAAATTTGCTCTTCTGCACATTAAAAATTGCTGCAATGATTTTATGTGAATAGGTGAGACTGTAGTCACAAACCTCATGAAGGTTTATTATAGAGAGGCATTGATTTCTGAAATTACTGTAAAACATAGTGTAGGATGTGCACATCTTACTAACAATTTTCTAAGTATTCGGCCAGTTGTCTGAATCAATGGTAGTATGATTGTAGATAAGTCATCATTGGTGGCTGGGAGGAGCAAGCTTGATGATTTGATTTGGTGGCATAGTAATTGTTTCCAGAGAAAGTCATTAGACATATGAGCTGCTAAAGTCCCAAAGGAGAAGTCCACAGTAGAAATACTTGGAACTAAGGTATGTCTATGGTCTAATGTTCTGATCAGTACTGTCCAAACGAAAAGAAAATGTAAAGAGGAAGTAAGAATATGGCAAATGTTTCCTGTCAGTTTTGAATGGTCTCAAGCCTTTCTCTAAATGTAGGCTAATTGTTTCATTTTAAGGCTAGTTTTCTCACATGGTCCGAAAAAGGATCTTCCATTAAATTTTTAAAAAATGTGTACTAACATAATATCTCTAATCATTTTTTGCTGTATGGGGGAGAGAATTCAGACTGAGGAAATCCAAATCAAGGCTGAAGTTATAGAAAGGAAAGCAGTTTCTTTACCTTGCTTACTCATCCAAAGGAAATATGATTCAATAAAATGTTCGAAAGCCTAATGTAACTCGTTAATTCCTTTAACTTCATTCATTTAGTATTTTTTCTTTATCAACTCATTTCTTTACCAAATTTTTATAAAATATCACCTTCCACAAAGTCCTCCCTCAATGCTTCAATGTGATATAGAAGTGAATCAAGATTCTCTGAGGCTATGTCAATAGATTTCAAGCTGCACTATAGTCTCCCATATTGGAAGAGCACTGAATGTGACTCCAGCAACAGACTAAACCTATTTTTTTTAATAAATTAAATGTTTTTCTGAATTAAACACCTAATAGAACAGAAATTTCCTTATATATGGTAGAACAGAAAAAAAGGATTATACAAGAAACTGTAAAGCACTATTAGGTGTAGCTTACTTTTTGAGTATATTATAACTTTATCTCATAGCTTTTGAAGCTATCCCCCTTGTGTGTTCTTCTTTATGGTTTTTCATTTGTTCTTTTCTGAGCTTGTTTTATGAGGACCTACTGAGCTAACTTTGGAGTGGTAAATCACCAATTGGCTGCCATCTGATTATTTTATTTTATTATTTAATTTAATTTTGCATGGAAACCTGTAAGTCAAAGAAAAAACAATAATAAAGAAGGCCTTCACCTCTATGTGGCCCTTAATGGTCATCTAGTGATTGTAGTAAATAGCATAAAAGGGGGCATAGAGTACTAAGAATCATTCAGCTTTTAGGCTAACAGTTTTTAATTTGACTCTTAATGCTTTAAATAAGAGATAAGCTTATTTCAATGACCAATGAAAGGACATATTGCTGGAGAAACTGAATCATATCAATATTGACATTCTGAATATAAACAAATTCAGGAGAAAGAAGGAAGATATACCTAAATTTTGGTTAATTGGTTGTTGCTCTTTATTTTCATAGGACCAAAATGACATTACTATGTTAGAGTCAATGCATAATATGTGCAGCTATGGATGATCAAACCAATACAAGCTGAGAAGACTCTACCACAGATTGAGAACAAATAGTCCATATGAACATTAGGAGTGGAAATGTCTCTAAATTTACTCATCTGATGTTTCTTTTGACCTACAACAATTCTGCTTTGCTCACAGAGCAAAGCACCTTCTTTGATGTGGGCATGCTATGCTGGGTGGTCCTGGGCCAGTGTCTCCCATGTCTCAAAATCAATTCCAAAGTTCTTCAGAGAGACCTTGAGAGTGTCCTTGTATTACATCTTCTGACCTCCATGTGTGCACTTGCCTTGTGTAAGTTCTTTGTAAAACAGTCTTTTAGGTAAATGTATATTTGACATTTAAACAACATGGGTAGTCCATCAGAGTTGCTCTCTCTGCACCAGAGTTTAGATGTTTGTCATTTCAACTCAAGAAAGGACCTCAGTGTCTGGTACCTTAGGTTGCCAGGTGATCTTCAGATTCTACATAAAACAATTCTAATGGAAGCTATTCAATTTCCTGTCATGGCACTGGTAGACTGTCTAGGTTCCACAGGCATATAGCAATGAGGTCAACACAATAGCTCTGTAGACCTTCAATTTGGTAGGCAGTCTAATACCTCTTCTCTCCCACACTTACCATACCTCATAGGTAATCCTTGGAGAGTAAAAGAAAGGAGAGGGAGGAGCTGTGGCTTTTATCATATGCACAACAGTAAGAAGAAAATTATTTCATGTCGTATTTGGTTATCATATGCTACAGTACTAATTATAAGTATTTGCAAAAGAAAAGCTATCATCAAAATAATTGTAGCTTATGTACCAACATTGGATGCTGTAGTAAAGAGGATGAAGTGGTAGAAAGACTTTATGAAGAACTCGATATTTCTCTTAGTTGTCTTTTTTCTGTATTAATGAGGGGATAAACATTTTCCCCATGCCTTTGGTCTTTTCTGTTCCTTCAGAGAACTCCAAATTGAGTCAACATGTACTCTGATTGGTGTCTTTAATTAATAAAAGGGGAAAAGATGAGAAAAATGGGTATAGGAAGAGGGAATAAGATAGACCAAATACTTGTAGGTTACACAGAAGCTTCATACATATTTTCCATGATATGGAAAATAGTTGTTAGGTGCCAGACACAAAGAACACCAAAAAGCAAAATAAGAAATGAAATTGGTTGCTTTATTAATAAGGAATGAATCATTTTAACAGAAAAAAGACTTGCTATTGATGTAGGAATTTTCCCCAAATTAGATATCAGTGTATAGTCAGAACATCAACTCATAGGAACATAAATTGAAATTAATGGAAAAAACAAGTCAAAAAAAGGAAAACAACTATGGCAAATGACTGAAATAACTTAACCCCAAACTATCTAAACAAATAATTGAAAATTAAAATGGGAAATGACATCAACCCCAAATATAATAATTTTATCCACAAGTTAAACCAATGTAAATTAATTGCTGCGGCAAGAAAAGCAACCCAGAAAGTAATTTAATAAGCAAACATGTATCTTATTTGTGAAATACAGACAGCTAATATAGACAAAATAGATAACAATATGAACTCATTTGTAAAATGTTATAAAGAATAATGGATTATCATGAACAATTTGATTTGATAAAGCAGAGTTGAACAGGGGAGGCTAAACCCAGTTGAAGGAAAGTTTTGCAAGAAACACAACTAAGTAGTTATCCCAAAGCTACTTCAATGTGAAAATAAAAGAGAAACATAACAGAAGAAAATCAGAGTATATATTTTACAAATACATTACAACAATTTTTTTCTCTATCAAGATCAGTGGAAACACCAAACCTAGAACTTAAGGTACTGAAGAAAACAAAGATGAGAAAAGCAGCAAGATCGTGTTGCATGTACACAGAGGAATTCTGCACTAGAGGTGCCACAATGTTAAGGGAAAGTATATACAAATTATCTGAAGAAGTGAAAGAAATCAGATGTGTGGAAGAAAAACCTCATCCTTTATTAACCCTCAAATATGAAGCAACTGAACAAATATCAATAACTACAGACCCATGGGCCTACTCTGCTGTCTATACAAAATCTTTGTGACAGGTATAAATCAAAGAAATATATATGAACTAAGAATGACTATGATGAGGATATCAGTAGGGAACAATCAGGCTTTTACAAGCAATGTTTAACAATGGACTATAACTTTACTATATCATATTTAACTGAAAGATGTAGAGAATAGAAGAAAGCACTGTATTTGTTGTTTGTTGATTTGATTCATTAGAGCAAAATTCTTCCTCATAAGCTCTTTTACAACAAAGGACCTCCCATTGAAACATCCCAATCATCCAAGATTCCTTGGAGGATATTCAAGGAATATATTTTAACATAAATATTAAGAGAGACACACAAAAAGGGAGAGTTATGCTTGCCAAAGTTATATGCCCTGTGATGGCGATTTAGCGCAGAGTCCAAGTTAGAGAATGATTCTCATAGATCCTTCAAGTGCTCCTATTAGCAGATAATGTTGTGCTGATTGCCACAAGTATTTGAACCAGAATTGAACAGATGGAAGACAGCAGGCTATATTGCCTTCAGTAAATTGCAAAATTCTTACTTACTCAAGCTTTCCATGAAAGCAAAACCTCATCTTTTCAATTCTAACATTCTACCAATGTTACTATATGGAAATGAATCATGGAATTCAATTCTTTGTGAAGAATTTAAAAATGAATATCACATAGAGGGCAATATAGAGTCATTATGTGGTAGGAGTGAACAGTTTGTGACATAACCAAAGAGGATCTCCAAAGAACGAGAGCAAAAGATGTCATTAAAGAATTGCATGCTGGAAAGCAAATATGGTCTAGTCTCTTGGCCTAGTTCAGGAATGACAAATGTTCCTCTGGTACCCGTGTTATATCAAGAAAAAGCAAAAAAGGCCTACAAGATGTTAGGGAACTTATGGGAAGACACAGACAAGAGTCATGCAGGATGAGCTGGAATGAATAGAGTGTGATCTGTATTTTCAGAAGGAATTTATGAACCAATGAGATCATAGGCCCACACAATAGAGTATTAAGCCCTTTTTCTATGTTGAGCCCATAACTAGATGCTGAGGGATATACAGAATTTAGATAAGACATAGTCCCTAGCCTTTTCCAGCTTATGGGTTATCAATAAACATTAATAATTTCAGGATAGGAAATATTTACACCAATTTTGAGCTTTTTCCCTGTTTTGAATTTTGATCTTTACTTTTACCTTATGCTTTAAAATTATCTCAGTGAATGTCTTGCTAAAATAAGAGTAGAAAAATGCAAAGGCAGAATGGGAAAGATATGGTTAGATTTCTGTCTATTGCTAGCAGTTCCTATTTTAAAAAAGGCTGGGAGTTTAAGAGCTAAAAATCAGTTAACAGTATGAAATAACAGTCAATAAAGTGATATGTTTCACTGAATTAAGACGGGCATAATATTCAGGACAAGGAAGGTGCTAATTTAACTGTTTTGTGACCAAATCAGACATTTTCAGTATTATGCTCTATTCTGGTCAACACACATTAGAAATGACATTGATAAGCTGGACAATATTTTGAAGTGGGTGACCAGAAAGGTAAGGAGCATTGACGTGACATCCAGTTGAAAGTAGTGAAGATACCCAGCCTAGATAGATAAATTTTAAGGAGATAAAATTTAAGGAGACAGTTTAGCCACTTTCAGTATTTGAAGGGTTGTCATATGGAACAGGTATTAGATCTGTTCTTCTTGGCCTCAAAAGGCAGAACTAAGAATAATGGGTGAAATTTGAAGAGAGTTGAATTTAATTTCTGTGGAAAGAAAAAAATTAACAATTAGAGATGTCAAAAACTAAAATTGGCTTCCTCAGGAAATAGTGGATTTCACCCTCATTGGATTTCTTCAGGCAAAGGCTCTGATTACTTGCTGAGTGTGGAGAAGAAAAGATTCTTTTTCAAGTATAAGTTAGATTATGTGTCTTCTGAGGTTCCATCTAGCTCTGAGAATCTGTCAAACATTTCCTGGCACTGTTGGAATAGAACTGCTAAATACATTTGTTTATACGCTTTCCTCTGACAGGATATTGGTTCGCTAGCCACTATTATAACATTTCAGGACACGGGAGACTTCAACGCTAAATATTACTCTTTACAAAAATATACGATCATAATTCTGACATCAGGAAAAAAGATAGGGATTATGCAAAACAGAATAACCAAAGTGACATAGATTGTTCAGATGACATTTTCATTATTATGAAGAATTTAGTATATTTTTTTCATCAGAGATAAAATGATTAAATTAGTGTTTTCAAATCTTAAAATTGGGAAGGACACTCCAACATCTATCTTATCTGATGCATAAATGTCTTGTGCAGCATCCCTAATAAGTGGTTGCCCATCTTCTACTCATAGTTACATAAATTTAGAGCTAGAAGGCAACCATCTATTACAATATCCTTGTTTTACAGATGAGGAAACTGAGGTCCAAACTTTGAAAATTTTCAGAATCACACACATGGATCTCTACAAAATACCTGATGCAGAAAGTGAGACAGAGACTTCACCGAAATAAGGGTTTGTGTCTTATGTATCTCGTTTAGAGGCATCTAATGTTTATTTTATGAATGAATGGAGAGTCCAGTAACTGGGAAATCAACAAGGATTCATTAAGTATCTGTTATATGCCTAACACTTTAAGTACATGCTGCCTTGTTATTTAATTGTTTTATGTTTGAATGATTTATGTCTCCCAAAATGTTGTAAGATCATTGGAAACTTTGTTTTGTAGTTCATTTATATTTTCCCCAGACCAACTAACAAAAAAGCTTAGTATTTCTATAACAGCAATTATCTGTATACAAACACACTTCACCTACTCTTATGCAACTACTTTTTCTGAGAAACTCAAGTTACAAATTAGACTTCTGAAATTCATTCTGTAATTTTTTTACATATGAAAATGCATGCATAAATATTGCATCATTTCCCTTCAGAGAAAATAAGAAATTTGCTGAATAGATAATGGAGTAAATGCAGAAACTCACCCAAGTTTTCCCAAATTCCCCTCCAAACAATTTTAAAGTGATGTACCAAAATGAATTCTGCTGGAGAAGCTAGGTGGTGCAGTGAATAGAGCACCAGCCCTGAAATTAGGAGGACTTGAGTTCAAATCTGACCTCAGACACTTGACACTTACTATCTATGTGATCCTAGGCAAGTCAACCCCAATTTCCTGACAAAAAAATGAACTTTACAGCAGAAAAATCAACAAAAGGGTGGAGTGAAAAAATTTTCTAGACCAAGACAACTTAGATTGATAGGAAAGGTCTGTTTCACTAAGGTGGGATTGTAGTGCATTTCAGTGCAGGTGGCATTTGGGCAAGCCAGCAGTGAGGCCCCATGCCTGGCAGAAGCCAGAAGTGAGGCCCCATGGCCCAGCCACAGCAAACCATCACAGCTCTTGGGGACAACTGAATCATCATCAGCAGCAAGTTCTGCGGCTCTTAGCCCACAGACAGTAAGGGGCTCGAACAATTAGTCAGAAGATTACTAGCACTAAATGCAGGACTTTGTTGCATTGTCTATATGGGAATCAGAGTCACAGGTCCATGTCACAGTCCCAGGGTAAGGAGGAGCATTAGCCCACTAGAATGTATAGTCACAGAGGAGAAGAGATTCTGGTCACAGTTCTAGATCAAAAAGAGTGCTTGTGGTTGCCCACAGACTACAACATTGTCCAGTAGAGCAGTGATCATGCCTCTCCTTATATCATACCATCTTGGAAGAACTGAAAATTTACAGATCCTTAGAATTAGCTCTGAAAACAGAAACATGAAAAACCTGAAGCTGAGATAGTGCCCCCTCCACCCCGGGAGCAGAGCCCAGCTTTAACATAAAGATAAAAATAGACTGGAAAATGAGCAAAATGAGCAAAAAACAAGAAAAGAACCTGACCAGAGTAAGTAACTATGCTGACAAGGAAGATAAAAACACAAAATCAAGAAAGAAGAACATCAAAATGTCTACAATCAAAGCCTCAAAGCCTCAGGCACAGTAAACAATTCCTCAGAGAACTCAAAAAAGTTTTAAAAATCAAATAAAAAAGGTAGGGGAAAAATGGGAAAATAAATAAGAATGACACAAAAGAATAATGAAAAAAGAGTTAACAGCTTGGTAAAGGAAGCAAGAAAAAAAAATGAAAAAAGATGCAGAAAAATTCACTGAGGAACTCCATAAAAGGTAGAATTGGCCAAATGGAAAAGGAGGTACAAAAGGTAATTGAAGAAAATGATTCCTTAAAAAGTAGAATTGGACAAATGATAGCTAATGCCCCCATGAGAATTAAGAAAAAATAAAAACAAAATCAAACGAATGAAAAAAATAGAAGAAAATGTTAAATATCTCATTGAAAAAACAACTGGCCTGGGAAATAGATTGAGGAGACATAATTTAAGAATTATTGAACTATCTGAAAGCCACAATAAAAAAGAGCCTAGATATCATATTTCAAAAATTACCAAGGAAAACTGCACTGATATTCTAGAACCAGTGAAAATAGAAATTGAAAGAATCCACTGATCACCTCTAGAAAGAGATCTCAAAATGAGAACTCCAAGGAATATTAAAGTCAAATTCTATACAGTCATGTGTAGTCTATATAGTCAAATTCTAATGTTCCAAAGTCAAAGATAAAATACTGGAAGCCCCCAGAAAGAAATAATTCTAATATCATGGAGCCACAGTTAGTATAACACAGGATTTAGCAGCTTCTACCTTAAAGGACTGGAGGGCTTAGAATATGATATTCTAGAAAACAAAGGAGCTAGGATTATAATCAAGAATCATCTATTCAGTGAAACTGAGTATAATGCTTTGGGGGGAAATGGACACTTAATGAAATAGGGGACTTTCAAGCATTTCTGATGGAAAGACCAGAGCTAAATAGAAAATCTGATTCTCAAATGATAGTAGAACTCAATAGAAACAGAAAAAGATAAACAGGAAAGAAAATCAAACAGGATTCAGTAAGGTTAAACAGTTTATATTTCTGAGAAGATGACATTTATAACTTAAGAATTTTATCACTTACGGCAGTTAGAAGGAGTGATAGAATTATCTATCTTATCTATAATATATAAACTAAGCAGTGAGAAAGAAGGATGAACTGGGAGAAGCAGAAAGGCAAAACACTTGTTAGGAGGGACAGAGTGAAAGGGAGAGAGTAAAAGAGGGAGAGGGAGAAAGAGAGGGAGGAGACAGAGAGAGGGACAGAGAGAGACAGAGACAGAGAGAGAGAGAGAGAGAGAGAGAGAGAGAGAGAGAGAGAGAGAGAGAAAGAGACAGAGACAGAGAGACAGAGAAAGACAGACAGAGACAGAGAGGATAAAGGGGAAAAATAGGATGGAGGGAAATACAGTTAGTAATCATAACTGAGAATGGGATGAACTCACCCATAAAACAAAAGCAGATAGTGGATTAAAAAACGGATTGATATAATGTCATTTACAAGAAATATGCTTGAAACAGAGAGACACACAGAATTAAAAGTTAGGAATTGGAGCAGAACCTATTGTGCTTCAGCTGAAGTAAAAAAAAAAATCAGGGGTAGTAAACATGATCTCAGAGGAAGCAAAAACAAAAATAGAACTAGTTAAAAGAGATAAGCAAGGAAACTACATTTTGCTGAAAGGTACAATAGATGAGGGGGCCATCTCCAGTCATCCTTCTTTGTATCTTGCTACTCAACCCAAATGGCTCCTGAGGAGCCTGTGACTTTGCACAGCCTTGCACATGCCAATTCATTTGCATGTCATGGCATCGCCTCTCTGAAGTCATGGTCCTCTTCGAGAACTAAGGACAAACTACAATTATAGATGGTGAAATCATGTAATACTAAACATTTATGCACTCAGTGCTATAGCACCTAAGTTTTTAAAGAAGAAGTTAAATGAGTTAGAGGATGACATAGTAAAATTGTACTAGTGGGGGACTTCAACTTTTCCCTTTTATGGAAAAGGTCTCAGTTCCTTGGGTGAAGTAGAACACTGTATTTTGAGTAAGAACCTTGGATTTCAAATCCTGGCTCTGACCATTATCACCTGGGAGTAGATCGGCAATACTCTCTGGAACTGAGTTTCCTAATCCATATAATGAAAGTTATACTAGATTCTCTCTGAGGTCCTTTACAGCTCTAAATACATGAAATCATAAGAAATATAATTATGTTAAAGCCCATCAGACTCTTAGCAAAACGTGTAAGCTTAGATTACATACCTGATACTGAATACAGAAACTTTTACAAGAGCAATTATGTAGTAATATTGTTTTGTTCCTTAATTTCTTTTCTGTCATAGGAAGATAATTTTAATTAGGGTATCAATTTACTTAGAGATTCTGAGATTATAATAAAAATGGCTAACATTTATACAAAGCCCTTTAATGTTTACAAAGCATTTTACATATTGTCTCACTTTCATTTCCATGTAACCCTCTTATTATCCCTGTTTTATGGATGAGGAAACTGAGGTAGGCAAAGGTTGAATGCCCAGAAGATAGCAAGTATGAGAAAGACAGGATTCCTACCTAGCCCTTCCTGACTCTAAGTGCAGGGGCCTATCCACTGTGCCACCCATCTGCTTCTGTAATTCCATGTTGGTAGATTTTACATATCACTGAGCTACAGGTAATTTTTCAAGGTACTATGACTTCTGAGCAGTTGTACTAATCGAAGATATTGGAGGTTGGAGGATAGAGAGGAGATTAATTCTTGGGGAAAGAGTTCCATGATGCCATGATCCTTTTGACCTGCAAGTTATTTTTAAACATATATGTAACTTAATATTAAGCCTAATGAAGTAAGTGGCCTTAAAATTAATTTCTGTTCATACCACTGTTACCAAACATGAGAAATCCTGAACAGATCATCCACATAAATAATTCTTTTGGAGTCTAAAATGTGCAAGGAATAATCAGCCCAGTAAAGGTGAAAAAACAAATTAGGTTGTTACACATATGAATCTGTTATTGTTCAGTAAGGTTCAACTCTTTGTGATCTGCTATTCATGAGATTTTTTGGCTATGATACTGGAGTGGTTTGCCATTTCTTTCTCAAGTGTTATGCAAGCAGGAGTTAAGTGACTTGCCCTGGGTCACACAGCTAGTGAGTGTCTGAGGTGATATTAGAACTCGGTTCTTTCTGATTCTAGGTCCAGTGCTCTATTCACTCCTTTACCTAGCTGCCCACATATAAATATAATATAGTTTGTGTGTATAATGGATAGGGTGCTGGATTTGGAATAAGACATGGGTTTGATTCCTGCCTCAGATGCTTATGAGCTCTATAACCCTGAACAAGTCACTTAACCCCTCTCTGCCTCAGTTTCTTTATCTGTAATAAGAAGCAAGTAAGCTGAATGGTCTGTAAGCTCTCTTCCCAAATGAGTAACAATTTATTATTGATGCCTTTACATTTCAAAGAGCTATCTTTTTTTAACAAAGACTAAAAAAAGAAAAAAAAAGCAGTTTACCAAAACTAATCAACTTGTCAACCAAATCTGACAGCTTATGTAATGATGTATATCCATAGTCTCCCACCTCTGCAGAGAAAAGGTGGAGGAACATTTTGCAGCTGATTAATTTGATAAGCATACTGAGGTGGGAGGAATTGCAAAGCAAAATGATTCCAGAAATTTTTTTAAATCTAAGAAAAAATAGTTTTATTTAATAAAATATAACAGAGTTGAAATGTTTCAACTTGTATTAAATGTCTCCTGAATACTTAGCCTTGTACTAGGCCCTAGAAGAGATGGAGAACATAAAAAAGATAAACTCCCTGCTTCCATGGGAGTTGTATATATGAGAACTGACTGAATCAATCAATCAGTGATCCCAACCCACTTAACACAACCAACAAGACACTTTACCCAGGCATGCCCATCAATTGGAAAATGGCTGAATAAGTTGTGTTATATGATTATGATGAAATACCACTGTGGTGTAAGAAAAAAATGAGCTCAGTGATCTTAGAAAAACGTGGAAAGAAGTGCACAAAACAATGAAGAACAAAATGAGTAAAACCAATAGAATATTGTATACAATAACAGTAGTATTGTTTTAAGAATGACTGAATCAATAAGTTATTTTGACTATTGCAAATACCCAAATTAGCTATAAAGGATATGTGAAGAAAACACCATCTGCATTCAGAGAAAGAACTGATAAATAAAAGTATGTATAGAATAATTTTACATCTACATACCTTTTGGTGTCTAATGATAGCCATCTCTAAGGTGCGTAGAGCAGAAGAAAAAAAGGGGAACAGGGAAATTTATATGATAATTTTGTTGTATATTTCAAAGGAATAGCAAGTTGTACATAGTAAATTTGTGATTTTACGCACAATCATCTTTTTATTGTACTACATTATGGAAATTCTTGTTTAATTCCATAAATTTAAAAAAATTAACAAATTAATCTAAAAATAAAAAAAAGATACTTTATCCTGAGACCTTTATCAGGTGAGAATACAACCATTGAATCTGTTAATCAAAAGCATTTCAACCAAATGTGGAAAAGACCTAAGGCAATTGAAAGGAGTAAAATTTATTTTTAAAAAATAAAATGACATTACATAAGAAGTGTAGTAGTCGTTGCTGAAGAGATTCAATGTTCTTTCATGCTTCTTTAAAATAGTAAGCCATTTTGGAACTTAGACAATCCAGTGCCTGGCCATTTCACTGGTGGATTCTAGCCAAATTCCTGGGCAGCTAGGTGGTGCAGTGGATAGAGCGCTGGTCCAAGAGTCAAAAAGACCTGAGTTCAAATGTGGCCTCAGATATTTACTATCTGCGTGACCCTGGGCAAGTCACTTAACCCTGTCTGCCTTAGTGTCATCACCTCTAAAATGAGCTAGAGAGAAGGAAATGACAAAGCCCTCCAGTATCACAACCAAGAAAACCCCAAATGGAGTCACAGAAAGTCAGACATGACAGAAAAATGACCGAACAGCAACAAGCCAAGCCCCTAAAAAGGAATCTTTGGGGAGGGGGAAGGAAAAGAGCTTTCTTTTCTTCCTCCAAAATGTGTTCAGTGGATGACCTTGTGAACTTTAAAAAACTAGAAGACTTTTGACTTTCCATGGGCATTGTATCAATGTCCACAGAATAGCTGGTGGATCTATCTAAATTAGGAGCCAAAGATGAACTAGATGCTCTGAGGAGAAGTAGCTTTATTTAGTACATTATGCTGAAGCAAGCAGAACATTACACAGTACCTAAGGGGAATTAGGTCACTCATCACTCTTCCCCCCATGAAAGGTAAAGAAAAGACTTCCAGGAGATTTGAATTACTCCCTTTGCAATATGTGTTCTGTACCCTTGAAGCCTTTCTTATATATTTGTGAGACAGTATGTGTGCCCTGTTTTTAAAACCAACTGTTCTCACTAGACCTTGGTTTCTTACTAGTTTATAAAAGCTAATCAAATCTGGCTGACTAATTGATACCAATTGCTAATCCATTGGGGAAGCATACCAATGGGGGCTAATAAGTTGTAGTATTAGATAAACCACATACCCAACTGCTCTGGATTCTTCCTACAACCTGGAGAAGTAGTAGGCATCATCTGGGGACTTAACCTGCCAGTTAGATAAGAGTGAGCTGCAAATTGGGTGCTACACAGTCTGTTAGGGGATGCAACACCAAACAAGGTAGCTATGATGGAAAAATACTAAAAATGAGCATGTGACCGAGGTGCTAAGAAAGCATTGTGTGAAATCTAAGTTTATTTCTCTGTAAAATGAGAAGGCTGAACTAGTCGGCTTCTGAGGTTCTTTTTAGTTCTAGATCTATGTGCCTATGTATGAACTAATAATGGGAAAATTATTGACAAGGGGAAGCTTCATAAAGGATGATGCATTTGAGATGAGACTTAAATGATATGAATATAATGTTGTGTATGCTCTAAATATTTTATTTGCAATTTAATATTTATCCACGGTTTATTCTTAGACAAAATAGCTAAGAATTTTGCTGAATTTTGGAAAATTATTACTACTCCACATTTTTTTTTTTGTATAAGTGATGCTTGCTTGCTCAGGGGGCTTTACTTGGCCTCCCTTTATCACCTTTTAAAAATAGAAAAAAGACCTTTAAAACTTAACACTCTCATTTTTAAAGTAGGGAGGTTACGTACTGTAAATAGGCCAAAGGCATTATTTTCACAAAAAGGAGTTTGGATAAAGAGAAGCTTTTATTCTTTTACTTTATAAAAAATTACCAGTTAGTCAACAGACTTTTTCCAGACAGCCTCTAAAAATGCTCTGTAAAGAAAGACATGATAACAATAAAGAAGAAAATTAGTAATGCAAAGGCAAAATGATGATTGATTGGAAAAGACCAGAGTAACATGTGCAAATAAAGTAACCTATGTGCAAATAAAGAAAAATATAGACTGTCAAAAGTATTCATTGGACTTTGAGAAAATCTTGCGTTTCATTCATTGGAGGGAATATATTAGCTTTTAACATATTTTGTGTCCTTGACACATTTTTTTCCCTTACCATGTATGTGGGTGTATTTCTGCAAGGTGAGTGAATATAATGTTGATTATTACTTGAGGTAAGGGCCAGACCTATGAAAAAATTGTAAAGTAGGCAAAATTAATCTTTGGTGACCCCTGAATGTCCTCTTTTAGTGCTCCTATCTTGCCTTTTTCTCCCCTGAATAAAAATTGCTTCTATCTGATTCCCCACTGTTTAAGGGCTCCATTCTCCGGTAACGGAATAATCGGTCACAATGGGTGATGATGTTACTTCTCTACAGCATCATATTTTCTCTGGTTAGACCACCTTTGGAGTACAATGTTTTGGGTGAGAATACTTTGATTCAACTCATAGATCTGCTACTGCCTCACTAAATGTCCTTGGGTAACTACGAGTCTCAGTTTGCTCGTTTATAAAATGGTAATAATGTTGTTTTTTTTTTATGACCCATGTCACAGGGTTGTTGAGAGAGAATTACTTTGTAAAATTATTTGCATTATATAAACACAAGGCATTATCACTCAATTCCATTAAGAATAATAAAAACTAACATATATAGCCAAGAAGTATATCCATAGTAGTGATTGAACTTGATGCCATGTTGTATAGCTGAAGAAATAAGACGTGTCTAGCCTTCTTGGAGGCAATATTTTAGCTCTGATGATGCATCCTAGTGGGCTAAGTGCAAACATATTTAGTGGGGGTGAGTCTTCTAGGATCTTCAAATACCATTAAGTAGGTAGGTAAGCACCAGTTCTACCTCCAGATAAAGCCAATTCATTGTGTCTCAAAGGAATTTCTTCTGCACATTTTGTTTCTGTTCAATTCAGTTTGATTCACTTACATGTCAATGGAGAGAGTGCATAGTAGTGGTCATCCTTCTTGTCGTTAATTCAAATTGGGGTGTTTATGCTAAAGGTTAGTCACTTTGAGCAATTGTTCTTTTTGGTTCTGCAGTGCTACAGAGCACAGGAGGTAGGGTGATTTGTGTGAAGAGTTAGGGGCTCCACATGAACCTTATGTGATGTAGAAGCCAGATTCTGATACCATCTTAACTTACATTAGAACTATTAACTAGAAGAGGTTAATGTAGAGCTTCGTCCCAGGAAAGTAGCATCTCAGAGAATGCTTCTTTCCTAAAACAGATACATTCAGTGGTGTGGAGCTAATGGAAGGTGGTGAGCTATAGAAGATGTTGTAGCCTGCCCTGCTCCCTCCTTTAACAAGGTTGTGGATTCTATCAACATAAATCTACTACCTTGAGTCCAGCCACTCCTACAAGTACAAAGGCACCCATGTAAGGCAAATTGTACAGCAAGTGTCTGTCATAGAGACCCATAGCATGTAGGATGCCGAGGAGCAATGGTGTAAGTAGTGGTGACAGCAATATGGTTTGGACCAAAGGGTACATTAAGTTCACTATCTACCCCCACTCCACCTCTGTGTTGGAATGACTGAACTTGAGGGAAGTAGACTTCCTACATAATTCCTATCTAGGGATTTCCACCGCCAGCAGCAATGGTGATGTATGCCAAGGGTTCTGTCCCTTACATCTCCTCCTGTTCTTTCCTTCCTCCTAACTGATTTCTGAATTTTTCCCAGGTACCTGAATTTCCAATGACAAACTGGATTTCATCTTAAAACTTTTCCTTTCTTGAACCTTTCATCTTCTTGAACTCACTGAGATGTGCTGAACTCCCTCCTGGTGACACAGCTTCTCTGGCTACCCTTTCCAGCAATAGGTGCACATTTACTTATACCCTTAACTTACTGGATACGATAGGGGAGTTTTATTGCTCCTCTCTCCCCACTGCAACTTCCAGGCTCTCCCTTCACCACTATTACTCAGCAACCTCTCCTCCTTAAAGATTCATATAATATACATTCATCACTCAATCTGAAGTCTGGTTGTTGTCTATATACGTACAGGACACTCTCCTTCCTTCCTCAATGAGTTTAGTTGCTTCTTCACAGTCATTCATGTCCAATTCCTGCCTTCCTTCTAGGGGATTTCAACAATCATATTCACACTCCCTCTAATCCCCCAAGATCCCAATTCCTCAACTTATGTATTTCCCATGGCCTGCTCCATCCTACCATAGTTATGTACACAGATGGTTATACCTTTGATCTTTCCATTATCCAGAAGTGTTCCAAATGCATGTTCAAACTCCCCTCTCTGATCACAACCTATTAGCAATCAATTTCTCCATTTGTCTTGCTACTCTAAATCCTGTTCTTCATCCTCTGCCTGAGCTCCAATCCCTAGACCCCTCACTCCCTTCCCAAGCCATCAACTATGTGATCAGCTCTCCCTTTCCTAGCTTTACCTTTTGCTAAACTAATTCAGTTCTATGATGACTTCTCTTGAGTCCCTCGCTAAGTTATCCTATCTCCTATCTCACCTTGCCCAGCATCAGCCTCGGATCATATCCACCATCCAGTGACTTTCCTTGTACTCATATCCTGTTTAATGATTATGAAGAGAATCACAAAATCAAGCTCAATGGGTTCATTACAGTTTTATGCTACATAATCTCAATCGGCCCCTCACCACATCAAGGCAATTCTTTTAGATTCCCCTGATCAATTGACCATTGAACTCACCAAAGAGGCTTCTTCTGAACATTTCAGCCCATGACACCCAGCTTCTCCTTTCTAACTGAGAACTTTAGTTTATATTTCACTGAAAAAAAAATGAGGCCTTTCTCAGAGATTTCCCCAATCTCCCCTGTTCCTGATTTCTCATTGCTCATATGGCTTCTGTGACAATCTCCTCCACTCGTTTCACATGAAGAGTTAGTCCTTCTCCTTGTCAAGGCAAACTCTCTAAGTGTACAAATTAATCCATTCCATCTCATCTTCTCTAGAACATTGCCCTTTCTATCATCCCTACTGCAGTAGCAATTTAGATTTGAAGATCTTTCCCACCCATTGATAGGCCACGTGACCTGCTTATGTCACAGGAAGCATAAGTCACATGTGGTGGGAGGAGCTTCCTGACAGGAAAAGGAAGTTATGTCACAGGAAATGGAGAGAGAGAGGGGGAGAGAGAGAGAGAGAGAGAGAGCGCAGTTATGGCTGCTAATGGCTGCCCTTGTGATGGTTAGAACTGAACAGGCTGACTTAACTGTACTGCGAGTTTGTTTGGGGGAAGACCCCAGCAGGGAGTTGGAGAGGTTTTGGGATATCGAGGCTCTATGTTGTGATATGGTGTTTTGGGTTCCTTCCTGTTATGATGAAGTGGGTTAACTGGCTGTGGGAAATGAACATTTGGTTATAGGATGTGGTTCTCTGGTGTCTGAATAAATGTTAGACTTTTTCTACTTTATGGAGAGTCTCTCATACTTTGATACAGAACTACATAGGCATGCATTTTGACAATTATCATCTACATTGTTATTATTGCCTTACTGATACACCTCCTCTCTTACTAATGGTCGATCTTCTCCCCTCCCCTACCTACTGGTTGCTTCCCTATTGCCTGCAAACAAGCCTGTTTTCCCCATACTCAAAAACTGGTCACTTGATTTCCATTTCCACTGGCTATTACACCACATCTCTCCTCATGTTAAATGCCTTGAGTATTCCTCCACTTCCTTTCCATTAAGCCTCTTCTTAACTCTGCAAATACTTTTATTCATGCAGGCAGAAGCAGATAGTGAGTAACTGTGGAGACTGCACTTTTGTTTGAAGGGGTCAGATGCTGGAATGCAGAGTTAAACTCCTTAAGAGGGCCTCCACTTCCTTTCTATTCAGTCTCTTCTTAATTCTGCATTCCAGCATCGGACTTCATCCTTCAAACAAAAGTGCAGTCTCCAAAGTTACTCACTATCTGCTTATGCCTGCGTTAATAAAAGTTTTTGTTGCTCAGTCATTTCCCATTCTTTGTGATCCCGTTTGGGGTTTTCTTGGCAAAGATACTGGAACAGTTTGTCATTTCCTTCTCCAGCTCTTTTACAGATGAGGAACTGAGGCAAAGAGGGTTAAGTGACTTGTCCAGGGGGCAGTTAAGTGGTGCAGGAAGTGGAGCCCTGGAGTCAGGAGGACTTGAGTTCAAATTTGTTCTAAGACACTTGACACATTTACTAGATGTGTGACTTTGGGCAAGTCACTTAACCCTAATTGCCCTGCCTTCCCCCCTCTAAAAAAAGTGACTTGCCCAGGGGCAAGCAAACATCTGAGGCCAGATTTTATCTCAGGAAGATGATCCTTCATGACTTTGGGGCCAGTCCTCTATCCACTATGCCATCTAGCTGCACTAGTATAGTATAGATCAAAGGGAGGTGATAATCCAGAAATTTTGTGTGTTGCTGCAACCCCACCTGGAGTAATGTGTCTAGTAGATCTTCTACTAGGAGCATTGCTAGAGTAGGATATGACTAAAGGAAGGAAGTAAGGTCTGGGAGGAGACGTGAAAGCATGTCACCCTAGGAATGGCTGAAGGTACCTGAGATGATTAACCTAGAAAAGAAAAGAGAAGAATTAGGGGGCAGGTTGAGAGATGTCTCCAGATACTTGACAGGCTAGAAAAAGGAAGAGTCATTTAATCAAGTCAACAAGCATTTATTAGGTACCTAATATGTTAATCAGCAACTATGTAAGCACTGTAGATGCAGAAAGATAGAAACATTTCCAGTCCTCAGGGAGCCCATGGTCTAACATTAGTTATTTTGCATCGATCCTGAGAACAAGAAAAAGAATTCATGCAGTTGAATGTTATTATAAGATCGATTTTACCTCAATAAAAGCAAAAACATTATGACAATTAGAACTGTTCAGAAGAGGAATGAGTTGCTTTAGTAGGCAGATCAGATAGATACTTCTAGAAACTTCCCCTTAATGAAGTTAAATGACCTGGGAGCATCCCTTGCAATTCAAGAATTCTATAATTCCAGTTTTAAGTGGGAATTTTGAAGCTGCCATCTCAATATCATCTCTAAAGAATAACATACAGCGATTTATCTCAAACCAGTGCATTCTACCTGTGAACATTTAAAAAAAATTTCACATGGATAACTGTTATTGTGCTCTCTCCTCATTGACTGTCTTCTATTTCCATTTCTGATCTCCTACTTAATTACGATTGTTTTCTTTTCCAGAGATCTTTTTTGGAGTACATCTGACAAAGGTCAATTGAGTAGTGGCTGTAATTCTTGTTTGGAAAAATAATAAAAGGTCATTTTTATTCATCCTCCCATTAGAGATTCAGTCCTTTGGCCCATTTGTGTTACCTCTCCACTTTGAGTAGCAACGACAATTGTACTGACCAAAGAACCCAACCACCACCAAAATAAACCTACTCATGAATTTTGCTCTTTTTATTTTTGTACTGAGAGAGACACTTTTAAGTCAAGTATATATAGTGCCAAATATAGAATATTCTGCTTTATGACTCTCTCTGAGCCTGTACATTTTTACACAAATGAATGTGAATGCTTAAAATAAAATAAAAACCCACCTGTTCTTGTTATATTATGTCCTGATCATAGGATCTTTAAGTGTCACAGATTTAAACTGAATTCAGACTTAACTGAATATGTTTAAGTCACCTTGAGTTATCTAAAAAGCACCCTGAAAGTGCTGTCATATGGACATAATGAAAAAAGACTTTGAAGAACAGGATAAGTGTATTTAAGTATTTGAGGTAATTTGCTTGCTCAGGTTTACTTGACTACAAGTTCAGAGCTCTATGTACTATTCAATCTACCATAATGAAACCAGGCTGCTATAAAGTTAATCCATTTCAGGTTATATGTGTCTATATCTCACCCTAAAGCAGCTTATTTCTTTTATACCTGTGTAGCATACATAAGGACATATACACTATAGTCTTTTACGGATGTCTCACAAGGCTGTCCAAAGGAAGGAAAACTCTAGAAGTGGGGTGAGGAACCTGCAGCCTTGAGGCCACATGTGGCCTTCTAGGTCCTTGGGTGGCCTTTTGACTGAGTCCAAGATTTACAGACCAAATCCTTTTATTAAGGGGATTTGTTCTGTGAAGTTTGGATTCTGTCAAAGGGCCACTACGTGTGACCTTAAGCCTGCAGGTTCCCCACTCCTTCTCTAGAAGGTCCTAAAAAGCTAGAAAGGCCTCAATTATTAGTCCCATGTTGGACTGTGTTCCTATCTTGAGAGAACTAAGTCAGAAGCATTTAGCATGATTTGATAAATCTATTTCTTACCTTTTTGGATCTTTACAGTCAGAATAACTCAAAGTAGAAATGAAACCCACATGGTTATATCTTGTCTATGGGGCAGTATATTTAAGAACTTGGTGCTATTCAAGTTTTTCTTTTCCTCTTCTATGAGATTGGATGGAGGACATCAGCATCAAGAGACTTTTGTCCCTAGGTGCTAACAATTTTATGGGCAAGAGGTTCTGCAATTGTGTTTCCCAGGCTATTCTTTGTGATAATCCCTCAAAATCTACACTCATGTGAAGGCTTACCTTTGTCCTGAGTTCCAGACCAACATTTCCAACTATCTTTCTCTTCCAGGATGTCTAGAAAATGCCTTACCATCACTTCAAACAAAACTTGTACCAAGCCAAACATTCCTCCTTCTGACGTCACTATCAGACCTGAGACCAAAAGTCTCTCAGTTCTTTGGTCTCTGCCCCATGTTTAGCTTTCTCTAGACATCTCCTTTGACTGAAAGCTAGCACTTCTGACTACCCCCTTTACAGAAACTGTTTGATTCAATTTTTATAACCTGCCCTATTTGAAATACCCCTCAACTCATGGACTTACTCATACACCTCAATGAGGCTTAACTGAGTGAGTCAAAAGGTATATAATGCATGGTTACTCCCCATTACCACATCCTAGCTGGTGATTTTTGTACTTCTCAGAAACATAATCAAAATCCTCCCCTAATTGTTTCATTCTTTAACCTCATCAAGGTGATGAGGTTCTCCTGATCAATCTTCTAAATTAATAATGGTAACAGCTAACCACATAGCACTTTAATTTGTGCGAAGTAATTTGTATATCTTATCTTTTGATCCTTGTAACAACCATTTGAGATAAGTTCCAGAGGATTATCATTCCCATTCTACAAATGAGAAGACTAAGACTGAGATACATACTGTGATTCACCCAGAATCACACAGCTAGTCAATGTCTGAGATTCAATCCAAGTTCAGGTCTTCCTGACTGGAAATTTAGAATTCTATCTACTATACCTGGAATCATAAGAACTTAAAAGGTACAAAACCAACATTTCACCACAGCACCCCCAAATATATGGAAAGACACTTAGAATGGAGATTTAAGAGAAATTTATGCAATAAGAAAATGGCAGGAATGTAGCAAAACCGGTATTCTTAAATATTTTTGCATCACAATGAACGTATTTGCCAGTCTAGTGAAACCAATAAGATAGGATTCTCAGAATGATGTTTTAAGAGCATAACAAAATACACAGGATTACAAAGGAATTCAATTATATGAAATACAATTATCAATTTTAAAAACAAGCTTATAGACCCCAGGTTAAGGACCTCTGAATTTTGGAAGAATTTGTGAGGGGATGAAAAAGAAAGAGAGAAAGGAAGATACATGTTTAAAGATTTTAGTACCTAACAACTGCCTCCCCTTAGCATTAAGATCTCTGCAGAAATTGTCATATGATCTCTCTGAGAAGTGACTGGATCATAGCTAAGAAACAGTTTGCCTATGGTCTACCAATAAACACTAAATGAATAAACAAATTTGTCATAACTTTTCAGGAGGTGGTAGTCATCAGCTTCTTCTCTACTCCTCTCCTTCATTGTACCTTCCTTTCTCTCTCTTCCCTCTGTCA
Source organism: Phalanger gymnotis (assembly GCA_028646595.1). NCBI lineage: Eukaryota > Metazoa > Chordata > Mammalia > Diprotodontia > Phalangeridae > Phalanger > Phalanger gymnotis. The sequence goes on from CM053622.1 coordinate 485,971,743, forward strand.
TCTCCCCCATACTTGTTCCTCTCTCCTCTTCTTCTCCTTTCTTCCCATTCTCTCTTCCTTTTTCCTTTCCGTTTAATTTTCTCTTGTTGTGTTTTCCCTTTTTTGCTTCTCCCTTATCTTCCTCTTTCCTGTCCTTTCTTTTCCCTATCTTTTCCTCCCAGTTATGTCTGTCTGTCTCTTCTCTTCTTCTCTTTCCATCATTTTCTTTATCTCCTTTTTTCCTCTTCCTTTCCTTTTCCCCTCTCCACAACTTTCCCTCCCTTTTTTATTCACTCTCTGACCTTATGTCCCTCCCATTCATTTTCTCTGCAAATTCCAAGCTTGAAGTTTGCAGAGAGATTGAGATATGCTAGGTAAGCTTGGAAAGTGTTGCTTCCTTAATGTCCAGGGCTCCAAATCCTCCAGCTAAGTTTCTCCTTTGACTTCTTTTTAAAAATGATTTTATTTTTAATTTATGGAATAAAATAAGCATTTCCATAGCATAGTCCAATAAAAAGGATGATTGCACATGGAACTGCAAATCTACTAAGTTTCTACTTGTTATTCCTTTCAAATATACAACAAAATTATCATATAAATTTCTTTTTTTCCCTTTTTTTCTTCCCTCTCCCTTTGCCCCCCACCCTAGAGATGGCTGCCATTAGACATAAATAGGTATACATGTAAAATTATTCTATACACACTTCTGTTTATCAGTTCTTTCCCTAGATGCAGATAGCATCTTTCTTCATATGTCCTTTATAGTTAATTTTGGCATTTATAATAGACAAAATAACTTATTCTCTCAAAGTCATTCTTAAAACAATATTGCTGTTACCGTATATGATGTTCTCTTGGTTCTGCTCATTTTCATTCTTCCTTATGTTGTTTAAGTCCTTCCATGGTTTTTCTAAAATCATTAAGCTCATCATTTTTATAGCATAGCAGTATTCCATCACAATTGTATACCATCCCTTGTTCAGCCATTCACAAACTGATGGGCATCCCCTCAATTTCCAGTTCTTTGCCACCATAAAGAGAGATGCTATAAACATTTTAAAATATAGATTCTTTTCCTTTTTCCCTCATCATAATTGGAAATGACCAATTAGTAGTTTACTCTCTCCTTGAACTTATGTTCCCAATGTTGCCCTAGAACTATAGTCTCAACAGTCCAGGGCTACCTGCCTATAACCCTTAGTACCAGCATAACCTAGATCAACAGCAGAGAGATAAACCACTAAACTTACATTTTTTTAAAGTACGCAAATACTTTCAAATACAAATAATTTTCTAATGTAGATTGTCTTTCCATTCATTTTAAAATGAAAAATATAGCTCAAGAATCTGCCTATCAAAATAAAATGGGAGTGATAGTATTCTAGAGAAAATTTTATCAATGTAATCATGGAGATAAGACATACAATTTTATAATACAATTTTCATCTTTTTCTTTGTCTTGATGTTTTAGGGGGAATTAAAATCTTAGGGAAGGAAAAAAAAGCTTCTTACTTCCCCAGTTCTTTCCCCCTCCCCAACTTGAATAAGGATTTTATGACACTGAAGTTCCAGCTTGATTTTTTCAAAGACATTTAAGGTTAAACTGCACTTGTATATGACATCACTGCTTGTGGATAAATAGCCCACTATCTTCCCTCTGGGAAGTCTCACAATTTTTAGGGCAGTGATAATACTACAGTTACTGAATTATAATCTATCAGAATGTCAACCCCAGCGACCAAATGGAGATGTTGCTCTGCTCTTCAGCGAAGAATCAGCAATGAAATATGATAATAGGCCCTAGTTTTGTGAAAGGACTCATGATATTATAGGCATTGTCACTACCCAGAAAACCAGCTAGGCAAGTATATCTAAATTACTGACATGAACGCTGTGACACATGTGATTCAGGCTCCTCCACCCTCTGCTAGGTACAAGATTCTGAGCTTACATAAACTAGGTACAATTCTGGGGCCCTGATCTTCAAAAATTTCTTCACCCTAGAGTAGAACTTCGATATACTTAGGTTTCCTCAACCTAACAGAAACTTGCTGTTGCAAGGTTCCCAAATCCTACACAGTCAATCAATGTATCATATGAGTTTTGTTATTAACACCAATAGGTGCATTTATATAGGTCTTAAGTGTACAAAGTCCTTCACATATATTATGTCATCTGCAATCATATGTTAAATATGGGATAGCCTTTATTTCATTTACCACAAGATATGCGTAGGAAAGGATTCAACAAAGCCCATGAACAAATATAGAAAAATAAAGAACTCAAATAGACAAGAAGACCCATTAGAATCTATTCAGAAAGTAAATAGTTCAAGGAATGCTGAACAAATACTTGGATTGGACTCAGTTTGGACCATCAGCATCAGAGCAATTCATAGAAATATCAGTGAAAGTTTGCAAGGTCCAGATTTCCTGATCCCTCGAAGCATAGTGTTAGAATGTAAGTTCATTGAAAGTTCGGATTGTTTCATTCTTTGTACTTGTATCTCTAGGTCCTGATAAGGGGTAAGCACTTAATTCATCCATCTGCATAATAGTTCATGGACCAATAAATATAAGAGTAATATCAGGAGAAGGGTATACAATTTGAATCACTTATACTCAAGCCCCATCCAAATTATTAGAAGAATGCTACAACAGTGATTATGATGACGATTGATAATGATGATGGTGGCAGTTGGATCTATCGCTGACTCAATTCTATAGGTATACAGTAGCACCTTAAAAGGTAAAGAGGGATACAGTCAGGAATTTGCTGCTAAATGATGTTTGACAACTGAGGCTCTGGAATATGTGTGTGTGTGTGTGTACATATACATACACATATTGGACCAGAATCTATCTCTTAAGCCTCAGTTCAGTGGTTTTTCTAGTACTCTGTGCTACTCCCAAGGTAATATATATTGTCAGTGAACAATTATTAAATACCTACTATGTACAAGACACACTATAGGTAGAATTAGAGAAATAGGGCTTGCCTTAGAGTAAGGAAGACTCTGGACCTGGTCCTGCCTTTGACATGTACAAGACACATGACCATAAACAAGTCAATTAAAAATTTTTTTTAAATCAATTAACTGCTGAGTGCCTCAGGCAAACCTCTAAACTTATAAATTACAGGAAAGTAGAGAATCTGCCTTTCTATACTGAGAGTTCATACTCATTAGATCCCAGGTCTTGTTGCTCCATTCTTCCAAAAGAATGTGGAAAGCAGAGAGTGAAGGCCTGGGGCAATAACAACCAAATACATGCATGCCTTGCTTTCAAGGAGTTTATAACCTAATGGTTGGAGTAAACTGGAACCAGCTCTAATGGGCTGTAGTTGCTGATTGTTAAACTATTAGTGCAAGCATTTACATCTCAAAAATCAACATATTCTACAAATTGAGACTTGATTTATTCCTTCATGGCTTGTCTAGACTATGTTAATAATTCAAACTAAACTTTAAGAGTTACAAGCCCCTCCCCGCCTCAGTCAGTTGTTAAACAATTACCAGCACCCTACCTCAACTCAGTCCTGGGCCAGCATTTCTCATGCCTCACAATCAGTTCTAAAGCTTTTCAGACCTTGAGAGTAAACAAATACTATGTTACCAGTAGAATGTGATCAGGACCAAAAAAATTCCAAAGAAATTGCTCCAAGAAAACATTAGAGAAATCAATTTTAGCTGGAGAGATCAGCAAGGGTTTTGTGGGAGAGGTAAGACTTGAGCTAGACCTTGGATGAAGAGAATGATTTCAACAGAGATCTATAAGGAATATGTTCTAGGCAGAGAAGATAGCCACAGTGTTCCGTGACACCCTCTACATCATAACTAATACAGTTCTCAAGGATTTGATGTCTCTGATACTCTATTTCTATTGAAAAAGCCTAAGAGGATAATAAGAAGCAGAAAGCATCTCCATTTGAGGGTAGAAACCAAGGCATTATGAGAATGCACTTACTCACCAAATATGACAGTCGAGTATTTGAAAGACTAGAATCTTACCAAAGATACACATTTTTGAGATGCTTAGCAAGAGTTCAGATAAAAATGGGATTTTGAGCTGAAATAGACTTTAGAGGTTTTCTAGTCTATCCTTCCATTTTTCAGATAAAAAGATACATTGAGACTTGGAGGTTAAATAACTTGCCTTGGGCCTAGGAGAATTGGAGTTTGAACTGAAGCCCTCTGAATCCAAATCCCATTATTCATAGATTTAGAGCTAGATGAGATCTAAAGGTCTTTTAATCTAGTTCCCTTATTTTATAGATCAGAGACCTTAGATACCATGACATTCATTCCCCTCATTTTACAAATAAGATGGTAAAAGATTCGCCCAACATCACGTGACTAGTATGTATTGTTAATACATTTTTTAATGGAAATGGGAAGATCTTTCCCATGCGTTGATAGGCCCTTGTGACCTACCCGAGTCACATGAGTCTGTTATATTTTGTGATTCAGAATTACACTGGCATAATTATAGCAGCCACAGCTGCTGTGGGTATCACAGTGGTACTACAGGCATATTTTGAATCCAGGTCATCCAGACTCCAAGTTCAGCAATCTATGCTTTATGCCAGGCTATTTTCCAAAAAAGTGAAATGACTTAACCTGGATCATAGAGATGCTAAATAAGAGTACTGGGATTCAAACCCATGTTTTTTAACTCCAAATCCAGTGCTTTCTATAGTGTACCACACTATAAATCCCATTTATATATTGGAGAGTAGGAAGAATCAGTCTTGGGTATAATGTGTAGCATGGCACATGTTCTAGGTGAGTTTCTCTTGGGGTGTCCACCAGAGAGGTAAAAAGAGCCAGAAGAATTTACTAGAGCTTAATGACCCCAGTACTTCTCTTACAGCAGAGATGTCAAATATATATGTCCTGAGGGCTCCATGTGGCCCTTGATATGAAAATGTATTTGGGAAATATTGAACAAAACAAATAAAAATACAATAAAATATAGACAATGTTATATTTTAAAATTAAGTCGACATGCTGCCTGTAGGAATCTTTATGGACAGTTTGATGAGCCCCCCATTTCTATTTGAGTTTGACACTACTCTGTTAGAGCACTTACACTGATACATTGTGCTTAGGACCAGTCATCTGGCCATGATTGTGAAGAAGGGAATGTGCATGACCTGAGAACACTGGTTGATATAGCACAACCATTGCACCTGTAATGTTGAGGCCTGGATTTTGCTCCCCTTGTGTTAACAGCTTGAATTCACTAATCCAACCGTTGAGACTGATGCTATTTCAGAGTGTAAAACCAGTATGGCCTAGAATTATGGACAGATGTATGCTAGAACTGACTATCTGAATTGTACTGGCTATGTTTCATCCCTAGAGAAAAGCTATGTGGTAGAGGGCTTTGAACATGTAACCTTATCTCTACAGAATGGCTTGAGTTTTCTCTAAAACTACAACAACAATAAATCAGCAAGTAGTCACTGAGTACCTCTTGTTGGGGGAGGAGAAGCAAATAAACAGTTCTATAACCCCTACTATGTTCCAGGCTCTGTGGATTATTATATTATTATATTATGATTATATTATATTATTATATACATTATATATTATTATATATAATATAATATATAAATAATATAAATAATATATAATGTATTATATCTATATATTATATATCATATATCATAAATAATATAGATAATATATAAAACAATAATATATATTATATTATATATTATAATATTATATATAATTACGTTATAATATAACATAACATATATTATAAATATGTCATTTAATAATGTGCCAACACTGTGCTAGGCACTAGGGATATAACAACTTAATAATAACTGTCATTTACATAGCATTTTAAAGTTTGGAAAGCACTTTACATCTACTATCTTGTTCGAGTTACAAATCAGCCCTTTGCAGTAGGTACTATTACTATCTGCATTTTACAGATGAGGAAACTATGGCTAAGAATATGAGTTGCCCAGGGTCACACAGATAGCAAGTGTCTGAGGTGCTAATTCAAATCCAGCTCTTTCTTTATTCTAAATGTAGTATGCTATCTTCTGGGCCAAGCTTCCTCTCAAACAATGGAACGATGATAATTTTTTTCCAAAAATTATTACTTATTTACTATATTCAAAACACTGTGCTAGGTACTAAAGGAAATCGTTTATGATTTGAAGGAAACAACTCATACTTACCTTGTGAGATGAGCAGTGTAAATATTATCTACTCCATTTTATTAATGAGGAAACAGAGGCTCAGAAAGACTAAGTGGTTTGGCTGGGGTGACATAAATTAGTATCAAAGCTGAGACTAAACCCAAACCTCCCGACTCCAAGACTAGCGCTCTTTTCCATTATGCTTCATTATAAAAAGCTAACTTGAATGTATCCCCTGCTTTTTTATTTGTAGGATATTCTACTTCTTGATGACAGGAGAAATTGAAGTAGATTTCCCTTCTGCTAGATGGAAGTCTTCTGGGAAGACATGGACAAGAATCATACAGGAAGTCATAAAGGCAAGCATGGATGGTTTGTGATGTTTATTGGTGGAGTGGATCAGATTGATGCGATCGCAGATCTATTTCAGTATTTGAGTACTCCAAGATTTAACTCTGCAATTAATTTAAAGATATAATTATCAGAACCATCAGAAACACATAGAGACACATCAGAAACACATAAGACATAGCTTTGGACAATCTTATGAGCAGAGGTAGCCTTGGAACTAACATCTTGCTAACTCCCAATCTAACCACAAATCTAAATTGGATATCAACAAGATGAGTGGATAGGGAGGACAGACAGTGGGTGAGTAGGAGATGGGTGGATGAGTGGTTAGGGAAGTCATTGTGTGCTGCTAGTGTGCCTTATAAATGACTTTATTAAAAGCAGACTTCCCAAACCTGCCCCTTGAAGTTTAAGACATTCAAAACATTTCAATCAATCCTAGAGAGCAATGGTGCTGTGAGGCTCACTTTGTATCATGGTGTTTGAAGGGTGAGGGGATGATGATGTTTTCTACCAGGGTATATTAAATCTGCCTTTCAGGGTTTTGGAGAACTGTCAGCTGGGAATGCAAATAACACTTCAGATAGAATTTTCACTTCTTTCTTAAACTATAGAATAGAAATAATTAAATGACTGCATGTTTCTACAAATCTATTGATGCCTACAGGTCATAGCAGTCACCCTCCCATCAGATTAGGATGGGCTAATTATTCAGTATTCTAGATTGTATTTACTCCGGGAGAGTGAGGCTGCAGGCACAGAAGACCATAAAATAGTCTATTCAGCCTGGTTTAAAGATTAAATGTATCACAAGTGTTATTTTTAATGTCAGTGGTTAAAGAACTACTCAAAGGAGAGGGAAATAGTGGTTAGAAACTTGCCGCAGGGTTTGCATAGTAATATCTGGTTTCCTAGGACTATAGCCAGGCACTAGATGCTGCTAATTGAGTTGTGAAACCTTCTGAGAGGGCAGACTCACAAATATTTTTTGCTCCAGGCATGATAGAAATCCTGTTGGTGTAGAGCAACGAGGTCTAGATTTCAGAGCCTGCGAATTATAACTGGTGCAGGCTAGTATAGCAGGAGATGGGGCAAGACAGCTGCAGGCTACTATACTCCAAGCATCATTTAGTTCTGAAGGCAGATGTCTCTCTTCCTTTGATTTCCTTTTGTGGGCAGTGCTAAAGGTAAGCCTTATTGCTGTAAAAAAAAATGCAAGGCTGCCAAAGAAAATTCATAAGGGAAAGGCATCAGAAAAAAATAGAGTCCAAAGAAAGAAGGAATGAAAGAAATTACTCTTAATTAATTAAAAAGCTGGGTCTCTGATGGAGTGGTTTGAATTATATCTCTAGAGCTAGAGGGATCTGAAAGCTCATCTAATTTAATCTCTCTTTTTACAGATGATAAAACTGAACCCTGGAGAGTGACTTACTCAGTCACTTGAGCAGCTAGGTAGCACAGAGGATAGGATAGGAGACTGGAGTCGGGAAAACATGAGTCTTAGGCTAGCTGTGTGACTCCAGTCGAGTCACTGAACTTTTGTTTTTCTGTTTCTTCATCTGTGAAATGGGAATAATATTAGCATCTACCTCCAAGAGTTATTATGGAGTTCAACTGAGGTAACATTTGTTAAGCCCTTCGAGAACCTCTTAATATTTTGTCCTTTTTTCTCCAAGAGGACCGTGACATCAGGGAAGTGATGCCATGATATGCAGGTGAATTGGATTTAAGAGAGGGAGGGCTGTGCAAAGGCACCAGCCTCACTTTCTCCTCTGGAGCCATCTCGTTCCAGTGGTCAGATATAGATCCAGATGACTGCAGATGGCTCAAGATGCAATGGGGGACCTTGGCCTTTTCAAGTTAAGGTCTTTAACAGGTCTCAATTTGACTGAGGCAGCACCCATTCATTGATTAAGACTTAAAAAAATGAGGAAAAGAATGGCCTCTTCAAAAAATAGATCTAGGAAGGCAAGATCCTCAGGGTTTCTGGCCAAAACTGAAACAATTGTTATTTACATCCATTCTGAGCCAATCAGGGCCCAAGCAGTGACCAAGTAGGGCTTGGTCTGGGACTAGAGTGATTTAGGTCTGGTCTTTAAGAGAAGAAAAAAAAAAACAAAACAAAACAAAAAGAAGAAAAAAGTTTCGGAGATTAAAATTTACATTCCTTCTAGTTATTAAAGTCACGTAGACAGTAAGTGGTAGAACAATGATTCAAACTCTTGTGCTGTAACTCCAAGTTCTTTTTTAAATTTTCCCTGCACCCCACTGCCTGCTGACATATAATACATCAGCCTCTGGGTCATACCACACATCAAGGGAATGAGAATGTGGGATAGTCATTTGAACAATGGATACCAAGCAATCCCAGGCCAAAAGGCAAGAGTCTTGTCTGTAGCCTATGCAGGTTGATTTTCCTGCCATTGATTTATCATCCCTCCTTTTCCTGCAAGCAATTTAATGGGTTGGCAGCTCTTGCTACCATGAGGGAGACTAAAACCACTCAAACAAAAAAAAAATAGCTGAAAAATTTCAAAAGAAACATGGAGATTGTGAATTTACCCATTAGAATGGAGAACATGATTGGGTTTTTCCTTATAAGATTATTGTAATCGTAAATGTGATTAGAACACTCAACATAGGCACCAGAAAATCATTCATCTTTCTTAAGGTTTCATTTAATAATGTTCAGCTGTAAACTCAGCTGCTGCTGAAAATCCCTAAAGGAAAACATTGCCCTCCTAATTCATTATAAAATGATGCTTTTAAAACAAGAAAAAAACACGGGGGCACTTTTTTGGAGACCTAGTTTGGCAGGCTTTCAGTCTGTCTTATCGTGTTTACTGAAAATTTCGGGAAGAATTGGCAGTTCTCTGGAGAAATTGGGCTGCTTTCAAACTACGCACTTGGAGAATTAGCTTGTCTCTGGGGAATTCAGACAGTTCGAGGGGATAGATATGAGGGGAGAGAAAATAACACAAGAGTAGCTTCTCAGAGATCTCTCATTACTTGACTAAAACTTTTAAAAGACAGGTATCCAAACACTTCAGTTAACTTAAAATGTCCTTGTTCCAGAAAAATATGTTCCTCTTGTCCAGTTCCTCCTATATTAGCTTTTCTGATTTGTTTCTCTCACTTAGGACCCTTACTTTATTCTCTGACCTTTGCTTTCTCCTCTTAGTGACCCACTTGGAAACAATGGGGAAAAAACCCATCTTCTCTACTCCACATAGACCAGTTGGACCATGACATAAGTGAAATAAATCAAAGATGAATTTTCTGAATTTGTAGGGCAGCTGATGCAAGGCTAACAGGAACTCACACATTATGTGAATAGCTCCAGGAAGACTTCTAAAGGCAATCAATTCAATTCAACAACATTTATTAAATGCCTTTCTATGTGGAAGCCACTGTGCTGCTAGACAAGGAGGATACGAAATGGCAAAAACAATATAGCCCCTGAACTAAAGGAGGGAGGAATAAATAATAATAATAATGAATAATCCTGCAGGGGGGAGTAAAATATGTGGAAGAAAAAAAAAACACAGCGACCCTATAAATCAAGTTAAGATGCAAATAAATGCAAAAGTGGAGTCCAACAGAGTAAGTAGCCTGGAAGATTCAAGAAGGGGGAGAGGATCACGTCTACCTCACTAAACAAACGAATTGCCTAAGTAAAAGCTAAGGGGAGTCTTGAAGGAGAACTGTAGCATCATAGATTTAGAGCTGGAAGGGACTTCAAGGTAATATTTTTTCCAATCCTTTCATTTTGCATGTGAGTAAACTGAGGGTAAAAAGGGGTAAAAATGATCTGCCTAAAGCTACATAATTGAGTTGTGAAACCTTCTGAGAGGGCAGACTCACAAATATTTTTTGTGGACAGTGCTAAAGGAAATTCTACCTTCTCTATTTACTACATAGGTAGTAAATAACAGAATGAGTATTTGAACCCTAGTCGTCTGAATCAAAATCTGGCGTTCTTTCTACTTTCTCAATCTTTTGGGAGAGAGTTTCACTAGAAAGGCATAGGACAGCTCTAGCGCTAAGCATAAAAGATGGTGAGCATAAAGTCATTGAAGCAAGGGAGCGCAAGGTAAGAGAAAGGGAAGCAAGTGGTACAGTCTAGCCAGAACATAAAGTGGGGAGGGATCACTGTGACAACAAGACCGCAAAATTAGGCTGGAAGCAGATGGTGACTAAAAATTCCAGAATCTCAAGGCAGCTAGGTGGCACAGTGAGTAGAGCACCAGCCCTGGAATCAGGAAGACCTGCGTTCAAATCTAGCCTCAGACACTTGACACACTTACTAGCTGAGTGACCTTGGGTAAATCACTTAACTCCAATTGCCCTGCCTTCCCCCACTCCAAAAAAAAATTCCAGATTCTGAGTTGGAAAGGCCTCTGATCTAACCTAGTCCAGCCTCCCTCCTAATTTAGGAATTGCTTCTATGGATGGATATCCAGCTACTGCTTGAAATCTTTGAAGGAGGTGTGTAGCATAACTGGGCGCAATGCTGTAGATGCTATCTCTCATAGTATGCTGCTTTCACTTGGCTGAAGTTTGGGGTTTTTTTAGGTTTTGTTTTTGTTTTTCTTTTTTGGTGGGAGCAGGTAGGGCCACAGAGTACCAAAATGAGGAGGAGCAGCAGTAGCAGCAGAGATCAAACATCACTACACAGTAAAGTTAACACAGATATTTTTCTGGAATGTGGATTTCTTTTGGAATTCTTTATTTAAAGTTGAATTGTATAATGTGAATTTACATAAAGCAAGAACTATCTGTATTGCCTTCTCCCTCCTCCAGGCCTGGATGCTATCTATGCCTCTTTTATACTAAAATTAAGACAACACTCACTTTTTCTGGCCTACTCACCAAACTATGAACAAATATAGATCTCACAGTCCTTAAAATGACAGTATTTTTGTTTGTTTAACCTCTGTATAGAAATTTTTTTCTGCGTCATATTTATGAAGTTAACTTTCAAACTTGTATAATACTTTATGTTAATTAAATATCACCTTGTTAAGTCTAGGTATTAGTGTTCTAGCTTGCCAAGGCCTTTTTGCATCCTCATTCTGTCATTCAATGTGTCATCTGTACCTCTTGGCTCTGTCATCTGCAAATTTAACAAGTATTACATTTATACCTTTATGCAGATTATTGACGCAAATTTAAACAGCACAGGGCCAAACACAGATACTTTGAGTAGTCCATCAGAGACTCCTTTCAAGTTGATATTGGTCCACTAATGGCTATTCTTTGGGGCCAGACATTCAACCAGTTCTTGAACTACCTAACTATACTCTTGTTTAGTCCAAATCTCTCCTTTTTCTTCATAAGATTAGTATGAGAGACTAGTTAATTATTCATTATCATATCCCCCCAGCCTTCTCCTATTCTGGGTGCCATCTTCTATTCCTCTCTCTTGCTGACCCCCTAATCATTTGCCAAATCTTATACTTTCTTTTCCTACATCTAATAGCACATATCTCCTTCTCTCCCCTTATACTGTCACTTCCCTAATTCAGATCTTCTTCATCTTTCACCTGTACTATTCAACAAGTCAAAACAATAAACTTTTGCTAAATACCTGTTATGTACCAAACTCTGTGTTGCCATCTAATTGGTGTCCTTGTGTTGCGTCTTCATCCACACCAATCCATCCTTCACACAGGTACCAAAGTAATTTTTCTAAATCATTGATCTGACCACATTCTCTCTTTATTTAATATACTCTATTGGCTCCCTATTACCGCCAGGATTAAATATTAACTACTCTGCTTGGCATTTAGAGTTCTTTACAACCTGGCCTCTTCTACTTTTCCAATCTTCTTCCATTTTCTTATCCCCCTACACCTCTCTTTCATTCATGCTATAATCCATTCATACTGATCTACTTGCTATTCCTCACACACAATAGTCCATTTTTCTATCTTTTTGCCTTTGTGTTGGCTCTTCCCCATTCCTGGAATGCTTTTGCTCTTTACTTTTGACTCTTAGAATCTCTGGCTTTATTTAAAACAGCTCAAATTTTACCTTCTCTAGGAGACCTGCTAGAACCACAGCCCCCTAAGGTAACCTTCCATTTACTCTGCATTTATCTTGTATGTTCTGATTTATGTATGTTGTCTCCCTAACTAGAACTAAAAGCTCTTTGAGGCCAAGGGCTGAGTTTGGTTTTCTTTTGTATGCTTAGCATTTAAAAAGTGTGCCTAATACATAGTAAGTGCTAAATAAATGCTTAAGTATTGACTGTTTACTATAGTATTCCCTAGTTTACCAGTTTAGGAATACATGTCAAGAAAAGGAAATGAAGTTAATTAGGTATGATCTGTCCTTGATGTAGTCATCCAAGCTGGATCTTTGTAATTACTGCTTCCATTTCTAGATGTTCACTAATCACTACTTTAATAATGGATTCATGAATCTTCACAGAAATCAAAGCTAAGCTTACTGGCTTAAAGATTGAAGAATTCAGTGTTTCCTTCTTTGAAAAGCAAAAGAACATTTGCCTTTCTTCATTCATGTCATACCTCTTCTATTCTCTGTGCTTCGATAATCATTCCCAGCATTTCTTATAGTACCATGGGATATGTTCATGTAGACCTCTTGACTTGAACTTTCAAATAACAGATAAATATTTATTCATTTTAAGTTTGGACTCCCCTTAGCCCTTTTTATTCTCTCCTTTCTAGTCATAAGATAATTGCCCTTAACTGAAAACACAGAAACAAATTGAAGAACTCTTTTCCCAAAAAGTAACCCTCTCCTTTATTTAATCTTCTTGTCCCTATTTTAATTTTTTAAATCCCCTTTTAACTTTTCTTTCCACCCTTAATTCAATCTGAACTTCAGTACCTTTGACAGTATCATTATAGAATTCCCTTGTCTTCTTAGGCTTTGCTTCCATTTTCTGTACCTGTGTTACTAAATCTAAGTTGTTCAGTGATTTTCCTGTGTATCTACATCAGTCTCTTTAGAAAACTCCATTTTTCCTTCTTCAGTACATTTCTTTTCATCTTACGAATTTCATCCTTGAAAGTTTCCCGTATCTCTTAGAATGACTTACATTCTAGGACTTTATTCCATGTGAACCTATCTATTCTTTTTGTCTGTCTTAGTCTAAAGATGGAGCTGGATTAGGTTATCTATTATCATTTGTTTTGGCTGTTCTGATTTTAACATATATTTTATATGTGGATCCTTGAATTATTAGAACATACATAGAGATATGGAGATAATTCAAAGACCCATTATTTCATTTGTATGGGTAATTCTGCCACTGATGAAGATATCAACTCATTCACAATTAACTGGACAAGTTGTTAAATTGTTGTCAAATTTCCAAAGCATAATTTTAACTATTTCACTCCCCTGCTCAATAAATTTCATTAATTCCCTATTACCTCTAGAATCAAATGCAAATTCTTCTGTTTGGCATTAAAAATAATTCATAACTTGGTTTCCACTCATTTTTCCCAGTCTTATTATACATTATCCCCTCTTTACAAGCTCTACAATCCAGTCAAACTCCTATTTGCTATTATTCACACATGCCATTCTACTGATCTCCATGTCATTGAAAAGCTGTCCCCTCTAGCCTACAATGTCTCCTCAGCTCTAACTTTTAGGATCTTTAGTTTTTGTTTTTTTGTTTTTTGCTTTTTGGCAGGGCAATTGGGGTTAAGTGACTTGCCCAAGGTCACATAGCTAGTACATGTGTCAAGTGACTGAGGCTGGATTTGATCTCAGGTCGTCCTGACTCCAGGGCCAGTAGTCTACTCACTGAGCCACCTAGCTGCCCCACCTTAGTTTCTTTTAAACTTTCCTCAAAAATACCGTGCACATGAGACTCTCTCTGCTTTAGTACCCACCACAGATCATCTAGTATATACTTATTTTCTATACATGTGTATCTTTCATGTTGTCTCCCCCTATAACATACAAGCTCCTTCAGGTTAAGTTCTATTTTAAGTTCATCATTGTCTCATCAGCACCTAAGCATGATGCCTGGTACATGATAGACCCATAATAAATGCTTGTTAGAAGAAGTTTTTTTTTCTAATCCTCTTAATTACTGGCTTCACTTTGCCCATTATTTATATTTGTGTATTTACCTTGCATATGCATACATGCATATATATGACATCTATAATGTGCACAGTAGACATATAAACTTGATGTAGACTGTAAGCTCCTTGAGGGCTTTGTATTCCCAGTACTGATCATAGTAACTAGAACATGGTAAGTACTTTATAATACTTGTTGAATGATTTGTCACCTGATAAATATCATCTTTCTGGTGTTGAGTCTCTTCCAAATCAGCTAGACTGGTCCTCACCAAGTGACACACAATCTTTTTTTATTCAAACCTGCAATAAAAGCCTCTTCAGTTTGGTATATTGGTGTGCAAATTAGCTGGGACAAAGTAAAATTATTAAATATATTAATTTGTAAAAACTGAACCTTACAACTTTTGCATCTTAAAAAGAATTTAACAGGACATATGCCCTCCCTTTGCTAAAACATCTTTTCCATGATTTAGAATTGAGCTCCCAAGATTTTGACACATTCTTTAATTCTTCATCCTCAAACCACTCATATCACATAGGATATTAAGCAAATATTTGATGAACAGTTCATTTTTCCAAGTTTGGCCTTGATTATAGCCCACAGGTTTTATTGGGGTTTAAATCAGTTGAGTTTATTGGCCACTGAAGAATATCTATCTCCATCTCTTGGACAAATTACACAAACTTTCATGATATATGGCAAAGTGAAAGTTCATGATGCAGAATTCATTCAATGAATTCATCATTTCTTAAATAGAGATGAAGCCTCTATACCCTGGGAGTATAAAATTCTCCAAATTTTTGGGGGGAAGTGAATGTTTATTCTCTAATGAAGATGCCCAGAACTTCTGGTTCATCTGGCCTTCTAGGAATGACTTTGGTATAGTCCTAGACAAAAAAGGTAAAAATTACCTTCTTTTAATCTTCTGTACTCTATTCTTTGTAGTGTCTTACATTCAATGAAAACATTTTTTTTCTTCATACCAATTATTAGCAGCCATTTCTTTGGAGGAGGGAAGGCAGGGCAATTGGAGTTAAGTGACTTGCCCAAGGTCACACAGGTAGTAAGTGAGTCAAGTGCCTGTGGCCAGATTTGAACTCAGGTCCTCCTGACTCCAGGACCAGTGCTCTACTCACTGCACCACCTAGCTACCTCCTTTTCAGCCATTTTAAAAACAAGTTTCTTGTTCTTCCAACTACAAGAAACTTATGATTCATTGTAGGATGAGTTGTCCATCTGTAAGGGCCATCCAAAGGTCTCTGCTTGTTTTCTGAGGATTAATTAGACTCTTTCATAACAATGTTTCATAATTTCCTGACTAATTGATATTCACTCTCCACTACCCTTTCCTTTTTGTTTTAATGTGACTGATCTTGTTTCTTTGTAGTCTTGAAGGACCCTTGAAGTACCTGATTTCCTAAACCAGTAGCTGCTATAATAGCTCTAAAGGTCATTGAAGTGTGCATTTCAATAGCTACAACTTTCACACAGTTCCTTAGAGGACTATCCATTGTTAAAAACCACAGAACTAAAAACATAGCAAAAGACCAATGAGACACAAGTGTATGTCATGAAATCAGCAGTCATCAGCTAGAGAACTAATTAAAGTTGGTGAAACCACCTCAATCTTGGACTTGAAAAAATTGTACTAGTGTACATATTCTACTGCTTCTGGCTGAGTTGAAGGTAAATTGTGAAATTCATCTTTCCTCTCAGGCCTCCTCTTTCTACATGTTTCCATTCCAACTAACAGCTACTTTCCTCATCTGTCTTTGAGTGGTGTTATTTCTAATCTAGACATGAGAGAAATCATAACATTCACAGGTCAATGTGACCCAAATTATACTCTGAAAGATACAAATGTTCTCTATCTTAATTCATATAGCATGCAAATGACTCATTTTCTTTCCTTAAAATTATTTAATTTTAATTTATGGAATAAAACAAGCATTTCCATAACTTAGTAAAATAAAAAAAGATGATTGTACATGAAACTGCAAATCTATTATATACAACTTGCTAATTCTTTTAAATATATAATAAAGTTATCATGTACACTTATTTTTTTCCCTTTTTTCTTCCCCTCACCCTACAGATGGCTATCATTAGACACACATATATATGTGTACACGCATATGTGTGTGTCTATATATATATATACAGGTATATACATACATATATGTAGAACCATTCCATACATCTATTTATCAGTTCTTTCTCTGAATATAGATAGCATCTTCCTTCATATGTCATTTGTAGTTAATTTGGGTATTTATAATAATTAAAATGACTTAGTTGCTCAAAGTTGCTCTTAAAACAATATTGTTTTAACTGTATACAGTATTCTCTTGGTTCTGCTCATTTTGCTCTTCATTATTTCATGCAAGTCCCTCCATATTTTTCTAAGATCTTTGAGCTCATTTCTTATAGCACAGTAGTATTCTATCACAGTTGCAAACCACCACTTGTTCAGCCATTCCCCAAGTGACAGGTCTCATATCTCAAATACATAAACAATTTTATAAAATCTATAAAAATATGAATAATTCCCCAATTGGTAAATGGGGAAAGGATATGAACAGGCAGTTTTTAGATAAAGAAATCAAAACAATTAATAGTCATATGAAAACATGTTCTAAATCATTATTGATTAGAGAAATGAAAATTAAAATGACCTCGAGATATCATTTTACACATTTACATGTTTTATGCCTACCAGATTGGCTAAAATGATTGAAGAGAAAAGTGACACATGTTGGAGGGGATGTGGAAAAACTGGGACATGAATTCATCGCTGGTGGAATTCTGAACTGAACCAACCATTTTGGAACTATTATGAGCCCCTGGATCATCTAAGTTAATGACCAAATCTGTTTATACACTCAAATGGTGACTATTAAGTCAGTAAAACTAGTGGGTTAAGCCCACCATATCTATTCTGCTACTGATTTGGCTACTTTTTAAATTCTCTACTAAAAAAATGCTAAAAGCAAACAAACAAACAAAGCATATTCTGTATTTTGGAATCTGAAATTCTGCAATGCACCACTGTAGCTATTTTGTGAATGCTTTCTCACTGGTTATAAATTCGCTTCTGGTAAAGCAGCAAGCTGATGGAATTTTTCATCATCTTAATAAATAGAGATCTCTGGAAGAGTATTTAATGAAGAATTGGTAAAAACTCAAGATAAGGAAAGGTTAAGGGACTTGGAAACATTTAGTTTGATGAGTGATTTAATAATGTTTTTCAAGCGTATGGAAGGCTATTATGAAGAGAATTCCAGCCAACTGTTCTTAATCTCCACTAAACAAGTGGGAGCAGGGAGAGAACTTAAATTATAGCAAGAGAGGGTTAGGTTAGAGATTAAGAAGAATGTCTTGACAGCAAAAGTTAATGATCATTAAAACTGGCTTCTTGGTCAGTAAGGTGGTAACAGAAATCCAATATTTCATTTAAAAAATAATTTAAGTCACCATTCTTGATATATAACATTTAATTTCCTGGAAGAAATTTGTAAAATTATAGGCAGTCTTGGGAATCTCTCTCTCTCTCTCTCTCTCTCTCTCTCTCTCTCTCTCTCTCTCTCTCTCTCTCTCTCTCTTCCCCCCTGCCCCACACAGACACACACACACACACATGCAAAATGAAAACAAGTTTAACAATCTTATTTGGGAGCTTGGAAATTAGGCGGTTCCACAAAAAAAATAGACAATATTAATTTGGATATTGATTATTTTTGTGATATTTTGGAAATGAAGCACACAATATTCCTAATGAACTGCCCAAGAGGTGAAAAACTTTTACTAATCCTTTTTTTAGTACTTTTGTAACCTAACCCCCTGTGATAAGATCAACACAAACTTGCTCTAACTTTTAGTAAAGGCTTTTTTTCTTTCTTCAAAATACTTTCCAATCCATTACGTCATGTGATCTATATAGAGACCAAGTTTATAGCAATGTTGAAATCATCAGTGTTGAAATTAAAACTTAATGAAGATTGGTTGTTCAGTCATTTTTCAATCATATCCACCTCTTCATGGCCTCATTTGGGGTTTTCTTGGCAGAGAGATACTGAAGTTGTTTGTCATTTCCTTCTCCAGCTCATTTTATAGATAAGAAAACTGAGGCAAAGAGAGTTAAATGACCTGGCCAGGGTCACACAGCTAGGAAGTGTCTAAAGGTGGATGTGAACTCAGGGAGATGAGTCTTCTTGACTCCAGGTTTGGGAATCTATCCCCCACACCACCTAGCTGCCCCTCAAAGGAGGTAAAATTGTGTTAATCAGATCTCCATAGCAAACAATGAAGCAGACATTTTTTTGAGAATTAAAAAAAACAACAACAACAACCAGATTTCTTAATTCACATATAGAAAAAAAATGTATAACCACTATTTGACAAAGCTGTATCTATTATAATACAATTCTTATTGTTTTATATTTATCTCAATAAATTGTTAGTGATTGAAATTTAATTCAATTTAAACAAACATTGATTAAGCATCTATTTGCATGGCACTGTGCTAGGCACTGAAAATGCTAAGAAAAAAAAAATCCTTTCTCACTAGGAAGTTATCTTCTGCTATAAGACATTTCTTGAATTTGAGTGTCCCAAATGCCTTACACAAGCTCAATATTTTCCTACTTACAAATGATAAGTATGGAAAATAATCAAGGACTCACTTTGTAGTTTCAGTGAAAGGCCCATATTACACTCTGTGCAGTGCAACATGCATCATTATTTTTGTGCCTTGTTCGAAGTTATTCTAAAGATGAAAATATCACTAAGTTGAAAACTACATTTTGTCAAATAAAGCACCCAGTTTACAAACAAAATACTTTATTTAGTGTAATTCAAAATGACAGTTTCTATTTCATCACTCTAGTCTGTAGTAGGAAGGCCAAATTTATAATCTCAAATATAATCATGTATATGTTTGAATGGTTCGAAATCGCAAGGTTTGAGAGATTCTCTAAGGAGAAAACAACGAGAAATTTATTTAGGCCCCACTGCAGCAGAACCGTGAACCAGCCTCCCCATTCTAACATCTTGACAAAAAGACTCCAGGCCCAGAAAGCCCACCTCACAAGAGTAACCAGGAGGCCACAGAAAAACAAGATAGTATTTAGCTGAATCATTTTACTGGCCTCACGTTCCTGCTCGCACTCCTGGTCTACACACGGGTAAGCCCTGCTTCCGCAGCTTCCGGCTTCCGCAGCAGCTTCCACTTCCACTGAAACTATCTCTTGGCTCACCTTTCCTCGCAGCTGAGCT
>CM053622.1:485992078-486015160 GCA_028646595.1 Phalanger gymnotis
CTTCCACTGAAACTATCTCTTGGCTCACCTTTCCTCGCAGCTGAGCTTCTGGCATTCTCAAGCCCCACCTCAACGGCCAGAGACTATTGGTTCCGGAGCTGGCCCCTCCTAAGTCACCAATCCACACCCACACAGGTTTCACACCTGACAGGGCCCTGGGCCTGGGGCTTAGCACTTAACAGCTGAAAGTACTTCCACTCAAAAGAAACAAAAGCTAGCTAATGAGACAATTTTGCTTAACAACACATAGTCATTCTGTAAATATTGGGATGGCCATAGTTGCTGTTTTCTTTTAGGGATAGGGACAAAGGTTTGGGCTGTTGATGTAATTCAGAGTCAAGAAGAGCAAAATGCAAACATCAGGTTTAAGGAAGAATTAGTAATGAGCACAGGTATTCAGGCTAGCGTGAATAGCACACAGATTTGTATCTGGAATAAAATGGATGCAGCTAATAAGAATTACCCTCCAGTGATCATTCTTGGAAGGGGAGGGGAGGGGAAAGGGAATATTCATATAAGGCCTCCTATGTTGCAAGCACTGGGTTGTTGTTGCTATTGTTTTAAACAAATGTCTCCTTTAATCCTTATAATAATCCTGTGTTCCCATTTTATAGATAAGGAAATTGAGTCAGACAAAGGATAAGTGACTTGATCAAGATCTCGCAGCTAGTAAATGTTTGATGTCAGATTTAAACTCCGGTCTTCCTGACTCCAGGCCCAGACATCTAACCTACTGTACTACCAGGTCCTTGTGTATTCCAATGTAAAATGTAGTGGATAGATTATAGGCCTTGAAATCCTACTGGGGACGTGCTTAGCAATGGTCACGCAGTTCCTATTGGAGGCTCATTTCCTGGTCTGTAAAGTGTACATTTTATCTATAGTGCCCATCTCACAAGGTAGCTGTGAGGTCCGACTGGAATAATATACATCAAGTACTTTGCAAATTATACCATGGTATATACATCTCGGTTTGAAACATCTTTGTTGGTTTGCTAATAAGCTATAACCCCAAAACTTGAAGGTCTCGAACAAACTGAACTTTGACTTTAGTCCTTCAGAAAGTTAAGAAAGAATGCAAGATCCCACGTCATTTCTTTCTCAATTTTCACTAGCTAAATCTGAGCGTATCAACCAAATGCTGATAAATGGATGGCTGTCTTTTTGGTTACCATTGGTATCAACAACCTGAAGGGAAGAAGGCTCACTCACTAAGCTTCTGTGTATTTTCTTGGCAGGAAGTACTCACATTTTCAATTGGAGTAAAACAAAGAGAGAGTTTGACTCAAATGTTCTCTGTGTGGGTCAGATATGTTACCCTTGAAATGAGAATTGAACATCAGTCATTCAGAGAATATTCAGCCCAAGAATTACAACTGCCAAATGACTAATCTGTTTCGCCTATTGTTTCACCAGCTGTTAACCATAACTTGAAAACTGACTGGAAAAAATATCTGCAAAGTACAAAAATGGCTTTGGATCATATTTTGTGTTTAGTCTTATGTATAAGTGTGCTATGGATTTTCTTCTGGCTCTTCTCCCTGAGATCAAGGTGTATTATGCTTCACCCTATTTCTCAGGGCTCTCCTGTACTCTCATGGCTGCCATTGGTTAGAGCTTTCACTGATTGTCCAATTTTAGGGGCCCCAAACCTCATTCCCATTTAGCCACTTATATCAGATTTTTACAAGAGAATATTTACTTGAGAGATATAGCAAAAACAAACGTACAAACATTTCTCCCTAATGCTGTAGGGCCATAACCAGCCCCATCCGTTATTCAGTTTAGATCAGTTCCTACACTCTGCTTCTCCCAATAAATTTAAATATAAAGCCTTCCATTTTAGGTGATCTGACTATGCACCAAATTTTTGTTACATTTGGACTAAATTTATACAGTCACCAATTGTTTGGCAGGGATGTATTTCTGTGGTATCCTAAATTAAATATGTGTTATCCAGATTAAAATAAAAGCTATGTTGCAGCAGGATTAAGGACCATTAACCTTGGTGGGGTGGGAAGGAGAAGGTCTTGTACCCTGAGTCACTAATTTAGAATTTTTTTATATTGACTAAGCTTTATAAACACTATGAAACTTGAAAACCACCTGAGAAGATTATATTCTTTTCTCAGCTTTGGGGGATGGTGAGTGGGCTATGAAAATAGACTCCAGGTTACAATGAAAATTCTTCTTCAGTCTGGAGAATTGCCTCTCTTGGATGTTCTGTACAATGCCCTAAAAATGTCTTTATTTTAGAAGCTCAGTCTACCCCTGGACTTTACACATTGGAAGTACTCTTTGCCTCTGTGGCTTCTCCCTCTCATTGGCTAGTTTCTTCCAGAATTTCCATTTAAGGAGGAGGCCTAGACTATCATATCTTCATTCCTCTCCAGTATGAGCTAGTAACTCTCCAAGATTGCTCTACAATGTCCTCAAGCTAGGAAACTTAATTTCCCTCTATCATTTTTCAGATCTTTTTATATGTTGTCTTCTCCAATTAGAATTTACTCTCCTTGAGGGCAGCGACTGTCTTTGTACTTATGTTTGTTTTCCCAGCTTAGCACAAAATAAGCCCTTAATAAATACTTGTTGACTTAAGCATTTTTAGATCCTTGTTATTTTTCTCCTTTATTCTCTGAAATAATGATCTGAATCAACTTTTATACAATCATTCTCTGAAAAAATTGTCAAGTATGGGGTCAAGCACTCAGTACAGTATTAGGCATGTAGAAGGTGCTTCATAGATCCTTATTGACTTACAGAGAGTGTTTGATATTTTTCATCAAATAATAGTTTGTATCATCTAAATTTTAATTGCCCAAAATGACAATAATTTTCTTCAGTTTTATTACTATATATTTTTATTATTATATATTTAGGATAAAGGAGACGGCCCCAGAGTACAACATAGGAATTACTATGGTTTGAGGCCATGTGGGGTAATAGAAAGAGGGTCAGTCTTGGAGTCAGGAAACCCTGAGAGCAAGTCCTGTTCTAATGCCTACTTCCTTTGTGACTCAGGGCAAGTCACTTGTCTGGTCAGTGCTTTAAGCCATTCTCTATATGTGACAAAAGCTGATTGATTTGTCCTCATGGATGAAGTTTCCATAACAGATGTTCCCCATAGTGATGGAATCACAGATCCAGAGACCATGAAGTCTCATTGCATGTTTATTCATGGTGAGTCTCCTTAGTTCAATCTTATTGAGTGTGTGTTGTGTTGGCAATTTTCAAAATTTCCCGGGCTTCAAATCTAAGAAATGCAAATGCAAAGTAGTGAAATTTAGCAAGTGCATATTCAGAGTTTGGAAGTTCATCAATATTTATGCCCTTAGATTGCATTTACAGGATATGCAATCATTTAGAGCTATTTTCTACTAGCTCATTTAAATGCGTAAATGAATGTGGTAGTCATGATATTTTGATATTTAATCACTTGTTACCTGTAGCTAACTGCCAGAGTCACACTGAAAAATGAATACTAAAATATTCTCCTTTCCTCTATTTACATTTTATTTTCCACCTTAGATAGGGGAAGCTAATTGGCACATAACACAGTTTGCACTTTGGATTTCTTCATATTGAGATACAACTTTTGAAAGAATTTGGGTGAAATAATGTCAAAAGACAAATTTTCCATTCTTTGAAAGGCTTGGGATTCAAACTTTTCAATGAAGTTTTGTTTGCAGTGACGTAGACTTGACGAGACAGAAGTAGGTTATGAGTAGGAAAAAAAACAACCAAGACAAAAACAGTTAAGTGGCATTAGCTTATTGTCTCGTTGAGTAAAATGGATACAAACAAAGGAATGAATGGGATTTTTTTTTTGCATTTGGATAACACTTTATACTTCTCACAGGGTTTCACTTATATTTTTAATTTTATTTTTAATTTATGGAATAAAACAGGCATTTCTATAATATAGTACAATAAAAAGATGGCTGTAATCACGTCAATCTTATTTTTTTCTAAAGTTAAGAATGACTTAAGACACATGAACTTTAGTTATGAGTCCTTTATATAAGATGTGATGTTACCAAAAATCTATATTAATTCAATGTTGTCTTTAGTATTTATTCATGTTATTCAGATTGAAGAGTACCTCTATGACCTATACATGTAAATATGTCTAAAATGACCTCCCTAGTTTTTTTTAGGAGATGTTCTTTTTAAATTTTATTTTTTTTTTGTTTTTAGTTTCGACATTCACTTCCATAAGTTTTAAATTTTCTTCCCCTTCCTCTTCGCTCGCTCCCGAAGATGACATGCAATCTGATATAGGGTCTACATATACATTCCTATTAAACATATTTTCACATTAGTCATGTTGTATAGAAGAATTAGAATGATGGGAGTAGTCATGAGAGAGAAAAACATAAAACAAAACAAAACTCAAAAAGAAAATAGTTTGCTTCAATTTGCATTCAGATTCCATATTTCTTTTTCTGGTTGTGGATGGCATTTTCCATCATGAGTCTTGGAATTGTTTTAGGTCTTGGATTGCTGAGAAGGGCTAATTCTCTCAAAGTCAGTCATCGCACACTGTGGCTATTACTATGTATAATGTTGTTCTGTTTCTGCTCATTTCACTCAGCATCAGTTCATATAAGTCTTTCCAGCTTTTTCCGAAGTCTGCTTGCTCATCATTTCTTATAGCACGATAGTATTCCATTATGTTCGTATATCACAACTTGTTCAGCCATTCCTCAGCTGATGGGCATCCCCTCAATTTCCAGTTCATGGTCACCACAAAAAGAGCTGCTATAAATATTTTTTTTACATGTTGGTCCTTTTCCCATTTTTACGATCTCTTTGAGATACAGCCCTAGAAATGGTATTGCTGGGTCAAAGGGTATGCACAGTTTTATAGCCATTTGGGCATAGTTCCAAATTACTCTCCAGAATGGTTGCCTCAGTTCATAACTCTAGCAGCAATGAATGATCTCTTTGAATTACAGCCCTAGAAGTGGTATTGCTGGGTCAAAATGTATGCACAGTTTTATTGCCATTTGGGCATAGTTCCAAATTACCCTCCAGAATGGTTGGATCAGTTCACAACTCCACCAGCAATGAATTAGTGTTCTAATTTTCCCACATCTTTGCCAGTATTTACCATTTTCCTGTTAGCCAATTTGATAAGTGTGATTTGCTACTTTAGAAGTTCTTAATGTGTGTGTGTGTATGTGTGTGTGTGCGTGTGACTAGTGTAACCTATGAACCCCTTCTCAGAATATTATTTTTGAACGAATGAAATAAAATAGATTGAATTAGAAAAGACACCAATTATATACCCTGGTATGTATCAATAAAATAAAAAAGCAAAAAAAATGTCCATGGACCCTAGATTAACAGCCCCTGGTGTTTAGTAACATGGGAATGTATGATTTCAGAACTGGAAGGGATTTGGTTTGTCACTGGGGGGGAAAAGAAGCAATTTTCTCCATCCCTGAAAATATTCCTCAGCTCTTTCACTAATTTGGAGATCTGATGGCAGAAAAGGAGGTGGCAGAGAGTAAGAGGGGGTATTCTGGATAAAGGGTGGGAAATGAAAACCAACCAGAGATTTCACCAAGCATGGCTATTGTTTGCTAGAGCTGTTTTCTCTGTTTGAACCTCAGCCTCTACACTTTGCAGCCCTACACAAAACAAACTAACCTTATTCTGACTATTGTATACTCTATTAGACAGGAAATTTTTGGAATAGCAGGTGCCCCTCACCAAAACAAATATTTGCCTATCCTATCTCTCCATGGGGATAGCCCTTTTGATGCATTTGGGTAACATATTTTAGGCAAAAGTCATAGGACCACAGATTCAGAGCTGGAAGGGACATTAGAAACCATCTAAGTCAATCTCATCTTTTATAGATGGGGAAATTGAGTCCCAGAGAGGTTGATGGATTTGCCCAGGGACCATAACTAGTAAGTGACAGAAAAAGGATTTGAACTTAGATGCATCTGACTCTATATCCAACACACTTCCCACTATATCAGGTAGTGAGGTGGCAGGGTAGAGAGAACATTGTTCCTGGAGTCAGAACCTGAGTTCAGATATGACCTCAAGGAGGAAATGGCAAACCACTCCAGTATCTCTGCCAAGAAAACTCCATGGACAGTACTGGTGTGCTATGGTCCACAGAGTTATGAAAAGTCAGACATGCCTGAATCACTTAACCTCTGTTTGTCTTAGTTTCCTCAACAACAAAATTAGAATGATAGCAGCACCTACTCTGAAAAGTTGTTGTGAAGGCCAAATGAGATATTTGTAAAGTGCTTGGAACATAGGAGGCCTCGTATAAATGTTTATTCTCTATTTCCTCTCTCCCTGTGTCATTTTTGCTTTGTTCTTCAATTATGTCTGACTCTTTGTGAACCGATTTGGGATTTTCTCGGCAAAGATACTGGAATGGTTTGTCATTTCCTTCCCCCGCTCATTTTATAGATGAGGAAACTGAGGCAAACAAGGTTAAATGATTTGCCCAGAGTCATACAGCTAGTAAGTGTCTGAGGCCATTTGATATCAGGTCTTCCTGATTCCAGGCCCAGTACTCTTGGCTGCTACCTCACTGCCCTCCCTGTACCATGCTACTTCTAAAAGAATACCTGTAGTTGCTACCTCAGAGGATTAGAGTCATGAAATTGCAATTTATTTAGTCTAACCTCTTCATTTTACAAATGAAGAATTTGAGGCCTAGAGGTTAAATGATTTGCCCAAGGTTGCACAGATTATATGCATCAGAATTTCTATATTAACTCAGATACTCAAACTCCTTAGCCAAGGCTCTTTCTATTATGCCATACTCAAGCAGTTAAG
The DNA here is from genome assembly GCA_028646595.1 of Phalanger gymnotis. Lineage (NCBI taxonomy): Eukaryota > Metazoa > Chordata > Mammalia > Diprotodontia > Phalangeridae > Phalanger > Phalanger gymnotis. The sequence goes on from CM053622.1 coordinate 485,998,892, forward strand.
AAAACGATAAGAGGCTTAAATAAGTCACAAGACCAAGTCAACTCTCCTTGTGACCTGGTAGAGAAAAAGATATGACTGGTTGTATTCCACAGAGAAATTGGTGGTGTAGAGGGGGGAAGAACTGGTGGAATAGGGTTGCATGAAATCCTCTCCTGCTGAGAGAAAGAGCAGACAGAGAAATACCAATGAGAATCAAAATGGGGACAGATTAAGAAGCATCTCAAAGGAATATATTTCTCACAGAACTGCATGGAGGGAAAAGGGGAAAGCATACCTTGAGAAATGGCCATTTTCACTTGATAGCCTATTTCCCCTTATCAATGATTGCAAGACAATAACAAAATCCCAGATAATTGGCACATAGGAACACTCACTTCAGTAATATATTTGCACATTTCAGGTCAGAATACTATTGTTTTTGGTCAGAGTCCATTGCAAAACTTCCAGAGCAGAGAATAGGTATGATATATTCTACTGGCAAATGTTAGAAGGTTATAGCTAGAGCAGAATTAAAGTATATTTCTGAGTTTACAAATGCATAGCATTTTAAAATTGGGATTTCCAAGGGGTGCCAACAGATCAATGCATCCTGGTGTTGAATTGAGTGCAATAGCTATCTATAATTACATCGACACTGATTTGTGAGGCAGACGATATGAAGAGAGAGCCTGGAAAGTTATATACATATCTCTGTTGAACCATAAGTAACTTATCTTTTGTAAAATTCTGGTAGAGTGAATATTGGTTCAGATTTCCCTCAAAAAGAGGTAGCTAGGTGGTTCAGTGGACAAAGTACTGGGCCTTGAGTCAGGAAAATCTAAGTTCAAATGTAGCCTCAGATACTTCCTAGCTGTGTGAACCTGGTAAGTCACTTAACCTTGTTTGCCTCAGTTTCCTCATTTGTAAAATGAGCTGGAGAGGTAAATGGCAAACCATTCTAGTATCTTTGTCAAGAAAGCCTCAAATTAGGTCACAAAGAATCAGACTCAGAATATGACTGAACAGCAACAAACAAAACCTTTGTCAACCTATATTATCTGGGAAAATTTGTGCCTTACATAGTCAGCATATTGACTTGAAAAAAATGTTGTTTAAAATCTCGTAGATGCTCGAGTCTGACCTATATCTGTTTGAAATGGAAAAAGATGGAGGATGATTGTTCTGAATCAAGTTCTTACAATTCAATAAGAATATTGACAGGAAATACTCAAGGGGAATCTTTCTTTAAAAAAAAATGAGTCACGTGGACACAGTCTCTATTTCAGAAAAGTCTGACTTCTGTCTAGAGCACCATTGTTAACATTCCATGATATAAATGAACATAAGAGGATTCCATTTTAGGTAGCTTTCTGGAAAAAAACCAGCTTGATGTGGAAAAAGCAGTTAATTCAGAGACATAGGATTGATGTTCAAAGGCTCCCTCTGCCATTTATTGCCTCTGAAGTTTTAAGCAAATTACTGAACCTAAACCAGGGCTTTGTTTTATTCAACTATAAAATAAAAAGGATTGTAGTACTTAATTTTTAAGGTCCCTGATAGTTGTTAATCCTATGACCCTAGGAGGGAGAAGTTCCCTTTATGTTCCACGGAGAATTCAGGACACTGCTTTAAAATGGAAAAGTAGAGTAGGATTGATTTGTTGTTCAGTCATTCCAGTTGTGTCTGACTCTCCATTACAACATTGGGACTTTCTTGGCAAAAGATGCTGGAATGGTTTGCCATTTCTTTTTCTATCTCATTTTACAGATAAGGAGACTGAAGCAAACAGGGTCAAGTGACTTGCCCAGGGTGACACAGAAAGCAAGTGTCTGAGGCCAGATTTGAACTCAGAAAGATGAGGATTCCTGATGCTAGGCCTTATCTATTGAGCCACATAGTCGCCTAAGGATTGATTAAGTGCCACTTATTGTGCGGTAAGATTTTAATTTCGTTATAGCTCTGATAGTTTTATTGTCTGTAGTCTTCGTTATCCTTAAAGTGAATTTTCTTTCTTTTTTACAATACATTTTATGATGACTTCTCTATCTCTATTTTTTTAACATCATGGACACTTTCTAATGATGCTCATCCCATCCTTTGTCACAAGAGTGTGTGGTTAAGAAAAACAAATCAACCTGCTGTTCATTTCTGACGATGGATATCTCACATAGTCTGCCACCGTTTTGTCAACATTAGGGAATTATACTTCACCATGAGTTCTCTGAAGTCACAGGTGTCTACTGCATTGATTCAAGTTTTAATATCCTATAATATTCTTTTCCTTTACATTATTTGGCTCATTGTCAAGTTGTTTTTCTGGTTCTTCTTACTTTACTATGCTCATACGATGTCTTTCCATATTTTCTTGAATCTTCCATAACTATCAATCAATAAATCAGTCAAGAAGCATTTTTATTCAGTGCCTATTATGTGCTAGGGGCAGTAGAGATTAATGATTTCTCAAAGACCAATAGCATTCCATTACAGTCACATATCACAATTTATTTAGCTATTCTCCAACTGAACATTTGCTTTGTTTCAAGTTAGGAATGAATTTTATGGAAAGCATTTCATTCTATAAATATGTACATTCATAATATTGATATATAGAAACATATATACATGTAACAAGGGATTGGCCAATGAGGGCCCAATCCTTAGAGCATACACAGTATGTTCAGTCTGCTAGCAACACATATGGACGCTTGGTGAGCCGGCTTCTGGACATGGATGCAGTAGGAGAATAGCCTCACTTCAGAACAGCCTCAGCTAACTATGACTATTTCCTACAGTCAAATTACTTGGTACCTAAAAGTCTTTTAATTGGCTAATAATTTGGGACTAAGTGTATGTGATTTCTTCTGTCTAATTTCTCTCTCTCTACATTTATCTCTGTCTCTGTCTTTGTCTCTCTTTAAGTCTCTGATAGACTTCTCTTTCAAAATAATGTATGAGAAAACACAGAAAAAAATAATTATCTCATTTTGAATTATCTGTTTTTTTCCCCATCTTTGTCCTTCCACTAAATTAAAATGCTTAAAGACTGGAGCTATACATTTCCCTTTGATACTTTAAATTTGAGGTCATCCTAGGTACCTTGGGCAAATATGTTTCTTCATTTTTGCCTTTCTATTGTCCCCTGAAACAAATGTAATTTTTGAAGGAAACAGAGTTGATAGAATCTTAAGTTAGCCTTTTAAAAAATAGGAAATGGGGGCTTTTATTTTCCACATAAAATGCTAAGCTCTGGAAAATAGCCTCTCAAATACAAGCCACTTCCTTGAAAAATGACTCGTGGTGGCATCTTTGAGACTATAAAAGGTCATGAAATGGCTGATTAAAAAAAATCTGAATGCTAGCCTTCCTTTCCTTTTAGCAAGATGTCTTAATAATTATGAAAGGACATGAACTGGGTTCTTGGAAATGAATGAATAATTTACTGTTCTAAATGAACAGAGTGTTCCCATCACTAATTAGAATACAGATGTCTTGCAACTCAGGGAGAGGGTGTCTTTCACAATTTTTAAAGCTATTCTAGAAAAAGTGTGGTTCTATTTGAACCACCCCCAAACAAGTTAGGGGCATTTAAAGATGTAGTGCTTAAATATTATTCTGCAAATGGTACCCTGATGTTGGAAATATTGGCCCTCTATGTAACAATACATAGAAATCACAGAATATTTTGTGGTTGTTTTCTCAGGCTGAGGACTCAAAGAATACTACTACTTATCATCCCAAATCGTTGAGTGCTATTGGAAACAGCTGTTAGTACTAGGAATTTCTGCATATGAAATGCCTACAGTTTATGTGTCAGAGGACTAAAATCATGTGTATGTCCTTCTAAAGGAGAGATGAATGCTTCAATCACCTTTCAGGATTCTTACAGACTAGCAATAAGATATCTAGTGGCTAAAATATTGCTTGCCAGGGGTCAATGAAGCATACCATGTATTGGAGAATCGATAAGAGTGGAGCAGTCACATTCAATTCAATTGACATTTTATTAAGCACCTGCTATTTGCAAAGTTTTATGCTATGGCCATACAAAATCAAAAAGAAAGTAGTCCTTGTCCTCACAATTCTCATGAGTGAAACAATAGGAACATGGATATGTGGGTATAAGTTTGTTTGTTTTTTTTGAGAAGATAGAGAGCAATGACAACTAAGGAAGAGGAAGAGTTCAGGAAAAGCTCTGCATGTGAAGGAGGTCTTTGCTCATTTGAGAAAAAAGGAATACTATCTATCTAGGGGCTCAAACTATTCATATTTCTCAAACTCATTTTCTAGCTGTAGTTGGTATTTATAATTAGTCTGATATAAGTATAAGGGATTCTTCTCATGATCAGTAGGATTCTAATCCCTGTAATAAAGAAGCAAAATAATTCATTTGATGACTCCATAGCCATTCATATATGTCACAGACACACAGGTCAAAGCATAGATAAATAGAAGTTTTGTTTCAATAACTAGAAGGGACCAAACTTGGAAATTATTGTTATTATTATTATTATTAATTTTAGTTCTCACCTTTCATTTTTTTAAAGAAAACTGAGGCCCAAGAGATAAAATAACTTGCCCAAGGTCATACTGAGAGTGACTCACAGGATGTCAAAGAAAAGATAGTTTAGGAAATGACATGGTGGAAAACAAGAAGGGTTTTAAGTACCATAGTTTTATTTCATGACAACATTAGTGATTATTGCAGGTGACTCTGTCCAGACTCTTATTAGTGTGATCTATCCACTTTTACACTTGGCATATTCAAGTCAAGATTCATTGTATTTGGAAAAGTAATGACAATGAGAGAGAACTGGGTAATGCGACCTAGAAGGAGAGATTAAAGGAATGGGATTATAGCCTGACAGAGAACTACTGGGTGACTTAATAATGGTTTTCAAATGTAAGGAAACTGGTTGGTATCCAGCTATTTCCTTTCTATACTGAGGGAAAAAGAAAAGAATTGCAGAGAAAGAGGTAGGGAGGGAGAGGTTATGCACTAAATTTGAAGCAGGGAGAAAAATCCTAATAAATTTTGTCACAGACTGAAGTAGTATCGTGTAAGAATTTGGGGAGCCTCCTTCTTTGATGATTATTAAGAGTAACTTGAAAACCGTCTCCCTGTGAAAGGTGCAGACCTTTTCTGAAAGAATCAAGAGGTGCCAGGAAATTTCTGGAGGTGGCTTCTTTCCTTATACTTCTATGATTGAAAAAATATATATCAAGTGTTAAAAGTCATCAAAGTGTGCTTATTCATAGATTAAACAAATATCTAATCATCTATTGTGTGCAAGTGACTGTGCTAAGGTATGTAGGGATGATTAAGGCACAATTTCATATTAAGAGGTCTGTACTTTTGTGGAAGAGATAAGTATAGGTACTTGACTGGTGATTTCATTTGGTATAATGAGCTCTCCAACAAAAATGGCAAATTGACCGCTTCTCTGCAACTTACAGTCTTAGAAAATTGCCAAGAACATTGAAAGATTAAGTGACTTGGGTAGGATCATGCCACTAATAAATGCAGGAGGCTGAACTTGAACCCAGGTCTTCTTGATTCTGAGTCTAGTTCTCTATCATGACAGTTTCCCTCTTAATTGAAAAGATGATACTTGAAAAGTCATCTTTTCAGATGCTCTGGTCTTTCTGGCTAGCATTCTTCTGGAAGTTTTTGATGACAAGGAATGAAGGAGCCCAGACTTCTACTTTAGATTATGATAGTTATGAGTCTTATAATGATAGATGATCTAATGATCACATGGTGAAGTAACTGCCTTCCTCATTAATAATTGCAGCTCATTAATAATTGAGATATGCTCTTACATTAAGGCAGATTTATAATTTCATTGTTGTGCCTATTCTTTCCAGTGATGAAGATCATAGTTCATTTGTGTTTGCCTATCTGTCCTATGTGATTGTCAGTGTCCTTCCATAAGGACACCACATGCTGGGCATGAACTTTCTTTACATTTTATTGACATTGAGAGGATACCAATGGAGCCCACCTTCTGCCTCGCTCTCTCCACATGACAAGCCCATCTTATTTTTTAATCATACACCTTTTTAAAAAAAATTTATTTAGTTTATTTTTAATTTAAGAAAGAAAACAAGAATTCAATATCATAGTAGAATAATAAAAAGATGATTGCATGTGAAACTGTAGATCTGTTAGGCACAACTTGGTATTTCTTTGAAATATATGATAAATTTATCATGTAAGATTAGAAACAAATATGTACACATATGTATGTATGTGTGTCTGCATGTAAATCATTTGGTGCTTCTACTAATCAGTTCTTCTGGATGCACATAGCATCTTCCTTCTTGTGTCTTTTGTAGTTAATTTGGGCATTTACAATAGTCAAAATGACTTAGAAGCTCAAAGTTACTCTTAAAACAACATTGTTTATGTATACAAAGTTCTTTTGTTTCTGCTCATTTCACTCTTCATTATTTCGCGCAAGTTTATCCTTGTTTTCTAAGATCATTGGGTTCAGCATTTCTTATAGTCCAGTAGTATTCCATTACAATCATATATCACAACTTGTTCGGCCATTCCCCAATTGATGGCCATCTCCAAAATTTACAGTTCTTTACCACCACAAAGAGAGCTGCTATAAACATTAAAATGTTCCAAAGGACACCTAGATTCTTTTCCTTTTTCCCCAATCATCTTTGGAAATAGACCTAGTAGTCGTATTGCTGGGTCAAAGGATATGAGGCAGTGTAATTACTCTTTTGGCATAACCCCAGATTACTCTCCAAAATGGTTGGATCTCTTTACAATTCTACCAATGAGTATCCTAAATTTTCCACATCCCCTGCAATGTTTGTCACTCTCCCCTTCAATCATTATAGCCAATCTGATAGGTGTAAAATGCTATCTCAAGGTTGTTTTAATTTGTATTTCTCTAGCCAATAATGATTTAGTGTATTTTTATGTGACTATAAGTTGTTTTGATTTCTTTATTGGAATTTCTTCATTCCACAACATCTTTTGGATGATTTCTGTCTACCTTACTTCTCTTATGTAATTCTTGTATGCAATGTGTTTCAATCTCCTAATGCCAACTACATACCTCTCCTTTGGGTAATCTCCACCTTTGATTCTTTGGATACTTTATTGTTTCATAACTCAGACATACAATGCAATCATAAAAATACGGATTTTAAGAAATTGGGCTTTTGTTTTAGAGAAAACCTTAGGACCAACAAAAGCACTGAACATTTTCATTCATTTTTTTAGGCTTGGTCCAAAATAAGTATACTATTGGATTAAATCTATAGCTTGTTCCTTTTTTACATTCACTATAATGTCTATTATAGTCTAGACCAGAACTTCTTAACCTGGGATTCAAAGACTCCTAAGGGGTCCATGGATAGATTTCAGGGAGGTTGCGAAATTGGATGAGGAAATAAAAATACACCTTGATTTTCAGTAACCTCTAACTGAAGTTGGAATTCTCTTCCACTATAAATTTAAATTAAAAAAAAATGTTCATAGAAGGAGTTGAAATTCTTCACTAGACTGACAAAGGTGACCATGATATGCAAAATGTTAAGAACTCCTGATCTAGATAATTCACGTTCTTCAGCCACTTGATTTTTCCTGTGTAGACAGGTAGGCCAAATGTTTGATCCTCTACACCTCTTTTTTCAGGACGTTCTGTAAATGTTTGTAGCTTGATGAAATCATCACAATGTCATCTGTAAATAGGAATATCTGGAAGACAGCATCTTTAATAAGGAATTTCACTTCAACTTGGATTACCTTCCTGATAATGGTAGATATCCTTAATGAGTACACATCTCTGTTATACCTTTCATGATAAATATGATAGAAATAAATACCAAATTAAGTGTTAAATAATAATGAAATTATAGCATGATTTACTTTACATAAATATAAGTTTTTCACACTAATTGCAATCTCCTGGAAGATACTTTTCAATCTGGTTTTCCAACTTAGTAAGAACATTAACTCATTGCTATGAGAAATTTCACAGATTGCAATGGGAAACCTGGTCTTGAGTTTCTTTGGTGAAAATGGGGATGATAGAGACAATGATTTTTAAGGCATTTGTGTCTATTCTATGTACATATACAACTATTGAAAACTTTAAATGTACAAGAATGTTATATTCTCCACTTATATTTAAAAGAAATATTGTTAAAATGGTGTGGTTTCCCAGCGTGCAGCAGTAGGAAAATAAATGACTCTGAGAGTTTTACCTATGATTATTATTTTTGATTACTTAGACTCTCAGAAATAAGAGTCAATAAGGAAATGTGGAATGTCCACAAAAGTGTTATGAGTTTAAGACCAATAAATAATTGAGAACATGTGGTCACTTGTAAGAGAATTTTTTTTATCTGTCTTTAAATTGTACATCCTAAAAATGAAAAGATATACATTGTTACCTATGTATAATAGAGCTAGACTCTATTGATATATGTAGATTAACAAGAGAAATTTCTGTTGTTCAGAAACCGTGTGTGTGTGTGTATGTGTGGTTTTTATAACTAGCCAACTCTCTCTTGAGACCAATAGAAATGAGACATATTATGTCAGTGGTGCTGTCCTATAAAAATATGTTTTTAATAATGCAAGTGTAAGTGTGCACTCTGATACTCAGACACCACAGTGTTCTTTCCATAAAGGCTGTGCAGTAGCTTCATTGCTCAGGGCTTGCCAAAGGGCAGAAGAACACTATTAAAACCCTACCAAGTCAAGCCAAGCCAAGCAATTCATTTTTTCTTCAGTTTTGCAAGCAGGAATGATTTCTGTAGACATCGCAGGACTTATCATTCCACCATTGCATTTGGGTCATTCTATGACTCTCCCACTTCCTACTGAAGGGAAGTGAAAAATGGTAGTTGTTTTGTGGACATTATTAAATAATTAACTTGCTAAATCATGCTTCCCATTATATGTCAAAGACTGGCATTTTGATGCACCGATTCTCATCATAACCAAAGCCATTAACACACACACATTTTTTTTTTAAATTCTCACTTTTGCAGCCCTGCTTCAAAGAGGGACTTCATTGATGATGAATAGAAAGTGTCTATATGATTCAGAACATTTCTCATGTTTGTATAGTAGGTATTTGGGCACTATAATGATGTTAAGCATAATTATAAAATAAGTATGCAGGCATTGAAATTCATGTGGCTGAAATAACAAATCCATGTGAGTGATGAATATACATATGTGTGTTTGTGTGTATACACACATACACACACAGACAGAGTCTCTCCAAAGTCTTAGTGCTGTTTTAAAGTACTAAGGCTTAAAGACTTTGGGGAGATGCTATGCATACATGTACATAAAAATTCTTTAAACATTTGCATGCAACATTTCATAGCTGTTGAGAGATAGAAAATGTTGAAGCCTAGGAACATGGAGTGCTAATTAGATCTCTGCCTGTGCCCTATCTCAATCTAAGCAGTGCAAAGGAAACTTCTCAGAATTTTAAAGACTCTCATCAATACATTCCTCAAGAGGAAAGCTATCCGAATCCTCAGTTGTGGCATATCATTATTCTTTATTTCTGGCAAGAACTTTGGAGATTCATTTGGATTTGGTACTCTAAGGCATCATTAACATTTTGCTGCTAAAATTCTAAAGTAGCTTTGGGCCAAAATGTTATATGCTTGACAGGGTCACCACAATTTATTATATAGAGGAAAAATGCCTAGATTCATGAATCTACCCCTATTTACCTAATAGAATTTTTCACATGGTCTCCTATCAAAGACACTAGGAATTAAAAAGAACTATTATTTATATAGTTCTTTAAAGTTCACAAAGCACTATACATACATTATTTCATTTGATCCTCACACCAATCTTGTGAAGTAGCTGTTACTATCAACCTCATTTTACAAATGGAGTGACTCATACTGACTGAGGTTGGGTGATGTGCCCAGGGTTACAAAGCTAATAACCATCTGAGGTAGGATTCAACTTAAGTCTTCTTGTCTCCAGTTGCAGCACTGGAAGCACTATATGACCTATATCTCTGCATACCTCCTAAATGTTGGAACCCAATAGCTGTGTCAACCATGAGAATTTTGAGTAAATCTGATTCATTCTCTCTCTCTCTCTCTCTCTCTCTCTCTCTCTCTCTCTCTCTCTCTCTCTCTCCCCTCTATCCTAATCTCCCCATCTTGCTTTTGGGAGAATATGCACTATTTGTCTTCCTGAACCCACATAGGAAAAAAATTCAATTTAATTTAGATTATCAAATATTATGCACCACATACTATCAGGCAATTTGACAAATCCCTGTCCTTGAGCTTATATTTTCCCAGGAGATATAACATAAACAGGTAAAAACAACATACATGCAATTTAATGAAAGTGATTGTAGGAGGGATGTCAGAGAAAAGCTTTAGGGAAGAAGACGGTAAGTTTTTGCCATGAGAGATTACCTATGGAAAGACACAGAGGCAAAAGAGAATATTGTGTATGGGGAGAAATTAGCTAGCTAGTTTGGCAGAGAAAATGCCAGAAGATAAGCAATTTAGAATAAGACTATGTAAGACCATGCTTTAAATGTTTGTTGACTATATTTTATCTATAAAGCACTACCATAACTACTTATGGTTTTCGAAAAAGAAATAGATGCTATCAGGATTATTTTAGGAATATTCATTTTGTAGCTTGTTAATTTTTAATGTCTTATTGAACCTTTTTTGTCTTACTATTATTATAAGTTTGGGGGTAAAATTCTCCCCCTCCAAACTCCATACATCCCCACCATACAGATTGAACCCTCTCTTATAACAAAGAAAAACAAATAGCCAAAAATAAGCCAATAAAATGATTTCGTCTGCAATGTTTAAAATTCTCTGTCCAAGGAATTCCCGTCTTTCCTGTGGTCAAGAGGAACATACTTTTCACTATCTTGTTCTTTGGGGGCAGGAGCTTTCATAAGTAAGCACATAGCTTACTTTTAATTACCTTTTCATCTACATCATCATCATCATCATCATCATTATTGTATATATTGTTCTTTTAGTCCTAATCATTTCACTCTGCAGTTCTTTTAATCCTTTCTATACTTCTCTGAATTCCTCATGATTATGTTGTTGAGTTGTTTTCAGTCTCATCTGACTCTTCATGACCCCATTTGAGTTTTTCTTGGCAAAGACACTAGAGTAGTTTGCCATTTCCTTCTTCAGCTTATTTTACAAATGAGGAAATTGAGGCAAACAGGGTTAAGTGACTTGCCCAGAGTCACACAGCTAGTAAGTTGCTGAGGCATAATTTGAAGTCAAGAAGATGAGTCTTCCTGACTCCAGACCTAGTGCTCTAAACACTGCACCACCTAGCTGTCCCAATTATTTCTTACCAAACCATAATATTGCATCACATTTGTATACGACTGTTTTTTTCCCCACCCATTCCCCAGTTGATAGATACCCATTTTGTTTTCAGTTCCTTGCCACTACAAAGAATGAGGCTATAAATATTTTGGTATATTTATTTACCTTTGTTTTCATATCTTGTCTCCTTGAGCCATATGCCTAGTATTGGGATCTTTTACAAAAAGATATGGACAGCTTAGTCACACCCCCCCCACCAATTCCAAATTAGTGTCCTTTCAACAAATATTGTTGAGTTGTTTTTTTTTTTTTATCTTTGCCAGACTACATGACATGAGATGAAACCTCAGGGTGGTTTAATTTGTAATTCTCATATTATTAGCAATGTGGAAACATCTTTCAATTTTTGTTGATAGTTTATGGTTCTCATTTTGAAAACTGCTTATATATTTTGACTACTAATGTATTGAAAATTACTCTTAGTATTATATGTGTGACATTCAGGTATCAAATTTTTTTGGTCAAATTAGATTTTTAAAATTTTTCTCACTCCACATTATCTCCTCTTAATCTATATACATAGATTTTATTTATGAAAAATCTCCATAGTTTTCTGTAATCAAGCTTGTCTATTTTATCTGATAGTATCTTCCATCCTCTGATTAGAAATTTTTCCCCTAATCATAATTTTTAAAGATATATTCTTTTTATTTTTTTTATAATCATGTGACCCTTTATGTTCAGTATAGATACTCATTTGGTATGTTGTAAAATGCTGGCCTAAATCAAATTTCTGCCAAAATGCTTTCCAGATTTCCCAGTAGTCCTTCTGTCATTAACTTATGTGCTTGGTTTGTCTAGCACTTGCTTCTGAGAGTTTTTTTTAATTGTTTTTGTTGCTACTTTAGTCTATTCAGCTGATGTACTTTTGTTTTTTAACCAATGCCAAAGAGCTTGGATGATTTCTGTTTAGTGATACGTTTCTGAGTTCTCTTAAAAGCATGCCCCCTCCATTTCTAACTTTCCTTATTATTTCCTGTGATATTCTAGCCTTTTGTTCATTCAAATTAATTTTGTTATTATTTTTCTACTTCTATAATGAAATCCCCTGGCAACTTAGATGGCATGGCATTACATTTATAAATTAATTCAAGTAGTATTATCATTGTCATTACATTGGCACAGTCTAAACATGAGTACTAGATGTCTCTCCAATTTATCTTTCTATTCTTTATTTTCCATGCTTATTTTTTATTTAAATCTGGCCCATGACTTAGTAGATTAACTTTTAAATATTTTATACATTTTTGGTTCTTTTGAAAATAGTTCAAATTGTAATTTTTCCCCTTTTTTTAAGAAAGAAATTCTAATGATCTTTGTGTATATGTTTTGTATCTTGAAATTTGCCCAAAGTGTCATCTTAATTAGTTTCTTTACTTTTCTCTGGAGTTTTAAAAGATGCAGTGGATAAAGTACAGGATCTGGAGTCAGGGAGCTGTGTGATGCTGGGCAAATCACTTAACCTCTGCTTGCCTCAATTTCTTCATATGCAGAATGGAGATAAAAGTAGCAGCTACCTCCCAGAGCTGTTGTGGGATCAAAGGAGATAATAAGTGTGAAGCACTGAGCACGTATATTAGGTGCTTAACAAATATTATCATCATCACCATCTTATTCAAATGGGAATCATTTTTTTTCTCCTTTTGACAATGTTTATGCCTGTATTTTGTTCTCTTATTGGAATAGCAAGCATTTCTAGAATTGTGTCAAGTTAAAGTGGAAAGTGGGGCATTCTTATTTTATCTCTGTTGTCCTAGAAAAGCTTCTTGTGTTTCTCCACTGCATACAGTGCTAGCTTTTCATTTTAGATACTTACATACATACATATATATATACATATATATGTATATATGCATATATACATATATATGTATATATATGTATATATATACATATATATGTATATACGCATATACATGTATATACACATATACATATATATATATTTGATTGCATTGAAAAAGAACAATTTCATGCCCATCTCTTAAAATTTTTAAATGTGAGCCCTATATTTTGTCAAAGGTTTTTGTGGCTGTTAAATATATTTTTTTGTTGTTGTTCACATGATTAATTCCTAACTTTGAGCCTTACCTTTACACTTGGCACGTCTAACTTTATCCTATTTAATTATTTTCTGAACATATTGCTTCAGTATTATAGTAAAGATTCTCTTTAAGAGGTTCAAATCAATATGCACTACTGAAATTGGTCCATAATCCTCTTTATCTATTTTGTGGGAACCTGGTTTTGATCTTAGGACCATCTTTTTTATTTCATAAAATGAGTTTGTTAGAGTGTCCTCTGTTTCTATTTTTGTGATTTTTTTACACAGATTTTAATTTCTCTTCATCTCTTTGATAGAATTTATTGGTGAATCCATCTGTAGTAGGGTATTTTCACCTCTTCCCTCAAGTTAACTATGGTTTATTCAATCCCTGAGATCAGTTTATGATCTCTATTTCTTGTTTTATTAGCTTGATATTTTCTGTTTTTGTAGGTACTCAGTTTGCTTTTTTGACTTCTAAGTCTTGCTAGCATATAACTTATAGAAGTTTCTAAGTCTTTTGCTGTTAATTCATCTTGTTTATTATATTTTCATTTGATTTTCTCTTTTTTCCCTGGATGAGATTATCTAATGGGTTATCAATTTTGTGTCTTCAAAAAAGTTTTTTTTCAAATCTCTCTGTCTTTTAATTTTCAAAATTTCTTTTGTACTGAATTGCTACTTTTTATGTTCTAGAATTTTAAAATTGAGTACTTCTTTAATTTTCTCCTCTTTTGATGTATGTTCTCAGGTGTGTCTTCTAAGAACTGTTATGGCTGTGTCCAATAAGTTTTTGTACATTGCTTCACTGCTATTGTTTACGTGCTTTTCTATTGGCATCCCAGTGCCTAGCACAGTGCTTTGTCATTCTTTAACACAAAGCATTAATCACAGGATCACAGATGTTAGAACTGAAGGGACCTCAGAGGCCATTTACTCCAACCTATTCATCTTGCAGGTGATGAAATGGAGAACCAGGAAGGTTAAATGACCTGTCCAATGTCACCAAGTTAGAAATAGGATTTAAACCCAGTTCCTCTGAAGCAGATAGGGTTATTTGCATTATATTATGCTGCCTCAAAAGTATTTATCATTTTTATGATTTGGCCATTCTTCAGAGAATCATGAAATTTTGGAGTTGGAAAACATCCTGTCAACTATTAAGTACAACTTTAACCTACAATATAATCCTTGTTATTAGATATCCAACAAGTGGTTGTTTGGACTCCATCTGAAGGTCTCCAATAAATGAGAAGCCAATATTATCCAGCTCCTTCCATTTTGGTGACAGCTCTGATTGTTAGAATTTTTTTTTCCTTACATCGTGCCTAAATTTATTTGTATCTTTACAACTTCTACTTAATGTTCCTGATTCTGCCTTTTGAGGCCAAAATTAATTGCTCTAATCCCTCTTCCACATGAAAGCCTTTCAAATACTTTAATAGAGTTATATCTTTCTCTGGATCTTTTCCATCCCCAATTCCTCCAGCTTATGCTAATGGGGCATGGAACTCAATCCCTTTACCATTCTCTTTGCTGTCCTTTGGTTCTTCTCCAGCTCATCAATATCCTTCCTAAACTGTGGTGCCCAGAATTGAACTCATTATTCCAAATTTGGTCTGACAAGGGAAGAGTGCAGAGGGACCATCATTTCCTTATTCCTGGAAGCTATGCTTGTCTTAATGTAGTCCAAGATCACATTAGTTTTTATGGCAGCTACACCACACTGATGAATCCTTGTAATCTTACAAGCCCCAAGACCTTTTTTATTTCAGAAAAAAACTTGCTATCTAATCCCATCTCTCCCATCCAATCCTTGTGAAGTTAATTTTTTTAAAAAAATCTATATCTCAGTCTTTGTATTTATCCATATTGAATTGGATTCCACCCAATACTCTAGCCTGTGAAGATCTTTTCGGATTATGAACCTCTTTTCCATAGAGTTAACTATCCCTCCCAGTTTAATGTTATCTACACATTTGATAAGCATGCCATTTGTGCTTTTACCCAAATCATTGACAAAAAATATTATACAGATCCCTGGAGTATTTCCCTGGAGAATGCCTGTGAAGCTTACATTGAACTATTACAAACTATTAGCCATTCACCCAAGTACAAATTCTTTTAATTGTTTCATTGCCTACTCCACATTTCTCCATCTTTCCATAACAAATGAAATAATTCATCGAATTCTTGGCTAAAATTTAGGTAAAGCATTTAGCTAATCTACTTAAGTTTTATGCCCCTGTCAACAAATGAAATAAAGTTAGTTTGCCATGGCCTGCTCTCCATAATCACTTTCTTTTGCTAGATGTTCCATTCAACATCTCTTTAATGATTCATTCTAAAATTTTCCCAGTAATTGATGTCAAACCTATAGACCTATGTTTATAGATTATGTTCTTTATTATCTTTGAAAATCAAAGCAATGGGCTCCTCTTTCACACACTATACTACCTCTCCCATTCTTCATGCTGATTCTCAAACTGATAATGACTTAATGATACATTCAGTATGCCTTTTAATACCCAAGAATGTACTTCATCTGAGCCAGTTGATTTGAATTCATCAGAGTAAACTAGTTGCTTTGTTTTTCTGTCTTCCTTTAAATCAAATATCAAGTCCCTGTTATTCATTTTATTTTTCTTTCATTCCTAGTGCAAAAGTCATTCTCCTTGCATACAGACTTCATTATAACCTGGAAAGACTTATATGAACTGATGCTGAGTGAGGGGAGCAGAACCAAGAGAACATTATACACAATTACAGACACATGGTATCTCTGATGACTAACTTTGATAGACTTGGCTCTTCTCAGCAATACAAGATTCTAAGACAGCTCCAAAAGACTCATG
>CM053622.1:486021313-486038972 GCA_028646595.1 Phalanger gymnotis
CCAGAAAGTTTAACGAAGGCCTGGATGAATGCTAAATCAGGAGAAAGTTCATCTATCAGAGTCTAGAGTAATTCTAGAGAAGATGGTCATTTCCAATGGGAAGAAGTGAGAATGAAAGCAAGAGTAGAGGCAGTATGGTCTGAAGATGACCACAAACTAGATTGGGAATCAGGAGACCTGATTCAAACTCATTCAAGACCTGCCACTAAGTAGCTGTGCAATTGTGGGCAAGTAAATTAGGCCCACTCACTCCATCAATTGAAATGAAGGCTCCTTGAATTTGAGTTTAAAAATAAAGAGGTGACAGCTGGTTTCTCCTTATTTCAATTCCTTCATCTAGTGTCAAATGCCTCTCTTCTTCCCAAATTCTCATTCTAATGGTTGTGTAACTCTTAACCTCATCACTCAGCTGAAATTGCATTTTCTAAACTTACTAATGATTTCTCAATTGCTATTATGGATGGTCTTTTCCAAAGCTTTGCCCTTTACTTCTTTGCAACATTTGAAACTGCTAACTACTCCTCTTGAATCCTTTCTCCTTTTGTGAAAAAAGGAGATTTTTGCAAAATAAAATTCTTCTCCAGTGTTTTTCTTTTTTGGTGACATTGTTCTCTCTTGATCCTATTCTGACCTTTCTGACTGTTCCTTCTTAGCCTTCTTTGCTAGATCATCATTTCCATCATCTCTCTCTCTAACTGTGGGTCGACCTAAAGGTTGGTCTCTTGACTCTCCTCTTTCTAAATGTTTTCTCTCTTGTTGACCTCATGAGCTCCAATGGGTTCAGTTATTTGCATGCACAGGAATCTTCAATCTATGTGTTGAGTCCTATTCTTTCTCCTGAGCTCCAGGCTCATGTCACCCAGTGCTTATGGGACATTTTGAGCTGTATGTCTTATACAGCATCTCACTCTCAACACATCTGAAACAGAGATCATTGTCTCCTTCCAAACTCATCCCACTTTTGAACTTTCTGATTTGTGTTGAAAGTACCACTAATCCTTCTGGGCACCCAGCTTCATTACTTCAGAGTCGTGCTTGACTCCTCATTCTCTCTCACAACCTCATATCCAACCAGTTGCCCAGGATTGCCACTTTTATTTCCACAATACCCCCTCCAGAATCTTGCTTTTAATCATTCATATTGCCACCACTATAGTCCAAGATTTCATCCCCATCTATGTGATTGTAATTGCAACACCCTCCTAATTTGCTCTGCAAATCACTTCACTGTTTAATCCATCCACTGCACTACAGCCAAAGTAATATTCCTAAAGAACATTCTGACCATGTTTCTTTCCTGCTCAATAAAAGTTAATGATATCCTATTGCCTTTAGGATCAAATATAAACTTCCCTGTCTCTCTCTGTCTCTCTGTCTTTGTCTCTCTCTCTCTCTCTCTCTCTCTCTCTCTCTCTCTCTCTCTCTCTCTCCATCCCCCACTCCACATTTAAAGAACTTCAGAATTCAAGTTCTACTTATTTTTCCAGCCTTGTTATGTATTACTCTCCTCCAGTAATTCTGATTCAGGCAAGGTGACCTTCTTTCTGTCCCTTATACATGGTATTCCATGCCTTTGCACAGGCTGTCCCTCATTCCTGGATAGAATTAAGCTCCTTGGGAGAAAGGACTATTTCATTTGTATATTTGTTTCTCTATCAACTAACAGTATCAGATACATACTAATTACTTAATAAATGTTTACTGGTCTAGAAAGATACTATCTGCATCCAGGGAAAGTACTGATAAATAGAAGTTTGTATAGAATAATTCTACATAGGTACCTCTTTGTGTCTAATGGTAGCCAAATTCTAGGGTGAGGGTAGGGATGAGGAAAGAAAAAAAAGAAATTTGTATAATTTTGTTGTATATTTGAAAGGACTAGATAATTGTGCATACTGGATCTGCAGTTTCATGTGCAATCATTTTTATTGTACTATTTTATAGAAATGATTGTTTTATTACATAAATTAAAAATATTTTATTTTAAAAAAATAACACTAAGTGATATGATTTAGACTCAGAAACAGAAGGTCTGAGTTAAAATGCTGAGTCTAGTGCTTAACACCTTGACCAATTACTTTTCCAACCTTAGGATTCCTCATCAATAAAATGGTGGGGCAGGGGGGAATAGGTGTGCTACACACATGCAAGCATATTCAAAGATCCTTCCAGATCTAAATCTTTAACTCTAAGGAAAATGGAAACCTTTGTTGTAATTTCTGTATATTATCTCTCGTTACTCTTTTTCCCTCTTCTTTGTTGGTCTTTTTGCTCTGAACATGAGTTCCCCAAATTATAGATACCTGTCGGCTTCAGCATTTTTCAAGTTTGGGCACATTCTGGGCTTCACTGTTCCTGACATTCTGTTCTACTCTTTTGCATTTGCTCTTAGTCTTGTAATATTTTGTGACTTCTTTTTGCCTTTAGGCACAATTTTGTGAAATTAAATCTCAATATTACCTGAATTTGGAGAAGTTAAAAGATTATTCTCCCGCTTCCAAGGGTCTTTCAACTTAAAAATTATTACAAACGATTTTTCCTTCTTTCCTTGGTGTCTCAATTGTTTTCCAATCTCCTCCAGTCAACCCTCATCCTTCAGTAAGAAACTAGGTGTCTTAATACTTTCATCCTGTTTTTCATTCCCTCCAAATTGTATATTAATTATGTAAAAAACCAAAGTTTTTGGTTCTTGGCTACTGAGAGGCTTGAGCATGGTTTGATTTGCAACTGCATGTATTGCTAAATAAATCATTTGTCTGGATAATATTCAATTTCTTTATTTCAATGTAAGAGTCTTGTGTGCTTCCTTCTATATTTTCTATATGTGGCAGCCAGATACAGTGGGTAGAGCTCTGGCTCTGAAGTCAGGAAGAACAGAGTTCAATTCCAGCCTCGGATATTTTCTAGCTGTGTGACTTTGAGAAAGTTACTCAACCCTGTTTGCCTTGGTTCTTCATCTGTAAAATGAGCTGGAGAAGGAAATGGCAAACTCCTCTAGTATCTTTGCCAAAAAACCCCAAATGGGGTCACAAAGTGTTTGATACAACTGAAATAACTCAACAACAACAAAAATCTCACACTGTGCAATTACATTGGTTTTATTGAATGTTTCACCCTATTTTACTTCATTGGAATTATTAATGATTTTTTGTTCCATTTTCTTCTAAATCACTTTTGAAATCTATCCATAGGATTTATATCTACCATTTTGTCTGATTTTTTTTGATATCTACTTTTCAAGAGACTAAAGTAAATGTCTTAATATGCCTAGTAATCATTTCTGTAACTATTATTAGCTTGAAGATTGAACCACTACTTCTAACAAGGTTTACTTCATATCTACATCAATATTGATTGTGCTTTATTAGCCAATATTTAAAGTCAAGAATAGATTTTTCTAATTAATTCCTCTATTTTCTTAATAAGTAAAACCATGAATTTATCATATTCTCTACTTTTAGCAGATACATATGTCTAATAGATATGTAGATACATGAAATTCCCTGACCCAATAGTATCTTATCCCTATACCAATTATATAACTATATTTGAACAGTTTAATCCATGTCCTTTGTCTGGCTCGAAAGTCTGTAGTATGTAGTATGACTGAATAAATGAATGAAAAGCATTTATTGTGTGTTTTCCATGAATCAATCACTGAGGATACAGAAAAAAAATGAACAAAGCACCTACTTTCAAGGAGTTTATATTCTAATAGGGGAGACAACATATATATAAGAATAGTACCTGGGGAAGGGCATTTTAGTTTGGGAAGTTAAAGAGAGGTAAAAATAGATTGGTGCACCTTGTCCAGGAATAATGGGAGAGTTGATTTGATCATGGTTCCAGAATTAAAAAGGAGATTGAGAATACATGCATTAGGGAATGTCTACTGGTGCAGAAAAGTCCTAGGAGTGTAGTGAAGCCTAGATAGAGCCTAGTTGGTGGCTAAGACAAGCCCAATTAAGTATACAATTGGCCCTTCCACATCACAACCTTCCCTATCACAGTTTCTATACATTGTGGGTTGGCATAAGAAATTAAATAGAAATTTTGGAGGAGTTTTGTGGAAAACACAGATGACACACAAAGTCCAGCAGACAACATGCAAAAAGTTTATAAACTAAGAAATGCATAAAATATATGTATAGCACTATATATCAACCCAAATTTTACAAATAGGTACTATCAACACCCCATAGAAGAAAAAGAAAAAATCAGACTTTTTCTCTGGTACAGAGCCAAAAAGTTTTACATGAATTTTCCAGATCATGGGGGTGCTGTGCCCCTAAGTTCAGAGATGTGGAAGGGGTAATTGTAGTGGGTGACCAAGTATGGGAGTTACGGAAATCAAACATTAAATGCCCTGTGTTTTGGTTTCTTCTTATTTTTCATAATAGTATCTCTTTTGTTTGTCTCTCCTCCTACCCTTACCCAAAGTTTCTCAAATTTGTTCTACTCAAGTTCATGGTTTTAGTCATTTAGGTAGCATACTAGATAGAAAGCTTGATTTAGAGTCAGAAAACTTGAGTTCAAATACTGCCTTTGATACTTCTTTGCTGTTTGACCCTGGATAAGTTACTTAACCTCTCTCAGCCTCAGTTCTCTCATCTGTGGCCTCAGTTCTCTCATCTGTGGAATAAGACAATTGGACTTAACCTCTGAGGACCCTTCTAACTCTAAATCTATAATTTACTTGTTGGAGTATATCCTCTTAACTTATTACCTCTCTCATGTGACCTAGTCTTTCTCAATCCAACACGCTCTTTATGCCTTAGCCATATGTGTACCTCCAATACGCTATGCATTCTCTTCTATACTTCCCTTTTTCTAGAACCTCCTATATCTAGAGCTCCAACAGTGGGAAGTTTGTAGCCTAAAGACTTCCAGTTTCCTAGCTTATTGGCAATTCCTTGCCTGTGACCTCAGAGGTTGAAGACTAATCAGCCCCACACAAATGGGACCACTACTCTCTATAAAATACGTGCTCTCTCCTGAAGCTTGTAGAATCTGTGGATGGTACTTTGCTGTTTGAACTGAAGATAAATCCTGGAATCTCAGTCTGTTTCAATGATATTCTAAATACTGGGGGCAATCTTTGGAAATATCATCGTGGATTTCTTTCAAGGCCTAAGGATTTCAAAGGCCTGAGGACCATTATGACTGAAGCTCTGATGTGACATCCCTGGCTATATTCCCTGCTTGGCTTTCTATATTTTCTTTTAAGGGTATTAGTTTTGAATCCCCAGTGCCAATAGTCACTCAGTCTTTAGACTTTTATTAAGCACCTACTATGTGCCAGGCACTGTGCTAAGTCCTGAGGATACAAATGCAAATTAAAAAAGACAATCCCAGACCTCAAGTAGTTTATAATCTAATTAGGGAAGACATGGCGTGAGGGTGAAGGGGCAAGGTATTCATTATAGGAACATGTTGGAGATTTCCAGAGAAATCCAAAAGCATTGTAGCTGGTGGAAAATGGGAAGGGAAAAAGAGCAAACAAACTGTGCTGAGCCCCCTCTTTAAATGAAAGGTCTGGGTTCAAGGCCCTGACTTCTAATCATAGAGTCTGATCAGAGGGGCAGAGGGTACCAATGAGATGTGAAAACTAGTTTGAATCTTGCAGCATGATGAGATTTCCCAATGATGGGTTTTCTGGGGAAGGAAAGCATTTTGGAGAGTTCTAGAGAAGTCCAAAGGCAGTGTAGCAGGTAGGAAATGGGGAGAAAACCTGTTCTGAACCCCATATTTAAGTAGAGATCCTGGGGCCCAAGGTTGATGGGCTTTCTTAGTTACAAACTGGACCCGGTGTGTGCAGTCAACAGGCAGTCCTAGTACAGTATTATTCCCTTGCTTCCCTCTCCAAGATCTCTTGCCCATGTCCATTTGAGTCACATGGCCTTCTCTTACATTCACGAAATAAATGAGCCTGTTGCTTTCAGCATTGACTGGCTCACCTAATTCTGTGAAGTCACTTTATTCATAAGAATTTCCTGTTAGTTTTTTGTTTGTCAAATGTATTTGAATCCTAGCATCTCCAAACAATAAAGCTTTGGTAAATTGAATTCTACCATACATGTTTCATTGAATAAGGAATAAAATTCCATTACTATATTCCAGTCAGAAGTCCTACATCTTAATGATTTCTATGGCATCATATCTATCATGTTAAAAATTAAAGTTCAATGATTTTATTTATATTCTGTGAATTTAGTATATAGTCATCTCAGTTGACTAATAGTACTCTCTGCTGTCTTTTTATGTTTCCTCTTACAAATTGGTTGTTGTCAGTTTTTGAGGAGGACCAAAATATTAGACTGCCTACCAAACTGAAGGTCTACAGAGCCATTATGCTGACTTCATTGTTGTACACCTATGAAACCTGAATAATACACCAGTGCCATGTCAGGAAACTGAATTGTCTTGGGAGGATCTGAAGATCACCTGGCAAGAAAAGGTATTCCATACTGAAGTCTTTTCTTGAGTTGAACTGCCTCTTATGAATAACCAGGCCTTTACCTGCTATTCTCAGTACCCTCTGGACCTTCCTCAGCTACTCATATTGGTTCTATATAGCACATACTCTCATATCATCTCCAAGTTACCCATCCTCCCACATACATACATTAATGAGCAGAGGGATAGAAATGGAAAAATAGGACTATACATGGAAAGAACACAGGTCAAACATTGTCTATAATGATATATCCAACTACGAAGCCCATCCAAAGCTTAATATTCAGTTATCATCATAAATTATAAGATATACACATACAAGAATATGTGTATCAATCAATAAATGTTTTTTTTTTCTCCTGGTAGTCCCATGTCAGGCACTGGGGATACAAATATAAAATAAAATAAAACCATTTTGAATCAAAATTAGTATATATTATAATGGGAGAAACAAATGCATATAAAATAAGCAACAAAAATATGAATGTATTAAATACAAATATATACAAAATAGTTAACAAGATTGTTTGGAAGATTGAACACTAGTATTTGAAGGGATCAGGCAAAGATTCATGCAGATCATGGTGTCTGTTCTGCGTTTTAACAGAAGAAAGACTCTATGGGAAAGACAAGAGAAAATGGTCCTGGCATGTGGCAGAGTCACGGAAAAGACACAAAGATATGAGATGGATTGTCCTGTGGGAGGAATACGGAGAAGGCCAGTTTGGTGGGAGAGCAAGACCATGGGAGGCCAAGTAATGCTCGAGCTTGGAAGTATAGGTTGGGGCAGAGAGTAAGACTGTGACCCAGGTGATGAACTACTTGAGAAAGGAGGAAGAAAGGCATAGGGGTCAGTATTCTATAGCTACCAAATTTTTATTAGGTAGAAAATGCTGATTGACTGGACTTAAAGAGAAGATTAGTTAGTGAAGGAGCTAAAGGGAACATCTGGAAACGACAGTGGAGAGCAAGGAAACATGAATGACTTGACCAGGATCACATAATATATGACAAGACCTGAAACTAGGACTTCCTGACTACAAAGCTGGTCCTCTATTCACTATGCCATGCTCTCATACTTTTGGATGCATATGCATATATGCACATGCATATACACATGTATGGAACACATATATAGTTATTCACGTGTGCATATATATATTTATATATATGTATGCATGTCAACATATATCATTGCATATGTATTGTTAAATATGTGTGTATATATATGTACATATGTATATGTGAGAACATTCATTATCTTTGAACAAGTCAAATACATCACAATTTTTAGAGTAATCTCTTCTTCCCATGGATTTGAATTTTGGTTCTCTCCTCCCTTCTACTCTGAATCTCAAGGTAATATCAAACCCTGTTTATGATGACTCGCTTTTTTAGAGTGTTATTTGACAAGTCATTTAAAATATCTGCGTCCCCAGGATGGCCTGTGTACCAGGAATTTCAAACCTAGTGACTATGTGGCCATAATTAAGTGAGTGTCACAGGAAGCCAATGCTGTCCTTGGGTAATGATCCCCTACAGTGAGATAAATGCCAAAGACAAAGCAGGGGACTTGGGTTTTGTTAATATGTTCTAATTGCAATGGCTTTATTTCTTTTTTAGCAGCCAAGTTGTACAATCAGCATATATGTGTCAGAGAGACCCAGCATAGGCTTGGCAGCTGCCTGTCTGCTTCTCTGGACAGCTTTGTTTGGTCCCACACAAACCTCAGTAATTAGCTTAGCAAATTTA
Source organism: Phalanger gymnotis (assembly GCA_028646595.1). Classification (NCBI taxonomy): domain Eukaryota; kingdom Metazoa; phylum Chordata; class Mammalia; order Diprotodontia; family Phalangeridae; genus Phalanger; species Phalanger gymnotis. The sequence continues at coordinate 486,029,522 of CM053622.1, forward strand.
TCAATAAGAGTTTTTGAAGGCTAAATTGTACTTGTTGAAAACTGAGTTTTAGGTTTTTTTCCCCCTACTGCTGCAGGAATTTTGCTTCATTTTGCTTCTTTATAGAGGAATATAAATGAGAGGAGGCTGTGATCAGAGCAAATGACTCTATCTCCTGTTGAATAAAGCAGAAATCTTTAACCTCGGCAGAAAGAAAATTAAAGAACTCTCATTCTCCACTGCCTACATCCCACCCCTCCCTTTTTAATAAACGTGTGTCTGAATCATTAGGATGATTTGAAAAAAAAAGGTGGCCCTGAAAAATAACATAAACAAATCTAAGTAGACACAGTTCACTCTCATTGTTCTGGCTGGTTGGTCCTTTGGAAGGTTCCAGTTTTTCATCCACAGCTGCCTCAGGTGCAAACGCTACTCAAAATCTATATGAGCTTCCTTAGGAAGCGATCTCTGAAGTCTGTATTCTTATAAGTACTCCTGGCTTCAGGGAATACTTGTTTCTAGAGGTTTCCCAGCAAGTGAATTTTTGTTACCTGAATCACATTTTTCCATTGACTCCCACTCCAAGTTCAGTTCAACCATTCAACACTAAAAAGCATCAACCATGTACCAGGCATTGTTCCAGGTGCTGGGAATAAGGTCACAGATTTGTTCATCTGAATACTTTAAAATGCTAAAACTCTTTTTACACCACTGTTTTCATTATAAAATTCTTATTAATATTCATTAATTAAAATGATTTTCAAATCCAAGGTACTCTGAATTTAAGTATAAATGAGATTGGGTCTTATCATATGACTTTGTTGCTATAGGAAACTTTCATGTGTACAAACTTCCTCCACCATTGCACCTTTTCTAGAATTATCTAGAACAATGAGAGGTTAAATAGCTTGCCTAGGATCTTGTAGTTAGTATATCTCAGAGGCTGTTTTTGTTTTTGTTTTTGTTTTTATCTTTTGTTCTCAAAGAAGACCATGACATCAGGAAGGTGATGCCATGACTTGTGATTGAATTGAATTTAAGTGAGGGAAGGCTGTGCAAAGTCACCAGCTCCTCCAGAGCCATCTGGGTCCAGTGGCAAGATGTAGATCAGGATGACTGGAGATGGCCCATCTCAGAGGCAGGATTTGAATCCAGGAGTTTCTAGATTTGAGACTAATTCTTTATCTACTATAGCATTGCTCTTCTCACTATTTTCTCTAATTAAATAATAATGTTATATCCATTAAAATTTCCTAACAATTAGCTCTATTCCAAAGTGGTGATTCCCTTTAAGTATGAGTTGGATTAAATGACAATTGAGGTCCCTTTTAGCTCTCAAATTCTGTATTTTTGTGATACTTAAAATATGAAAAATATTCAAAATAGTACAATCTTATAATTAATAAAAAACGTCACGGAGACAAATAGTGAAAGTAGAGTGACAGCAACTGATTTTATGGTTATCTGCTACATCTTCCTCTCCCACTACAGCAATAGTGATGCCTGAGCTTTGGTAATTTTTGTAATCTGTTTTTATTGTTGTCTAAAACTGTAATTTCATCTAAATAGGGACATCCCAGTGAAGAAACAACCTTCTACCAATGCAAGTCAATAACTTTTCTGCAACTGCAAAGTCTTACACTCTTGCATGGGACACTAGAGATTTAAATGGGTTGTCTAGTTTGTTCCACTGGTGGAACATGAACTTTGGTCTTCCTTATCCTTTCCCATTATTTGAGCCTAGTTTTTGGGCTTTGTTTTTTGAATTTTTGTTGTTTTGTGAGTTTTTTTTAACCTCTCACTAATAATATATCTATAACGGCTTACTGCAATAGTCTTAGGAGGAGATAGAAGTTAGGTACTCACGTATCTACTATGACTCGAACTTCTCTAATAGCCATTTGACATTTGGCAAGTATCAGCAAATAGCAGCTCATTTCTGTGTTCACCATCATGCTTCCAGCTATTTGCACAGGTTTACTTGACTAAATGCTAATCATTATTACAATTTAACTGCCATACATGGAATAGTGTTAGTCATGCATTCTGGTGGTGGTAATGTCAGGACTATAAGTGGCAGCATGAGTATCCCAAATTTTACTTTTAAAGAACTGCATATTTGCTTAAGAATCAATGAAGTTCAGTATTTTAAAGAGAATTTCTAAGTATAGATATCTGTTTGTGACTCTTTAACTTCAATTAACTAGGCTTTTCCATTGGTACGATTTCTTCTGCTTCATAGTTCAGAAGCTACGGAAATGGCATATTTTATGGTACTTGGATAGAAAATTGTCTCACATGAATGAATAGTGCTGGCCTGAGTCTCAATTAGTTTAGGTTCAGTGTTGGAATGAAATGAGGCACTCATATGTGTAGTATTAATGTGAGCAAAGATCTTCCCCCTCTGTTCAATAGGCCTCATGTAGGGCTAGGTGGGAAAGCTTGACTATATCTTTGTGTGTAAGTAGGCCTAAAGCCTCTACTTACCAGGTACTAAGCTGATTTGGGTGTGAAGCCCTCAGGGCTCTAAGAGGGGTTGCTAAGACCAGAGCCAATGGTATGTGCAGAGTTCTAGTCAATCATGAATTCAGCCAAGTAGACGCTTGAGTTCTAGCCAATCAGATGCCAGCTAGGACTGTATATAAGGAGAGCCCAGATGGTGAGAGAACCAGAATGGAAGAGGGACAGAACTGAAGAGAAGCAGAACTGAAGGGAAGCAGAATTGAGAAGCAGACACCGAGAGAGTGCTAAAGAGCAGACGTTGAGAGAGCCATTGTTGACAGAGCTGCAGAAGAGAGTGCTGATTGGAGAGTCAGGACTGTTTGTTTGAGTTATTGTTTACAGGAAGGCCCTAGCAAGAGGGAAGATTACAAGATGACTTGGTTCCTTGCTATAATATTGCATTATAATTTCCTTGTTGCAACATTGAGGTGAGCTTACTAGATTTGGAATATAGTTACTGCTATATCAAATTGGGGTTATTGGTCTTGGGATTGGATCCTCTGGAGTCTAAATAAATGTTATACTTCCTCTGCCTTCTACCTGGAGAGTTTTTCATACTTGACGATGCCAAACTATACAGGCATGTTCATGGTCGTCCTCGAGGTCATGAACCTTGCCTTACTGATACAATGTGTCATTCAGCAGCTAACAAAGGGAGGTTTAGTTAGTTATTGTATAGAAAAGATATTTGATAAGGATATTGAGGGATTTAGCTTGGCTATGCATGGCCAAGTCAAACCCCTATCCATTGATTTTTAGCTCCTTAATAATCTCAATGCAGTACATGTGGTTGTCAAAGGTAGTCCACGAAGAGTTTTATTGTTTGTTTTGTTCTGCTTTGAGATGTTGTTCCTCTGTCTTACCCAGGCTGGAAGGGCAGCAGCCACTCACCGGGCAGATCCCATTACTGGTAGGCATAGCAACTGTTCATCTGTTCCATTTCTGATCTGGGGCAGTTTGTGCCTTCTCAGGTAGCCTGGTGTCACCCTCCCTTCATGGGGTGGAGGGAGGTGCTCATAATATTGGTGCTGGACTGAATTTGGAAAAGCAATTGGTATTGCCTACTTTCTACAAATCAGATGTCCTGAGCTAAAGCAATTCACCAGTCTCAACTTCTACAGCAGCAAGAATGAAAGGTGTACAACACCAACCCTTGCATATCTATAAAGATCTTTGAGAGGAGAGTAGTTTACTCCCCCTTCCAAGACACATATGCCTATGCATACACACACAGACATGTCAATATATATCCATATAAATCAATATCAACATTGTTTATACATATATACATATATATACACACGTATATGTACATATATTCATATATCCATATATATCACATATAAAATTAGATAGGCTTTAAGACCTTTTTCTTCTTTTTGATCTTATATGTGATGGAAACTAATTATGTGTATAGAAAATAAGTAGGTAAATTGATTAAATATAGCTTAAATGAGATACTCCCCACATGCACACATATGACCCACATCAAATTAGAAGTTACAACCTTTTTCCATTTGGTTCTTATTTGTGTGGAGCCTAATTTTTGTGGGTGTGTAAACAGTAAGTAGGGAAATTTTAGGGCTCCATTTCTGACTCTTTGGATACCTTCTCACCCTGGAAAGTCTCTCTGACCATCCTTATTTCCCACTTCCTCATTTCCCTCTCTTCCCCTTGTTGAGATTCTCCTGAAATCTTTATTTCAAGGCCAGCCATCCTTAAGCCTCCTTCACTTTAGATGCTATAGACTTCAACCCCATCCCCCTGCATAGGGAAACTTTCCTTTCTTCCTCCCCATCAATTTTCAACTTTCTTTTGTGTATCGTTTTCCCCAATTAGACTCCATGAGGGAAGGGACTGGTTTGTTTTGTTTCTTTTCATTTTGTTTGTATTTGTATTGCTAGAGCTTAGTATAGGTCCTGGCACATGGTAAATGCTTAATAAATGCTTATTGACTTGACATAAATACATCATAAATGAAATGCTTAAATAACCAGACTTTCCACAAATCTGACTTTATTTTATGCCAAGGTGATTTTTCTGATCATGTCAGAACAATTGACCTCCTGATCAGTGAGCTGCAGGGCCTCCCTATTACCTCCAGAATAAAATATAAACTCCCCTGTTTGGTATTTAAAGCTCTTCAAAACCTGGCCCCTTCCTACTTTTCTAGTCTTCTTATACGTTCCTCTCCTCCATGCCTCCTAAAATAAAGTTACACTGTCCCACTTATAGTTATTCTAATATGACACTCCACCTTCAATCTCCATGTCTTTGCACTAGCACACTCTCATGCCAGGAATGCTCTGCCCTTTAACCTCTACATCTTATTTCTCTTGACTTCCTTCAAAAGTCAGCTCAAATCTCATCTCCCTCAAGCATTCTTTTCCAGTCACCAGAGTTGCCAAAGTGCCCCTTTCAGAAGACCCTCACATCGACTGTGGATATATATATATATATGTGTATATATATATATATATGTGTATATATATATATATATATATATATATATATATATTCTTTTCTACCTAGCTATTAATAGGTTGTCTCCCTTATTTGAACGCAGTCTTCTTGAGGGAAGGGATTGTCTTCTTTTGTCTTTCTTTGTATCCCCATTGCTTAGTAAAGGGCCTGACACACCATAATAAATGCTTGTCGATGACTTGAATATATCTATAGATGGCTACTTTGGATTGCTGTTCTTACAAGGAAGATATGGAATAAGCACGGGCTTTAGACTCAGATGACACAGGTTCAAATCCTGCCTGTGATACATGTATCCTATGTGACCCTGGGCAAGTCACTTAATTTCTTGAGGCCTCAGTTTCTTCAATGGAAAAATAATGAGGTTGGAGGGGAAGAAATGTCTTCTGAGATCCCTCCCATTCCTAGAACTAAAAAGTATAAATGATGAGGGCAAGAATATACCTTTGTACATCTTAAAAACACAAGTTGATTTTAACATATCGGGTTCAATTTCAGATGGACAGCAAAAGGAACATTCACAGATGGTAAAGTCCCAAATATTGTTTTCCCAATGCAGCAGTGGTTGGGTATAGGGGATTCCAGGGAGGACTGCCAGAATGGCAGCACTGAGACAGCCAGCTATAGAACTTTGTGGACTGGAAAGGCCCACAGATGGTGTGTAAGCTGCATGCTAGGACGCTTGCTTTTTGATAGAGAGAAATTACAAGATCCAAGGAGAAAAGAGAATAGGTGAGATCAAGTGATAAGGATAGAAAGAGCCACAAGGTTTCTCACCCATATAAATAAATGCTGACTTTTTTGGCTGTGCAGGAACCATGAAAGCCCCTGGAGACAGAGTAAGAGCAAAGATAGAATTACATTTGCAAGTGATCTAAGATTGGGCATCATTGTCTATTCAACTATATCATATGGAATCAGGACCTAGTCTGGGTATTGACACAAAAGGAAATGAATTGTGACTTACCCTCCAAGCTGCCTATCAGGCATTGACATATCCTGGATTTCATTAAAAATTTGACATTGAGTTTATATCAGTGAGTTTATCCTAAAACAGTATCTTATTTGAAGCAAATGAAAACATCACTTCTAACCACAGCGGGTTGACTCTCCTGACAAAGTAACTGCCAACTTTTTAATGAAAATTCCTGTGTCAGGGACTTGCCAAGATTTGAGGAGCGTATTTTGGGCCATTATAAAACTGGCATTCATTATCATTTCAACCCTTGGTTATTACATTTGTATGCACAGCAAAACCTTCATGTGGGAATTGTGTTCAGTAATGATACAGTTTGACCCCTTTCATTCTAGCTCTTCAAAGATTTTAGCATCTAAGGAAAAACTCAAACAAGTAGACCTTAATATTGACATTCATTGTTTATATATATAGGTGGCAGAAAATTTTGAGTTCTAAAGCCTCTCCTCCAGTCCTTTCCCCACCACTCAAGAAGGCAAGCAATAGGATATGGATTATCTATGTGAAGTCATGCAAAATATATTTCCATATTACTCATATTACAAAAGGACACCTAGAGAAAAACCACAAGAAAAATAAAGTTAAAAAAAGAAAGTATGACAGTCTGCATTCAATTCATCAGTTCTCTCTCTTTCTGGAAGTGAATAGCATTTTTTGTTATGGGTTCTTCGAAATTATCTTGAATTATTGTCTTGGTCAAAGTAGATAAATTTTTAATAGCCGATCATCCTTTTATTATTGCTGTTCTGTTTCTCATCACTTCACTTTTCATCAGTTCATGTAAGTCTTCCCAGGTTTTTTCGAAACCATCTTGTCATCATTTCTTATAGCACAGTAATATTCCACCACAAACATATGCCACAAGTTGTTCAGCTATTCCACAAATGATGGGTATTCCCTCAGTTTCCAATTCTTTTGCCACCAAAAAAAAGAACTGCTGTAAATAATTTTGTACAAATAGGTTCTTTTCCCTTTTCTTTGATCTTTTTTAGGATACAGACTTAAGAGTGATATTACTTGGTCAAAAGGTATGCACAGTTTTATAACTTTGGGCTTAGTTGCAAATTGTTCTCCAGAATGGTTGGAGTAGTTCACAACTCCACCAACAGTGCATTAGTGAAAATGAGTCTTCCATATTTGAGTCCAGCACTTTATCCACTCTGCCATCTGGCTGCCAAGATATGAAATACACAGTAGTAAATGATTATAGTAATCTAATGATTAATAAACCCAAGGATTCAAGCTCTTGGGGGTAAGAACTCACCATCTGACAAAAATTGCTAGGAAAACAGGAACGTCGCTTGGCAGAAACTTGACATAGACCAATATTTCACACCATATACTAAGATAAGGTCAAAATGGGTAAATGACCCAAAGCCTAATTGTTAAAGCCAGGATTTCAATCTAGGTACTCTGACTCTGGGACAAGCTAGGTGGCACAGAGCACCAGCTCTGGGGTCAGGAAGATATGAGTTAAAACCTGGCTTCAGACACTAGCTGTGTGACCCTGGACAAGTCACTTAACCCTGTTTGCTTCAGTTCTTCACCTGCAAAATGAGTTGGAGAAGGAAATGGCAGACTATTCCAATATCTTTGCCAAGCAAATCCCAAAAGGGGTCATAATCAGACACTACTGAAATAACTGAATAACAGCAATGAATTTTATACCTGATCTATTCCAATGACTCACCACTCTATTTCTTAGCTTATGCAAGGTTGTTTTCACGATTACCACTTTGTAATATAACTAATATTTATTTAGTATTTAAAGTTCAAAATGTACTTTATATACATTAGCACATTAGATCTTTGCAACAAATTGTGTATTATTACAATTATTACTATTCCAATTTTGTAAGTAAGCAAACTGGAGGATGAGAAGCTAATTGACTTGCCCAGTATCACACAGCTCTTAAGTGTCAGAGTTGGAATTTGAACTCGGATTTTTCCTTTTAATACTTTGCCACATCATTATCTTAAAAATAATAGAAAATTCTAACTATTTAACATGACATTTCTCATCAACTACTAGCAAGTGAAATAATAATTACAGAAATTTAGAAGCTGCCAGTTGCTATACATTTGGGGATTTCATGTTTTGTACATTGGAATTTCTGCCAGCATACTTACGGTTTGGTCCCCACCTGGAATTTAAGCACAACATAAATCAAAATGCAAATTAAGTTGATGTTTGTTGAAAACATGAAATCATGATACTTAAGCTCAATAAGAGGCATCAGCAAGAGTATAGACTCCCTTACTAGACAGAAATGAACTTATCATGCAATCATAAACAAGTAATGTTTCATAGTAAAATGTTACTATAAGAAAATTCTCTTTTTAAGAGCTACCAGTTGAATTTTGTTTTAGAAAATCAATATGTAGGCAGGTCAAATTTTAAAACACATCTTTTTACCCCTCTTTAATACTCCCTCATGTACAACAAAACCTTACAAATTACTTAAAATTTCACTGCTCACTAGTGGTGATAACAGTGGCAAAAATAAAATCTTCATACATTAAAAATACCTGTCCTTTTATTATTGGAGCCAAGAAGAGGAAAAAAAATATAGAAAAGGGGTGGGGGAGAGGGATGAAACTTCAATATATTAGAAAATTAGCTTTTTTATCTAATAATACTCCTTTATTTTTCTCCAAGTGTTTTAAGTAAAGGTGGAATTGGCACCCATGTTATGTAGACCTTCGTATAATTTAACTCTCTACCGCAAACATTTTAGAGATTGAGGATTCTTTTTCTTTATGTTTTTTTTTCCATTAATCTTATTGATGTGTAAATGCTATTATTTAGGGCTATTTTAAGAGAATATTTTGCTCTGAAACATAGCACTTAGGATATTATAATGAAGCAAGATAAATGAGAGATACAATTTTGTGGAAGTTGCCTGGAGGATTTAAACCTTTTCCAATATTGAAATGGCTGCATTTTCCACTGTTTAAACTAAAAATGATGAGCTAAGATTCTTTTCTTTAGTACTGCAACTTACTTCATTCTTCTCCAATACTGGAATTTTAGTCACATTCTTAGACCTGAGAAATTTCCTTCTAATTCTCTTTAGTTGGTTTTTTTTTTTTTTCATTTTTCTCTTCTTCCTCATATCATCAGTCAATTGCTTAAGTTCCTGGTTTCCTTCTTTTCTTTTGCTCTATATAATTTTCTTTCATTAAAATAACTTTCCTCTTTTACCATCCCAGATTCACAGAATACTAAAAAGTCCTCCTCCTTCTCCTGCTTCTTCTTCTCCTTCTCTTTCTTCTTCTTCCTCTTCTTCTTGTTCTCCTTCTTCTCCTCCTTCTCCTCCTCTTCCTCTTTCTCCTCCTTCTCCTCCTTCTCCTTCATCTTCTCCTTCTCCTTCTTCTTCTTCTCCTCCTCCTCCTCCTTCTTCTTCTCCTCCTCCTCCTCCTTCTTCTCCTTCTTCTTCTTCTTCTTCTTCTTCTCCTTCTTCTTCTTCTTCTTCTCCTTCTCCTTCTTCTTCTTCTCTTTCTTCTTCT
>CM053622.1:486039472-486055790 GCA_028646595.1 Phalanger gymnotis
TCTTCTTCTTCTTCCTCTTCATCTTCCTCTTCTTCTTATTTCTTTATCTTCTCTCTCATACAATTTCATCTCCTTCCTTGGTTTCAGTGGTCACTTCTGTGCAGATGTCTCCCAAATCATTATATTTAACACGAATTTCTCCAATTAACTCCCGTAACATCTAAAACTGCTTAATGGACATCCTCGAGGCCCTGCTGGAGTGTTCAGGGAAAACTAGCACCTTGTAGCAACAATCTGCTAGCAGCTACTCTGGCTGTGTAAGACCAACAACAACCAGCACACAGAAGGCCGCTACAGATTTTTTGATCTGCTTTTCTAAGGAAAGCAACTTTAAGGGGTTAAAAATCTCAGTTTAATCAAACATACATATATCATTCACTTAGTTTAGGGGGAAAAGATCAGCCCCTTGAAGTCCAAGGCAAATACAAACAGAAATTACAAACATCAACAGACAGACCTTGTCTGATTCAAATCCCAATACATAGTTACCAGAGAAGCACCAATATCTGTCTGGGTTACCAAAGCCAGGGGGCAGTTACAACAGCCTGCCCTGAGTCTCAACACTCCTTCCATGAATGAGTCCCAAAAGTCAAACACCAAGCTCACCTCAGTTATACCCTGATCAGAGCCATGGGTGCTCTGACCTCACCCAGGCTGGGTGTGTAAAAGTTCCCCATCCCCAGTATCACATCATATATAAGCCCATGATTCCTGATTGCCTCAGTGATGAGCAATAGCTGAGAAATACTCCAAAACAAAGGCAGCAAAAGTTTCCCACCCATTCAAACAAAAGGGAGATTTGATAGTCTTAGCATCTCAAAAGGGAAGAACAGGGAAAAGTCTGATTGCTGTAACAAACCTCTGGTATGAGGGCTTGCTAAACCCTTTCCAGGGCTACTTATCCACCTGTCACCCAACTCTCACGTGTGGCTCCACAAAACTGTAGCAGGTACAATGGCCACACCTTGGTAAACCATCTCAGCAGAAGGGCTAAAAAAGGTTGAGGGTAACTGATGGGCTTAAAACCCATTGGTGAGTTAGGGACAGGTCTACCCCAAGCATGTGAAGACTTCCCCTGGTGGAACAATTTGTTCTAATGGCCATGAAGGCAGTCATCCACTGCATCCTGGACCATTTCCAGTCACTTTGACTTTTGCCTTGCTGCTGAACTTTGATGACTCTGGAAGAGAGAGTGAGACTGATGACTTGGTGCAATTCTGCCTCACTTAAATCCAATTCTCACATGAGTCAAGACATCCTTCCATGATGTTATTGGTCCTCTTCAAAAATGAAGGACAGAGAACAACACCAAAACCTACCACTCATCCTAACTTCATTGTTTTTGTTAATGGTATTATTCTACCAGTCATCCTGATAGAGACAATAGATCATCTTTGATTCTTCTCTCTGCCTCACCCCCTCAACTCAATCAGTATCCAATCCTGTGAATATTGCTTCTACTTTTTCACATTTACTTGGTTTTTTTTTTGATTGTTTATTTTGCAATATCCTCTTACCTACTCTTCTTGCTTCTGGTCTCTCAACTCTATAGTCACTAGAAATGTATTTCCTCTTCCTGTAGGCTAGTCAATGACAGAATGGGTTCCTTGCTTTTCAGAATCATCAATTGTATTGATGTCTTTAGTCTGTTTTATTTTCTTATCACAAGGAATTGATTAAACTTCTTCTATCGAAAATGATTTGTCAGGACCTTGTCATTATTAATAACATTATTAAATAATCTCTAGTTTGATCCTCTCTTGTGCTGGGAATAGTATGTAGTCCTTGAAGGCATCTAGCATCTTAGCTGCTCACAATAGTGGGCATTTCAGGGTTTTTTGAGTTAAACATCTGAGGTTTTTTTTTCCATTTGAAGGCCTTATTTCTCAAAATAACCACAAAAAAATCCTTTAATCTTGTCTGAAACTCTTCCTTTTTGGAGAGGGTTTCAGTGTCTTCAACCATTCCATGACCTTTATGTTAGCTCAACTAAAAAAAAAATTAGTAAAATAATCTTTTAAAAAATTTTCAGATTAGTGATGGTCAAAAGAGCAAGATTTAAAAGAATATCAGGTATTTTCACTATTTAACAATACTTATTTTTAGTGGTATGCAGTGTTCTGCAGTATATAAAATGATTACTCAAGGATAAATAGTGAAAATTGTACTTACATTAATATCTCTAAGGGTCTGTTATTGAAGATAGCTAGAGAATCAACATGCATAAGAGGTCAAAGGACATGAACAAATAATTCTAAAAAAAATTGCCAATTATTATCAACCACACGAAAGGTTGTTCCAAATAATTCATAAGAGAAATTCAAACCAAACAATTCAGAGGCATTGCTCCACAAGCTAGCCACATTAGGAAGATGGCAATAGATGGAAACAGTCAATTTTGAAGAATTTATGCAATGGCAGGCATGACTATTAGACTGTTGGTAGAATTATGAATTAATCCAACGATTTTGGAAAGAAATTGCAAATTACTCTAAGAAAATGATTAATATGATCATAGTCTTTGTGGTAGAAGCAATATGTTAACTCCTCCCCTCATGTAGGTTAGACTGATTTTTTTTTTCTTAAAAATATTGAGATATTCTCTGAGACTTGGTTGGCTCAGGAGTCTAAGGGTAGATTATCAATGTCACTTCCTCATCACCTGAGTACGAGGCAGCCATGGGGGTAGGAGGTCTTGGTAACTTGACTGGTGGGGCACAATGAATAAGTAACTCAAAAAAGGAAACTTTGCTCCACTGAATCAACCCAAAGTGTCCTCAACGCCTTCTTGAACACCTTTCTCCCATTATGGCTAAGTAAATCTTTGGTTAACAATTAAATGGCTTACTAGCCTCTCATTTTTGTTCCAGTATTAAACTATCAAATAACTGGTCAGAGTCAGGCTTAACCCAGAAGAACCTTTGACTTAAAGATTCTACTGATAAGTATATAATGCAAAGAGTTTAAAGATAGAAATACAACAAAATATTCATAGCAGTACATTTTGTAGTAGGAAAGAAACAGAAATATTGTGGATACCAATGAATTAGTGAATGGATATATTTGAATGGACTATAATATTACTGAGCCATTAGAAATGGTGAATATGATGGATAAAGTAAAAAAAATGGGAAGACTTATATGAATTAATATAAAGGGAAGTAAGCAGAACCAAGATGCTCACCTACAATAATATATGTGGAAAGAATGACAACCATAAAAACAAAAAATGAAATTGAAATCAGTACAGTTTTAATAATTAAAGTTGTTCTGAAGAAGAGATGAGATACACCTAACTTTCTTTGTAGAGATGGAAGACTAAGGGTATGAGACATTGCATATACTGTTAGCTTAGATTGCTGCAATGGTTGGTTTTACTGAACTGCTTTTTTAATTTCTATTACTTTTTTATTTTTTTTTCTTTCAAAGAAAAAAGGGATGAGTCTCTGAGGAGAAAGGGCAGAGTAAAAGTTAAGGTGATATAAAAACAAAGGAAAACAATGTTACTTAAAGTAAATAATTATCAAATGTTTGAAAAATGCCAGAAAGGGGGGGCATTTATTACAGGTGAAATTGCTTGTATCTACAAAGAAAAAGAGTACTTACATATTAATTTTATTTATCTAATTTCTCCCCTCCAACTAACAGCCAGAATTAGGTTAAGTTAAATAAGATGTTGTACCAGGATGCTGGCGTCTGGGGCCAAGAACTGTGCTTCTTCTCAGTGGTTACAAAGCCCTCTCCTCAAAGTCCTCTGCCAACCTGTGCCACAGGGTATATGTGTCATTCCTAGGGCCCTGTCACTATGGCTCCATTTTCCTAAACCAATCTTATTATTTAGAAGTGGCCCAATACACAACATTGCCAAGGGTCAGACCACGCCTAAGATTTTTATCAGAGTCATGTAAGAATTGGGCTTAGAAGAATATAACAGAAATTTGTGTAGGGAGACATTCTTTAGGAGAAACTTTTCCTTGGTATTAAAAAGAAAAGAATTTATCTGAGCCTATATAATTTTATTCCATAAAATACAACTCCTTTAAGGAGTTACTCCAATGGATTTGCAATGTCAATAATTTGGGGGCTCTTTATGCACTACTCCAAGGATGCAGAGCACAATGTATCTGTACCTGGCCATCCAGTGAAACACTTATGCATGTTGTTTGTTATTGTTGTTCAGTTGTTTCAGTCATGTCCAACTCTTCTTGACCCCATTTAAGATTTTCTTGGCAAATATACTGAAGTGATTTGCCATTTCCTTCTCAGATAATTTTACAGATGAAAAAACTGAGGCAAATAATGTTAAGTGACTTGCTTAGGATCACACTGCCAGTAAGTGTCTGTGGTCAGATTTGAACTCATCTTCCTGACTCTAGGCCCAATGATCTATCCACTGTACCACCTAGCTGTCCCTGCATCATGGCATTCCACAAAAAAATAACTCCTTTAAAGAGTTATTCCAATGTATCTGCAATCTCATCAACGTGTAAGCTCTTCACATACTCCTCCAAAAGTGCACAATGTAATGCATTTGTGCTTGGCCATCTTATGAAACACTTATCCGTATCCTCAATGGTGGGATTCAGGCAGTTCACCCTGGTTTAGCTGAACTGATACCTAATTTTATGTTGAGTTCGGGAAACTGGTTGTTAAAATGGCACTTGTAATCAGAGTTCTCTCTAAGGTGGGCCCTGGGCAGCAGCCCAATGTGGAAATCACAAATATACATTCTCTCCTACCCCCAAGGCGGTGTTGTGTCCTGGCCCGGGAATGGGGTCCAGGATGGAAGCACAGGGGAAAGCAGGAATGCAATAATGAGGTGCCAGCACAAGATGGAAGAAGGAAGGGAAGGGGAGAGCCAGGCCCAAGATGGGAGGGCTGGCTACACCTGCAGCTTCTGCTGCAGGTGCTGGGGTGGAGAACACAGTGGAGTGATAGCAGCAGCAGCAGCAGCAGCAGCAGAGGCTGAGATGGGCTAAGTCTCCAGGAGCCAGCAGTGAAGCTAGAGGGCTGGGATCACCTCTCTTAGCATAAAGGTGAGAAAAAGCAAGCAGTTACTTTGGGCTCCCTCCCAGGGCCGTCTGCCTCCTGCCTGCTTGCCACTCCTGTACCAGCGCAAGGAGGCAGAAGGCGCTGATGGTAGAAGCCACCCAACACACAGCCTCTAATGCCCTCTCCCCTACCCCAACCACGGTTACCCTCTAGCCTTTACGCACCAGGCCTGGCCCTTACTGACCCCCTTCCTTCTGCCAGCACTGTCTCCCCTTCTTGTAATCAGCCTTTCTCTTTCTCCCTGGGCCTGAGCCCTGACCAGAGCTGGTCCCGACTGATCCTGATGACTGAGAAACCCTTGTGTCATGGAAATCAAGGATGCCAAGGGCTCAGACAAAGTGTTCCATGGGGGGGCACGAGGAGTGGGGCAGGGGGAGATGTGCTAAAAAGTTAGATTGTCCTTGGTGCCTCAGACTTGGTCTTTTAATGTCACTAAAGCTGTTCAAAAAGACTTTTTCCCTGGCCCTGAGCTCACCTTAGTCTTGATGTCTCCAGGTCTCACAATGGTGTTGGCCACTCCTGAAAGAAGTAGGGCTGTGAGTCCATGGGTACAGCAACCCCATGTATACAACCCAACACAAGACCTAATCACAAACACACATACACACACATACACATTCAGACACATTCACCAGCATTCACTCACACACTTTTACATATTCATACACACTCACAAATACACATCCACACACAGTCACAGACTCATATACATTCACATATGTTCACTTACACATTCATACACATTCACACACACTCACACATACATAAGATGACACACAGACTATACACATTCTCATACACATACATACACACATTCATACACATTCACACACACACATACACAAGATGACACACAGATTATACATATTCTCACACACATACATACACACATTTGTACACATTAACCAATATTCACTCATATACTTATATACATTCATACACACTCACAAATACATATCCGTAGCAACAATTCAGCTAGCAGCAGCTGTTGTGGGATGTAAGACCCAACAAGACCAGCAACAAGAGCTGCCAGCACAGGTTCTTTGATCTGCTTTACTAAAGAAATTAACTTTGAAGGGTTAAAAATCTCACTTTAATCCAACATACAAATATCATTCACTCAGCTCAGGGGGAAAAGCCAGCACCCTGAACTTCAGAGCAAATGCAAACAAATTAAAAACATCAGCACACAGACGTTGTTTGAGTCAAATCACAATTCTTAGTAACCAGATAATCACCAACATCTATCTGGATTACAAAGCCAGGGGGCAGTTATGGCTTGCCCAGAGTCTCAACACTCTTTCCATGATGTGCCCCAAAAAGTCAAAGGCCAACCTTGGGTCTTACATACCCATCCAAGGGCCCTGGGGCACTTGACTATCTCAGTGCTGAGAAGCACTCAAACAAAGAACAGAGAAAAATCTCATTTAGGGAATGGGAAAGTTAATCCCTAGTACTAGGAGTCAAGGACTCCTGATCCAGTCAAAGAAGCAAAGGCCAGACTCTTCAAGGGCACTTGATTAAATGAGTGCTAAAAGAGAAAACAGTAAAAGAAAGTCCCACCTTAACTACCGATACAACATCCACACACAGCCACTGACTCATATACATTCACATATGTTCACTTACACATTCATATACATTCACATACTCACACATATACAAGATGATACACACAGACTATACTTATTCTCATACACATGCACACACACACACACACACACACACACACATACACACACATTCATACACATTCACCAACATTCACTCAATGGTCATTAGGGAAGAGAACTGGTTGTAAATTTGAATCCCACCACTGCATATCCTTCCATAAATCCATCACTAGGGATCTACCCAACCTGCATGGATTTTGAGGCTCAACTTCAATGTCCAAATGAAACAGGTTTCAGTCCTACATCTGACATATACTAGCTATAGGACTAGGGGCAGGGTAAGTTACTAAAGTAGTCACTGTCCTGGAAAACACTTCTAGAGTCTAGACTGTAAGTTGCAGGTAAGGTGAATGTTCTTAACATAAAAATCCATAATTTAGATAAGAAATGTCACTATTCCTGTAAAGGAAAATTTTATAAATTATGCTATTAAATGTGTAAGATCTACTAAAAATCTTTCTACAATAAAAGCCATTCGAATGAGTTATTCTCATTCAGTAATAGGGAGCTTTAATACTTATGCATACCGGAATGCTGAAGCACTAAAGCAAAGATGATGTCATTAATGACAAATGCATAAGTTCAGAAAGAATAAGAATCAGCTGAGACCACGTTTTTACAGTGGACTGATCTTCTCCTTGTCCTCCATTACAGGGTCTGGACTAAGGTAGAGATTCAGAACCACTCTGGCATTCCATTGCTACCATTTACCCTCATCATAATTCTTGTGTTAAAAATAGTAGATGGAGTGGTGCTTGACAGCCCTAAATACAGTGAGCTTTATATTCATTTGCTTAGCCCATCCCTGCAGGTGATCTATTTCCAGCTAGCATTTAGATTGGAAGGCTCATATTGCTGAAAGTCCAAAGGACTTTAAACCATCTGTGGATCACCTTCTGAAGGTACTAGTGATCCTAGGGCAACAAAATGAGTTTTGATGTTCTTTTCAGGCCCCTAATCACTGTTAAACCCATATTGGACAAGTTTTCTTCATGACCTAAAAGGAATGAGAAACCATGGTGGGGACTCTGACTCTTGGGTTCTTTGAGATCATTGAATTCTGAGACCTTGTCTGTATTTCACCTTCCATTTACCTCTATTCCCATTTAGAAAATGACTTGGGGCAGCTAGGTGGCACAGTGAGTAAAGCACCAGCCCTGGAGTCAGGAATACCTCAGTTCAAATCTGGCTTTAGATACTTGACACACTTACTAACTGTGTGGCCTTGGGCAAGTCATTTAACCCCAATGGCTGTCCTGCCTTCCTCCATCAAGAAAAAAAGAAAGAAAGAAAATGACTTGCTTTCAAAACACAACATTCTTTTCTAGTACCTCATGATGATGGCATGTAGACAATGATGGATTATGGCAGATTTTGTAGATCACATTCACATTCTCTGACAGGTACTACCAAGCTGGGATGATTTTAAGGACAAGTTTGGTGATGGATTGCATATTTGCCATTTGAGGATAAGCCTAACTAAATCAAATAGGCTCAGTGCCAGAGGTTTACTTTCCAGGTGATGATTTGGAGGGAGAGAGGGGTTGGCGATGGAGGAAAGGTCAGACACAGAAACTCATGAAATTGTTTACTTGGATATGGAGGAGTTTGGTCTTCTCCAATGGAAGGATCATTCCCATATTTAGGTCTGGATTCCTAAATCATACTCTTGGGGTGACAGCAGGTTGAATTGAAAGATGTAGTCTTAGAGATGGCTGCCATTAGGCACAAATAGGTATACACATACACACACATGCACATACATATAAAATTAGTCTATACATCTATTTATCAGTTCTTTCTCTGGCTTCATATGGTATCTTTCTTCATATACCGTTTATAGTTAATTTGGGTATTTATAATAATCAAAATAATGTATTTGTTCAAATTCATTCTTAAAACAATATTGCTGTTACTGTATACAGTGTTCTCTTCGTGAAAGTCTTTACATATTTTTTCTAAGATCATTGACCTCATTATTTCTTATGGCACAGTAATATTCCATCACAATCATATACCACAACTTGTTCACTTAGTAAATTAAAAACAAAATAAATGTGAAAAACACTTAATAAGCTATAAATATAAATGTAAGATATATTATCATATTTCCTATGAAGATATTTAGTAAACATTTTTTCCTTTAGAAGAAAGAAATAGGTGTAGTTTTTCAGACTTTATGTCATGTATTCTTTACTCACTCCACAGATAACCAGGCCACTACCTCTGGAACCCTTGACTCCAAAAAGTGAGCTTTGGCCTTATTTTGCAGGGCCCCAGGTCTCCAAGACATTTTTCTACCTGATCCAACCTAGACCTTCTCTAATCTGACCATTACCTCTTCCTTGTCCGTATAGGTAACCTGGACTCCAGAGGCTTACCTGGGTCTCTTGACTCTGAATGATGAGCTCGCTAGGGCTTTCAGGATACTTCCAGAGCTATTCCATAGCATCCTCCAATCACCTTCCAGTTCTTTATGTTTTGTCTCCTCCCTTCCCCCCGCCATTGGAATGTGAGTTCTCTGAGAGCAGGGACCATCCTGCTTCCTTGTCTTTGTATCCCCATTGTTTAACACAATGTTGTCCCATAGTTTGGACTTAATAATAACTCTCTCTCTCTCTTTCTCTCTCTCTCTCTCTCTCTCTCTCTCTCTCTCTCTCTCTCTCTCTCTCTTTCTCTCTCTCTTCCTTCTTTCTTTTCCCACCTCTCCACTCTCGCCCCGCCCCTTCTTCTCTCTCTCTCTCTCCCCCTCCCTCCCTCTCCCTCTGTCTGTCTCTCTTTACCTGTGTCTGTATCTCTCTGTCTCTATTTCTCTATCTGTCTTGGTCTCTGTCTCTTTAACTACTGTATCACAAATGTGGCAGAACCTCAATCTAAGATACTTTCCAAGCACAGATCTTTTCTCTCAAAGAAGACTAACCCTTTTCCAAGTAGCACTTCACAAAGCGTTTCACTTATATGATCTTATTTAAGTCTCAGAACAACCTTGTGAGGGTGTTGCCTCAGGTATCACTATCTCCATTTTACAGATGAAGAAAGAAGCTCCAAGGAGTTAAGTGATTCAACCTTTATCACATAAATAGTAAGTGAAAGAGGCAGAAGTGATGTGAACTGAAATCTTTATGACTCCAGTAATTTAAGCACTATACCGCACTGACTTTCATAGTTCCTAGAATTACCATTAGAGAACAGACATACAGCAAAGGAACATGTCTATTGTTTGAACTGGGATATACCTATTTCCGAAGGATATGTGCATATCAGTATATTCTAACAAGTCTTAGTGCTAGGGAGAGGGAGCATCAAAGTATAATAGAAACTTGTCTCATATCCTTCCCTAGACCTTGATATCCTTAGACTGCATTTACAGGCCTACATTAATAAATGTTGGCTTTGCTTCATTTAAGAATTGCACAAGAAGCCAATATGGAAGAGCAGCAGGAAGAAATCCAGCAAGTTCCCCTGACCCTCACAAATGGACTAGACAGAATCCTAATTGGGAAATCCGAGGAAAAAAACATCATGAGTCATTTTTTTTCTAGCCCAAGGCAGCATAAAGAGACAGAGGGCTCTATGAACACTGAGGACTAGCTCTGGTTAGGGCAGCACAAGGCACTCCAGCCAGAGAAAGACTACAGATAAAGGAAAGAAGAGGTACTTGTGCAGGCCATTGGAACAGTTAGCACCTGGCAGCTCTATCACTTACTGCACACTTCTAGGTCACACATCCAGGGTGGATTGAGGGGAGGTGCTGCACATAGGGCTGGTATTCCGGAATGAGGTGCTGTCAGTCACAGGCCTTAGAATGTATACCTATTATGTAACAAGTTGAGAAAAAAGCAGAAACTGTGTGGATTGAATCTCACAGGTGGAACAGGGTCTCATTTTCAAATTTAGGCCAGTCTGAAGCCTGTAGAGGAATAACTAGGTTAGGAATCCCAGACCAAAAGGAACCTACACCTCTGTTGCTCTGAACCAGGAGAGGTTTTCTGCTGGCTGATAGTGGCTAAGTACAGCTTCAGTCTGCTGACCCTCCAAATGGTGAAAGCCTGCAGGCCTGTTACTCAGACCCAAACCCAGGTCAGGCACTTGCAGAGCTTGGAACAGAGCCAGCAGTGACCAAATACTTTGGCAACACTAATTACTTCCAAGTTCCCAGCCTCAGCCACCCTACATTTACAATTACAACATTGTGTAGTGTTAAAGGAATAGGAAGTTCTTCCCAGTCCATTAATAGGCTAATGTGACTGCAAGTGTTCAGTCATGGATATTTTGCTGCTTTGAACTCCAGCTCACAGATGTAACACATCCTGAGTTGTGTAGAGCCCATTGTGAGAGGAATTTGCTTAAAGGGAAGATTGCTTAAGGGAGGCTTGCTTGTAGGAAGGCTTTCACACCTTTTGGTAATTAGGCACATGGGTTGTGATGCTTTCCGGCTATGTACATATACATATACATATATATCATATATATGTATGTGTATATGTATATGTATATGTGTATATATTCTGAAGTTGGCATTTTGCTTTAGGGCTCACTCATGGGAAGAATGTTCATGTGATTTGGTCAGACGAGACTCTGGGTATCGGTTAAAGAGTCCCCTGGCTTTGAAAACCCAGATGTTGGTGCTCCCTCTCTGGTGACTGTGTATGTATCTCTTTGGTCAGACAATCGGAAGCCCTATCTATTGATCTTTGTGCTAATTTCTGAGATAGTTGGAAGTCCTGTCTGTTGATCTATGCTATTTTTTCTGCTTGTAATTTCTCTGCTTCTATTTTCTCTATGTTCAGGGTGCTGACCTCTCCCCTGAACTAAGTGAATGAGATAGATGTTTAATTAAAGCAAGACTGTTGACCTTTTTCGAAGCTATTTTTCCTTTAAAAGCAGATTGAAGAACCTGTGCTAGCAGGCTATCATAGGTGTGCTAGGGTGCTTGCCGTTACACCTTGAGATCCTCAAATAACAACATTCAATAGTCCAAGAAAACAGCAGAAGGATTAACCCAGACACTCTGTCCATAAGTGCACAGAGCCTGGCCCTACCTAATATGATATCTGAAGTCAAGAAATAGTCTTGAAGAATGATCAAACAAACCAAAAAATAATCCCAACATTGAAAGCTATTACAGCAACACGGAAACTTAAGACACAACCTCAGAAGAGAATGACTCTAAAATATATACAAGCAGTCTCAAAGAAAACCACAGCTTGGGCATAGAAACAGCTTGAATTCTTGAAAGACATGAAGCAAAAATTTTTAATGAGTTAAAAATGTTTTCATAAACAAAATGGGAGTTCAAAAGAAAAAAATTGAAAAGAAATAATAGTCATGGAAGAAAAAATTGGAAAGAGAATTATCATTTTGTCACAAAAGGCACAAAACCTTACCTAAACAACAAACTCTGAAAATTAGAATGGACCAAATAGAAGCTAATGTCTCTATTAGACCATAAGAAAGACTAAAATAAAATAAAATCAAAAGATAAAAAGAAAAAATATTAGTTATATCAGCAGAAATAATTGACCTGAAAAGTCTTATTTCCAAATTCTTTTAGAAGCAGAGGGCAAAGGGAAAATAAAAAGACAGAAATAATCCACCAGACATCTCCTGAAAGAAACCCCAAAATGAAAATTTCCAGGAACAGTGTAGCCAAAATCTAGAGCTTCTGGGCCAAAGAAAAAAAATATTATAAGCAGCTAGAAGGAGACAATTTAAATATTGAGGAGCCCACAGTCAAAATCACACAATTGAGCATCCACCACTACAGAAAAGTGGAGTTTGAAATATGATATTCCAGATGGCAAAGAATATAACCTTACAATGAAGAATAACTTACCCAGAAAAAAAATGAGCATAATCCTATGAGGAGGGAAATGAATCCTTAATAAAATAGTGGGCTTTTAGACATTACTGATGAAAAGTCCAGAGATGCATAAAAACCATGAAGTATAAACATTGGAGTTAAGAGAAACATGAAAAGGTAAGCATGAAACAATCACAAAGGGCTAAACACAATGAACAATCATAAAGGATTACATAGGAATAAATGGCCTAAAATGAAATATGCAGAGATGATGTTACCTCTGAACCCTATTATGCTCTGGCTTTACAGAGAGAATCTAATCAGACTGGAGGCCTTGTAAGTGGGTCTTTTATTATGATGATGATCTTAAAGAAGAATGGAAAGAAGAAGGAAGAGGAATTCATTGAGGTAAAAGGTGAAGGAAGAAGAAGGTTAGGGAAAATCATCTTGCAAAAAAGAGAAACATATTGGGGAATGGCTGACGTTTAGACAACATACTTATCTGACAACACACTTATTGTGAAAGGAGGGAAGAATACACACACACACACACAACTGTGTACAAAAATAAAAATCATTCAACAAGAAAATAGGAGGGAAAAGATAAATGGGAAATTAAAGCAAAGGTAGATTGTCTAAGGACATGCAAAAATATTTGTAGCTCTTTTTGAGATGGCAAAGAATTGGAAATTGAAGGAGTTTCATCAATTGAGAATAGCTAAACAGGTTACAGCATATAAATGTTATGTAAATGTGAAATACTATTATGCTATAAGAAATTATAAAGATTTTAGAGAAACCAGTGAAAACTTGTATGAACTGATACAGACTGAACTGAGCAGAACCGAGAGCAATTTGTACAGTTTATACAATGACAAAAATGTTATGAAGACAACTTTGAAAAAATTAGGAACTGTGATAAGTTTGATAACTACCATGATTCCAGAGAACTAATGAGAAAGTATACCACTTGTCTGTTGAAAGAGAGGTGTTAATTAAAAAAAAAAAAAGATTTGAAGATTTGCTCATACCTAGAACTTAGCGCAATGACTGGCATATGGAAGACATTTGATAGTTATCGAATGATTGACAGACTGACTGAATTAATGGATGATGGGGTTGTAAACTGAGTTGATATCAGAGTGATTTATTTTTGAAGCATGAAGGCCTTCAGATTCTGAGAAATTACAAGATTCAATAATAATGCATGCCCAATACAAAGTTATTCCAATATTTTGTACAGCTAAAAGTTCTAAAGTACAGAGTAGCACATTCTAGTAACCTGTGAGTAGATTTATATTTTTCAAACATTTACATGTGTATTCAGCAAATATTTACATGACACTGATATCCATATGTATGTGAATTATGTAATGTGTGCATATGGATATTAACTATGCAGTTGACTGCTGTTTTGGCAAAATAAAAAAAAATAAAGACTTTTTATTCTTTCCTTTACTTAGTGAATAAGTGTTTTTAAGCACCTTCTAAGTGTGAGGTTTTAGAGCTATGAAGAGGAAAAAAATGAAACAAATCATTGCCCTTAATGAGTTTCCATTCTATAGGAAGAAATTAATAGTTGTACCCCAATTTTTCTATTTAGGGAGTTTGGAGGTTTTAAATTATTTTTATTTTCTTAACATGAGTTATAGTATCTCTACTGATGAAGCCTCTGTGACCTAGAGACATGGAAATGGTCAACATCCATAGATTTTGTGTCATTCTATCATACAAGAGGATTTGAGGAATACTTGTTTTGTACCTTTTGACAACATATTTTCTCCCTCCCTCCCTTCGTCTCTCTCTCTCTCTCTCTCTCTCTCTCTCTCTCTCTCTCTCTCTCTCTCTCTCTCTCTCTCTCTGTTTCTCTCAACCTTCTTCTGAAAGGCTTGCTAATCACAGATTCAGCCCTTTATGGAATACTAAATCTAACCTATTCCAACTTTCTCCCTCCTCTACATGCTCTAAGATTCAAATATTTATCTCAATTTATTTCAATAAAGTCCTCATTATTTTAGTAAAATTTTCCACTAAGGTCCTACCCCAGTGCCTCAATCTGATTGCATTGAAGTAATCCTCGATTCTTGAAGGTTTGGCTTTTGAATGGACTTCAAAGTTCATTGAGGGACTGCACTTTTCAAACTGGGGAGTTTCCAAGGACAAACCCAGTGGAGGACTTTATCTTGTAGAGGACTGGCCTAGTTAATTTCAAAGAGGGCCATTATTCTAGTGCCACTCAGTCCTTGTGTGACTTACACAACTCACTTCATATGTCTGTAATTCAGTTTCCTCACCTTAAATAAGATAGAGATCTACAGATAACATAAGATCCAGAAGACCAGTCACTAGCAATTAATTTGTCTGACCACAACAATTCAGGAAGAATATCTGCTAAGGCATGAAGATATTGTGAATATCCGTGATGAAATCACACAATAAATATTTGTGTATTTTTGGCATAGATGCTTCAAATGCAAACTGAGAGGAACAAAGCCCTCATTTCACAGACTCCGCAACCAAGCCTTTCTATTTTTCATGTATTATATGCCTAAAAAAATCACAACTAATGATCTGAAAGCACATGAACCAAAGTGACTAAGGACTGAAAAGTGAGTCAGTCCCTTCCCTACTGACCAGCAATGAGACACTTGTGCCACAGTATTCCCAGCACTTGGTATCTCAATGAGCCCCTGCCAGGTATTATTATCTAAGTCACTAAAAAGCATTTATGAACCATGTGAATGAATGGTCTTACTTTTTTGCATTTTTATGGAGACTCTGAACATCATTTTAATATAGTTTCCATGCATTTATTGTATCTAATATACTTGATTTACTTGGTTTATCACAGATTACAACCAGCTGGGGAGCAAGAAAATCTTTGTGTGAGCCGAGAAGAAAATAGGGCACATTCAAATGGGTATCTCATTGTAAATCATTTTGATTATTCCCAATGACATTCAGGTAAGGTCATGTGAATATTCTTATATGTATACACGTACATAGAGAAGGATTTATATATAATACATGTGTGTTGCTTAACATACATCGATATTATCCTTATAATTCAAAAGTATTCATTGGGATCGTATATTTATCCATCTATGTTTTTGAGACTGCAGATGAGCCTACATCCTAACTATAACTTAATTTTGGCATTTTCTTAATTTGCTTTTTAATGTTCTCTAGACAACAATAATCTTGCTTTTATTTGGTACTTGTGATTATAGCCCTATTAGAATCTAGTCAACTGTCAATCTTTGGGAGTAGTTTGTCCTGTTTGCAGTGATTCCTTGGGCTCCCCAAACACACTGTCTCAGGATTACCTTTGGTATGGCTTGATGACATTGGTATAGTGTCTTGATAATTGTAAACATTAAGATTCATTTCAACTCCTAACTCATCAGACTGGAAATATGCACTAGGGCATAACTTTTCTTCATACTATATATATATATATATATGAGTGTGTATGCATGTATATATGTATGTGTATATGTACATATATATATATATATATATATATATAGAGAGAGAGAGAGAGAGAGAGAGAGAGAGAGAGAGTGGGCACAGGGTGAGTTGAAGATGAAGGGATGATATCTAAAAGAAATAAAATCAAATTAAGGGATGAGAGAGGAATATATTGACAGGGGGAAGATAGGGAGAGATAGAATGGGATAAATTATCTTACACAAAAGTGGCAAGAAAAGGCAGTTATGTAGGAGGAGAGGGCAGGTGAGGGGGAATGGGTGAATCTTGCTCTCATCAGATTTGACCTGAGGAGAGAATA
>CM053622.1:486055890-486068324 GCA_028646595.1 Phalanger gymnotis
TCACAACATGAGTATTGTGGAAGGGTTATACATAATGATACGCATGTGGCCCATGTTGAATTGCTTGACTTCTTAGGGAGGGTGAGTGGGAAGGGAAGAGGGGAGAGAATTTGGAACTCAAAGTTTTAAAAACAGATGTTCAAAAAAAAAGTTTGTGTATGCAACTAGAAAATAAGACATACAGGCAATGGGCAATAGAAATTTATCTTGCCCTACAAGAAAGGAAGGGAAAAGGGGATGAGAGGGGAGTGGGGTGACAGAAGGGAGGGCTGACTGGGGAACAGGGCAACCGGAATATATGCCATCTTGGAGTGGGGGGGAGGGTAGAAATGGGGATAAAAATTCTAATTCAAACTCTTGTGAAAATCAATGCTGAAAACTAAATATATTTTTAAAAATTCCATTAAAAAAAAGAAATTATGAAAGCAGTGGTCTCAGAAAAACCTGGGAAAATTTATATGGTCTAATACAGAGCGAAATAAGTAGAACCAAGAGAACAATTTAATAACAACAACATTGTAAAGACAAATTTGAAAGATAACAACTCTGATCAGACCAATGATCAACCATAATTGTGGAGACCAGTGATGAACCATTCTATCCAGTTGCTGATAGAGGTGTTAGACTCAAGGTATAAAATGAGACATATTTTTTTAACATGACCAATGTGGAATTTTTTTGTATTCGTGTATTTGCATATACAAATTTGTCACGAGAGTTTTGGTTTTCTTTTAAGTTGAGGGGGGCAGGAGGGAGAGAAAATAAATGTTTACTAATTGAAAAATAAAATAAGATAGATAACAAAAGAAAAAATAAGATTCTTCATGCTTAAAGTCTAAGGTTTAATTTAAAAAAATAGGGGGAATCGCTTAGGGCAAAGACTTTGGAAGTTGGTGGCCATGTGATTACTAAGATCCTGTTGGGAACTATGGATGGATATTGGTTTTTCCAGGGAGTCTAGGACCATGGAGTCCTGCCTGTACCCACTGCCTATCTCTGAATTTGGGATACAAGCAAAATGGAGTCATATACTCTCCTCTTTGCTGGGAATGTATAAAATCTTCTGATGCTTTTTTGAGAGGTCTCAGAAATCCTATCTTGGTTTTCTAGAGACATAAAATCACTAAAGAAGTATCATGTTGGAGTAGGTAAAATACAGCAGGGATAGTAGGTAAAGAGCCAGCCTCTGCATTGAAGAAGGTCCAGATTTAAGTCCTGATGGATGCATACAGTCTGTGTGATCTTGGGCAAGTCATATAATATATCAGGGATGAGAAGCAACTTTCTAAAACTCTGAGTTGCAGAACAGCTGTTCATTTGCATTTGTAATAGATGTTTCCTCACTTAAGTTTCTTATACCAAGGAAATAGCAGGACAGGGAAAGAAAAATACCATACAGAAGAGGAATTAGATTTGTTCTATTTGACCCAAGGGGAAACAACAAGGATCAATAAATAGAAGTAGCAAAGAGACAAATTTGGGTTTTATTTCAAGAAAATACTTTCTGCTAATTAGAACAATTCCTAAGTGGAACAGGCTGCCTTAAGAGGTAATGGAATGGATTACTTTCCCTGGAAATCTTAATGTAGATTCTGGATAACCATTGATCAACAATGTAATGGAAACAGTTTTTTTTTTTCTAGTATAGGTTAGCCAACTAGGTGGCACAGTGGATAGAGCATTGGGCTTGGTATCAGGAAGACCCGAGTTCAAATCTAGCCTCAAACACATATTAATTGTATGACCCTCGACAAGTGTCATATTAATCAGGGCAGGGTTTTTTTGCTGTTCTTCTCATAAGTGCCTTTAATGAGTCTGGCCTTTGTTTGAATGGAGCAGGTAAAGGGGGATCTTTTGTGTTTTGGAGTGTTACTCTGCACTAAGACAATGAAGAGTCATTGAATTGTATGTGTGGTGCTGGTGATTGGAGCTTTCCCACATTCTAAAGGCTAAGTTGGCCACAGCCCTCAGAGTCCTGAGCAGGGTATATGTGTTGGAAGGTTACATTTCACTTTTGCGGGTACACTCATTGAAAGAACTCTGGGTATATATATATGTATATATATACATATACACATATCTATATCTATATCTATATCCATATCTATATACTGAGGTTGTACATATATACTGAGATTGTTAACTCCTTAAACTTGCTTTCCTTAGAAAAACAGATCAAAGAATCTGTGCTAGCAGCATTCCTGTGTGCTTTTGTTGTTGGTCTTTCACCTCCACAGCAGCTGCTAGCAACATTGTTGTTATAGCAAGTCACTTAACCCTGTTTGCCTTGGTCTCTTCATTTGTAAAATTAGCTGGAGAAGGAAATGGCAAACTACTGCAATATCTTTGTCAAGAAAATCCCAGGTATGCCATGGGCAGAGCCAAGATACTAGAGTGAAAACAAGGACTTACTTGAGCTCTCCCCCAAATCCCTCCAAACATCTGTAAAAAATGACTGTAAACAAATTCTAGAGCTATAGAACCCATGAAATGACAGAGCAAGACAAGTCTCCAGGCCAAGACAGCCAGGATGGTCACTGGAAAGGGCCCATCACACCAAGCTGGGAGCAGAGCACAGCCCAGCATGGGCCATGGCAGGCCAGAGCAGGCTTCAAGGCCCTGAATCACTGGCAGCTGTGGCGGTTTCCAGACTTCTCAACCCACAAATGCCAAAGACAACTTTGTAGGTAAGTGAGAAAATTGTT
The DNA here is from genome assembly GCA_028646595.1 of Phalanger gymnotis. Taxonomy (NCBI): domain Eukaryota; kingdom Metazoa; phylum Chordata; class Mammalia; order Diprotodontia; family Phalangeridae; genus Phalanger; species Phalanger gymnotis. The sequence continues at coordinate 486,058,596 of CM053622.1, forward strand.
GGACCAGGGTGAGAGAAGGGGGTGGTCCAGCCCCAGCCCTGGGGGAACAGAGGTGGCTGCAGCAGCAGAAGCAGGTGCTTCCAGAGCTCTAGGCCCACAGATAGTCGGGGGAATCAAATGGCTGATCAGAGTGCGGATGCAGGGATCTCTTTGCTGGCACTGAGGCAGTGTTCTCTTGCTTTGCCCTGCTTGAATCTGGGTCGTGGTCCTGGTTGGTGGTTCTTGAGGGAGGAGGAGTGCTGGTGTGGCAAAGCTTGCAGTGGCTGTGGAGAGGGAGTCTCCTCCTGGTAGTTACATGGCAGAAAGGAGTACTTGCACTCACAGACCAGAGCACAGGCCAGCAGAGGAGTATCACACCACCTGAGAAAAGAAGTTGTTCTGAAAACAGCAGTGCAAAACCCCTGAAGCTTGGGACAGAGCACTCTCTACTCTGAAAGCAGTCATACCCCAACAAAGAGCTCAAAAGTCAAGCAATTGGCTGGGGAAAGGAGCAGACAGTACATAAAAATTCAAACTATAGGCTCTTACTTTGGTGACAAAGAAGATCAAAATATACAGCCAGAAGACAATGAAGTCAAAGAGCTTACATCAAAAGCCTCCAAGAAAAATATGAATTTGTCTCAGGCCATGGGAGAGCTCCAAAAGGATTTGGAAAATCAAGTAAGAGAAGTAGAGGAAAAATTGGGAAAAGAAATGAGAGTGATGCAAGAAAATCATGAAAGATGAGTGAACAGTTTGCTAAAGGAGACCTAGCTGAAGAAAAGACCTATACTGAAGAAAATAACACCTTAAAAAATAGACTAACCCAAATGACAAAAGAGGTCCAAAAAGCAAATGTCAAGAAGAATGCTTTAAAAGGCAGAATTAACCAAATGGAAAAAGAGATCCAAAAGATCACTGAAGAAAATAATGCTTTAAAAATTAGAATGTTGCAGGTAGAAGCTAGTGACTTTATGAGAAATCAAGAAATTATAAAACAGAACCAAAAGGATAAAAAAATGGAAGACAATGTGAAATATCTCATTGGAAAAACCACTGACCTGGAGAATAGTTCCAGGAGAGATGATTTAAAAATTATTGGTCTACCTGAAAACCATGATCAAAAAAAGAGCCTAGACATCATCTTTCAAGAAATTGTCTAGGAGAACTGCCCTGATATTCTAGGACCAGAGGGTAAAATAGAAATGGAAAGAATCCACCAACTGCCTCTTGAAAAATATCCCAAAAAGAAAGCTCCTACGAATATTGTAGCCAAATTCCAGAGTTCCCAGGTCAAGGAGAAAATATTGCAAGCAACCAGAAAGAAACAATTTGAGTATTATGGAATCACATAATCAGGATAACACAAGATTTAGCAGCTTCTAAATTAAGGGATCAAAAGATTAGAATATGACATTCCAGGGCAAAAGAGCTAGAATTAAAAACAAGAATCACCTACACACCAAAACTGAGTATAATACTTCAGGGCAAAATATGGATTTTGAATGAAATAGAGTATTTTCAAGCATTCTCCATGAAAAGACTACAGCTGAATAGAAAATTTGATTTTCAAATACAACAATCAAGAGAAACATCAAAAGGTAAACAGGAAAGAGAAATCACAAGGGACTTAGTAAAGTTGAACTGTTTACATTCCTACATAGAAAGATGTTATTTGTAACTCATGAGACCTTTCTCAGTGTTAGGGTAGTTGAAGGGAATATACATATATATACATAGAGAGAGACAGAGGGCAGAGGGTAAGTTGAATATGAAGTGATGATATCTAATAAAATAAAATTAAGGGGTGAGAGAGGAATATATTAGGAGAAGGAGAAAGAGAGAGATAGAACAGGGTAAATAATCTCACATAAAAGTGGCAAGAAGAAGCTGTTATAATGGAAGGGAAGAGGGGGTAGGTGAAAGAAATGAGTGAACCTTGCTCTTATTGAATTTGAATTAATGAGGGAATAACATACATACTCAATTGGGTATCTTACCCTACAGGAAAGTAGGGGGGAAGAGGATAAAGCAGGGGGGTGATAGAATGGAGGGAAGATTGGGGGAGGAGATAGTCAAAAGCAAACACTTTTGAAAAGGGACAATGCAAAGGAGAAAATTGAATAAAGAGGGACAGGATAGGGTGGAAGGAAATATAGTTAGTCTTTCACAACATGACTACTATGGAAGCGTTTTGCATCACAACACATGTATAACCTATATTGAATTGCTTGCCTTCCCAATGAGGGTGGGTGGGGAGGGAAGAAGGGAGAGAATTTGGAACTCAGCAAATGTTAAAAAATTTGTTTTTTACATGCAACTGGGAAATAAGATATACAGGCAATGGGGCATAGAAATCTATCTTGTCCTACAAGACAGTAAGACAAAAGAGAATGGGATGGGGGAGCGGGGTGATAGAAGGTAGGGCAGACTGGGAAAAGGGGCAATCTAAATACATGCCATCCTGGGGTGGGATAGGGAGGGTATAGATGGGGAGAATAGTCGTAACTCAAAATCTTGTGAAAATGAATGTTGAAAACTAAAAATAAATTTAAAAAAAGTAAATTCCAAATGAGGTCACAAAGAGTTGTATATGACTGAACAATAACAACAACAAAGTAGATTGGCCATCCGATGGCCACGGGGGTCCGTTGTAGTTGTAAAACTCTATCATTCTGTGACATAAAAGTATATATCTACCCTTCACATTCAGTATTCCAGCATTGTAGGTAAGCTGTGTCACAACTAAAAGGAATGAAAGTTGTAAAAAACAAATCCTACAGTTGTATAACACATTATATTTTATCCTCTTTGTATCTTAATCAATTTTAGTAGCAGTTGCCACATCAGCATGAAAGCATACCTTGCTATTTTTTTGAAAAGATGATTGTAAATCAATTTTTTTTTTTCTAAACTGAATCATACTTTGAATGCATTAGGGTAGCTGAGTAAGGGAAACTCTTTCACGAAGGGTAGGAAGAATTCCCTTGGGGAAGTCTTATAGTCAAAAGATCTGCTTTCAAGTCACAGCCCTGGCCCTAGACCAAACTCTGTGACCCTGAATAAATGACTTAAACTTTCTGTTCCTGTTTCCTCACTTATGATATAAGGATAATATTCACATTCTACCTACCTTAAAGCAGATGTTCTTAGCCTGTGGTCTGTGAACTTTAGTTTTGGGGGTTTTTGTTTCTGTTTTTAATATTTTGATAACTATTTTTATATGATTGATTTTTTGTAATATTTATTTTATTTTATGCATTTGAAAACATTATTCTGAGAAGAGATTAATAGGCTTTCCCAGACTGCTGTGAAATATGCACATAAGATTAAGAATTCGTGTCTTATAGGGACAAAATATAAGCAGAACAAGAAATGAACAGTGTTCAAAGCAAAGGGAACACAGGAAATAAGGACAAGTTGTTATTGTCATTTTTAACACACACATATACATGAACACATATATGTATAGATAATATATAAATACCTATGCATACATATGTGCATATACATGTATGTATACAATATGATATGATATATTACATCATATTACTGTGTTATATTACATTATACTACACTAAATTACATTTCATTACAATTATATTATGCTATGTTTATTATATATTGTGTTATATCATATTATATATTATACCATCTTATATACCATATCACATCACATCATATCATATACTATATTATATCACATTATATCACGTTATGTTACATTGTATCATGTTGTGTCATGTTATATTATATTAATTATATCATATCATTACATTACATTACATTACATTAGGTATATTTGTTATGTTATATTGTGTCATGTCATGTCATTTCATATCATATGATATCTTACCTTACATTACATTACCTTACCTTATCTTATATTACATGATATGATATGATATATGTTATGTTATGTTGTTATGTTATGTTATGTTATGTTATGTCATGTCATGTTATGTCAGATCATGTTATGTTATATCATATCATATCTTACCTTATACTACAATATCATATTCTATTCTATTATGTTATATTATGTTATATTGTGTTTATGTTATGTTATATCATATCATATCATATCATATTATATTATGTCACGTTACGTTACGTTACGTTACGTTAATCATAATCAGAATTGCAACCCACCAAGGCTGCCCTCTCGGACAGCTATCAATTTTGCCAACCTGTGGCCATATGGGAACTGGAGCACAGGTCAAATATCACCATCATTTGTTATAATATTTATGTATTTCTTAAGCATTTGCCACATATAAAACTATGCTATAATTTTTAATTAAGTTGCTCTTTTTTAATGTGTCACTGATGAAGTTTTTAAGTGTCATGCCCCTAACTTTATTTTTCTCATAAGTCCTGTGCTTTCCTTTGTGCAAGTTTGCATAGTGTGGGTGGTTATAATGTGGTTAGAATTGACTGTATGTGTATACATACATGCATGTATATACATACATATGCCATACATTATTGTTAGTTATTATGAATGTATTGTTGCTCTGTTGACTTAAATAATTTCATGTAAGTTCCAAGTACCAGAATGAAATTTTCCCGAGTCTCCAGAATTGTCCCCAAACCAAATAAGACTTTTGGGAGACAGTTTCAGAACACTTGAAGTCCTTCTATATCCCTAATTACAGTGGATGCCAAGATATTCAAGACACTTTTACCCTAAAGATTTATGGTTAATGAAAAAACACATGAAGAATTTTGATCAGGTCACTCTTCTGCTCAGAAATATTCATTAGTTCTTACCTCCCAAGTAAAATTCAAACTCTACTTGTCATTCAAGGTCTTCCACACACTTTTATGACCATCTTTCTCCAACCTGTCTCATATTATCATGACTCTTCTGCCTATACTTGAGTGGAACTGGACTATATTCTGTTGTACCTTGCCCCACCTCCTCTCATAAGGCACCTACAATTTTATAGCTTTGCTTCAGTCATTCCCTGTGTCTTCTGTGCTTTTGGAATTCCAACTCATCCTTTGAAGCCTAAATCAAATGTCACCCCCTCTACAAAGCCTTCCCTCATTCTCTCACTATAGAAATTAGCAATTGCTTTTTGCCTACATACTTAACAAAGCACCTAACACATGATAGGTGCTTAGCAAGTCCTGTTGATTGATGGTTTTATTGAGTTCCTTGGCTGGTATGGTCTCATCCCAACTACATATAGTGCTTTTATTTTCATAAACTTCTGAATATATATATATATATATATATATATATATATATATATACATACACACACCATTATATCTATCTTGGTGTTTTATATTCCTAATAAAGAAGATCCTTGAGCACAGGCATTATATCTTATTTAAACTTTGTATCTCTCACAGAACTGAAAGTATAGTTCATTGCATATAGCAGGCATTTAAAAAAGTGCGTTGTATTGTATTTTATCATGCAACACCTTGAGGATATAATCCCATATTCCCTCCCCTTTCCCCCCACCCCAATCCCATATCCAATCTATTGCCCAGGCCTGACGATTTCATGTAAACCCTCTCCGACCTTATTAAATAAACTCCAGTGGTTTCTATTGCTTCCAGGAGCAAATAAAAAATGTTTGGTTTGGCACTCAAAGCCCTTCATAACCTAGTTCCTTTATACCTTTACAGCCTTTTTACATCTTACTAGCTTCCATGTATTCTTCATTCCACTGAAACTAAGATCCTGGCTATTCCACAAACAAAGTTCTCCTTCTCTGGCTTCTGGCATTTTCTCTGCCTGTCCCCCATGCTGAGAATTCTCTTCCTTCTCTTCAACTTCCTTTAAGAACCAACTAAAATCCCACCTACAGGAAACCTTCTCTAACTCCAGTGTCTTTCCTCTGTTAATTATTTTCTATTTGTCCTATATATAGCTTGTTTTGTAGATATTTGTTTGCACATTGTCTCCCCTATTAGAAGGTAAGATCTCTGAAGACACTGAATGTCTTATGACTCCTTGGTATTCCCAGTGCCCAGCACAGTGTTTGGCACATAGAAGGTACTTAACAAATGTTTATTAGATTGATTGATAAATATAATGCATGAAATAACTCAGTGGGTATGTATAGATAAGCCCACACCCACAGCCACAACCAGATGCATAAAATTAGGACTTTCTGTCTGATCAAAATCAGAGTTCACTGTTCCTTGATTTTTCTGTATACTGTTTTAATTGTATTCCATCAGCAGATTCAATTCCTACTACTTTAGCTGAATCGAATACAATAATATTGATGTAAGAAAAGCAGACAAGTTTCCCTCCCACCTTTCAAGGGGAATGAGTCAAAGATGTTGAGGTCTATAATAGAAAATGCTAATGAAAAAAGCAAATTTAGTACTTGGCTGATGGGATGTTTTGTTTGGAATCTAATGGAGCTCATTGCTCAGCATGAGGTTCAAGGAAACCATCCTAGGGCTTTTGAAAGGGAGAAAAAAGTAATAGTGGAAAGCATTTGATAGAATCACTTGTAATTCACTTTATCATTTGCTTTTACAAGTCCATATTTGAGTTTTTAATGATTCCTAACAATTTTTATGTTCATGGTAATACTAAACAGTTGGTTAGTGGGATAGAATGTCAGATTTCCATTTAAAGAAATAAAAATCAAATTCTAACGCTGGTAGCTCAAGTAAAAATAAATGTAAATATGAATCTTAGTCACATCACCTTTTATAAAAATACAATTATTAAAAGCCATTAGAGAATTTATGGTATAAATACATTACAGAATAAATGCAATATAAAAGTTAATCATAATGATATTGACACACTTTTAAGTGAAATTGCTCATGAAAGCTTAAAGTGCATTCTACTCTTTCATTTAAAATAAACCAAGTGACATTATTTCCCTCTTTGTCCATGGAAGTTGCATCATTTACAGTGAGGACAAACTGTGATCTTTAGCTTGATGAGATGAATATAGTGTGTGTGTGTGTGTGTGCGTGTGTGTATTTATATGTATTAAGAAAACCAAGATGACCCTCGTCTATACCCAAGGAGACATTACAGAGCCACATAAATATGTAGAAATGGATAGGATTTTGTTTATTCATTAACTCTCTACATTAGCTAAAAACGGGAATCCAAAGATACCTACATCAAAAAAAGGATATTAACAGATAACATACTTCCTAATTGAGGCAGCTAGGTGGCAGAGTGGATCTGGAGTCAGGAAGACCTGAGTTCAAATCCAGCACCACACGCTTACTAGCTGTGTGATCATAGGCCAGTCAGTTAACTGCTATGTACCTCTGTTTCATCCTCTGTGAAGTGGAGATAATAATATCCCTTACCTCACAAAGTTGTAGTGAGGATAAAATGAGATATTTATAAGCATATTGCCAGCCTTAAAGCTGTATATAAATGTCATTTTTGTTGTTTCAAGAAAGAAAAGGAGATAATCAGGTCAGAGTTGTTTTTTTTTTGAGAACATATCTTCAGGAAGGACAGTAATTTTGATCCTAGTATATTTTCAATTTCTTAACAATAGTGGAAATGAGAAATTATTTGTTACCAAGATATAGCTCAACTATGTCCATAGATTACTACACTGATCCATTCTTGGTTTAAATGGAGTTAGGCATTAAGTTGACACGCAGTGACAGCACAAGTGGTACAGGGAGATAGTGGTTGAGATATCTGATCATAAGGCCCTTTAGAAAAGAGGAGCAAATGAGATGGAATCGCAAGGGGCTGTAATAGAAGATGAAGTTCAGCAGTGAGTGCTCAGTTCAAGCACTTAGAAGGACATTTCAGCTCAACCCCAAAGAGAGTAAGGGATTTCTCTACTAGGCTAATTATAGTGGTCCTGCAATACAGGCGATCTTACTTATTTGGTGTGATTTCCAGCCTCCATTCCCCAGATGGTAGGGCCAAAGTCAACCATTATGGTGTCACAGTACACTGCCCCTACTGCAGAATGATGTATTACTCCATTCTGACCTCCCCACAAGGCACAGTCCTGTTATTGCTGTCATAAAGGGAAGAGAGTTGAAGCTATAGCAGAGAGTCTGAATAGAAAGGTGAAATCAAAGAAATATTCAGCTTTCTTTATGGATCTCAGATACAATGGAACATTGTAACAGACATAGGCCAAGATTAGCAAGTGGCTCCACGTGTATATATAATCATTTAAGAAATGACAGTGGCTGCGGGGAATACAAAAATTATGAATGTATAGTAGAGTAGGAAAGATAATAAATATACAAACATAATTATACAAGACAGGTTATGATAAATATATGATTTGGAAACACTTTGCATTTACTTACTCTGTGCTCATGTTATATCTCCATTCTTCTCTCCCAATAAAATGTGAGCCCTTTGAAGCCAGAGACTGATTCCTTTTGTTTCCTTTTATCCCCCATACCTAACATAGTACCTTATATATAAGTAATAATCAATAAACCTCTATAAAGCACTTACCATGTATCAGAGGTACTATGATAGCCTTCCAAAGGTAAAAGTGAAATAGCTCCTGACCTCAAAGAGATTATATTCTTTTGTGAGAGACAACATGTTCATTTCTAGATACATTCAAAATATATACAAGGTGATGGGAGCATTAACTGCTGAGGGAATACATTAAGTAGATGTTTGTAGAATTTCCAATTTCTTTCACATCTTAGTTTAACTACCACCTTCTATGTGAATTCTTTCCTTGTCCCCCAGGTGCTAGTGGCCTCCCTCCTTTAATAATACCTTGCATTTATTCTCTGTGTGTGTATGTATACACATACATTGCGTTTTCCAATAGGATATAAACCCTTTGGGGTCAGGGGCTAGGTACATTCATTTTTGTCTTTGTGTTCCTAGCACCTAGCAAAATGTCTAGCTCAATAAATGCTTGTTGATTGATTGGATTGAATTGAATTGAATGAGTTCTAAACAAAATACATTGAAGAGCTACAGAAGCAAAGAGCTACAGTTCTGGGAGACCATTTCCTGGATTCTCTTATGACTTTTTCCCAGGCTCCTTTGTCATGCTCCTCCAATGCATTTAAAAGAAATGTAACCCCCAAAGCTCTGTCCTTGGTCCTCTTTTATTGATTTCATTCAGTCCCATAACTTTGACCTCTGTAGAAATCTCTGAAAGATCATGGATAGCACCAGAGGTGCTGCAGATCTAGAAAAGAAAAAAACTTTCAATTTTTCAAAGAAAGCAAGGGATCTGCAAACATAGGCAGGCCAGTGAGCTTGACATCAATTCCTGGCAAGATTCTAGTCCCTACAAGTCCAGGTAAAAAGACCTTTGAGGATTTCAAGTTATTCTTATAGACAAAATAGAGAACTGTGGTCGCAGGGGTGGGGAACCTGTGGCTTTGAGGCCACATGTGGCCTTCTAGGTTCTCAAGTGTGGCCCTTTGACTGATTCTAATCTTCACAGAACAAATTTCATTAACAAAAGGATTTGTTCTGTAAAACTGGGACACAATCAAATGGCCACACCCTAGGCCACAGGTTCCTCACTCCTGGCTAGAGCAATTGTGGAAGTGCTGAACAGATTGTGTCATATGAGTATAATGGAATGCTACTACAAGAAATGACAAAGAGGATAATTCAAGAGAAACCTAGGAAGACTTGGATGAACTAATTAAGACTGAGATGAGCAGAACTCGTAGAACAACAACATTACAAAGACAATCAACTTTGAAAGTCTTAGGAATTCTGATCAATACAATGACCAATCCTAATGCATTTGGAGGGGCCAGGGCCAATATAGAGCAGTGGGG
>CM053622.1:486068824-486084395 GCA_028646595.1 Phalanger gymnotis
AGGAATAAATGGAGTCTTCCTTACCATAAACAAGCATGACATGTAATGGGGATAAAGTGGAAACATTTCCAATAAGATTGGGGGTGAAACAAGGATATCCATTATGACCACTGTTATTTAACATTATACCAGAAATGCTAACTTTATCAGTAAGACAAGAAAAATAAATTTAATGAATTGCAATAGGCAAAAAAGAAATGAAGCCATCACTCTTTGCAGATGACATGATTGTATACTTAGAGAATCCTAGCGAGTCAACTAAAAAATACTTGAAATAATAATTTTAGTAAAGTTGGCAGGATATAAAATAATCCCACCTGTATCATCATCATTTCTATATATTACTTAAGAAGACCAATAGCAAGAGATAGAAAAAGAAATTCCATTTAAAGTTACAATATAAAATATTTGGGAGTCTACCTGCCAAGACAAACCCAGGAACCATAAGAACACAATTCCAAAACACTTTTCACATAAATAAAGTCAGATCTAAATAATTGGAAAAATATCAGTTGCTCATGGGCAGGCCAAGGTAATGCAATAAAAATTACAATACTACCTAAATAAATTTATTTATTCAATGCCATAGCAATCAAATTGCCAAAAAAATATTTCATAGAGGTAGAAAAACTAATATCAAAATTCATCTGGAACAACAAAAGGTCCAGAACATCAAGGGAATTAATGAAAAGAAATGCAAGGGAAGGTGGCCTAGCTGTACCAGATCTTAAATTGTATTATAAAGCAGCAATCAACAAAACTACTTGCTACTGGATAAGAAATAGAGTGGTCAATCAGTGGAATAGGTTAGGTACACAAGACACAGTATTCAATGACTATAGTAATCTACTGTTTGATAAACCCAAACGCTCCAGCTCCTGGGATAAGAACTCCCTATTTAACAAAAACTGCTAGAAAACTGGAAAACAGTATGGCACAAACAAGGCAAAGACCAACATCTTATACCACACACTAAGATAAAGTCAAAATAGGTACATAATTCAAATATAAAGGCTGATACTATAAGCAAACTAGAAGAGCAATGAATAGTTTACATATCAGATTTCTAGAGAAGAATCTTATGACCAAATAACAGAGAACATTATAAAATAAAAAAATGGATAATTTTTAGTACATTAAATTGAAAAAGGTTCGCACAAACAAAGCTAATGCAAACAAGATTAGAAGCAAGGCAGAAAGGTAGAAAATCATTTTTACAGTCAGTGTCTCTGATAAGGCCTCATTTCTAAAATATAGAGAGAATTGAGTCAAATTTATAAGAATACAAGTCATTCCCCAACTGATAATTAGCTAAAGGATATGAACAAATAGTTTTCAGATGAAGAAATTAAAGATATGGTCATATGAAAAATTGCTCTAAATCACTATTGATTGGAGAAATGAAAATCAAAACACCTCTGAGGTACCACATCGCACTTATGAGATTGACTAACATGACAAAAACAGGATAATGATAAATGCTGGAGAGGATGTGGGGAAATTAGAACATTATTACATTGTTGGTAGAGTTGTGAACTGATCTAGACATTCTGGAGAGCAATTTGGGACTATGCCCAAAGTGCTATAAAACTGTGCATACTCTTTGACCCAGCAATACTACTTCTAGTTCTGTATCCTGAAGACAGCCCAAAAATGGGAAAAGGATGCACATGTAAGAAAATATTTATAGTAGCTCTTTTTGTGGTGGCAAAGAATTGGAAATTGAAGGGGTGCCTATCAATTGGTCAATGGCCGGACAAGTTGTGGTATATGAATGTAATGGAGTACTATTGTTTCATAAGAAATGGCGTGCCAGCAGACTTCAGAAAAACCTGGAAAGACTTACATTAACTGATGCTGAGTGAAGTAAGCAGAATAAGGAGAGCATTGCACACAGTAACAGAGACATTGTGCAATGACTAACTTCGATAGATGTAGGTCTCAGCAATGCAAGGATCTAAGAAAACTCCAACAGACTTGTGATGGAAAATACTATTCACATCCAGGAAAAGAACTATGGAGACTGGATGCAAATTGAAGCATACTATTTGTTCTCTCTCTTTTTCTTTCTTTCTTTTTTTTTTCCTTGTGGTTTATCTCATTGGTTCTAATTCTTCATTACAATGTGACTGACATGAAAATATGTTTAATATGAATGTACATATGTACATATGTAAAGCCTATACCAGACTGCATGCCAACTTGGGAAAGGGGAAAAGGAAGGGGAGAGGAGAGAAAATTTAGAACTCAAAATCTTATAGAAGTCAATGTTGAAAACTAAAAATAAATTAATGGATTAAAAAGAAACCATTAATTCCTTCTCTCTCATTTCTGAGATGAGAAAACGGTGATTCATAGAAAAGGACTTGGTCAAGTTTATGTAGGAAGTTAGGGGCAGAGCAAGGATGTGAATTTTGGTCTCCAGTCTGATTCTCTTTCTGTTTCACTGTGCTGCTTTAAAAATTTGACTCTTTCAGACAGCTCTATAGTGAATTCCCACACTAGTTATAGACCCCAAGCAAAGATAAATTCATCCATATCCTGACCCAGTACTTGACACCAGAGTAAGATCTATATCACACAAGAGGCTCCTGGTTCAATTTCCATTGGAGATTTCTGTCCTAGACTTTTGATCAATTTAACAACTTCATTAACATGTCCCAGGGACTTTGCCCTTTATTTGTTCTCCTCTTTCAAGTAACTATGTTTACATTTTCTCTGCCTTTAACTTTCTATCTAATGCTCTAATACTACTAGGGGGGAAGGGGTGTTCAAGGAGGACTAGCATCTCTGGTGTGAGGGTTCGCCCAGTCCTTTTCAGGGCTGCTCATACTCCTTTGGTGTCCACCTGGGACACATTTCTTACCTGTGACTCCAAGAAACTGTATCATGTGCAGCAGTCATACCCCACAAAACTATCTTGGCAGATAGGCTAAACCAGGTTAAGGTTGAGTGACAGGTCTCAGACCCATAGGTAAGTTCACAGGGTATCTAACCCAAGTATGTAAAGACCTCCCCTACTCCCTCAAGCAAGAATGGGCATATGAGAACATTTTATTTCAGCAGCCATGAACATGGCTAAAGCAGGCACTGTGGAGCACTTAGAGTTTGGTCAAACACTGAAAATGCCAAGGTCATCCAGTGCATCCCAGGCTATCACCAATGTTCCTGACTTTGCCTTCAATGGCTCAGGGAGAGAGAGAAAGAGAGAGAGAGAGAGAGAGACAGAGAGAGAGAGACAGAGAGACAGAGACAGAGAGAGAGAGAGAGAGAGAGAACTTTGTGCAACTCTGCCTTTTTTAAATCCAATTTACACACAAATCGGGATATCACCCTTTGGTGTCATTGTCCTCTTTGAAAAGATAGGATGAAGAATAACAAAAATAAAACAAACTACAGGGATATCACTTGGACAATAGTGAGAGGGGAACGGCCAAATACCTTGCCTTCAGATTCAGTGGAATTCTATTGCTTTTAAAGAAAGTAAGTTTCTGAAGATGTACTTGACCCAATGGGAGACTCTTGATACACTAAGGCTCCTGATTCTCTTCTGCAATTTATCCTTTTCGTCTTCATCACTTAATCTCTGAGATTATTAATGTACCTGCAATAATAATAAACTAAGCAATGTTTGGTGACTTTTTCGTTGAGAAGACACAATTTTAAAATGAGCAATTTAATGTTTTCAGGTTTCTTGATGACATTTGAATCGAAGATTAGTCAAACCAGCCAATGTATTGAAATCAGTGATTAATTCTATTGAGACATAAAAATTGAGTCAACTAGAAAAAATGATTCATTGAGTTGCTATGTTTAGGCACAGTATTTTTAAGTAAAACATCCTATGTATTTAATTATTTTTTTTATACTTCTACATTTTGTAAATTTAGAATTAAACATTTCCTGATGCATTGCAATCTACTTCTGTGTTTCATCTAACAACATAGTCCATTTGGGGAATTGACCTCTTGCACCTTCTCTATCATATCAACTTCTGTTGAAGTACCTCACTTCAATCACACAATTCAAGTGATACCTCCTACATGAAGCCATCCTTAAAACTCTTCTTCTATCCTCCCCCAGCTGAAAATTACATCTTGCCCTCATGTTTTTCACAGCATTTTGCCTGAACTATACTTTTTTACATTTTGTGTAGCTGAGGGAGGCATTTGGTTTAATGGAATGAGTTCTGGAGGTAAAGGGCCAGGGTTTGACTCCTACCTCCCATATTTACTGTTGTGCAACTACATAAGGGTCACTTAGCCTCTCTGAGAGTGTTTCTTCACTTGATCAATGGAGATAATAATAGGCATAATACCTAACTCAACAAATCAACAAGTATTTCAGTGCTAACTATGTACCAGATATTGTATAAGACTCTTGGGATACAAAGACAAAATTAAACAATTTTTGCTCAAGGAGATCATAACCTATTGGGAGAAACAACTTCCATATTTAGGTACAGGAAAAAAATTTCTTACAAAATAATTATAAGGTGATTTGGAGTAGGGGAGGGGAGGCACTAGGAATTCTGGATATCAGATGAGATAATTTATATAAAAGGATTTGTCAGCCTTAAAACACTATTGAAATTCCTGTTGTTATTCCTCTTCTCTTCCTCCTCCTCCTCCTCTTCCTCCTCCTGCTCTTCCTCCTCCTCCTCCTCTTCCAGAGGTTGTAAGGTGGTGTGGTACCATGAATAGAGAGCTAGTCTATGGAAGGAAGGCTGACAGATACTAGCTATGTGACCCTGGGAATGTCACTTCCTTATCAATGCTCTGATCAAACTCTTAAGACTCCCACCTGTGTTAGAAGACAAAGTTTCCTTATTTCTCTATACCTATTAATCAGAGGTCCAGGCTCAATCCCCATTACTATTATCATTATACTTATCTTACTTTTCCATTTCTAGGCTCTTAGAATTTACATGTAGTAGGAAAGTTAGAGAATATCTAGCCTAATAATGTCCTAATTTTAACAAGGAAGTAGAGATCCAGTGTCAGAGCCCAAACTCAAATTCTTCTCACTCTATATCCAGTGTTTCCATGATGCCATGCTACATGATCCTTATTTGTGTACATGAATTGCTTTCCAGAGGATTTAAGTTCAAGGACATTAAAAGGGCCATCCTATATAATGTGTGTGTTTAGGCAACAGTTAATTAAGAATGATGAGTTATACAGGAGAAGCAGTATAAAGGATGACAGCAGAATACATGTGGGAAAAACAGATGATCTGGCCATACAGTGATAACCAGTGAGGATCAATGGACAGGCCAAATGTTCTGTTCTTATCCACACGATGTCAAGATTTGTTGAGGACAATACCTCTAGTAGATTTATAACCCAAATAAATCAAAGAGAAGAAAAGGATCTATATGTACAAACATATTTATGGAAGATCTTTTTGTGATAGCCAAAATTTTAAAACTGGAGGGGGGATTATCTTCAAATAGGGGAAAGTCAAAACACATTTTATTATATGAATATGATGGTATACAATTGCATCTTTAAAAATGACAAAAATGCCCATATCATAGGAAGCTTGGAATACCTTTAAAACTGATACAGAGCAAAGTGAATAGAACTAGGAGAATTATACAATAGTAACAGCATTATAAAGGAAAAAGAAACACTTTCAAAACACTTGAGAATTCTGATCAATGCAAAGAAATTGTCTGTTTCCACTCACATAACAAAGATGTAGTCTATTTTAACTCACCTAACAAGAGTTGATAAACTTAAGATGCAGAAAGAGACATAAATTTTCAGACATTAATCATGTGGGAATTTGTTTTGCCAAATTATGTAAATATATTTGAGGATTTATTTTTGTTTGTCAATTTGCCCATGTGGGGAGGTAGTGGCAGAGACAGATTATTTTTTTTAATAACTCTACTTCCTCCCAAGCCCTTCCCAAACTCATTTCTTTTCTGAAACTGACCTGCACTTATAATACCATTGCTGTTCACATGCTACTTTAAAACTGATTTTTTTTTTATAATTCTTGTTACTTGAAAAAAAACCCTTAAATGCTGGGCCCTCAAAAAGAATAAAAAGGGAGGGGGAGGGAAGATATGTGCAGGGAAACCCTTTAGAGGAATAACTTATAATATTTCTTTTTCTATAGCACGTTACTTAGGCCCCCTATTGAGAATTCATAGAAAGCTGAATATAAATCATGTAGGATTTGAAAGTAAGGATGGATTATAGTATATGTGCCATTGGAGGTAATGACCACATAGATGAAATAATACTGATACTTAGATAAAAAGTCTCTCTCCTATTTACATGATAAACTCCTTAAGGGAAGCAACTTTGTTTCTTTTTTACTTGCAAATTACAAGTACCGTGCATTTAAGAAATGTTTCTTCAAGTAATTCATATCCAATTACTTCTGAACTCCTCCTTACCTCATTCTTCAATGTTGCTTTTGTTTGCCGCTTTATGACGTTGTAATGTGTTGTTTTGTATTTGGGATTATATTAATCTGAAAGCAGATGAAAAGACCTTAGGGGAAGGAAACAGTCCTTTATATTCTTAAGTGGTGGATACACTTCTGGTGCATAAGTAATTAATGATAATAACAATAATATAGCAATTTGAATACAAAAGGGCACAATATATATGCTAAAGAGGATTATTATTTCATTATACAGTTAACAAATAAAAAGATACACTGAGGAGCTAAACCAAAAGGGGGAAACATAATAAAGGACAATTTTATGCCATAGATTTATATGTGATTATCTTATAGAGGTAATACAGGAAGAATGCAATAGAATAGAACCAATTATCTCTTTATTACAACAGAGATGTGCTGAGCAGGAAAAGGAGAATGTTTGTGTTCATCAAGGCTCATAAACCAGCAAACATTACTGATTCATAGGTACAGGATTTGAATTAGCTGAAGCAACCTACCACAAATGCTCTCTTGGGACACCCTTTGGCTCCTATGCTTGTGATTTATTGGAAAACATTCTTTATTTTATGGCAATGTTTACAGTTTACTGATTTACTAATAAACAGGTTCATCCATCCTGGAACAACATTCTACTTATAAATATACAACAAAAATCATAAAATTAATAAAAACTGGAATGGCAGGAGATTTGGGGCACAAAATTGAGGCAGTAAATTAGTCCTAAATCTTCCTTTGACATGTGTTTATGACCTAGAATGGGTTTTATTTCTGAGAACTAATGTGACCGTTTGCTGTAAAGAGGATCTATATTCAAACTGTTATCCAAACTCAAGTTAATTCTGAGAAATGAAGTTTAGTATAAAAATATTAATAGTAGTATTTATTCAAATGGAGATACTGTACAGGATGTTTTCCTTTTCTATTTTGCATTATTCCCTTAACAGCATTTTCTCAAGGACTAAAATATTATCAGACATCAGGAATCCCATTTATTTAAGTGGGTATAGTATTTCGTCCAGCACCATACACCTAAAGTTCCTCCTCTTTTTGCCTCCTATATAGGAAGCTACCCACGTGGAACTTTATCTATCATTTAGAACTGGCAACTTTCTTGCAATTTATAATCTTGGAGAGATGCTTAGGGCACTGAGAGATTAAGGGATTTATCCAGGATCATATGGCCAGTATGAATCAGGGGCAGGATTTGAACTCAGTTCTTTCTGACTGCAAAGTCAGCTCTGCTTCTACCATACCTTACTACCTTTTGTAATGATTTTTAAAATAGTTGATACTGAATTAAAAGCCTTTTCTTAAGTCTGCTGGTGCATTCTTTGATACTTCCCCCCAATTAGCTTACATATGTCAGGGCCAGGGGACAGCAATTTAGTGACACTGGGTTATGTTTGCATTCTGACTAAGCTAGGTCCCCATGTTATGAAATATGTGTTGTTTTTTCTCTATATACGTCAGTTTCTAACAGACTCAAAATGAGCTGGATATAGCTGCAAAGGTATGGCAATCATAATTTCAGAAATAAAAGAGCTACTTCTCCATCTCCTTTCCTGAACTACCTCCTGAATCTGTCAAGGCACTTGCCCAATTTTGACCTGTTTACAGATCATTCACTTCCTTAATGTATCCTGTGACAGAAAAAAATGTTAATATCAGATGCAATATTAATAGCCAGTCTCCCTTAATGATTCTAGTAAGATCAGAATTCCAGTAACGTCCTTTTGTTCCTAGTACTCTCAAATAGGTTGAGCTGAGCCACACCCTAAGTACCCACCTTTCCTCCTGAACAAAGCCGACCTGAGCCAGACCAGCTTCCAAAGTAGTTTATGACATCCTTACACCATTTTGTTGGGATTCATGGCAAGAAGGGCAAAATCGCCAGAATGACATGATTTTCCTTGCTGGGTTTGCTGAGGGTAGCTGCCATCTTATGACCAGACCTCATTACCTAATATAACTCTCTCCTTCTTTTCTTCTAAAAGTATAAGAACTTTTCCTGTAAGTCCCCTGATGGGACATTCCCCAGAGTGGCAGGTTTTTGACCCTGTTATCTCCATTAAAGATGCCTTATTCTTCCATTTACGAGTTTTATTTATTTCAGAATTTGACACTTGCTAAAGAGGTCAGTTAGGTTTAATGAGTCAAAGTTAAGTTTAGACAAGTATATGCCTTATTTAGATAATTTCTAAGGTTCCTTTCAGTTCTAATGAATCTATTACATTGTAGCAAGGCTGTCCCCGACATGGAGAAAAGGGGTGTCATTGGATGGAAGGAAAGAAGATAGAATAGATATTTCTAGCCTCTTCTTCCCCTACCCCTCTACAACAGAAACTTTAATTTCTTCTAGGACAGGAAGCAAGAGTTTGAGTCCAGAAGCTTGGGTACTCCGCTCTCCTCAGAGAGAGGGTGCTAGATTTCTATCTATCTGCTCCCTTAAATATTGTTAGTCTAAGAAGTTCGGTTTTGCGGTTCAAGCTAACTTCTGATCATTATGTCTTAATGGTGAAAGGAGAACCCAAGCTTTATATTCAAGGCTTGACTTTTCCCCCACCAAATAAACTTTCCACAATGAACATACATAGTGAATAACAAAGAAATACATTTATCTTAGTTGTCAGTAATGCAGAAATAAGAGAAAGTATACATAGGAAAATATACACCAGATGATACAGAGTGAAAGAGCTCTCCTGTGGGTTAGTGAGAAAAGCTAGAATAAGTCCCAGATCTCACACAAGAGGAAATTCCTCAAATTCTCTAGTGTAGCAATCTGAGTGTGAGAAACGTGCTCACCCTTGAAAGAACAATACTCATTGTAAAGCCAGGAAATTTCCCATTTTAATTTATATTCATTCCAAATGATTGGGTAACTCTGGAATGGAACACATTTGCTCAGACAAATGCAAGCCTTTTTATGCTGTTCCCAATTTGAATTCCCCCTCCACCTTGCTCTCCATTGGCTAGATGCAACCTCCTGAGCTGCCACTTCATGTTCCCCCTATGCTACCCCCCAAACAGCTCATTAAGCATGCATACAATCTTCTGACCTTCTACCTAATCAGAAGCCTGGTTCTGTTAGGTCATAGCTCTGTTTAGAAGCAGTCACCTCTGATTTATAGTCTGTTATCACTCAAAGCTGGGAGTAGTTTTAATCCTGTGGAAATACAATCCCTTTTTTTGTTTCTTGCATGAGGATAGTGGCATGATGTAGAATACTTGCTCCTTTCATATCAGCTTCTTCTCAGTCTTATTTTCCCTTCAGCAGCCTGAAGTGGAGTTTGGTATCCTGCCTCTTCTCTCTCAAAGCTGGAAGCCAGAAACACCCAAACTCCAGAAACTGAAGAATCCAAAGAAAAGGAAGAGATTTGAAGAGTCTGATGCTCTCCTCTAGCCAACTCCATCCAGCCCCTCATGTAAGCATAGGGCACTGATTTCTACCAATAAAGAAAGAGTCCCATACTAATGAGCTTTGAAACTTGGGTTACAATGCAAAAGAACCTGGAGCAGGTACTCTTGCCAAAAGGTC
Source organism: Phalanger gymnotis (assembly GCA_028646595.1). Lineage (NCBI taxonomy): Eukaryota > Metazoa > Chordata > Mammalia > Diprotodontia > Phalangeridae > Phalanger > Phalanger gymnotis. The sequence goes on from CM053622.1 coordinate 486,078,783, forward strand.
TCATAACCTTGGAGATTCAATTCAATCCAGCCACCACTTATTAAGCTCTTATTATATTTAAAGCAAAAAACTAGTTCCTAGAGATACCAAGACCAAAAAAAAAATGAGGAAGAAGCCCTCATTTCAAAGACGTTCCATTTTATTAGGTAATATAAAATGTAAATGGAAAAAGTATTTCAAGATAATTTGAAGAGGGGAAAAACACTAACGATTGTGGGAAGAGAGTAGTTTTGTGTGTGTGTTTGTGTACATACACATACATACACACAAATATGTACATATATACTTATACACATATTGGTATACACACACACATCTGAAAGACTCCTCATAGGAGGTAGCCCATGAGCTGAGACTTAAACAAAGCTAGTGATTATAAAATGTGAGGAGGAAGTGTAATGCAGGGAAGATGGATTTTCAAGTTCAGGGAACAGCAAGTAAATAAGTTTCAATGTAATATAGAGTTTGTGTGAGATGGTATTGTAGAATGAGTTTGGAAAGAAAGATGGAAACCAAAACATTGAAGTTTTATATTCCAAGCTGATGAGTTGCCATTTTATCTAAGAGGCAAGAGGAGGTTACTAAAGATATTTTTAGCTGGGGAGTAACATGATCAGAACTGTGTTTTATCACTACTGGGTTTGTATGCCAAAGAAAGCAAAGACAAAGGAAAAAGACCTATATGTACAAAAATATTTATAGCAGCTTTTTTTGTGGTGGTAAAGAATTGGAAGTTGAGGGAATCCATGTCAACTGGGGAATGACTGAACAAGTTGTGAAATAATGATTGTGATGGAATACTTTTGTGCTATAAGAAATGACAGGCAGGTTGCTTTCAGAAAAACCTGGGGGGACTTATATGAACTGATGCTAAATGAAGTGAGCAGAACTAGGAGAACATCGTACAGTCTATTAGCCATATTGTAAGGATAACGAACTGTGAATGGCTTCATTCTTCCCCACAGTACAATGATCCAAGACAATTCTGAGGGACTGATGATGAAAAATGCTAGCCATCTCCAGAGAATGAATTGATGGTATCTGAATACAGATGAAAGCATACTTTTTTTAAAACTTTCTTCTTTTATTTTGCTTGTATTTTCTTTTGCAATATGGTTAATAAAGATCAATGCTTTGCATGATTACACATGTATGATCTGTATCAAATTTCTTGTCTTTTCAAAGAGGGGAGAGAGAAAATTTTGAGCTCAAAAATTTTAAAAATGGTTAAAAATTTTTCTTACATGTAATTGAAAAATAAATAAAATAAGAGAGAGAGATAAAAAAAAGAAATTGGTCTTAGACCAATAGCTTACACCATATTTCATAATAACCTCTAAGTGGATATGTGGAGATATGGATTTGCAGTTGGAGGGCAGATTTCATCCTTCTTCTTATAGATGAAAACAGCACTAGAGAACTGACACTTCTTTGGGATATAGCTATATTTATGTGACGCATTAAAATAGTCTTTAAAAATGCTTCACCTGAATCAATCAGTCCCCAATGCCATCTGGTCTGGGAGCTGTATTATTGCAATACCTCAGGGGAGTTTACACCTTGATATGAGCAAATAGGCACAAAAGTGGATTTCCTACACCAACTAGAGTGTTGTAGCTCAGTGAAAGTTGAAATAAAATTGTGGGAATAGTGGTTCTAGGCCAAAAACTTTCTTTAAAATACTCATAAGAATCAATAAATCAATATTGGGTTCAGAAACAATGGCAAAGCTTCATTAATCATTTCCTAAAAAGCATAAGGGCTATTTGTCTGATGAAGCTTCTGTAATGGGGCTGCTCTAATTCAAGAGATCTTAAATTTTATAATTCGTTGGGTTTTTTTGGAAGTCAGATAACTGGGGATTGTTAAGATTGTATGGTGTTATTTAAACATTCATTATTATTGGCTTCCCTGATTAATGGTACTACAGCAGTCTCAGTTACAACCTTCAAGAACTTTGTAAATGTTAGCTATAATCTATGGCATGAGAGCCATTCTATCACTACAATTCAATGTTAAAGGTCACTCTTACTTCTGATCTTCGCCTGTTTTAAGGGCCCTTCTACTTATGAAACTCTTTCATTTTAGTACCCTCTTAGCTCTGACATTCTTTTCTCTATGGAAACTCCTAGCCTGAACATTCTCTCTTCTCAGGCCTCTATAAACACTGGCATTCCATGGTCTCAGGCCTCACCCTCTTGTGATAACTCTGGTATTTTTTTTGAGTACACATGTTTTATTGAAAATCAACTTCTTATATGTCTTAGCAATGCAATGGTTTACAAAAACTAATGGGGGCCCTTTCAAATTCTCTTCAGTTAACCCTTTAATGTTCTGAATAAAATATTCTGCATTCACGATTAAGAATAAAAATACCAATTACTGGGATATTTAATCAAGGCTCTGCATGGAATTTTTTTCTGAATTTCAAGTGCCCATATCCAAATATGTTACAGTCCTTTTATCACTTTTGTATTTCTAAACCTGAATTTTAATTCAGAAGATCTTCATAGTCAACATATATTTTTATCGAAATAAATGCTGCTTATTATATTTTTAAACTGTGTTTTATTTTAGGAAAACTTGGCAGATTTTTGGAAGATGGGATTTGAGAAAGAATGAACAAGCAAGGGGCTATTAAAATAGTCCATATTAGTGGTGGCCTGAACTGGAAAGGTGATATGAGTAGTACAAAGAATGGGATAGATGGGAAAAATATTGTAGGGATAAAATTGGAAAAATTGGACCAGTTATTGTCTAGTCAAGTGAAGGTCAGTGCTGAAAGTGAGTGTAAGTGTGTGTGTGTGTGTGTGTGTGTGTGTGTGTGTGTGTGGTGTGTAGATATATATATATGTATGTGTATGTACATGTGTATATTTATGTATGTGTGTGTATATACACACATATGTGTATGTGTATAATATATAAATATATAGATATACACAGCTATGAGGAATAATGCATAGTGATAGACTTGGAGTCATAAAAATGAGTTAAAATCTATGTATTTATAAAAAGATATATGTCTAAAGATACATAGATTTGTATATATGTATAAAATATTTAAGTGTATTTATATCTGAAAATCTTAAAATACTGTATAAATTTGAGCTATTAATTATAAATAAGCATATATTAAACACCTACTCTGTATCAACTGTCTTACTGAGTCCTGTAGCACCAAAGACAAGAAAATTAAATAACCCCTGCTCTAAAAGAGCTTACATTCTTTCAGAGAATAGTACACGGTGTTCCTAAAGTCTGGACACCTGGACAAAAATGCATATTTTCAAGAAATGAATGAAATTTTCAACAACATTTATTTAATTGGAATATTAACAAATAACATCTTCAATATGCTTTCCAACATTTGTGATGCCAAGGTTGATGCACTTTGCAAGATTCACATGAACTCAATGCAATAACTCCACATTGCCATCAATTTTAGCACTGATTCACTCTTTATGTGTTCAATCAAGTGTGTTGCATCTATGATTTTCATTGAGTACACCTTCTCCTTTAGTATACCCCACATAAAGAAGTCAAGGGGCTAAGGTCTGTTAATATTCCAAGTATTTCAAAACATGGGTTTTTACCTATGTGTCCAGACTTTAGGGACACCCTATATATCTTATTATTATTAATTATTATTATCATTATTATCATCATCATCACTATCATTATTATTATTATATTGAGTCAGAAGACAAGGTCTCTTTTCCTAAAGGAAGGGAGTGGGAAATATGAAAACAAAGTGACTGATGAATACATAGAAGTAGCTATTGAACATCAACGGAATTATATGAATCCATGTGTAGGTCCTTATCGGCTTTACTTCTGATTGGTCTCCTCAAAGATGACTAGACTTTACTTGCCCTGGATTGGTGCATTTGTAAAGCTCATCCCAGATCTCTTGGTTTACTTGTCTGAAAGTAAAACAGCATAAGCCCCAAAGTCCTAGGGCAACTTGGGTCAGTTTTCTCCCGTGAGAGAGATGATCAGTTCTCGATCACACCTTTTAGGGTTAGCAATACATCCGAATCAAGACAAAACAGTGGCTACTGAGTGGCTTTGCTTTTTGTCTATTCTCTACACTCCATTTAATACTGTGTAGGCCAACCTCTCTTCCAGTCTACATGGCTTTTTGTTTTTCTTTTCTTTCTTGTTTGTGTGTGATAATATCCTCTCCTGGTTCTCCTCCTATGGTAATGACAGCTCGTTCTCAATCTCTTTTGCTGGCTCGTCATTCATATCATGCCTCGTAAACGTGGGTGCTCTCCAAACCTCCAACTTGGGCTATATAGGTGTTCCCCAAGGATCCATCTTAAGCTCTCTTCTATTTTTTCTACATTTCTTTCCTAGTAACTTCTTAATTATCATGGACTTGATTATTATCTCTACTAAGATCAATCACAGAATTATATGATCAATTCCAGTCTCCTGAGTTCCAATCTCAAATCACCAGTTGCCTAGTGGACATTTAAATGCGATGCACAGCATTCATTTCATCTCAATTCCTTTGAACTAGCTGTCTCCTGTACCTAGCATATCCTTGTTACTCATCTCTGCCTCACAGAATCCTTTGCTTTCTTTAGAAGCTCAATGCCACCTTCTGCAGGCAAAAACATTCCTAATCCCACAACTACCGGTGCTCTCTCCCTAACTACCTTGTATCTACTGCTCTGTTACTTATTTTGTTTATTTACTATGTGTATTAGTCAATCAACAACATTTATTAAAATGCTTGCTTTATTCTAAGCACCTGTGCCAAGTATTGCCCAAGTCAAAGCAAAATAAATTCCTGCCCTCAAGGAATTTATGTTACAATGGAGGAGACAAGAGGTATATAGAGAATATCAAGACATCTTGAAGTAGAAGGTATGAGAGGCTGTGGGACTGGGGAAAGCCTCCTGCCAAAGGTGGAAAGAAGATCAGAATGACTATCATAAACTCCATGGTACAGAGTAATGTATAAGATTGTAAAGACAGCAAATGGCAACAGAGTTTTTTTTTTTATCCTAAGGGCAACTGAGAGCCATTAGAGTTTATCAGGGACGGGAGATAACAAAGGTTAAATGGATACACCTGTTCTTTAGGAAAATTGCTTTGGCAGCTATGTGAAGGATGGATTGAAGCAGAAAACTGCATGTGGTAGAGAGACCAATTAGGAAACTATTGCAATAGTTTGGGAGGGAAAGAGATGATGAGGGTCTGAACTAGAATGTAAAATCCTAGACAGCAGACATTATTTCAATTTTTTGGAGTTGCATGTTTTTATTGTACTTATTTTTTATTGTATTTTCCAATTACATATAAAAAATTTTAACTTTAAAAAAAAAATTTGAGTTCCAAATTCTCTCCCTCTTGCCCATCCCTCCTCCTTGACAAGGCATGCCATATATCAGTTGTACATGTGAGGTCATGCAAAACATAAGCCCATATTAGCAATGTTGCAAAAGAAAAAACAGATAAAAATAAAGCAAGATAAACAAAGTTAAAAATATGCTTCAATTTGCATTCAGAGTTTATCAGTTCTCTCTCTGGAGGCAGATAGCATTTTTCATCATGAGTCCTTCGGAATTATCTTAGATTACTGTCTTTTTTTAAAAAAAA
>CM053622.1:486084895-486108175 GCA_028646595.1 Phalanger gymnotis
AAAAAAAAAATGTTTTTTTTTATGCAACTAGAAAATAAGATACATAGGCAATGGGGCATAGAAATTTATCTTGCCCTGCAAGAAAGGAAGGGAAAAGGGGATGGGAGGGGAGTGTGGTGACAGAAGGGAGGGCAGACTGGGGAACAAGGCAACCAGAATATATGCCATCTTGCAGTGGGGGGAGGGTAGAAATGGGGAGAAAATTTATAATTCAAACTGTTGTGAAAATCAATGCTGAAAACTAAATATATTAAATAAAAAAATGGAAATGACATAAAAAAATAAAATAACCATAGATGTTCCCATGCAATTGAACAGTGTTTGTCCCCCACATGCATTCTTGGGATCTTTGTGATGAGAAGTGTTAATTCATCATGTTGTGAATGACTGAAATTGTTTCTATCAGACCATAGATAGCTTAACCTTTATTTTCAAGAGGAACAACTTTTTACCGAACGCCATAAAATAAGACATAGTTAGTAACTGTTTTTATGAATTGACAAGATGCTTTGAGCCTATTTGTATAACAAAAGAAAACAACCCACTCAACTATTATGATTATATGACACTTGCATTGAATGTGGGTCTAATTCAAATTGCACAATTTTATATCTATTGAACTGAATCGAAAATTAATATGGGCAAGATTTTCACTGTAGAGTTGTAGGTAAACAAATTGTACCCTGAAATAGTGTATTATGTCACTGCCACTGTCAAACCATAAATAGCTGTTTCCTATTGGAACACATACTTGGAAGGCATTAGCAGAGTTACAGCTCTTGTCCTGGAAGGTTTTAAGAAAAGTCATGATAGTAAGTCCCATAAACTTATGTATTGTTTTGTATTCTAAATAAAGTCATTTTTCAATTAAAACTTCAAAAAGTTGGTTCTGCTATTTACTACCTGTCAATGAATGAGAATAAATTTAAGAAAATAGAAAACATATATTAAGAGCTTACTGTGTACTCTTACCAAAAAGAATGCAAGTACAACACGAGAGTTAGTCTGCCCTCAAGGAACAAACTTTCCAAAAAAGCCAGAAAACACTCATAGATAGCGGAGTTGTAAACAGGAAAGGGAGTTTTGGTCTGGGGTGTTATAAGTGTGGTGAATTATGTGGTCAATGGATAGGCCCATTCCAGAAGCAATGGTACTGTAGCTTTGATAAACCAGTGGTTGCAGTGTGTAGACAATTTGGATGATGGCTAGATGTGATATAAAGGTGAATATGTCTTGGGGGCTGAGGCTAGATACAGTGGCTTTAATGTGGGCTTTTAGTCACAAATCAAATTGGTTTGGCCCTAGGACAAGAGATCCAAAATTTCTAAAGACCAGCCATTAAGTATTTATTAAATATCTACTGTTTTTCAGGTACCATACTAGGTGCTAGGAATACAAATGCAAAAAATGAAACAATCACTACATGAAATAAGGTTACATTCAAATGTACATATAAAATATATACTGGATAAAGTGAATATGTGTCTGTATATGAATATACAGATATGTATGTTTGTGTGTGTGTACTATTTAAATACAAAGTTAGTCTTAGCTATATTGATTTTATTTGTACAAACCCTTTTTAATTTAATGTAATCAAAATTATTCATTTTACATCCCACAATCCTATCTACCTTTTGTTTATTCATAAATTCTTCTCCTATCCATAAATTTGATACATTCTATGATCTTATAATTTACTTATAATATCTCCCATGCTTCCATTTTGACCTTATCTTGGTACATGGTATAAAATCTTCATTCATACCTAGTTTCTGTCAGACTGCTTTCTAGGTTTCCCAGCAGGTTTTACTAAACAGTGAGTTCTTATCCCCAAAGCCTAGATTTTTATAGCTAACAAACACAAAGTTACAATCATGTACTACTCTGTATTATATACCTAATCTATTCCATTGATTCACTATTCTATTTCTTAGCCAGTACCAGGTAAGTTTTATAATAATGCCTTTTAATACTGATTAAAAATCTGTTACTGCTAGAACCTTCTTCCTTTTCATTAATTTTTTTTTCATTAATTCCTTTGACAATCTTGACCTTTTGTTCTTCCAAATGAAACTTGTTATTATTTTTCTGGCTCAGTAAAATAATTTTTGGTAGCTTAATCAGTATGGCACTGAATTAGTTTAGATTAGTTTAGGTTAAATTGTCATTTTTATTCTATTGATCAACCCCACCCAGGGACAATTAATATTTCTCCAATTATTTTAATCTGACTTTATTTATATAAAAAGTGTTTTATAATTATGTTCATAAAGTTCCTAGGTTTGTTTTAATAGGTATGCTCCCAGGCATTTGATATTGTCTTTGGTTATTTTAAGTGAAATATCTCTCACTGTCTCTTCTTGCAGGGCTTTGTTGGGGATATACAGAAATGCTAATGATTTATGTGGATTTATTTTATATCCTGTTACTATGCTAAAATTATTCATTGTTTAAACTAATTTTAGTTGAATCTCTATGAATTTACAAGTACATAATCATATCATCTTCCAAAAGAGATAGTTTTTTTTCCTCATTGCCCATTGTGATTCCTTCAATTTCTTTTTCTCTTATTGCTATTACTAGTATTTCTAGTACAATATTGAATACTATTGTGATAATGGACATTCTTGTTTCACTCCTGATTTTATTGGGAAGGCTTCTAGGTTGTCTCCATTACAGATAATGCTTGATGATTTTTAAAAATATGTTCTTATGATTATTTTAGGAAAAATATATTTATACATATGCTTTCAAATGTTTTTAATAGAAATGAGTTTTGTATTTTGCCAAAAAGCCTTTTCTGCATCTATTGACATAATTATGGTTTTTTTGGTGTTGTTATTGATGAAATCATTTGTGTTAATAGTGTTCCTTGCTATTATTTTCAAAAAGAGATAATTCAATATATGCAAAAAGCAAGATAATGCCCAAGAAGAAATAGTAAGAGATATTTCTTTTAAAATAACCATAGATAACATAAAATTCAATGTATTGGATGCTTATATTGATAATATGAGAAACAACCATTTCTTTCTGTAATATGGCCTCTTGTCAGAGAACATTCACAATGGTAAATCATTGGTCAATCAATGTTGTAATTTGTGTGTTATTATATAAGGATTCCAGATAGTTTTGAAAGACCTTAAGGTTGAGTGTTTACAACCATAAAGTATAAATTTCCTTATAATACACAGCTTTAAGTGTCTTGTTATTGTTTTGTAATTTATACTTAAACAAACAGAAAATATATCTAATTTTCCAATCACTGGGAATGCTCAACAGATTTATGCTCTCCATCCATTTGTTTCAGTTTCACGTCCTGAGAAATGAGGAAAGAGGGGTTTAAATACAGGATGTACCTGTCTTTCTTTAAATAGGAGAGGAATTATTCTACTAGGACAAGAGGAAGAAATTATATTGGCAACTATTAAAAGATATTCAACAGTTCTTTAGAGGATAATTTTAAACAGAGATTAACAAAACACCTGCTAGAGGACTTAATGGGCAATAACAGAGATATAACTCTTAAACTTCCAAAGAAAGAACTTTCCATTATCCTTAAATAACTTTCTCAGACTTTCTCATTTTTTATAAAGGAAACTAACAGACATCAATGACTTTATTCTAATGGTATCAAACTCCAGGTTAACCAGGTTAATTTGTCATTGAGATATCTTTAACAAAATAAACAAAAATATAATGCAACTTAAATAATGTTCATTTTTGGTTTTCTAAGTTAATATGCAGCCCACAAGGATCTATTTCTATTTGAGTTTGATAACACATAATTTGAGAGACACCAAAAATTACCTCCAATATTAAAAATACCTTCCCCATTCAGCAACAACAGTGCTTCAGTGTTCTTCCTTCTTCCATTCCCTCCTTATCTTTTTTCTTTTCTTCCTCCCTTCTTCTAAATCTCCTTCAAAGACCACAAGCTTCCCCTATAAACAAACACTATGCATTTAATGCAAATGTTCTATTGATATTATATGACTATGAGACATGAATACTAGAGTCTTTGGAGAACTTAAAATGAATATAACCCAAAGGACAATGGATAGGTACATGATGTGAGCAAGCCACAACATTTGAAAAATGATAAACTCTGAAGACGGTATCAAGGAAATGTGAAGAAAGAAAGGTGGATAGTCAGAATGCTGCACTGGTATCTTCATAACACTGTGAGGAAATAAGGAAGGCTTCTAGCATGTTGAGTGCAACCACTGTGGAGAGCATATGAAAGAATATAGATAAGAGCTATGCAGGATAGGGAGGAAGCAATGGCTTCTAATCTGTATCACTGGGTGGAATGCCCAAATTGATATGAGACCTATGTGAGTATTGAATTGAATGTTCCTCCTATTCAGCCAACGATAGTTGTCAAACATTTATTATGCACTTTCTATGTGCTAGGCTACATGATGGAGATACAAACAAAGGCAAATATATAGTTGCAGACCTCAATGGGCTCACATTCTAATGAAGGAAATAACATGCAAACAACTTTTAATGCTTTTGGTATCGAGCACTATGTTCCACACATGGGAATAGAGGTAGGAACTGAATCTGTATAGAAAGAATTTCACCAACCACAGAGAATATCTGCACTGAATCCCTTCCATCACAAAGATGAACACCTCTTGTGACCATATATCTCCTATGCTGTGCCTCATTTGATGTTTAAATTTCAAGGATCATTAAATATAGTTATTTCCATTTTTTTCTCTTACAAGGGATCTTGAAGCATCTTTATGTCTTTTGGGAAACATTTTGATCTCCCGAATCAAATGCTTTTCATAAGCAGCAAACAATAAGCACAGTGGAATCTTGTATTCTCTCCATGTTTCAGTTAATTGAAAAATGGTAGATGTTGTTCTTTGTAAGATATCGATTTCAAGAGCCTGCATATTACATATTAATAAACTAATTATATTTGCATGTAGATGAGTCTCAGAGATTTTGTAGAGTTGGGAAAGTAGACATGAAAATTACTTAATTGAAGTCCTCTTGATTACTCTTTTCTGGTATTAAGATCCATGGTTTCTCTGCCCCATGCCTTTCATACTTTCTTTTTAAAATCCTATAAATGAATCCTTCATTATTCTCACAATTATTTTATTTTTGACATAGATGTCTTCATAAATTGGGCACATGGTCCAATACAACAGCTTTCCCCTCTCAGCTCCCTTAAGCACCATTTCTACCTCTATTCTGAGGTCTAAGAGAGGTGTTTCTACATTCTTTAAATATGAAAACAGTTATAAAATATTTATACATCTCTATTTTCCTTATGCTGTTTTCCTTCCATTTTTAATTTTCAAATGTTCTTAGGATGAAGTTACTTGCTTAGAACTCTGGTCAAGTTTTTTTAAAAATTATTTTAGGACTCTACTGCTTCTGTGATTTATGAGACGATATTGTTCATGATTGCTTCTTCATAAGATTTTATAATAAATGAGTTTATATTTTAAGTTGGTGTTATCTTTAACTGAAATCTCTAACCACTTTGCAGGTAAATCAAATTTAGCTAAGTACTGCATTTTATATGCCCTTTTGGACTCCTTCTAGGAATAGATACATAGAGATATAAACTCAAATTGCTATATATATATATTTATTTAAAATGTTGTCACTGTTATCTCTGCTATCCACTGACTATTTTAAATGAGCATTTACTTGTTACTAGTTTAAGACTGATATTGAGTTATTTCAGTCACATGTCATCTTTCTCATTGTTATTATTTCTTCTGCCCTTTTACTATTTTTGACTTTTGCCTTTGCAGATTAGTGGTCTGACCACAAAATGGTCTGACCATTCACAGATAGCTAATTCAGGAATGAGTGTCATATGAATAGCATGTCTGTTAATAATATTTCATATCTGTTAAAATATAATCAATTTTGGGGTTTTGTGATATTGTTTAGCACTCATCATATCTAGGGCTTAATAATTGTTTTCTTGAAGAAAGTGTTGATGATATAAAGATATGACTTATTTGTATTCTATTAAGTCTTTGACTTCTCTCTTTCTGCCAGATCCATGCTTTCCCATGAATTTCTTTCCATCCTCATCTATTCCCATCTTTGCACTAATGTCATCAAGTATCAAAGTCTATGCTGATTTGGCTTGGGACATTGTTCTTTCAAAGTCTCTGTAAATTTCCTCTATCTCTTCATCCTCACTAAGACATGTCAATGCATAAACTTGGCTATTTACTCTTTGGAGTACCAATAGCTGATTTAAACTTTTTGATGACCTTATGTGTGGTCCTTAGCTCTGTCTACCCCCTTTCCTAGCATGTTCTACAGAAACAAAATAAAGAGTATTTTTCTTTATTTTGTGGATTATTGTAGCCAAATAATTAATTACAATATTGACAACCTAATGGTGATGATCTCCTTCATAATGAACTAGATCCTCAGACACCAGACTAGGCCTATGCTTGAAATCTTTCTTTCATAGTAGAATTTCCCAAAACTTGTTCCATACTGAAATAGACATTACAAAACAGCAATATGTTTGATTAGTAACATTCTTCAAATTGTTTCAATTCTCTAACTCTCTTAAGTTGTGTGCCACATGTAGAATAATTAAAACTAAATCCACAAAAAAAGAAAAAAAATGAAGTAAAATCCTTATGAACTAATACCAGAGAAACCTATTCCTTGTAATGCTCACACAATATCCTACATTTGCCCATGGGGTTTAAGTTAATTTGAAGGCTTGCACCTGATGGCCAGCTAGGGATCCACTTGTAGGAAAGACTGTGTTGGAACATCTTCACATTCCTTCTTCCCCCATAGAGACCAGCAGACACTGACTCTGCTTAGCCACGTGTTATTTAAGGGAAGGATAAGACTAGAATATTTTCCCTTTTCACAGAATCCCAGTACTAATACAGTGATGTGTAAGGCTGCAGAGCATTTTCTAGGACCACTCTTCCTTCCACAAAGTGACAGTCACTGACTCAGTTCAGCCAAAAAGGAAAGGGAGCCAAGGGAGAAATGGGGTAAGGAGCCAATATGTGTAGATGTGGATAGTCATGGAAGGGACCCACAATGATAAACATGCCCCTTAACGTGAGGATCCAGAGGAAGCTTTTCATCTTGAATGTTGGAGTATATGACAGCAAAAAAAAAGTTAAGAAGTCAAAAAATGAATGACAGAAGAATATAAAAACAAAAACCCCAAATGTCAAAGATTTAAAATGGGGAAAAACTTAATAAAAACCTAGACATAAGAAAATAAATCAACAGAAAAAATCCAGATGGGAGGATAAGTAGTAAAATGCTCAAAGATATGATGCTTTCTTGACAAATAGTATAAGAAATAAGAAAATGAATCCACTTATGATGAAATAAATACTTTTGACTTCAAGAGAGCAATGGACAGGGGCAGCTAGGTGGCACAGTAAGTAGATCACTGGCCCTGGAGGTCAGGAGGACTTGAGTTTAAATGTGGCCTCAGATACTTGACACATGTACTAGCTGTGTGACCTTGGGCAAGACACTTAACCCCAATTGCCCTGCCTCCCACAAAAAAACAAACAAAAAAAAGAGAGCAATGGACAAAATAAGAAACTTTAGAATGTTTTAAAGGAGAAATGAATTACATAAAAGAAGAAATTGGAAATAAATATGGGTGAGAACCTACAATTTGCAATGAAGGATATTAAAACTCAATTAGAAGATTATAAATCCATCCCATCTTCTCTAGTGGATTGCTTCCTCATTTATCCTTTTTCATTCACTAATTTTCAGTTCACCCCTTTCTATGGCTACTTCCTGACTGCTTATAAAAATGTCTATGTTTTCTTGTTCTCCAAAAAAATCCTCGCTTGATCCATCATTCCCACTAGCTATCACCTGTGTCTGTTTCCCATTTTGTGTCTAAACTCTTAGAAGGCCGTCTATAATAGATACCTTCACTTTCTCTCTCTCATTTTTTGTTAACTTTTTTTTGTAATCTGACTTCTCACTTTGTTATTCAACTGAAACTACTCTCTCTAAAGTTAGTAATGATCTCTTAATTGCCAAATCTAATGGTTTTTACTCATCTTAATCCTTCTTAACCTTCCTGAAGTCTTTGCCTTCTTCTGCCAATCACCTTCTCCCTCTTGATACTCTATTCTCTTTAAGGTTTCATGACATAGCTTTCTCCTGGATTTCTTCTATCTCCTTATTCTCCCTATGATAAGGGTCTCCCCATTTCAATCCACTTACTATGTGTCAAGCACTCAGCTAAGTGTTTAAGTTACAAACGAAAGCAAAAAAAATGGAAATCCATATCGTCTAGAAACTTGCATGATATTGGGGGAGAAATGATACATAAAAGGAAAGCTGAAATGCAGGAGAGAGAGAAGGAAGACACATTCATGAATGGGGGAATGGTGACTAAATCTAGAGAATGAGCATTGGCCGGTGTTTGATCCTTCCTCCAAATGGAGATTCTAAGAAGATACCAATGGGAGAAAGACACAGTAGGAGTGTGGGGGTGAATAATGTGACTAAAAATCCTGACTACTACATTATCCCACAAGTAATAAAAGTGCTTTATTTTGGTTAGTCATAAATTCTTGTTAATCAGAGATGTTCACAGAGCCTGTGCCAAGTTTGCTGCCCTTCTAGGGTCAATGCATATGTTATCACACTGTTTGCCAGTATGCCCTTCCCCTCTATACCTGCCTATGTTGAATGTTTGGTTGATTGATTGACTGGGGGAGTGATGAGACCGGCCTAAGAGAAAAGTGTGTTTGCAGAAGTAGTGAGAAATAGGTTTGATAGATGAGGTGGATTTTTCACTTAGGAAGAGAATAGACAATTATTGTTAGAGGAAGTACTGGCTGGGTGACTCCCAATGCTAAGATTCATCCTACCAGTGTTGATCAGCAAATACTCATATAGCATTAGTGAGTTGTTTGGGGACACTGAGAGATCATATTGCTTGTCAAAGGTCACCAAGCTAGTACTTGTCAAAGGGGATACTTGATTCTGAAACTCTATCCAACTATACCATGCTGACTCAAGGTCAAATTATGTTTGGGGTGGGAGAAGGGAGGAAACATCTCCAAACACTTGAACAGAAATTTTAAAATCAATAATGCAATTGGATAAATTAAGATTATTTACATGACTATTAAGCAACAAATATAAATTTCTTTCATCATCTTTTTTGGTATAAAACACAATATTTTCACCTTTGCAATAAGGTGAATAGTAGGCAGGTCCTACAGCATAATTCACTTGATGTCTCTTTTTTGAAATTCATCCTGGTTTCTCAGATATACAACATATTTCATCAAAGTAATATCAGAGCTGGGAATCAGGACAGTTACTCTGAAGAAACATTCATAAGATAATATATTTAAAAAATCCAGTTAAAATGCAGAATGAAACAATATAGAGGCCATGCTCTCTTCTATTTTTATTTCTACCTACCAAAAATTTGGTTGTCCTGAAGGTATGTATCTCAGTATTACTAGTAAATATATCAAAGACCAGTGCCCATCTCGGTTTCTTCAAAAAGAAATGAGTAGAGAAAGCAGAAGTGGTATGTTTTTTGTGAATGAGAAATAAGAAATCCTTATTTTGTACTTTATTATAATCTATAGTGACAGAGTAAATAGAGTATTAAATCTGGAGTTTGGAGGGTCTGGATTCAAATCCTGCCTTATAGGTTTACTAGCAAAGTTCCAAGTGCATAGGAGGTACTAGGATCATAGAAATAAAGCTGGACAGGATGATTTAGTTCACTTCCTCCATTTTAGAGATGAGGAAACCAAGGCACAGTGTTTTAACCTTTCCAAAAACTTATCATGGAACATTTTAACTTGATGGAGTATGGTCCTGAAAAAGGAATAAAATGAAGTCTACAGGTGGATATGTCCATTTTGGAAAGGCGCAGGGATATTTCCTCCTTCAAAATAGGAAAGAGGAATGAAAACATAAAGGATTTAATTGTACTTTTTTCTGTCTTGCTATCAATAGATCACCCCCAATAATGGTGCCTGGTAAATCTGTATCGAATCAGATTGTCTTTGGACAGTTTTTTCATCTTTAAAATGTGAATAATAGCAATAGCTACAGTATATACCTCCAAGGAGCCTTGTGGGGAATTAAATGTGATAATGCATGTTATGTGCTTGGCAAAACTTACAGAGCTATATACACGTTCATTATCACTTTTATTAACTATTTGGTTATTTGTTAAATTAATTTCTTCTACATAGTCTGAGTTTTCTCGACTTCAGTTGATTACAAGCATTTCTTATACCAAGCTGAGTACTTGCTTGCTTTGTTCTCAGCATGCCAAGCATGCTGAATTAAAAATCAATCCTACCAAAAGAAAAATCAATCTTTCATCAAATCCAAAAAATCTCCCTTCAGGTTGATTTCCTTCTGGTCCTGGATTATCAGTCTCCCATTATGACTACTTTGGTTTCCTGCAGTCCTTTTCATTTGTACATGCTTGCTTTCTAGCCCACCTGTCCTTTTCTGTCAATTGAATTATTGTACTTTCCTATAAAAAACTTACATCTCCGGAATGCCTCCAAGCCAAAGTAACTCTCAACACACATCATTAGTCTCTTCACCTTCTGTCACCTCTCTTACAGACTAACAAATCATTGGCAGCCAACGGTCTTCTCTGGATCCTTCCATCTGGCCCCTCAAAATAATCCATAACCATTGACACCTCAGGCTCCCAGAAGCATGAACATACTTGGATGGACATCTTTACTTTTAGGGACATCTTTGCATTTAAGTTCTTAAACCAAAAATCTCTTTGGCTGGTCCTTCCCATTCTTCTACTTCTCCCTCTCTTTCCTCATTACCACTAAAATCATTAAGAACTTTCAATGCCCAACTCTCCTGTTTCTCCAAGTCTATTAGCTGACTCTCCCTATCCCTTCCCTTTGTTGGTTTCACTTCTCCTCTCATCTGGTTGGGATTCCGTGATCAGCCACTTCATAAAGGCTCTCACAAGAACCGCTCTCACAAGAACCCCTCTCACAAAATGTTTTCACAAAAGTCCTAGAATCTTTTGCCTGTATCTCTGTTAACATCTTCCACATATCTGTTCCATTCTCTCCAGCTTAGTTGGGAATTCCTGAAGAAAATTATAAAATCACAAAAAACTTATGCTACAAATTATATGTATATGTGCGTATGTGTGTATATCTACACACACATAAGTATGTACATATATATGTACATATATACGTATATGTACATATATACATATATATACACATATATATATATATATATATATATAAACCTGAGTTGGACCCTCTACATTGCTTAGCAATCTTTTCTTTTAATTTTAATAGTATTTTATTTTTTCCAATTACATGTGAAGACAATTTTAAACATTCATTTGTTATAAATTTTGAGTTCTAAATTTTCTCCCTTCTTCTCTTCACCCCCCTTCCTAAAGCAGTAATTTGATAATTTGCAATCGTGTAAAACATATTTCCATATTAGTCACATTATGAAAGAAGAAATAGCTCACCAAAAAATTAAAATTTGAAAAAGAAAAAATAATAAAGTGTAAATAATATACCTCAATCTGCATTCAGACTGCATCAGTTCTTTTTCAGGATGTGGATAGCATTTTCCAACATGAATCTTTTGAAATTGTTTTAGATCATTGTATTGATGAGAAGAGCAAAGTCAATCATAGTTGATCATTGCACAACATTGCTGTCATTATGTACAATGTTCTCCTGGTTCTGCTTACTTCACTTTGCATCAGTTCATATAAGTCCTTCTAGATTTTTTCTGACATCCACCTGCTTATCATTTCTTATAGCACAATAGTCATCTATCACATTGTTACATCACTACTTGTTCAGCCATTCTCCAATTGATGGGCATCTTCTCAATTTCCAATTCTTGGTCACCACAAAAATAGCTGCTATAAATATTTTTGTACAAGCAGACTCTTTCCCCTTTTTGTGATCTCTTTGAAATGTAGACCTTTTAGTGGCATTGCTGGATTAAACAGTATGCACAGATTTATAGCCCTTTGGCCACAATTCCAAATTGTTCTCCAGAATGTTCAGATCAGCTCACAACTCTACCAATAATGAATTGGTGTCCCAGGTTTCCCACATCCCCTTCAACATTTATCATTTTCCTTTTTTTGTCATATAGGTGTGAGATGGTACTTCAGAGTTTTTTAATTTGCATTTCTCTAATCAATAGTGATTTAGAGCATTTTTCATATGACTATAGATAGCTTTGATTTCTTAATCTGAAAACTGCCTGGTCATATCCTTTGACCATTTATCAACTGGGAAGCGTTTATTTTCCTTTAAACAAATCTCTTCTTGATTCTCTATCTTGTTTTCTCCATAGTCATTCACCTGAAAACTTCTTCCAACCCTACTCAGCACCTCTCATTCACAGGAGGTAATTTTGTCTCCATATTTACTGAGAAGTTAAGAGTTAGATGGTTTGAATTCTCTCAACTTTTTTTTAATTTTCTTTCTCAAAGTTTTGTTCTGACTTCACAAATTTCTTCTCCTATTTCAGAGAAAGGAATATTCTGAACCTTTCCAATATGAACTCTTCCATCTATGGCCATATCTCCATTCCTTTTGCACACTTTTTAGCTTACATTCAATTTCTCCTCCTGCACTGGGTCATTGCATTAAAAACTACAGGAGCCTCATCTACTCTGAAAAGAATTTTCCTTTCACCCTGCTGTTTCATTAAACTAATGCTCCCTCTCTTTAACTTCACTGTCTTTTTTTAAATTTATTTTTAAAGTGACCCTCCCTATCTCACCCAAGCTGGCAGTAGAGGCAGTGGGCCTTCTACTACTCATTGGCATGGAAGTTTTGATCATTGTTTGTGACCTGAACACCATATCAGCTTTAGTCCTCCAGAACCTCAGAAAGGCTAAATTTAAGAAATTTACCAACCTCAGCCTTTTCAGTATGAGATTACAGGAATGACTCCTGTTCACTATCAAACTTCTTAAAGGAACATTGTATATTTTGCCCTCCCTTACTTGTTATTCATTCTCTTCTCAATTCCTTAATGTGATTCCATCCTAAGCAGTTCATTGAAATTTCTCTCTTAAAGACTACATAATATTTCCTAATTGCCAAATCCAGTAACTATTTCTTACTTCTCATCTTCCTTATCTTTCTAAAGTATTTATCTCAATTGGCCAACCTATCCTTCAAATTCTTATTACAGGTTTTGGTTTTCTTTCTCTTTTTCTGGTTTCTATTATAAATCTTCTTCTTCCTCCTATCCTCTGAAGCTTTATCCACTTAGAACCTTCTCATTTATTTTTACATCCTCTTCTTTAGTGGCCTCATCTACTCTCACTATCTCAACTATGTGAATGACTCCAATCTCCACTCCTGACCCTTATTTTCAAGCTTCAGATATAAACTTCTCACTTTGCATTAAAGTCCTATGTAATCTTGCTCTCCACAATCCTTCCATTTCCATTTAATGTTATTTGATTTTTTTGTTGTTCAGTCATGTTGATGTTCAACTCTTCGTGACCCTATATGGAGTTTTCTTGGCAAAGATACTTGAGCAGTTTGCCATTTCCTTCTGCAGCTCATTTTACAGACAAGGAAACTGAGGCAAACAGGGTTAAGTGATTTGCCCAGGATCACACATCTAATAAGTGTCAGAGGCTAGATGTGAACTCAGGAAAATGAATCTTCCTGACTCCAGGCCCAGCACTCTATCCATGGTGCCACCTAGCTGCCCTATTATTTGACTTTATGTGCCTTCTATTTCAGTCATAATGACCTGTTAGCTGTTCCCTATACAAAACATTCTATCTGCTACCTCTATGCATTTGCAAATAAAGCTCCCATATCTGAGATGAACTGCCTTATCATTGCCACTTCTAAGAATCATTAGCTTAGGTGACATCTTCTACACAAGTCCTGTCATAATTCTGCTTATTTGTATTCTCTCCTTATTGAAATTACCTTGAAATATCCTCTGCATATACTCCGTATGTACTTATGTGCCACTATATTGTATTTACATATGCATACACACACACACACACTACCCCCACTTCCCCCCCCGCACACACACACCAAAAAAAATATACTCCTTAATTTCAGGAATAGTTGCATTTTCGACTGTGCATTCCCAGTGCCTAGAACAATGATTTTTTACATAATAGTTACTTAATAATTATTTGTTGAAGGAATTGAGATGTATACTCTCTAATACCTATGAGATATCTCAACCTTTTGATGCCTAATGCCAAATTTATCATGTTCCTGCTGCAACTATATTAGTCCTGCTCTTTCCTTATTTTATTAACTGCAGTATATTTCTCCTAATTATATAAACCTATGCCTCTTCTCACTACGTTTTACATGGAAAAGTAGCATGATTTACTTTTTTAAAATGAAGTAAAAACACAAAACCAAGGGGCCTGAGTTATCCTTCCTTGGTCATTAATTAGTTGTATTAAGACAAGTCACTTAACCTTTCTGAGTGTCAGTTCCTCATCTTTGAAACAAGAATAAAATACTTGTCCATTTGTCTCACAGAGTTATTAAGAAAATAAAAGGAGATAATGAACATGGAAGCATATATACATTTTGAGGTAGGTGAATAAAGGGTTTTTAAATAAGAAATTTGTAATCATAGAGACTAAATTACTTGCCCAAGTTCAATACAGTATATTTTACATGCACACGTAAAGCACGCATATAAGTACCTATATATGTACATATATATAATATATAAATTCTGTCAAAAATTCAAATAACAATTAATTCCAATGTAATAAAAACTATACAATCTATTGTTCATTCAATCTGAAATATAACATTAGTTTATTTGTCAATAATGAACAGTAGTTTATGTTGTTACAAGTATATGGAGCATTATTTATGATTATGTCCCTCAAGCTCAAAGCATTATGCACCCAATTTTCCACTAACAATGAGAAAGTCACTAGAACAAAGTGATAGAATTGTAAGCATATCATTGAAAAGCTAATGAGTCTATCAAATGTGTAGTACACTCCTCACAACCTTCTACCTTTCCAGATGCCACAGATTCTTTAAAAGTCAAGGTCAAGTCCTTGGCCTTGAAACATGGAAGACGGATTAGATTTATTCTATTAGATTGTAAGTCCCTGAGGACAGACACTTTTTGCCTCTTTTAGTATCCCCAGAGCTTAGTATGGCGCCTTCCACATAGTAGGCACTTAATAAATGTCTACTGATTGATTGATTAGTTTGGTGCCCGAACCAGTACCAATAGGTGCAAATTGCATGAAAGCAAATCTACTGTCAAGAAAAGTTTCCTTAATAATTAGAGATATCCAAAAGTTGAATGGGCTGCCTGGAGAGGGTTGCTCCTCCTTCAGAGTCATCAAGTAGAGCCTAAATAACTATTTGTTGATTATGTTATACTTGGTATTCCTTTTGTGTATAGGTTGGTATTAAATGTTCACTGAGGTCCCTAAATTCTAATCACTTCCTATTGCCTCCACAGTAAAATATAATTTCTTCATTTCAACTTTTAAACCCTTTCACAAACTGACTCCAATGTATCTATCCAGGCTCAATATACTCCTCTTCCTATCCTCAAAAAAAATACATAAAATAGGAAAAGAATGTATCCTATCGAACTCCTGTCATGTAAATATGGTCTTGATATCTCAAATATGAAGGGACAAAGTAGAAAAAGAAAACATTTCCTAAGGAAACATTACCTAAAGGATATTAAAAAATTATAACAATAACATTTACATAGAGTTTTAAGATTTGTGAAGCACTTTACAATTTGATCTTCACAACTATCTTAACAGGTAGGTGCTATTATTATTCTTATTTACAGATGTGGAAACTGAAGCAGCAGAGGTTAAGTGATTTGCCATATATAGCTAGTAAGTATCTGAGGCAAGAATCTGCTGTGCCACCTACCTGCCCACCTTTCTGTCTAATACCGACCAAAAAAAACAGAAAAAGTAAAAAAAAAAGATTCAAAATAGCTACAGAATGTATAAAATATTTTGGACTTCTCCTTTAAAGATATACATAAGAATTGCATGAATACGAGTACAAAAGAGTCTTTAGAAAATAGCGATATTTTAAAAAATTGAATATTAATTGCCCATGGCTGGGCCATGCCAATATAATAAAAATGACAATACTCTCTGAGTTAATGCACTTACTCGGTATCATGGCAATCAAACTACCAAAAGTTTGCTCTGTAATCCTAGAAAAAATAACAAAATTCCTCTAAAGAAACAAATGATCAAGAAATTCAAAGGTAATAATGAAAAATAAAATGGAAAGGAAAGGGACCTAGCAGTACTAGATCTCAAATGGTACTGCAAATCAGTAATCTTCAAAATAATCTGGTACTGATTAAAAACATGAACATAAGTGGAACAGATTAGGAACATAAAATATAGAAGCCAATTAATTTAGTTGTGTAGTTCTAGATGAATCCATAGACCTCCAATCATTAATTTAAAAATCAAAACTGCCATGCAAGTTGGAAAGCAGTCTGAAAGTATGTTAAGATTTATATCTGAAATTTACATATAATATTATATTGTATAACATTGCAATATGATATAGTATATGCATATAAAAGGTCACATCAACAAATCAGGGGAGTGGGGAAAGAACCCTTTGTTACTGTGGATAAAGTTATTGATCAAACAAAGGATAGAGAGCATCACTAGAGATAAAATAAATAATTCACAGTTCTTACAACCAAAAATTCTGCACAAACATATTCAATGCAGTTTAAAGTAAGAAAGAAATAGTTAATTTAAAAAAAAAACATATTTGCAGTAGCTTTCTCTGATAAAGGTTTGGTATCTAAGATACTCACAAAACTAAATCAATTCTGGTTTAACAGAAAATGCTTCCCACCTACACAGAATATAGGAATAGAAACATTTCTGCCAGAAAAGTGGAATAACATAACTCTAAGCTAAAACACCTTTTAATCCATTACCCCTCCTCATTTCTTTTCCTTATTTATGCTGCTTCTGGTCACCTCCAAAAGTCCCTCCTAGGCTTCCTGTCTTGGCCTCATACATTATTCATTGATATCACTGACTCATTTACCTATCGTCCCATCCTCTGCCACATTAATGCAACTCTCTTCTCATTAGAAAAGAAACAGAGTATTGGAGAAGATGAAGGGGGGAAAAAACAGTCAGGTATTGCTGCAATGACTAGCCTTTCTGTTGCTGTTATAGAAATGAACTTTAAGCCAAGGAAGTGCAGTGTTATTACCTTGTATGTCAGCTATTTCCTCTAGTGGATTTATTTTTCTTCTCTGACTTTTTTATTTTCTTTTTAGCATAGAATATTTTTTGAGTAAAGTACTTTCAATTAAGTGGTCCCTGGGTTTTAATAGTATTTATCTCGGCATATCCAAGGAGTTGAAGTGAGATGCCCATTTTTATCAGGTAAAGTGAGTAGTCAAATTCAGCATGTGTATAATGAATAGAGTGCTAGATTTAGAGTCAAGAAGATCTGGCTTCAAATTGTGCTTCAGGAAATTACTTATGTAATCCTGAGGAAGTCATTTAACCTCTATGAACATTAGCTTCACCATCTCTCAAAACAAGGAAAATAATAAGGCCTTTGTCACAGGATTAGTATGAGAAGCAACTTAGAAAATGTATGTAAAAAACTTAGCAAACTTAAGAGCCATATGTAAAAATCAATTAACTAACATTTATTAAGTGCTTATTTTGTGCTAGGCACTGTGCCAAGAACTAAGGGTACAAAGAAAGGCACAAGACAATTCCCACTGTCACAGATGACACGCAAACAGTTGTGGACAAAAAAGCTAGATACAGGAAAAATTAGAAGTAATCTGCAGAAGGAAGGCACTAGCATTAAGAGAGGGGGGACTTGAGGATGACATCTGGGTTGAAAACCTAAGTGTTTAAGATGGTGGTGGTATACTAAACAGTAACAGAGAAGTTAGGAAGAGGGGATGGAATGTGAGCTACTGTCATTATTTTGATTATAAAAATAAGTCATCAGAATTCAGGAAAGGTATGGGCCAAGTGAATTTCCTTGGTTTTGTTTGTTTGTTTGTTTTGCTACATTGCAACTTTACTTGTCAAAGATGCGTTAGAGTAAATAATCTGAAGGAGTAAAATGAGAAATGGAAGGAAATGAAATTTTCATTCAGGTCATCATAATTCACTTGAAAATAGTTTTCTATTCAATAATGAGCTCCATAATGAAATTCTACTAGTATATTTTTGTTATATTATGGCATTATACTCTAGAATCAATTCAATTCAATTCAACAAAGACAACAGCCAAAAACTGAGTAATGCCTCTACCCATAGAACCTGTGAGGTGGTGGCTATACAGAAATGAATATGATACCATTCTTTCACTCAAGAAGATTCCAATCCAGTAGGGGAGATAATTAATGTGAGCATGAAGAAGAGGCATTAAGTGCTGCGAGACAGCTAAAAAAGGGAGGAGGCAAACACTTATAAAAATGGACAAATCAAAGGACAAGCATTTAATTTATTAAGCACCTTAATTTATTATTCACCAGACACTGCTCCTAATGGCTAGGGATATAAATACAAAAGTGAAAACTGTCCCTGACCTTGAAGAAACAAAATGTGAATACACAATTATATACATAATATATACAAAATTAAATCAAGTAGTTTTAGGAGGGAGGGTACTAACTCCTGGAAGGATTAACAAAGGCTTTATGTGGAGGGTAGAATTTTAGCTGAGCCTTGAAGGAATGTAGGGATTCCAAAAGATAGAAGTGAGGAGAAAGCACATTCCAAGCATGGAAGACATCTAATACAAACATATAGAAATGAGAAATTGGGTGTCGTATATTTAGAACAACAAATAAGCCAGTTTGGGCAGATCATAGAATATGTGGTAGGGAGACAATGTCTAAGAAGAACAGAAAGATAGGAAGGTGTCAGACTGCATAGAGATATAAATATCAGAATAATTTTATTGATCCTAGAAGTGACTGATGTCCATTGAAGTTTGTTACGTAGAAGCAGGTAATGTCAGTGAAGACCTGTTGTATAGAGGTTGTATAGAGACTAGATTGGAAAGGGGAGATACATGAAGTAGGAAGACCAAATTGTAGGCTATTGCAATAATCTAGGCAAGAAGTGCTAAGGATGTCGATTAGTGTGGTGGCTATGGAAGTAGAGAGGAGGGGATAGATGCAAGAATTGTTATGGAGGTAAAAGTTCTGTCATTTTCAACTATTCATGACCTCATTTGGAGTTTTCTTGGCAAAGATACTGGAGTGATTTGCCATTTCCTTCTCCAGTCCATTTTACAGGTGAGGAAAGTAAGTGACTCACCCAAGGTCACACAGCTAGTAAATATCTGAGGTCAGATTTAAACTCTCAGAAATGAGTCTTCATAACTTAAGGCCCAGTACTCTATCCCTATCCCACCTAGCTGGCCAGATAAAAATTACAAGATTTGATAACTGATTGGTTCTGTGGGTTAAGAATGAATAGTCAGTGGTGACATGGAGATTGTAAACCTGAGTAAATGGAAGGATGGTGGTACCCTGGATGGTAGTAGGGAAATGTGGAAAAGGTGTGGCTTTGGGGCAAAACTTAATGCTTTTTGTTTCAGACATGTTGATTTAAGTTGCTTATGGACATCCAGTTTGAAATGTCTACGGGCTGATGATAATGTGGAACTTGAGCTCACAAATGAGAATAGGGTTGGATATAGAGATCTAACAGCCACTGACATTGATATAGTATTTAACCCATGAGAGCTGAGATCAAATTAGTAGTGTAGAGAGAAAAAAGATCAAGGACAGACACTTGAGCTACTCCCATAGTCAGTGGGTATGACATGGATGATGAATGAGTGAAAGAGACTGAGAAAGAGAGGGATATAGATAGGAAATGAACCAGGAAAGAAAACTTTCATGAAAACATAGAGGAAAGAGTATTCAGGATCTGAGGGTAGACAACAGTGTCAACTGGAACATTGAGGTCAAGATGAAGACTGGAAAGAAATCATCAGATTAGGCAATGAAGAGATAACTGTCAACTTTAGAGTGAGTAGTTTCACTTTGAATGATGAGGTAAACCAAATTAAATGGTATTTATAAGAAAATGAAAGCAGAGGAAGTGGAAGCACTTAGTGTAGATGGCAAAGATAAGAATCATAGTAAACTTTACGCATAAGGGTGTTATCAGAGTTGCATCTTGAAGCTGGACAAGATTTAAGCAGATAGATATTTCAGGGAGGAGTCAATGTGAGTTCCTGGCTTATAAATCTGGCTTGTAAATATCAAATGTGTCAGCAATACCACTACTAGGTCTGTATCCCAAAGATATCAAAAAAAGGGAAAAGGACCCACATGGATAAAAATATTTATAGCAGCTCTTTTTGTGGTGGCAAAAAACTGGACATTGGGGGATGAACATCAATTGGGGAATGGCCAAACAAATTGTGGTATATGATTCTGATGGAATACTATTGTGCTATAAGAAACACTGAACAGGTAGATTTCAGAAAAACCTGGAAAGACTTACATGAACTGATGCTGAGTGAAGTGAGCAGAACCAGGAGAATATCGTACACAGTCATAGCAATATTGTGCAATGACCAATTTTGATAGACTTAGCTCTTCTCAGCAATATAATGATCTAAGGCTGGAGTGAGGAACCTGCAGCCTCAAGGCCACATATGGCCCTCTACATCTTTGGGTACTGCCTTTTGACTGAGTCCAAGCTTTACAGAATAAATCCTTTTATTAAGGGTATTTGTTCTGTGAAGTTTGAATTCAATCAAAGGGCCAAACTTGAGGACCTAGATGACCACATGTGGCCTTGAGGCTGTGGGTTCCCCATCCCTGGTCTAAGACAATTCTAAAAGACTCATGATGGACAATGTTATGCACATCCAAAGAAAGAACTATGGAGTCTGAATGGAGATAGAAGCACATTATTTTCTTTTTTTTCCTTTCTTATGGTTTTTCCCTTCTGTTCTGATTCTTCTTTCACAACATGACTGATGTGGAAATATCTTTAATATGATTGTGTATGTATAGCTTATATCAGATTGCTTGCCATCTTGATGGGGGAGGGAAAGAAAGAGGGAGAAAAAATTTGGAACTCAAAGTCTTATAAAAGTGAATGTCGAAAACTATCTTTCCATTAATTGGAAAAAGTACTATTTAAGTGTATAAATTTTTAAAAAGAAATAAGTAAATATCAAATGTGTAGTTATATAAAAAATTACATATATGTATATATGTTTATATACATATAGTTCATGGGAAAAACATGTGACATGGTATATATGTAATAATATGTGTATATGTATGTATGTATTCCAAAAGATGAGCCTTGAGTCTGTGTCATAGCACCAAGTTAAGCTGATTACAAAAGGAACCAAACAACTAAAATAGAAATTATAAAGGGTAGGGCCAACATGAAAATTTTGGGAAAGGAGACAAAAAAATAGATGATGGTTCTGACACATTGAGAGCCTACTTCTGGACTTTTAGCCACGTCTCTGTAAAGACACTGCCATAGTGAGGCTATACCTCTGGTCAGGAGAAGGCTAACGAGGCCAGAGGAGGAATCAATGTTCAAATTCAAATTACCAATAACAGTCTTTATGAAGGAGATGGAGACCAGATGCAATGTCCTGGTTTCTGAATACCACAGTTGGACATTCTCCCTTTGGGAGATCATTAGTGGGAAAGTAATAGGGGGAGACTTGATAATGATAGCACTGGAAATGCTTGTTTGCTCCAGTTAACTCCTTATGGGAGCAGCTGGTGGGTAGGTTTGAGGCAAAGCATCTGCTCTGTGTCCAGGAACTCCTGGTTTGGGGGCATACTTACAGACCAGTTAAAGGAATCTTGGGTCTTGTGAGAAGCTCTGGGTGCATAGAGTAAATGATGGTTGTTCTAATATGCTCAATTTTATTAATTTTACTATCCTAATTCCATTTAAAACTAAGCTTGTAACTTTCCATGAGAAACTTTTCCTGATTCCCTTGTCTGCTAGTATTTTCATCTCCAATTAATTTGCATTTGTTGCATATGCATACCTATGTATGTATACATATATACATGTACATCTCTATGCATACTTATTTATATACATGCTGACTCCTCCAATAGAATAAAAGCTCCTTGAGGACAGGGACTATTTCTTCTTTTTCTATGTATTCCCAGAACTTAGCTCAATGTCTGGGATATATGAAGCACTTAATAAATTCTTGTTAAATGATGATTGATAGTAATAATGAAAGCATTGAATACAATCAAGCCACCACATTTAATCCCCCACATGCTCTGCCAACCACTTCACCTGATCCTTTTAAGCGAAGACGGTCAAGGGCTGGAAGTCTCGAGCTTTCTCTGGCACTTATGTACTCCCCTGACATGAAAGGGCACTTGGGAAAAACAGAACTCTGGTTCTCAGGGAGCTGGTCTCTTTCTCCCCTATCTCTGTATCTTCCTGGATGGCATTATTCACTTCATTGATCCAAGTGTTGTCATCATCGATTTATCTAATGAGACTTATGGATAGCATCTCCCTCTCTGAAAGACCCTGGCTTCTTCCCTTACCTGTTTCATTTCAATGTACCTAAATCATATGAGCAAAACATTATGGAATCCATCATACTAGTATGGCTTTGTTGTTGTTCAGTTGGTTCAGTTGTGGCCGACTCTTCATGACCCCATTTGGGGTTTTCTTGGCAAGGATACTAGAATGGTTTGCCATTTCCTTCTCCAAGTATATCTTTCCTAATTACATTAATGTGAAAGTAATAGGATTAAACACGTTAGAAATATCCTCAGGGACCACAGACTCACAACTTGTCCAAGAACTAGGTTTCCCTTAACCACTCTATAGCCATAGCCTAAGGCAGTAATTTTTAGACACAGTTAAGGTATATAAACTCAGACCTCTCAATCAGCTGCTCCCACTAGGGGCTAGCAAACATTTTCAGTGCTAGAAATAATAAGTATTCTGAGTTTTCATTTCCACTCATAGTCTCCAATAGGATCGATATCCTGTTGTGGAACTCAGAATACCTCATTGGTTCTGTTATAGCTCAAGGGCTATTACTGGCAATCTGGGTTGAGGCTGATTCTTCAGCTGATCCAATCTCTTCGTTGTACTGATCTGCTCATGCCTTTTGCCTCTACTAGCTTGCCACTGGCATCATGTTCTGCCTCTTGCCCAGTGGTGAAGCCTTACAATCATAATCTCATCACGGGGTGGGGGGGGGGGGGGGG
>CM053622.1:486108675-486128508 GCA_028646595.1 Phalanger gymnotis
AAATATGTGCCAATATTTAATTTGTACAATTTGGGTGGAAAACATAATTTTTTTCCTAAATGTTCAAATTTAGTAAGCTATTTGTACTTTTCTTTGTTTCTGGGATTTTAGATTATCTGTCAAAATTCCAGATAGATAGATGATAGATAGATAGATAGATAGATAGATAGATAGATAGATAGATAGATAGATAGATAGATGTGTGTGTGTTTTCAAACCAATGCATGGTGTAGTGCCATGGGGAGGTCTGCCTAGAAATTTCATTCACATCCTGTCTGATCTCCAACACCCTGTTTTGTACCTGGCTTAAAAATATTCAGAATAATGTGAGCTCAGTGATACAATAATCTACAAACAAGAGACTCCTGTAAGACATCTTAATAGAACTAGAAGCTATCTTATCCAATATCAACATTTTGTCAAATAAAGAAACTGAGGCTCAAGGAGATTGAATTGTTTAGCATCACACAGGTGATCAGCATCAGAGAGGATTAACACAAACCCTATCTAGAATTAGTATCCTTACCACTCTAGCAACCAATGTTCTTTTTTTTCTTTTCATTTTGAGATTTCAGAATATTCATATGAAAATGAAAGAAAAAAAGTCCCATTTTATGAGAAATTTTAGTGATATGTCAATTGTTTAAATATTTGATGATTTATAAATCTTGGGTTTAACTAAGATAAAATGTAATTACTTATTACACAAGTGAGAAAATGGTAGTAATATAATCCCTTCTTGACAATAAATTCTCCAGCTGAGACAATGTCATTTTATTAATTGGAAGAAAAGCTAAGATAGTGATATAGTAATTTTCTCTAAAAGAATCCCATTTCATTGGTTATGCCTTTGCCAATTAGCAAGATTTTGTTTTCACATATTTCTGATTTCCTGCACTAAAATCCTACTCTGATATTTCATTCTTTCTAGAGGTGACCCTGGGTTTTCTAAGACTATGCTGGCAAATAGATTATAGGTATGTAAGTAAATAGATAGATGAAAGATAATAGGTAGATAAATACATGATATCTGACAGATGACAGAGAAATAGATTATAGATGTATATAGATCAATATATATATATAATAGGTCATAAGTATCTAAAAGAATACATAGAGAGCTTATAGATAGATTATAGCTATTTTGCTGACATGAAAGACAGACAGAGAGATGGACAGATAGATAGAAAGATAGATGATAGAGTGATAGAAAGATAGATACATAGATGGATAGATAGATAGATAGATAGATAGATAGATAGATAGATAGATAGATAGATAGATAATCTTGCTGTCTGTGGACCAGCCTAGCTGAGTTCACCAAAAGTGATGACCAGTTTAACCATAAGGTGATGAACCTTTTAGCTAAAACATTTAAAGACCATCTACCAATTCATAGAGCAATCATGATCTATATATTGACAAAATCACACAGTAAGTATTAAAGCATTTTCATGCTAAAATATTTTAGAAGGTTTGTGATGACTCAATTATTTTACCTTCTGCTTTACCTGCTAAAACATTCCCTTTTAATAACTATTTTAATTTATCTCTTTTAAAGTATGAGAGAATGAAAGGTGGAGTGCAAGAGCTAGTAAGTCATCTGTCAGAATTCCATATCTATCTATCTATCTATCTATCTATCTATCTATCTATCTATCTATCTATCTATCTATCTATCTATCTATCTATAATATATATATATATATATTCAAGCCAATGTATGGTGCAGGGCCATAAGGAGAAATCTACTGAGGAATTTTATGATTATCAGTCAATAGAGAATTCAACATTCACATCCTATCTGATCTCCAGCACCTGCTTTTGTTCCTGGCATAAAAACATTCAGAATAGAGGATAAGTTGTGAATTTATCAGGAGAGATTTTCTCAAAATTAGGAAGAACTGGATTCAAGTCATACTTTTAACAAAAAGCAATGGTATGACCTTAGTCAATACAACATAGTTTTCCAATATTCCAGGTAATTCTCTAAGATTATAAAGTGCAGAGCAGGTCCTGATCTACACTGATACAGGGAATTATGTCTTCAAGGAAAGCTCTCTAGACTCATGAAATCTCACATTAAACTAAAATGCAAGTATACTACAGGGAATGATGGTCTAAAGAGCAAGTCAGCAATTATTCAGGTTATCATGTGAATTTGGTTTCTTCATAAATAGAAAAGGATGATTTGCACTGAAAACTCTCAGATTAGTGTCTATAGTTTCTCCTTTCAAAATGGAGACCTTCAAGTGAGCCACTTCTTACTATAAAACCCATACCTGTGTGTCTCCAAGCCCTATTTTCTAGTGAAGTTTCCTCACACTGTTTCTCTCTGCTGATTGTGCCCAGTTGTCATTCTCTGTGAAGCGTTCCTTTCAAAAGGGTAAATGTGTCATACTAATGATGTAAGGCTTGGCAAATCTTCAAGAGTTATATGGCCATTCAAAAGAGATTGTGTAAAGTTGAGGCACAATTGATGAATTTTTCATTGAAATGGACTTAGCAAGCTCTTAATGGGAGGAAATAAAACTGAATTTAAAAAGTAGTCTGTGATCATTAAGGGACAGAATCACACTTGGAGTCCAGCATATTAAAGCTCAGCAGGCCAGAGTTTCAAAAGGTTCAGAAACATAATGGCACTTTTAGAGAATATTTTTCAGTGATTCTCTCCTTGTTGTTGCTTTATTAAGACCTCAGTTTCTTATATGACTGATGAGGTTTTCTTAACAAAATGCCAGAACTCCCACTATGGGAACAGATTGGTCAAAGTGATAATAATCTGATGTTATAAATGGCATTTCCAATTACTCAAAAACCTACTACTAAGCCATAAAAGGCATTTGAACCTAAGGTCTGATATAAATAGTGAACCAGAATGAAGATGATTCTCTTGGAATGAAGATGCAGTTGACCGTTTCAGTGGTAAAGTAGGGAAAGGAGAGAGTGCCTTG
Source organism: Phalanger gymnotis (assembly GCA_028646595.1). Lineage (NCBI taxonomy): Eukaryota > Metazoa > Chordata > Mammalia > Diprotodontia > Phalangeridae > Phalanger > Phalanger gymnotis. Next base: position 486,111,630 of record CM053622.1, read on the forward strand.
CTGATCTGAGGTAAGAAATCCACTTCTTATAAACAATTAATATGTCATGTGATAGCAATACCAATTATAGCAGGAAAGATTTTTTTTTTTACCTCTTCAAAAGTTTTGATAGAGCCCTTGCCATTTTCTCTATTGTAAAGAAAGAAATTCAGCTTGGTGTAGCCAATAAAGGGTTGGCTTTAAGTAAAAAAAACAACAACAATAAAAAAACAACTTTGGTTCCAATTCTGCCTTTGCCTTTGATATTTACTGGGTTTGTGATTCTGGAAAAGTCACTTAAGCATTCAATCACATCCCCCTCCCAACAACCTCCTAACCCTCCCCACCCCACCCTTCTTCGACCCAAGGAAATTCTCATAAGACTAAGTTACAAATGAATTGCCAACCTGTGTAGTGCAGTGGAGAAGTGCCCATCCTGGAGTAAGGAGGACCTGAGCTCAAATCCAGCTTCATATACTTACTAGCTTTGTGACTCTGAGCAAGGCAGTTAACTCTGTTTGCCTCAGTTTCCTCATCTGTAAAAATGAGCTGGAGAAGGAAATGGCAAACCACTCCAGTATCTTTGCCAAGAAAATCCCAAATGGGGTCAAGAGGAGTCAGGCACAACTAATAGGCAAAAAAAAAAGTTGACCCAGGAAGTTTTTATACTAGAGTTTCATCTTAGTGATGAAATCCCAGATCTAGACGAAATAACAACAATAGCCACCAAAGGGGAGTAGCATTATGAGGACAGGGCTCAGGTCCTCATCCTGAGCCACAGTGGGGAGGGCATTAAGTAAGTCTTCTTAGTACTCTCCTTGATGTACTTGAATATAAATACTTGCATATAAGTAAATAATTGTTCATAGTTCCATCCTGAGTATATTTGAATACTATGAAAAATAGCAATAATTAATATCAAGAGAATGCTTGCTTTTCCCATAAGATTATCTCTATTAATTATAGATAAGTAACTGAGCATATTTCTTTTGAAAATACATGACATTGGCCTCTAGCTGCAGGCAGAACATGAGTCATTCTGGGTAGCAGTTTAAATACATGAAGGTAACACGTGGTGAGCATGGGGATCAGCAGTGTATGGCTTTCATTTTCACTACAGTAAAGCCTTATCACCATAGATTTATAGTTAATATTTCACTGCTTAAAACAGCGCTCTTCCAAAGCCTTGGTCAAGTGCAAAGCAGCATTTTCCCCCAACAAATGTTCTGCTGTATAATCTTTACCTGTTTATAATTTCATTGGCCCTCTGTGCAATTTAGCTAATTAGGTGATGGTGTAAAGTGCATTCAGAGAAAAGATGCCTTCTACAATAGGAAAGAGATGAATATTATCAGTTCAATAAATGAGGGCTGGTCACAGTATACCATAACTCTAAAGTGGAAATGGATTTCTTCTTCTCAGTGTTCTGTTTTATTATTTTATCTAACCATAAACAAAATCAATGGGAGTGGGGAACAAAAAGAACAGAAACAAAGCTGAATGAGATTCTCCTCTAACTTTATAACTTTCTAACCATTGGGTAATGCTATTTCATAGAATGATTTCCCTGTTGCACCTCTTTCCATGAAGCACAATCAAATGGAGGATGGATAAGATTAACAAGCAAGAATCACATGACCCTTGGCTTTTCAGTTGAGGAGAGTGAACCAGACAGAGGTTAAGTGACTTGCCCAGGGTCATATGACTAGAAAATGTCTGAGGTTGGATTTGAATTTAAGTCTTCTCGATTCCAGGCCCAGCCCTGGAGCTCTTTCCACTGTGTCACTTGCATTGCTAAATAACCTCTGAGTCAATGTGTGGTACTAGAAATATCCCAAAGTACCCTCCTCTTCTCTTTCCTTCCCTTCCCTTTCCCTTCCCTTCCCTCAGTTCCCTTCCCTTCCTTCCCCTCCCCTCTCTTCTCCTTGAATATTCACTGCTATTCCTCAGTCAGGTTTTAAAATGTATTTATTGGTCATTCTTTTGATGTTATTCTGTGGTATATCTACTGAAAAGGTGCTTTTCACCATCAACCATTACCATTTTACTTGTTCTATGGTGTTATGCCCCTCCTTCAGCTCTTGCTGCCTGTCTCCTGTTCTAGATAAGATCTGTGGCCTTCATGAAGTAACAATGAGCCAACTGGACTCTGACAAAGAAAAAATTCTACAGATCAGTGGGCTTAGGTCTGTTCTAAACTTTTGCTTGTTCTACTAGCCTGAGAGACACCTTTTCCTCTGTCAATGTCTTTTTAAAATTCCTATGAGGATCTGGTAAGCTTGTCAGGAAAGTACTAAGAGTTCTTTAATCAGTGCTTAGAGGAAACTCCCCAAAATCCTAATAATTGGGTCTCTTTTTTCTCTCACTTCGTTCCTACTTGCTGCCTATTTCCTCCTATATGGTAATTAACAGTTATAAAGAACGCCAAGTTTCTGAGCCTTTCCCTCCTCCACAATAATCTTTTTCACCGTCTTCTCCTAGCTACTCCCTTTCCTTTTTCAAGAGATTTATCTTTTGTCTGATTCATGAACCTCTGCAGCCCTAGATTTGGAGGAGCAGGGCATTTCCCTAAGGACATTGCCAGCTTCAAAAGATGAAAGGTAAAACCATCTCTGTAAAAAATGTATGCAAAGCCCTAGGCTGTGGAAGAGAGTAGGTACTATGGTGAGAGAGACAGGGCTATACCTAATGAGCAATCTCTAGTTATGTTTTTCTTTAAGAATTACCTTGTTTTCTTTTCATTTCCCTCTGTATAAAGTGACAATTCTGTGTCTATTTTTTTTAAATCAACCGTTTCCTCATTTCTTACACCGTGACAGTATTCCATCACATTCATGTACAACTTAGTCACTCTTCAATTGTCAGACCTCTTAGTTTTTAGGTTTTTGCCATTACAAAAAGAGCTGCTCTTTCTATATATAAAGGATATTTTCCCACTTATTTGGTCTTTTTGGTATAAGATTAGAAGTGATATAGCTGAATCAAAGGGCACAAATTGTTTAATAACTTTTTGTATATAATTTCAAATTGCCACACTTGAGGACCTAGAGGGTCACATATGGCCTCAAGGCCACAGGTTCCCCACCCTTAGTATATATGTTTGACCCAATAATTTGGCCCAATAATACATCAATGTGCCTATTTTCCCACAGCCTTCCAACATTTGCCATTTTCCTTTTTTTGTCATTTTTGTGATTCTGATGGATATGAAGTGCAATCTCAGAACTGTTTTAATCTGAATTTTTATCTTTTTTTCATTGGCTCCATTTATGGTCATTTAACTAGTTTATTTGGGTTGGTGTAAAGAGCTGATCTCTAGGTTACCTTTCATTCTACTATCTTCTCAAGTTCGGGGCTATTATTTTATTAGGAAAGTACACAGAGCCCTTTAATAAATTTCAATCCTCAGGTCCATGCAATGGACTCAACAGATTAGGATTTGATTCTTGGGCCTTGCTTTCAAAGAGGTTGCTATTTTTGTCTGATAGCTGTTTCCATTTGGATTTCTCAAAGAAAATAGCTTTAAAAAAAGCTGAGTTATGTATGGCTTGTGCCTAGGTTCTCCTCCAATGTAGGTTATAGGATCGCCTTCAATAAAGGTATTTGATATGAATATCAGAAATGGTACAATTGTTCTTATTTCCTCTATCACACACACACACACACACACACACACAATTATATAGTAAGAAAAAGAATACATAGTTGCACATAAACAAATACAGGAGACATAAACCATTCAAATCCTCCATGGTACTTGTTTTACTCCTCCTCCCCTACAAAAAAATATAGAAATACATTTTGGAGAACAGTTGAACAAGATATTTCACGATCACCTCAGACTGTCACTATCTGAGCTAATCATAATTATCATAATCACTATAATTTTCATCAAGGCTGACAAAGTTCACATCTCTTAGTTCCTCATGATATAAGTTTAGTCTTTCAACTCCAGGATTTATCTGTTGACGGTCTTCTGTTAGTTATTATGTTTCCTCTGAGTGGCTGGTGGCTGGCTTTCCCATAGAGGAGTTGTCAAATTCAGGATTACCTCAAGGCTGGAAATATCTATTTTTCAAAATTGCTACTCATCAAACTGTGCTCAATAAAAAAAAAAAAAAACAGCAAGGGATAAGCTGGACTGGGCAAGTATACATTTCCACTGCCATGTGCTTTTGATTTCAATTGTCATTGCTTTGGGAAGAAATGAAATAACATACAAATTCCTTTTTTTTTTCCTTTTTTGGAAGTCCAAGAAAAAGCAAGCTTGCAAAAAAGTGAAGAGTCCCAAAGAAGCTGAGCCGTTTTCATAGCTCAATCTTATGGGTCAAAGAGAAGAGATTCTCTAATAAGAGTCTCTCCTGCTTGATTTTCAGTCACTAGTAATCTTCAAGACAGCAATAGTTCAATCAAAGGGCTATGACATATGTTCAGCTCTATAGGTCATTCGCCTTTTCACTAACTACATGAATCCAATCAAATCACCTAACTTTAGTAAACCTATTTTCTCAACTGAAATATGAGACTAATAATACCTGTAGCACCAATTTTACCAGCTTGTAGGAAAAAATAAGATACCATGTCTACATACATATGAGTATGTGCACATATTTACACACATATATATTATATGTCCATATGTGTAAGCTCCAATGTGTAAGAGGCTTTTGGAGCACACCTCTATCTCCTAATATGGAGGCATTCTTAGGGGGCTTGCCTGGGTATTGTCAGATCACTGAATAAGGTAGCACTCTGTATTCCCTATTACATGGGTGGGTTTTGCTTACTTTAATTGTGTAGCCTAAGAGGTTACATCTTTAAGGCTGGCCATATGGGAACAATGACTCTTTTTCTGGCTTGTGCTCTTTTTCTGCAGCATCAAGAGGGTGAAGTACCCATACAAGTACGTATATGTGTGTATATGTATACATGCATAAAGACATACACAAATGCGTATGTATGTGCACACATGCATGAATATAGATATATGTGTGTATGGGCTTTATGCACATATATGTACTCTACAAACCTTAAAGAACTTTATAAATATATCTTTTTTAATTGAACAGAATTGACAAAGAAAGACTAAAACATTTTTCTAAATAATTTCAGAAATTATATACTATCCATTTCTTAATCAACAAAATGTTCAGTAATGAAGGGAAAATCCCTTCATGTCAGTGCCTTGAATACCATGAATTGCTGTACTTATTTCTCAGGACTAAAAATAACTTTCCTCAACCAAGTTAAAAATAAAATGAATCTCAATCATTGTCATCCTGGCTATCATGAGTGGGACTTCCACCTCACATGTTAATCTCTGTGTACCTGAACTAACAGTCATTTCACTTTTTAATTATACTAGATATTGCAAAGGATTTGACCCCTTTGGAACTGATCCTTTTACTCTCATTTCATATCTCTCCTGCTGAAGTGGGATGATTAATACTGCTACAGAAGTTTTACCAGCATGATTTCTTAGATCTTCTAATAACTCTATGAGCCTGAATATGCTTCCTTTTAATATCTATCAAATGCTGAAAGTTTAATGAACGCCTGGTTTCATTCAAAGCTTTTCCTTTTTCTTTGAGAACCTTAGAAAAATCCTTCCTGTGCAAGAATACTTGGAACCAATTTTCTCCCCACCTGAAAGAATAGTTGGTTTTGCTGATTATACAATCATAAAGGCTCTATATCATCACTGTTAATTTTCCCAGATCCCATAGAAATAGTACATTGAAAGAAATTTCCAGAACTGGCTTATTTCCTTGCTTCCTTCCTTCTTTCCTTCCTTTCCCTTCCCTTCCCTTCCTTCCATCTTTCATTTATTTACTTCTATCCATCTACCCATCTGTCTGTCCTTCTATCTAACTTCTGTCTTTCCTTTCTTCCTTCCTTAATTTTTCCTTATTTTTATTTTTCCTTCCTTTCCTTCTTTTCTCTTTCTTCCTTTATTTCTCTCTGGCTATCTATCTGTATATCTATCTATCTGTCTGTGTTTATCTTTTTTTTCTTTCCTTCCACCTACCTATGTATCTGTATGTCTATCTATCTTCATATCTATCTGTCTTTCTATTTATCTGACCTGCTTGATTTTCTATATGTATGTATGTATCTATCTACAGCTTGCAATACCCAGCATCAAGTCTTGCCTCTGATTACATATTAGTTGTTTGACCTTGGCCATGCAATTTTCCCTCATGGGGTTCTAGAAAACTCACTAAGATTGTAACTTGCAAATAATGTGTGTACCTTCAATGGTAGAGGGAGAGGAGTGTCCTCACCTCAAAGCTCTTTATACAAATGATTTTATCACCGGTTTATCTCTCTCTCTCTCTCTCTCTCTCTCTCTCTCTCTCTCTCTCTCTCTCGCTCTCTCGCTCTCTCACTCTCTCTCTCTCTCTAACTCTCTCCACCCCCTCCTTCCTCCATAGCTTTTAAATAGAGAACTGTAAAGAGGCCTTTGCCAATATGAATCTTTAGCTCCTTTTGAATTTAAATTCATTAATGAAATAATGAGATATTTCCAAGGATGAGTTGCCCTAAAAGTACTGCTTCTCATTTGGCACAGATTGATACAAAATCATTACTGACCAAAAGTGGTGAAGTGGCATATGGAATGGTCTCAGGTCACTGTTTAGTTGGCATGTGTTTTTCTATAAGCCCCTATTAAAAACTGTCACCTTGGAAGGATTCCATAACTAGATGAATGGAGAAATCATGTTCATTGATTCATAAATGCATATTTCCAAATGTATGGTTATCCTAATGTCTTCACAGGCTGCTGGCATATAAGCATCCAGATTTACTTACTTAATTAAACAATGAAAGAGATTTAGTAGCATATGATACTTTAACTCTTTAGATGGGGCCATAAGTCTGGGCACACTGGTCATGGCTTTAAATAAAGAAAAATAAATTCGTTCTCTCTTCTTGACCTGAAATTTGGCGTAGTTTTGACTCAGTTGTATTTGGGTGATCATCGTCTACTTTATTTCATTCAATGTCACTTTGAACTTATTGACAGTTATTTTATTCATATTATTGTTTTGTTAATAAATGTATAAAGATTGAAACTGTGATAGGGAACTCTTGAATAAGAAAACTCTCTCTACTAATGCAGTTTGACACCTTTCCTGCTACTTATAGTCTTAGAGAGTTGCAGGGAGGGTGCAGAGAGGGTGCAGGGAGATCTAAATGACTTGTGCAGGGCTATGCAGCTACTAGTTAGAGGCTAGACTTGATACTGTCTTCCTGGCCCCAAAGCTAGTTTTCATTCACCATGCTATATAACTTTTCAATATTAATAAATGACTTGAATTAATTTCATAATCCCAGGCATAAATTATGAGATTCCTTAGGGCATTCTCTCTTGAATCATAGATTCTTTTCAAGCAATTCAATTGAAAATCTTGTCGGATTCTGATTTGCATTTTATGCCAATAAACTCCCCTCTCTCATGCTTTTGCAATCCAAAGTTAGCTTTATATTTATAAGCCTTTCTTTCTTTCTTTGGAGGGGAAAAGGCAGAGCAATTGAGGCTAAGTGACTACCCAAAGTCACACAAGTAGTAAGTGTGTCAAGTGTCTGAGACTGGATTTGAACTCAGGTCCTCCTGATTCTAGGGCCAATGCTCTACTCACTGTGCCACCTAGCTGCCCCTATTACATGCCTTTCACAGGTGATCATCATTACAGTATTGCTGTTAATGTGTACAATCTTCTAGTTCTACTCACTTCACTTTTTATCATCTCATATAAATCTTGCAAGGTTTTTCTGAGCAATTCCCTTCATCATTTCATACAGCACAATAATATGTTCACATCACAATCATGTTCAGCCATTTTCCAATTGATGAGTATCCCTTCAGTTTCTGATTATTTGCCACCACCAAAAGAGCTGCTACAAATATTTTTGTACACATACATCCTTTTCCTTCTCGTTTGGTCTCTTTAGGGATAAAGCTTTAGTAGTGGTGTTGCTGGACTAAAGAGTATGTACAGCTTTATAGAACTTTGGCATAGTTTCAAATTGTTCTCTAGAATGATTGGACTGACCAGGTTTGAGCTCTACCAACAGTGCATTGGTGTACCTATTTCTCCATATCTACACCAGCATCTGTCATTTTCTTTTTCTGTCACCCTAACCAATCTGATGGATGTAAGGTCTTACTTCAGAGTTATTTTAATTTGCATTACTCTAATTATTAATAATTTAGAGTATTTTTTCATATGACAACAGACAGCTTTGGTTTCTTCTGAAAACTACCCATTTATATCTTTTGAACATTAATTAATTGAGGAATGGCTTTTATTTTTAGAAATTTGGCTCAGTTCCCTATATGAGAAATGGGACCTTTATCAAAGAAACTTACTGTAAAAATTGTGTTATCCTCTGCCCTATGGTCAGCCTCAGACATTTAAAATGGGTGGCAAGTATAGATATTGTGATTTGAGAGTGATAGAACAAAATTAATTGAAACATGTTAGCTATCCAATTCAAGACCTCATCCTCTAGTCTACTACACCTAAGCAACTAAGCCAACTTATAGCAGATGATTCTTGACTGTTTGGTTCCCCTGAAATCCCTGGCAAGTTTAATGAATTAATTAGTGACTAGAATTCCATTGTTGTTTCCAAACTTAGCTCTTTTATTATTGGCTATTCAAATATTATCTTTGATATGTGCATTGGACAAGGATTCTAAAATAGACCTGTTTTATGCAACGAAATGTTATAAGCAAGGACAATTGTAAAGGTTTAGGTACAGTTGATTTAGACATTTAATATACAAATATATACTTCAGGCTCATGTACTTAAGCCATTCAGAGAAAATGTCCACAGTAAATTCTTTGTACTTATAAAAGCCTGTGAAGGTTAAAGATACTAGTGATTAGAATATAAAAAGCACATAAACACCTGGGAAATAATCATTTCAAATAAGTAACTTGAGGTAGTAATATCTGAACTCATTTGTTTAACAATTGATTTTTCCCAAATCCTTTTTTCCATGCCAACAAATGTTACAATGGGTTAGGAATACAAATTCCCCAAATGGCAGATAATTCTGTTATAAAATATGAATGTAACATGAACCATTTCTAAGGGAAAGTGAGGAGGATGTAGAGGAGCCCCAAATCCTGCAACTTTGTAACTGGGCAATATATGAGTATTGTATTTGTTTAGTGCTTAAATGAAAGAATTTTTCCTATAATCCTATATCACAAAGGTTTTAAAATTACACATTGTAAAGTGAAAGTCTATGGCATTTCTACTAAATAACCTAACAAACTTCCATTTCAAATAAATAGTTTAAAGAAAAGGAAAGATACTTGACTTGTAACTGAGGAGGGAAAGAGTTGGGTTTTAATAATTAAAAAGATCAAACCTCTCTCCCCTCATGTCAAAGAAAAGGGGAATTTCATCAAGGGGAAACCACAGCACCTTTATTTATTCATGAAGTCCTATGTAACTCAGTTGTGAAAATGGAGCTGCACAGCATAGAGAATGTTCAATATTGCTCATGGCTGTGGTGTCTCTCAGATACCTGGGGCATTGCTTCACTGAGGGCATTTAGGAAATCAACTCCATTTAAAAGAAAACAAATTTTTCTCTGAGCCAATCCTACAGATGCTAACTCAAGCAACTTAATTAGGATCACCATTTTGCTAACTGCTGCTTGAAAAGACATGCCAAAGAAGACATTTATAGCAGCCAAATTTGCTTGAAATAAATTCTAGATGAGGTTAGAGGAAAAGGACAGTAACATTAGAAAGTGGTGGCATTTCTGGGAGGTCAGCTATTGCTCCATGAATCACCTTACAGCTTCTCCTGAGGACTGGGAACCTCCACCCAAGCTTATTGGCCATAAAGCTGAATTCAATATCAGGCTGATTTGTTTCTTCTCAGCCCTCTATCCTTTCTGATGTTCCAGGGTAAAGAGTAACAAAGGAAATGTGGGTTTATTTAAGTAATAGTAACAATAATTATGATATCTAGTTGTATATTCTACCTTGAGATCTACAAAGTGTTTATTTGGTTAACATGAAAATTCTGTGAGGTAGTTAGTTGCTATAATAATCCCCATTTTACAGATGAGGAAACTCAGACTTATAGAGGCTGTGAATTGCCTAGAGTTACATAGATAGTGGTTGTCTGAGGCAGGATTCAAACACAGGTCGTTCTTATTCCAAGTCCAACATACCATGTATATGTGCATGTGTGGTGTGCATGTATGTTGGCCCAAATATGTCCAGCTAGCAAGTATGAAGACTATATTCCTAACAGAAAGCATAGCTAAAAATCCCAGTTTCTCCCAGAAATCCAGGATTTCCTGTTAAGTAAGGTATATTCCTTCTTTCCCTGATACTGAAGGAATAATTCCTTAATTTCTCTTTCTGAAATAATTCTCAGTCTCAGCTCTTTTGCTCTTTACCCTAATTAGAATATCACTGGTGTCTATTCCTTTGGCTTGCCCAGTACATTCTTTGGGCAATAAACTTCTCTGTTGTTAGTCATTCAATCAACCAGAAAGCAGAAATCATTTATTAAGGCCATACTTTGTTTTAGACACTGTTCCAAGTGCTGGGGATAAAAAGAAGGAATAAAGATAGTCCTTTCAAGGAGCTTATATTGTTATGTGGGAGTAAGGACTAGGATGCATACATGTTAGTAACTATGCACACAAAATGTATAGTAACTATGCAATAAATATACAAAATATATTAATGTAATCTGAAAGGGGAAGGGACTAGCATCTAAGGGAATCAGGAAAGGCCTCCTACAGAAGTTAGGATTTGAGCTGAGCTTTCAAGGAAGCCAGAGAAACCAAGAGAAGGCTGTGAGGGCATAGAACATTTGAGCTATGGATGGCAGCCAGTTCAAAGCACAGTGAGGGAAAACAGAGACTCAAGCAGTTTCACTGTACTCACAGATCAGTGAGACAAATCATATCCTGTTTACTTTGACATGATTCTTGCAGTTTTGACATTCCTGTAGCCTCCTGAGGGATGCCTCAAACACCTCTTTCTGATATTCAGAAACTTTGGTTGATTCTCTTCTCCAAGACTCATCTTTACTAAAACTTCAAACTTTTTTTGAAATACAAAAGCAATGAGAATTGGCAGGACTTATGATAAAACAGCAAGATTAATGACTATATACAGTATAGCTTCATTCTTGGAACTGATCCAGTTGCTATCTCATTCTAAGTCATACAACCCACACATATTTTCTTTCTGCCTTCTTATGCTCCTCCTCATCATTGTTCTTTGTTCTCTTGGCTATCATAATGTGGTCAATCTTTGATCGTAATTACAGAAAGTCAATTCAATTCAGCAAACATGTATTAAGCACAGACTATGTGTGAGGCATTATGCTTGTGCTATGGATGCAGAGGAAAAATAATTCAGCCATTGTCCTTGAAGAAGTTACTTCCTACTGTGGGTTAGGACATGCATATCATAATCACAATCTAAGTTAGAATGTGCTAAGCACATCAAAGAGGCTAAATAAAGAGACAGGAGAGATTGGTAAGAGTGGGATTCCTTCAATTAACCTCTCTGTGCCTTATTCTCCTCATCTGTAAAATGAGAGTAGTAACACTTCTACTAATTAATTCAGCATGTTATAGGGAGAAAAGCACTTTGCAAATTGTAAACTATTATGTAAATAAGAGTATTTGTTATGAATAGGAGGTATTGTTCTTGTTGGGAGTTCAGAGAAGGTAGCTCCTGATCAGAGATCTGAAGGAAGACTGTTATACAGGAGGAAAAGCAATGGAGCAGAGAGTCAGAGGACCCAGCTTCATATCCTGGTTTGTGTTATTTACTGTGTGTGGGATTTTGAGCAAGACCTTTAGACCTTCTTTTAACCATCTGTAAAATGAGGGGTTTCAACTAGATGGCATCCAAGGTGTTGCAGCCCTTTACCTATGATCTCCTCCTCCTAAGAGTTTCAATAGGAAAAGACCAAGGCATATGAAAGGTGGCCTGCTCAAATGCAATTCCATTCAATCCAAAGAATATTTATTAAGTAGGAAGAACTCTGTGCTTGACACTGAAGATACAGAAAGCTTGAAGTTTAGTAAGAGGATACAATGAATACACAGGCCGTGATAATACAAAATATTGCATAACTACCTTAGACAGATATGAAGTAGTGCCATGTGAGGTCAAAGCAAGAAAATATCAGTCTATCAATCAAGAAAAAAAGCATTTATTAAGCACCTACTATGTGTTAACTCTTCCAGAAGAGCGTTTCTAAGAAGAGACATTAGGAAGGAGCTGGCTCTTGATTTAGATAACGAAACAAAGTAGGAAAGGTATAGTAAGATCAGAGAATGATTAATATTGTGATTTGACCAGAAGATAAAGTACCTATAAAGGAATAGTATAAAATAGTGTTGGGAATGTAGGTTGGCATCAGATTATGGAAAACCTCAAAAGGCTGAATGAGGAGTTTGTATTTTATCCTACAGGTAGTAGAAAGTCACTGACGTTTTTTAGCAGACAATAGATATGATCAGATGTATGGATTAAGACTGTTACTTTAGTGAAGGTGTGAAGGATTCATTGGAGATGTGAGAGATGTAATGTAAGGGTGTTGTATTTGATAATCTGTAAAGTCCCTTCCTGCTCTAACAGTCTATGAATCTAAATGTCATGATTGCCTAGCATGATCATCTAATAAGGTATGAAAGTAGCTATTTACATGACATTTTTAGTCATTCTACAATACCTATTAACTATGAATGACTGAGTGAGTGAAAAAAGCATTTATTAAATGCTATGTTCTGGCTCCAATATCTCTCCACTATTATCAAAATCTAACAACAACTGACATTTATACTCACAATTCTTGCTTCATGTAAATTCTACTTTATGTAAAGAATTCTGAAAGAAATCTGTATTCCAAAATAAATCTATGTTAACTTTACTGTATAATACTGTGCTCTCCCTCAGCTCCTGTCTCTCTGCTTGGCACTCTACAGCCTCCTACCATACCTCAACACACACACACACCAACCACCCCCCACCCAAAAAAAATCTTCTAAGTGAAAGCAGTAGAACTGAGGCACAAAGAAAGAGAGTCACTTCTGCCACTCGATCAGTACTTGGTTTGAGACCTCCAGTGCCCCTCACTATCCCTACTTCTGACCACCTACTTTCTTCCTTCCATCTTCATTCTGGTACCATATATCTGTTTTGGCCTTCCTCTTGCTCTTTATTCTCTGTCCCTGGGCCCCACATGTCCAACTGTGTGCTGGCCCCCTCCCTATCCAGGTTAGTGGCCCCCTTCCTGCCTCCCACTATTTCTCCCTTCCTCATGTCCATGGGCAAATTTGCATTACATAAAAATTACTTTACGTAGCAGTTTGCAGAACAGTCCACTTACTTAAGGAGAGAACTGTCTATAGTGTCTTAAAATTTACAAGGTGATTTGCATGCATTAGCTTATTTTCTCCTCACAATAAAGATAAAATACTACAGGTATTATTATCCTACTTACAGATGAGGAGATAGATATTCACAGAGGTGAAGGAATTTGCTGGTGTTCATACAGCTAGTAAGAGTCAGAAACAGTATTCCATCTTGACTCCAGGTCGAGCAAACTCCCCACTACACCACTTTTCACTCTCAACTCTAAGGGTTGACTCTATCCCTTCTTTGTTCCTGCTTCTGTCTTCAGAATAACAAAAACAACCATTTTTCCCTTAGCTTTCCTTTGAAGCTTCAGTTCTTTCTGAATTTTAGTCACCCTGATAGTTTTGTTTTGTTTTATTTTTACTTGCAGGCCTGTATCATGCCCTTGTATTCATCCTCTATTGCATACCCTTCTATCTTCTGTAAGTGTCTTAAGTAATAAGAAATTATGTTGGTAAATGAAATAGGGGACAGCTGATTGAGATGCTTAATGTTGCCTAAAAGATTTTGAATTTGATCTCTTGGGCAATAGAGAACCACTGAGGGAGGGGCATTGCAGAAATAAAGGCTTTTCTAGCAGAAAATGGGAAATATAGCAATTGGAGCCCTGAGTGCTGGGATGCAAATCAAAAAATCAACCTTCTGAGCACAAGGTGATAAGAGGCTGGACTGGAATGGCTAAAAATGTAAAAGAAGGGCTGAATCCTGAAGACGTGGGAGAACAAAGTGGCCGACTTGGTGGACTATTGTACTGCAACTGGGGTGGGGAGTGGTAAAAGAGAAGGGAAGAGTTCAAAACACCTCAAGGTTGAGAGGACAGTGGTGTCCTTGATTACAATGGGAAATAGAAAATAGACTTTTTTTTAGTGCTGTGTGGAACACTAGTTTCACAGTGGGAACTCAGCCACTATTTGTTGAGAAAATAAATGAACTCATTTTTCAAGTCAATCAGAACATCATAGGACTGATGAATTCTATCATCTTCTTCCTACCACTTCTCAGACCTCTTTTTCCTGACAAGGTAATATTGCTTCCTACAGTGCAGAAGCAAGGGCTTGAAAGATCCAATTACTGACTTCAGAGTCTGAAGGGATTTTATGTAGAATATAGTGAGTTCTTGTTCTTTGCATCTACTCAAGGCTGAACAAGAGGAAATAGTCTGCAGAGATTTCCAGTATGGTGTTGTGGAAAGATTAATGGGACAGGAATAAGAAAACTTGAATTCTAGCCCCACTTCTTCTACTTACTAGCTGTGACTTTGGACAGGCCATTTAAATTTTTCTTAGTTCTGGTTTCCTCTTTTGTAAAATAAGGAAGAAACATTCAGTGACCTCTACTTTTCCCCTAGCTCTACATTCTATCTCAAGGGAAATAAAGTAGTATAGAAAGAGATAAGAGGGTAAGATTCAAGACCGCTTCTCATAGCTTTATTTATCATCTCTATGCAAAGTACTATGAAATCTATATTTCTACCCCTTTCTTTCTCGGAGATCTAGTTTCATATTGCCTATAAACCGAATAGTTCTATCTAGGTATTGCACTGGCACTTCAAACTCAATGTTTATTTTATTTTATTAAGACTGGGTCTCCCCATCTTACCCAGATTGGAAGTGATCATAAACCCAATTCCACTGTTGATCAGCATGGAAACTTTGACCTTAGTTTACCTAATGGTCCTCTGTTCTCTGGGGCTCATCATACTGCTGCCAAACTTCATTGAATCACCTGATCAGTTTAGCCAAGTGTGTCTCAGAATTCCTATGCTCAAGTAATACACCAGCTTCAACCTACCCAATAGCTTGGACTAAAGGACAACACCCATCTTCCAAGTCACCCAGATTCCCAACCTTAGAGCCACTTTTTAATCTTTCTGGTCCTTTACTCCACCACCACAAGTGCAAGCCAATCAATTGACAAGTTCTGTGGATTCTACCTTCACAAGATTTCTCATTAAAACTTAGAACTAGTTAAATCTAGTCTAATGAAAGTCTAAGCTAGTGAAATCTAGTCCTGCCCACTCATACTCTAAGTACCCTAAGTTGAGGTGTGTCTCTCTTTTTCAAATAGACTATTGTAATAGTGCCTCCATTGTCATGTATGATACTTGGCTAATTACTCTAACATACCTTTGTGGTACTATCTGAATAAACTTAATAATGCATCATTCTGATCATGTTACTCTTCTATTCAAATATCATTAGTGTCCTACTGAATAAAGAATAGACTTGTGATGCTGGCATTCAATTCCCCCTGTTACTTGACTTCCAGTGACTTTTCCAACCTTACCTCATACCAATCGCTTTCAAAAACTCCAAGTTCCAGCCAAATTGGTCTTCTCCCCTACTCACTCCCATCTCTATGCCTTAGCAAATGCTTTCATCTTTGTTGGAATGTGTAGAGGGCCAGCTCTGAGAAAGTCCATTCTGGGATAAGATACAGGCCAGGGACCAGTTCTTGCCTTTGGGCTGATAACTTGGCACGTGGGCTCTCCACCCCACCCCCCTCAGCATACACATGCTGTTCAGGATGAAGGCTCTTCAGGCCTCCTCAGTACACACGTGCTCTCTCACAAACCCCCATGGCACACACATGCTAAATACCACTTGTGGGCTATTAACACAATATTGTTTACTGCAAAAGGGGAACAAAAGCATGAGGAGGTGATACATTATGCAAATGCCTTGCACATGGATTTGTTGATTCTGCTTGCCTAAAAAGCCCTGTCCTTCAGTTAAATAAATGGAGCTGTTCTTTACTCTTCCACCTGGCCCATGTTTTTGTTTTTACTCTCCGCAGCATTCAGCCATCTCCAGCCATTTTGGCACCAAAGTCGCTGGCGGCAGGAATGCACTCTCCCCATCTGTCTATTTCCATCTCTTATATACTCTCCCTTTATCTATGTCCCAGCTCTAGTATTCCCTTCTCCAGGAATACTTCCCTGACCTCTATAGTAAAGGTGATCGTTTCCTGCTCAGATTTCATCACTTGTCTGAATCTTTCCTTTACATGCTGCCTTGCATCTAAATTACTTGTATTTGTGTACATGCCCTCTATACCTGCATTAGATAAGTTCTTTATTTTTTTATTTTTTTTATTTAATATCTTTAGTATTCAGCATTGATTTTCACAAGAGTTTGAATTACAAATTTTCTCCCCATTTCTACCCCTTCACTCGAAGATGGTGTATATTCTGGTTGCCCTGTTCCCCAGTCAGCCCTCCCTTATGTCACCCCACTCCCATCCCATCCCCTTTTCCCTTCCTTTCTTGTAGGGCAAGATAAATTTCTAAACCCCAGTGCCTGTGTATCTTATTTTCTAGTTGCATGAAAAAAAAACTTTTTTTTTACTTTTGAACATCTATTTTTTAAAACTTTGAGTTCCAAATTCTCTCCCCTCTTCCCTTCCCACCCACCCTCCCTAAGAAGTCAAGCAATTCAACATGGGCCACATGCATATCATTATGTATAACCCTTCCA
>CM053622.1:486129008-486150451 GCA_028646595.1 Phalanger gymnotis
TTTTTTGGGTCTCCTTTAGCAAGTCATTGACTTGTTTTTCATGATTTTCTCTCATCCTTCCCATTTCTCTTCTCAATTTTTCCTCTACTTCTCTAACTTGCTTTTCCAAATCCTTTTTGGGCTCTTCCATGGCCTGAGACCAGTTCGTGGTTTTCTTGGAGGTTTTTGTTATAGGCTCTATGACTTTGTTGACTTCTGACTGTACGTTTTGGTCTTCTTTGTTACCAAAGAAGGATTCCAGGGTCTGAGACTGAATCTGGGTGCGTTTTTGCCGCCTGGCCATGTTCCCAGACAACTTACTTGACCCTTGAGTTTTTCAGGGGGGTATGACTGCTTGTAGACTAAAGAGTTCTATGTTCCACGCTTGGGTGGATGAGCTGCCTTACCAGCATTCCTCCTTTCCCAAGAACCCCCAACCTGAACTGGACTTAGATCTTCAGCAGGCTCTGCACTCCAGCTCTGATCCACCACTTAATTCCTCCCACCAGGTGGGCCTGGGGCCAGAAGCAACTGCAGCTGTACTTCTAAAGCTGCCCCACCACCTCTGCCCCCGGGGAGGTGGCTGAACCACAAACTCTCTGTCCCCAACAGCTTTTCCCACTAACCTTCTCTGTTGTCTTTTGTGTTTGTGAGTTAAGTGGTCCGGTAAATGCCACAGCTCACTGATTCAGGGCGCCAGGGCACGCTCCACCTGGCTCCCGGTCTGGTCAGTCCGTGGTCTGGTCGGTCCGTGCCGCCAACACTGGGCTCTGCTCAACTCAGCTCTGCTCCCCACAACTCCCAGCTCTGTGTGGGATAGACCTTACCCAGAGACCATCCAGGCTGAGCTGGGCTAGAGCCCTGCTTCCCTCCGCCACTTTGTGGGTTCTGCAGTTCTAGAATTGGTTCAGAGCCATTTTTTATAGGTTTTTGGAGGGACTTGGTGGGGAGTTCATGCTAGTCCCTGCTTTCTAGCCACCATCTTGGCTCCGCCCCCCAGATAAGTTCTTTTAGAACAAGGTCTATGTCCTATTTATATTTGTATATCTATGGTTTAACTTAGTCCCTGGTACCCAATAGGTGCTTAATTAATGTTTGATGGAATTGAATTTACTTATATAATTAACATCAGAAAGTGTAAAATTCTATAGAATAATAAAAGGCCTAAATTTAAAAAGTTAAAATAACATAAAAAAGAAGAAAGGATGAAAGTGAAAATATATTGAGAGTGTTAAATAGTTTTGGAAAGTCATATTTTGAGGGATAAAAACTATTGGCAAAGGAATTTGCTTTTTTCTGAATGAAAATCTTGCCTATCAAGAGATAATGTGTTGAAAAAAGAAAAGCTGAAAATAAGCAACAGTGTAAGACCCTTGTCAATGTATTTCATGAACACCTTTTACAGAATAGAACTTATGAGATCTCTGTATTTGAGGACAAGCAACAGCTATTTATGGTGAGTGGTTTGGTTCAGGGGTTCCCAACTTAATGCTTGAGTATGCCTAGAGGATATAATAAGCACACTTAGAAATTATTGAAAATATTTGGCAAATATGTTACCCTATTGATATTTTCCAAAGATAATATTTTTTAAAAAAATAAGGATTAGACAAATTGATAAATATTAATAAATTTATGGCATTAAAAAGCTGTTTATCAAAGTTTTCCTTATGAAATAGTCATGTATCTTTATTTTGTTTTACCTTGTACATTTGTATGATAAACCCCAGAATTTCTTTCTTTTCATATTACATGTGTGGCATCGGAAAGTTTGCTGAAAACTATAGGGTACAGTGACTGAAAAGACTGGGAGTCCTGATTTAGGTGTTCATTTACCTAGAAGCATGAGATTGACCCAAATGACCCCTGTAAGCTACTTTTTGGCCTTCTTACTCTAAGCATCAGATTCTCCAACTACCTTTCTTGCAAGTGGATTTGACATTATCTTATGCAAATGGGGGTGATGAGAGGATTGGATCATCTATGGCACACTTTCACCTCCCTTAAGTTTCTCCTCTACTGCATACTTCAAGAGTAGAATGTTGTACAAGCTGATTGAGTTTCATTTAATATGTCTAAAGTGACTGCCAATGATGGACCTATAAATTTAAATGACATTGTAGGGAATTTAGGAATATTGTGAGCTTCCAAGCCTAGATCATATTAAACATCATTTAGACAACTAGCCTCAAAGTAAGAGCCTTTTAAAGTGCAAGTGAAAATGTTTAAAAACTTATTTTTTTCTCTTAGGGGAAAAGAAAAATCAGAAGCAGTTACAATTCAACCTGGTTGATTATATCTTTTTAAAGTAATAAATATCTCCTGAGGAGCAAATCCTAAAAATGCATTCTCTGTCAAAATTTTACTCGTTAGATGTTTAAAGGACAAAAGCTTGAACACTAGTAGTTATGCATTCATTTTCCATTCATCCAACAAGTATTTATTAGGTAACTTCTATATGCGCAACATATCGTTCTTTCTACTTCCTCATCTCCTGCCTTTGTGACCACCTTATTTTCACCTCTCATTCTCTCTCATCTGGATTTATTACAATAATATCCTAATTGGTCTCCCTCTTTCAAGTCCCTACCCACTTTAGTCCACCCTCAACATTAAAGTAGTTAATGTGTTAAAGTGGTTTTCCTTAAGCATGGTCTTGACTATGTCATTCTTTGAATCTTCAGTGCCTAGCACAGCGCCTGCTGTACAGTAGGTGCTTAAATGCTTGTTGGCTGATTGACTGAACATTGTTTTGGAACATTGAGAAAGGTGCATGGAAAAATAAGACACAGTCTTCCTCCACATCGAGCTCATAATCTATCTTAGAGGATGACATCATGAAATAATTGTCATTTGAATTGGATGGAACTGGTCCTGTAGGTCTATAAAGGCAAGGGGCTCCTATTGAGGGACTTCCCCCTTTTAATGTAGCTCAGCATCTTCTCTGCACCTAACAGTGTGAGAAAGTTTCTTGGAAGTACATAGAGATTTAGTCACTCATCCAGGATCACACTATCAAGATATAGGAGAAGTAAGGACTCAACCGGCTGCTTTCCTAATTTCAAGGTCCTGTCTACTACCCCATAGTGTCTCTGATAACACAAACTGGTATATAAGAATACAGAGAAAAAAATAAAACCATTCCTTGATTTTAGATGAGGTTCAATCCAATTTGATGCTCAGTGTTGTCAATTCTACCTCCATAGAACTGTTAAATTTATCTTCCCTCTTCTTTCATGACCACACTCTCACTCAGATCCTCTTCATATCTCACTTTGGCTGTTGCAACAACCTTTGAAGTAGTGTACCAGCTTCCATTTTGGTCTAGCTTCCCTGAAATCTGCCTGCCACAATAAAATCAAAATAATCTCCATAAAGCTTATCCAACCATATTACTTCTGGCTCAAGAAATTCTTTTTGCACCTTATTGCCCCAGGATAAAATATGAACTCCTCAGCTTGATGGTAATTCCACATTGTCTTTTCAGGCCTATTCAACATTATTCCACTTCAGACACTCCATGTTCTAGCCAGAATGGTCTGCTTGCCATTTCTCAAACTCAGTTCTCTGCCACTGCTCTCTATACTTTTGTATAGGTATGGATCATGGATGGTGTCAGGAATCCATTCACTTTTCATTTCCACCTTCCAGGAGCCCTAGAATCTTTCAGTGTGCAGGTCATTTGTCATCTCCTCCCAGAAAATTTTTCTAATCCATAGGACAGTAGAAAAAGCTCTGGAATCAAAAGAACTGGCATAAATCCCTACTCTAACATTTACAATTTCTGTCTCCTTGTCCAGTCATTTAATCTACCTTTGCCTCAGTTTCCTCACCTTAAATGAAGGGGCTAGATGAGACAGCTTCTAAAGTTCCTTGCAGCTCTCAATTTCTGATCTCTTTAGGTGCTAGTACTTGCTCCCTCATCAATACATACATGTATATATGCAGATGTATATATATATTGATATACTCTACTAGAAGGACATAAGTAAATAGATAGTAGGTAATACATACATACATATATGTATATGATTTACATGTTACATCTTCCCAATTAGAGTGTAATCTCCTTGAAGTCCGAGACTATTTTAAACAATTATATCCCCAGAGCTAAACATAGTGCCTTTAACACAGTAAATTTGTAATACTTGTTTGTCGGGTTGGACAGGATTGAGTGAAGAGGCTCATTAGCACTGTGACATTTGAGCTCTCAAAAAGGATTTATAAATAGAAAAAAAAAGTTTCCCCCATAATATAGAGGGTAAGCAACTAGCATTTAACTTTGAATAAAATAAAGCATTCTATGTAGGCAAGAATCAAATGGGATAATATTTTTAATAAAACAGACCCAGTAGGCGTGGTTTTTCCTTAATGAGGTGCTATGACAGAACAAAAGATCATTGTCATTTTCATGGAACATGCAGAGAGCTGGGTGATTTTCCGAATGTGTATATTCTCACTACCTTTGTTTATGGTCACTGTATTTCAGGCAGAACACAACTGGTGCTTTTATTTTTTTATTAAAAAAAATAAACAAAGCCAGAGATGAGACATCACTTCTGCCAACTTTTTAATTATATTTTGATGGGTTTTTCAGAAATAACATTGTTCTGTAATCATACATCATGAACAAACAAAATTAAACTCATACCTGAGGGCCTACCAAATCACAGATGCCTTTACTGAAAGAACAAAAAGAATTAATTTGGTGAATGCTTATTTTGAAAGCAATCTTTCCTTGCTTCACTATTAAATGTCTTCCAAATTTCAAAAGGGAATGTTTTCTTCACTTTCCTAAAGGAGCTATCCATTCCTATGCTACTTACAAGAAGGCTAGCAATCAGATCAGACTGAAATGTTTTTATTTTCCTCCTCATTGTTGGAGTTATATCCTTTTCTACTGAACTTTGAGAGAAGATACATGAGAGAAAGAGTTCAGCATATATAGTGCCCAGCTTTCTTTCTCCACTTAAAAAAAAAGTAAAATCTGGTCTAGTAAAAGCTCATGAGTC
Source organism: Phalanger gymnotis (assembly GCA_028646595.1). Lineage (NCBI taxonomy): Eukaryota > Metazoa > Chordata > Mammalia > Diprotodontia > Phalangeridae > Phalanger > Phalanger gymnotis. Next base: position 486,134,000 of record CM053622.1, read on the forward strand.
AATTCACCTTGTAAAAGTAGATAGGGTTTCCTGTCTGTAAACAGGATCTGTTCCCAAGAGAAGGTAATCATTACTAGATACACAGTTTCTTGAGAATGACTGATGCCTTTACATAAACCCATGATCCTTTTTACAAAGGTGATGGTTCCATCTATTGCGGTAGCCAATAGAAAAGTGCCTCACCTCCCAAGAACTGCTTCTCAGTGTTTCACAAAAATCTATTGGGATATTTAGCGTGTAGAGAGTGATACATCAAACTCCAGTTCATATTTTTCGTCTTGTCATTTGATCTCTCTACAGCCTTTAATACTGTCAATTTTCCTCTTCTAATACCCTGTTTTCTCTAGGTTTGTATGACACAGCTCTCTCCTGGTACTTCTATCTATCTGATCTCTCCTTAGTCTCTACTGGATCTTCACCCAGGGCATGCCTCCATTAATCCTAAATGCTTCCCAAGGCTTTGTCTTAGACCTTTTCTCTTCTCCCTCCATACTCTTTCATTTGATGATCTTATCAGCTCCCAGGGATTCAACTATCATGTCTAGGCAGATGATTCTCAAGTTTATTCATCTAGCCCTAACATCTCTCCTGACCTCCATTTTCACACCTCTAAATACCTATTGGACATATAAAACTGTACATTTTAAGCTTAATGTGTCCAGAATTGAATTCATTATATTTCTGCTTAAACCTTCCCCTCTTCCTACTTTCCCTATTACTGTTGAGGGTAAGACCATCCTCCTCACTGTCACTGCTCAAAACCTTAGCTATCCTCATACATATCCCCATACCCAATCTATTGCCAAAGCCTGTCTATTTTACCTACATAACACCTCTTGAACATGTCCCTTTCAATTCTCTGTCACTGGCATCATCCTTGTACAGACCCTCATTGCCTCATCCTCAGGCTATTGAAATACCCTACTTTCTAGTTTTCCTAACTTGTCTCTCCCCATCCCAGTCCATCCTTCACTTAGCTGTTAAATTGATATTCCTTAAACACAGGTCTGACAATGTCATCCAATAAATTCTAATGGCTACCTACTGCCTCTTTACATTTATGTCAAATATAAAATCCTTTGTTTTGCTTATAGCTTAACCCCTTCCTACCTTTCCAGTCTCCTTATACCTTACAGCTCTTTAAATATTTTCTAGAAACATTGGCTTCCTTGCTGTTCCTCACACATGACATTCTTTTGTCTGCCAAGTTTTCTGTTTCCCATCAAGATATCTCCACTTCCTACTATTTTTCTTTTTTCCAGGATGCTCTCCAGTCTTGTCATTATCCCGACACCCACTTCTGTCAATACTCTAGTGAAGAACTGAACTAAATATTGCAAATGTGATCTGGTCAGGGCAAAATGTACCATGTCTATTACACACACACACACACACACACACACACACACACACACACACACACACACACACACACACCTGCACACTAAGCCTCTCAGATCAGCCAAGGATTCCATTAACTTTTTGGCTTCCACATGGCACTGTTGACTCATATTTTTTTTCCATTAAAACCTTTAGTTCTATTTCATATGACCTCGAGCAATTCACTCTGCCACTATGCACCCATTCTCTTACTTGTGAAATGAGTTTATTATTTGTATTGTCTGACTCAGTGTTGTTTTGAGGACTGGATATAATGTGTGCTGTCTGCTTTGTACCTATAAAATATTATACAACATGTTTCTAGTATTTTTTTTCAAGTTATTAATTATGTACTATGATTGAATACATATATAGTATGTTTAACGAGTTTATATTATATGCAACAAGAAATGGGGAGCCACTGAAGGCTTTTGAACAAGGTAACAACAGAGTCAAATCGGTGCTATAGGAAGGTTATTTTGACATCTTTATGAAGGATGGATTGGAGACAGGGGAGACTAGAAGCAGGAATATCAATTTGGAAGCTATTAAAGTAGCCCATATAAGGTATGATATGGGTCTTAACTAGCATGGTAACTAAAAATAGATAATATGTGGGGACTATTTTGGATAAAGAATCAACAGTACTTGACATCTGAATAGATATAGGGATGGAAGGGAGAGAATAGGGAGAGGGAAGCATAAAGGATGACACTAACACTTTAGACTTAGATGACTGGAAGTATGTTTTTGCCACCAATATCAATTAGAAAGTTTTGAGGAGGGATCAGCTAATGTGAAAAGATAATGATTTCCATTTTGGCAGTAAATATTGTGAGACTGGAATTTGGTAGAGAGATTATGACTGAAAATATAGGTTTAGATGCAATTTGCCTAAGAATGGTACTTGAACTCTGATATAAGAGCAGAGAAACTATTTAAAGGGGAGAGTATAGATTACAGGGGCAGGGAACTGGCAGCCTCGATGCTACATGTGACCTTTTAGGTCCTCAAGCACGGCCCTTTGACTGAATCCAAACTTCACAGAAGGACTTAGTGGGCCACAATTGGCCTTGAGACTGCAGTTTCCCTACTCCTGATTAGAAAAAAGACACACGAACATAGTACAGAGCCCTAAGATATGGCTACATGGAGAGATTGGGACATGTATGGTGACCCAACAAAAGAGCAAATAAAAGTTTTATGAGAACCAAGAAAGAGCTGTGCCAAAGAAACCAAATGAGGAGTACTCAGAGGACAGAGATAGTCAAAAGTGTTAAGAATGGTAAAGAGATAGGTGAAGCAGGATGAGGAATGAGAAAAGGCTATCAGAATGAGGAACTAATAAATTGATAATAATCCTGGACAGAGTGTTTGGGGCTTGAGTAGTGGGCAGATTATTAACCTTTCTGGGCCTTAGCTTCCTCAAAAATAGATATAGGGGATTAGATCAGAATATATTTAAATTCTGTCTAGCTCTAAATCCTATTAACCTGTGAAGTGAAAATCATTTGACCATTCTTATGTGGGATTGTTTTCATTGTAATTTAATGGGTGAACAGTTGATAGAACAGACAAACTCATGGCCATAAGATGAAGTTATTACCTAAGAAACTGAGGTACTGTAAGTGATCATTCAAGGTCAGAACCATCAACAAGACTATCTTCCAGAAGGATAAATTATACTCTGAGAAAAGCTTGTTATCAAATACTTCTCTATGATAAGAAAACTCTGGGATTTCTAGGAAGTCTTTGTAGGAAGAGGAAGGATGATTTCAGTCTTAAATAGACCTGCTCTATCTGATGGTTTCTAGATCTGACATAAAAGTAGCTTTGCCTTCATTAGACTAGAAGTTCTTTAATTTTTACATGACAGGCAGTATTGTTTTCTTGAGTACAATGTTACTATCTAATTTTCTCCCAGGGTCACAATTGGAAAGAAGTACATAACTGGATGTTTGCCCTGGGCTCTGACATTATCCTACATTAATTACAATAAGTACCTAAGGGATGCATGAACAGTGTTCCTGAGAAATTCAGGAAAGGGAGAAATGATAATCATTTGGGAGGAGCAGGGAATGGGTTCACATAAAAACTAGACCATGATCATATTTTAAATAATGTCTAAAATATCAATTGTTAGAGATTAGACAGTGAGCATATTTTCTTCCATTGTGGTTGCTATTTTGCTTCTCTTCTAGATTATCTTTCACATCTGAGAATTTGGACACCCAATTCATTGTTCTCTTTTTTTGTTTCTTTATTGAGATTTGACATCATAAATTCAAATTTTTCTATTCTACCCATTATTTTTGCTCCACAGGGAATAATCTCTTATTTCTTATTTAAAATATTCAGGAGAGTCCTGTTGTGGTTATACATTCTCCTCGAATTCCACATGTTCCTTTGTCTCAAGTGCTGGGTCATTTTCCTTTGTTTTGTAGTACTTATTTGTAGATACCTAGGGACTTTTACTAGATCTGGAGGTCATATTTCCATCTGCTGTTAATGTTTTCCATGTTGATTTATTTGCTTATATTCTAGGTCTTTGAATCTTCTTCATCCTGAGATCTTTGGTAATTTTAGTCTTTTTTCTCCTTATTTCTTCCTGTTGTTCACATTCTTACTCCCCCCATTTTCATGGTGATTTCCCTGGGGCTTGATCACAAAGCATTTCAGCCTCCTTCCAAACTAGACAATTTATGGCTCATCAGCCTAGGTCTCTGCCCCAACTGACTTTTGGGGGGGACAAAGCTGGTCATTACTCAGTTATATCACCTTCTATGTGGCATAGCGGCTGCAGCTAATCACCAATTAAGTATAGTGTCTCCTTACTTATTGCAATAGCTTAGTAAGTAGATACCTACCCATTAATACCAGCATTAGGAATTGATTGGCAGTAAATATAAAAGAGTAACCAGGTCCTCTAACTTATTATTTCTGATTAAATCTTTCCTATCCCCATTAAGTCCACCACCGGACTGTGGTGCAAGAAACAACTAGAGGCAGAACCAAACACTGAAGCTGAGATTTCACAGGGGATGGAGGATTGGGGCCAAAACTAATCAGAAATTTTTGCGGGTATGATGTGTAAATAAGTTACTAAAAATTGGATTTGAAGGATCCAGCCTAGTATAGGAGATAGATTGCTATGCTTAGAATCAGGAATACCTGGATTCAAGCCTTGTCTCCAACAATTACTAGTTATGTGACCAATGGCAAGTCACTTAATGTCTCTGAACCCTCATAGGTTATTGCAAGACTCAAACAAAATAATGTTACATAGAGAATATCATAAACTCAAAAGTAGAAGGAAAAAGAATGGAGCTAGGATGATGGAGTACATGCAGCAACCAAAGTGGACTCTCTAATTCCACTCCAAACAACTTTAAAATAACTCCTTAGATAAAACTTTGAAGGAGCAAAGCCAACAAAAGGTCAGAGTAAGATACTTTTCCAGCCTAAGAAAACTTAGGAGTTGGGCAAGAGAGGTATGTGACATTGGGGTAGGAATGGCCCAGGGTTCAGCCACAGCACCAGCAATGAGCCTTAGAGGTAGCTGTGCCAATGGCATCAGCAGCAGCAACTTTGGGAACTCTCAGTCAAGAGATGGTGTAATAGCAATTTAGATATGAAGATCTTTCCCACCCATTAATAGGCCATATTACCTGTTTATGTCACAGGAAGCCTAAGTGGTGGGAGGAGCTTTCTGACAGGAAAAGGAAGTTATGTCACAGGGAATGAAGAGGGGGGGGAGTGAGCAGTTATGGTCGCTAATGGTTGCTAATGACCATCACGATAGTTAGAACTGAACAGACTGACTTAGCTGTACTGCGAGTTTGTGTTTGGGGAAGATCCCAGCATGGGGTCAGAGAGGTTTTGGGATGGTGAGGCCCCATGTTGTGGTATCATGTTTTAAGTTCCTTAATACTGTGATAAAGTGGGCTAACTGGCTGTGGGAGCTAAACATTTGATTATGGGATATGGTTTTCTAGTGTCTGAATAAATGTTATATTTCTACTTTCTTTATGGAGAGTCTCTTATACTTTGTAATACAGAACTACATAGGCATATTCACAATTGTCACTGATGTTGTATTTATTGCCTTACTGATACAGAAGGTAAGGGGGTCAGACAACTAGTCAGAAAGAAATTACCGGGAACCATTTGCTGGCACTGGGTGCCACTTGTGCTGATTGGCATCTCAATTGCTCATACACAGTTCTGGATCACAGTTCCAGGGTGGAGAGAAGCGCTTGTGGTCAGTCACAAAGGAGCAGGGGCAATTTCAAGGAAAAGAGGAGCACTGCTTGTGGCTACAGAGCAGCAAGTACCCTTCTTTGGTAAAGACCAGAACACAGACCAGAGAGCAGTAACATACATATGTTCGCCTCCCATTGAATCATACCATCTTGGAAGCATTGAAAACTCACAAATTCTCAAGAACTAACTCTGAAGACAGCAGCACAAAAAATCCTGAAGCTTGGGTCAGTGCCTTCTCATATCCAAGTGAGCAGAGCCCAATTTTAACATAAGGCTTAAACTCAAGAAATGTACAGCATGAAAGAGCAAACAACTATCAAAAAATGACCATAAAAATGTTGCAAGCAGCCAAAAAGAAACAATTCAAATATTATGGACCCACATTCAGAATCACACAAGATTTAGCAGTTTCTGCATTAAAGAAGTGAAAGGCTTGGAATATAATATTTCAGAGGCAAAGGTGATAGAATTACAACCGAGATAATCTACCCAGAAAAACTGCATAGAATCCTCTGGAGTGAAAAAATGGATATTTAATGAAGTGGAGGACTTTCAAGCATTAATAGTGAAAAGACCAGTGTTGAACAGAGACATTAACATTCAAACACAAGACTCAAAAGAAGCATAAAAAGGTAAACTTGTAAGAGTAATCATAAGGGACTCAATAAAGTTAAATTGTTTATATTCCTAGATGGGAAGATGATACATGTAACTCCAAAGAATGTTATCATTATTAGGGCAGTTAGGCGTCTACATAGACAGATTGTATGAGTGTGAGTAGATTATGTTGAGATGATCTCCAAAAATATAAAAATGAAGAAGTGAAAAAGAGAGATGGACTGGGAGAAGGGTAAAGGGAACAATAGAATGGGGATATGTTTCTGACATGAAAGAGGTGTACAAGGAACAGTTTTTATAATGCAGGGGGAAACAAAGGGGTGAGGTGACAAGCTTGAACTTCATCTTCATCAGACTTAGTTCAAAGCAGAAAGTATTTTGTATATACATACATGCACAGTTGGGTATGAAACTCTATCTTTTCCAATAAGGCAAGAGGAGAAGAGAGAGAGATAAAAGATATGGGGGAGTAATAAAAGGGAAGAGATTAATGGAGGCAGTAGTCAGAAATAAAACAGACTTGAGGAGGGACAGGATAAAAAGAGAGACCTATATTAACTGACGCAAATTGAAGTAAGAAGAACCAGGAGATCATTGTCCACAGTAAAGTAATGTTGTGATGATGATCGACTGTGAAAGACTTGGCTACTTTGAGCAATACAATGATCAAAGCCAATTACAAAGGACTCATGATGAAAAATTGCTATCTATTGCCAAAGAGAGAACTGATGAACATTGAGTGCAAATTGCAGTATTTTTTTTTGCTTTTTTTGATATAGCTAACAGAGAAATATGTCTTACATGATTTCATATATTCACACACACACACACACACACACACACACACACACACACACATACTTGGTATGATATTGCTTGTTTTCTCTGTGAGTGGGGAAGGAATGGTAGGGAAAGAGAATTTGGAACTCAAATAAAAATGAATATTAAGAACTTTTTATATATAATTGAAAAAATACTTAATTTAAGGAAGCAGTCAAAGCACATGCTTACTAGCCTTAATTCAAGTCCTAATGAAATTCTATAATGTATTAAAGGGAGGGTTTGTGACCAGAGAGGCAACCTGGTAGGGTGGAAAGAGCTGTGGCTCCTGAGTCAGAGTCTAGATTCAAATCCTATCTCTTATGCTACCTAGTGTGAGCTTAACCAAAAACAACCTCTCCTTTAAGTGCTTCGGCTTCCTCCTTTGTCACATTCTAGTGATTACTAAATGTCAAAACTGTTTCATCAAGGATAGATGTAGGATCCAACTGTGGACAATACTTGCAGAATATTGGAGTTGTTCATTTGTCTAATTCAATCTTATTCCTCAAGGCTTTTGTCTTTGTGACAGCAACTGTCACAAAGTTCAGTCATGGTTATGGGTCACCTCCTCTAAACTTCTTTTCGATTCACTTGACTGGTAAAGCATGGCCCTAATAGGACAGAGGTAAGCAGTGTGGTCGCAACTTCTTCCCCTTGATCGTTTACTTAATGGACAAAGGCTCAGTGAAATCAATAAAATTTGATTCCATGAAACATACCTGGTAAGGAAATAACAATGAATGAGAGACTCTATGAATAACAACTTATATCATTTTTATTACTCAACGTATCTCAGATTTTCCTGAAGTTCATGTAGGACCAAGGGACAGTATTTTATCTCTAAGTTTTTATCAATAGAATATACATACACATATGTTTGCATAGGTGTACATATACATGTGTGTGCATAAATATGTGTATATATACATATATGCATATATAATTGTGGGGAAAAACAAATGTTTCTGTCAATCCAACAAGAATTTATTTGGCAACAGTTTCTGTCATGGGATACTTTACAAAGCCTTGGAGTGGTATAGAATATGGTCCTAGTATCTAAAGGTATTTTTATCAATCAACAAATGGTAAATGCTAACCAAACTGTGGTACACTAATATGATGAAAATATTATGCAATAAGAACAATAAATGTAAGGAACTGATGAACTTCAGAAGACATGACGTGATGCAAAGTGAAATAAGCAGAATCAGAAAATTGCATGAAGACTAAAAGTGTAAACAGAAAAACATAAACTGAAAGCTTTGTAATTATATAATTATCTAAGCTTGATCCTGAAGGAGAAAAATGAAAATATATCCTTTTTTCTTTGAAGAGGTGGGGGACTATGGATGTAGAATGTTGTATTACATAATTTGATTAGTTTTGCTGAACTGTTTTTTCCCTTCCTTTCATCTTCTCTATCAAAAGAGATTTCTGTGGTCTTGAGTGAGGGGGTGGGGGTTAGGCAAGGGAAGGATATATTAGGAAAGAGTGATATAAAAACAAAACATATAAACAAAATGAATTGTTTTTCAAAAGATGTATGAAACACAAATATCTGCTCCCAGTCCTAAAAATCTCACTTAGATATTGTTTCCTCTGGAATAATTATCTTTCCACTGTCTCCTCTAGTTTCTTAAAGTGTTCAAATCTTTATTCTTGCTGTCATTCTGAAAATTTCCACCAAAACAAAACATAAGATCTATAATGTTATTGCAAATAGGTTTCTTTTTAAGGTGCATGCTTTTTGGCCTCTGATTATATATAATAATTATATGCCAGAGTAATTCTCCAAAATGCAACAATTCTAAATTTGTGCTTAAAAGATTACACATTTTCAAATTTATTTTTATGGCACCAATGAAATTGTGCTAAATGTAGTTTAGTCATGGTTAAATTTTCAGAATTCTTTCCCTATACCAAGAATAGAATTTTGGTTACTCAAGGGACAGTAGAACAGACTAATAAAATCATCTTAGTGCTGCTAAGAATTGAGATAAATGAAAATATATGCCAAAAACATCCATCACATATTACAGAATAATAAGATGGGACGTTTCAATTTCCTTAGAAGATATTTAGTCACTCTCAAGAAAAAATCACTTTATATAATGGAGTAGGGGACAACTGTGCCAATTCTAAAAATTTTGAGCAAGAATTCGAATTTTTCTTTTGTTTTAAGCTTCCAATATTAGTGATATCCCCAACAGACATTCAGATAACTGGAATCTTGCCAATTATGTTTTTTATGCTTGTATCATAATAGGAATCATTCCTGTTTTGTGATAAAATCTTCCTCCTAAGAAACATCAATATGGTGGCAAAGTTGGATCTTTGCATGCTTTGTTGTTTGATTTAGGATTCTACATGCAGTCTTCTAAATGGACAAACAGTAGAGGGAATGCTGCTATTCTTTCAGGAAAATGTAGGTCTGGAAGGGATGAATGTGCTAGCTACATACTAGCAATTTGCTCATAATGAGGTTAAAAGAACAGTTCAGGATTAAACAAGAATCAGCTGGGTCCCCCCTTCTTCATCATCTACCAGTGGATGTTTCCTATGGAGACTCATGAAGTCCTGAAGTCATTCAAACCAGGCTCTGTGAAACAATCCCAAGATGGAATGATCAAACAGCTTTATTTTGTTATTTCAAGAGTGGCACCTAACCTAGAACCTTTGCTTTTGTGTTCCTTTTGGCTGTGAGATAGTAATTAATTTCTCCTTAGGGCTCTTGTTTAGAAAGTGTTCAGCTGTGAATGTTTTGGTTTCCAGACTGGGTTTCCTGGATCTGAGCATTGTATGAAGTAGATTGATTGGGCTTCAAATGGAAGACACAGAAATAAAGTTGTCCCATGCTGTTTGATCCATTTATTCTCAGTCCTTGTGCCAGCATCAATTATATATTGATTTATTGGAGAAATTTCAGGTTCCTATGGCTTTATTCCATTCTCAAACACTCAGGAGAGTCCTTTATGGCTTACCAAGCAAGAACATGTTTATAGCTATTCTACTGTTTGCTTATTTGTCTCTTAATTCCAACACAGACACATGGATAAAAGAGTCAATATTCTTCAGAACTATTTGATCTACTTAAGGAAAATACTTCTTCAAAGTACCATTCTCTTTATAACACAGAAGCACAGTCTTTTCTACTCTCCAGACTTTTTTAATCATATAACTTTCTTAAATATGGGAACTATCTGAGCAAGGTCATTCCATTCAGTAAAAATTTAGCATTAGTTACCGGTTTGGAAAAAGTGTCAAAATGATGTCATTTTTTCCTATTTCATAATTTCATAGCTTGCCCTCTAAATCATTTATCTTCTTAAGAAGGGATATAGATTCTAACTGGCACACTTGGGCATAGTGATGGTAATAATATATTATATAGCACTTTAAATCACATAGAGCATTTTACATGTCAATTCATTTGATCCTCAAGAGCAAGCCTGTGATATATGTCTTATTGTTAGCTCCATGTTGTACAAATAAAGAAACTGGGACTCAAAGAGGTAGAAAATGTTAAAGGCAGAATTTATTTTTTTAAAAAAACCAATTTTTTAACATTTGTTTTTAGAAATTTGAGTTCCAAGTTCTCTCCCTTCTTCCCTCCCCATGCCCCCCTCCTTGAGAAAGCAAGGAATTCAATATAGGTAATATATATGTCATTATGCAAAACGCTTCCATAATATTCACATAGTGAAAGACTAACTATATTTCCCTCCATCGTATCCCATTCTCCATTTATTCAATTTTCTGCTTTGATCCTGTCCCTTTTCAAAGTTTGCCTCTGACTACCTCCCCCATATCCCCTCACTTATGTCATTCCTCCCCCTTCTCATCTCCTTCCTCCCTACTTTTCTGTAGGGTAAGATACCCAATTGGTTGTGCATGTTGTTCCCTCCTTAAGCCAAATCCAATGAGAGTAAGGTACGTTCATTCCCTTTTACCTCCCCCCTCTTCCCTTCCATTATAATAGCTTTTTCTTGCATCTTTAATGTGAGATAGTGTACCCTATTCTATCTCTCCGTTTCTCCTTCTCTCGATATATTCTTATCTCATCCCTTAATTTTATTTTTTTAGATATCATCCTTTCATATTCAACTCACCCTGTGCCCTCTGTGTAAATATATCTATATTCCCTTCAACTACACTAATACCGAGAAAGGTCTCATGAGTTACAAATATCATCTTTCCAGGTAGGAATGTAAACAGTTCAACTTTAAGAAGTCCCTTATGATTTCTCTTTCCTGTTTATCTTTTCATGCTCTTCTTGATTTTTGCATTTAAAAGTCTAATTTTCTATTCAGCTCTGGTCTTTTCATCAAGAATGCTTGAAAGTCTTCTATTTCATTGAAAATCCATCTTTTCCCCTGAAGGATTGTACTCAGTTTTGCTGGGAAGGTGATTCTTGGTTTTAATCCTAGCTCCTTTGACTTCTGGAATACGATATTCCAAGCCCTTCAATCTCTTAATGTAGAAGCTCCTAGTTCTTGTTTTATCCTGATTGTGTTTCTATAATACTCAAATTATTTTTGGGGGGTTCCTTGCAATATTTTCTCTTTGACCTGGGAACTCTGGAATTTGGGGATTTTTTTTCAAGGGCCAATCAATGGATTTTTACCATTTCCATTTTATCTTCTGGTTGTAGAATATCAAGGCAGTTTTCCTTGATAATTTCTCAAAAGATGATGTATAGGATCTTTTTTGATCATGGCTTTGAGGTAATCCAATAATTTTTAAATTATCTCTCCTAGATCTATTTTCCAGGTGAGTGGTTTTTCCAATGAGATATTTCACATTATCTTCTATTTTTTCTATTCTTTTGGTTTTGTTTTATAATTTCTTGATTTCTCATTAGCTTCCATTTGCTCCATTTTAATTTTAAGGAATTATTTTCTTGAGTGAACTTTTTGATCTCCTTTTCCATTTGAACAATTCTGCTTTTTAAGGCATTCTTCTCCTCATTGGCTTTCTGGATATCTTTTGCCATTTGGGTCAGTCTATTTTTTAAGTCTTTATTTTTGGGTCTCCTTTAGCAAGCTGTTGACTCATTTTTCATGATTTTCTTGCATCCCTCTCATTTTCCTTCCCAATTTTTCTTCTATTTCTCTTACTTGATTTTCCAAATCCTTTTAAAGCTCTTCCATGGCCTGAGACTAATTCATATTTTTCTTGGAGGCTTTTGATGTAAGATCTTTGACTTTGTTGTCTTCTTCTGACTATATGTTTTAATCTTCTTTGTCACAAAAGTAAGATTGTGTAGTCTGAGTTTTTTTAGTCTATCTACTCATTTCAAAGCTAATTACTTGACTTTTGAGCCTTTGTGATGGTATAACTCTGCTTCCAGAGTGGAGAGTGCTCTGTCCCAAGCCTCAGGGGTTTGTGCTGCTGTTTTCTGAGCTACATATAGGCATCTGTAAATTTTCCTTCTTATGAGGTGGTATGATCCAAGGAGAGGTGTTTACTCCTCTACTGGCCTGTGCTCTGGATTGTGAATGACCTCTAGCACTCTTTTCTGCCCTGGAAATGAGGAAGATTTCCTATCTGCAGCCACCACAAGCTCTGCCACACTAGCACTCCTCTTCACTTCAGGATGCCACCCAGGATTGCAATCCAGATCCAAGCAGAGCAATGCAAGAAAATCCTGCCTCAACACCAGCAAAGAGATCCACTCCCACTCTGATTAGCCACTTGGTTCCTCCCATCATTTGTGGACCTGGAGATCCAGAAGCTTCTGCTGCTTCTACAGCCCATGCCACAGCAGCCACCTCCACTGCCCCAGTGCTGGGACTGGACCATGCCCTTCTCTCATCCAGGTCCAACAGAGTATTCCCACTCACCTGCTAAGTTGTCTTTGGCTTTTGCGGGTTGAGAATTCTGGTAACTGCCACAGCTGCCAGTAATTCAGTGCACTGAGGCCTGCTCCACCAGGTTTGCTCCAGCCTGTTTTGTGCTGGTGTAGGCCATGCTGGGCTGAGCTCCTCTTCCAGCCCAGTGTAACAGACCCTGCCAGTTGATCTTCCAGGCTGTCTTGGGCTGGAGACCTATTTCACTCTGTCATTTTGTGGGTTCTGTAGCTCTAGAATTTGGTTAGAGTCATTTTTACAGGTGTTTAGGTGGATTTGGGGGAGAGCTTAAGCAATTCCCTGCTTTTACTCCACCATCTTGGCTCCGCACCCTTAAAGGCAGAATTTAAACTCAGCTCTTCTTGATGCTAAGCCCAATACAATACTCACCGTATGATTTTCTTTATGCTGTAGAGAATACCCTTCCAATTATGCCATTTACAATGAGTTATTTGGAATTATTTTATCATGGAGCTCCTTTTTTACTTTGTTCTTTTTCTCAACCAGAAAAGGAGCATACTGTTTCCTACTATTTTTTTCTTATACTTTCTAAGATTGTGAGGTATCATGATATAGTGGACAGCTCTGGTCAGGAAGTTCTGGGCTTGGTGTTGCCTTATCTACATACTATGTGACTTAACCTCTCTGAACTCTAAGCAACTCTTTAAGACTCTAAGCAACAGAGCAGGTATTGACCTGGATCAATAGAAGTTTCCTCATCTGGAACTTCCCAATATAAATGAAATAGCAGGTTTGGTCTTTGTCAGTGTTTATCTAATCTAATCTAATCTAATCTAACAGAGAAGTTAAAGCATACTTTGCTAACATAAATCTTTGGCTCATTTTTAAATTTAAATTTATTGTTAGGAGTTTGCTTTTCTGGGCCTTCCCTATACCAAATGAAATTACAGATCTGCTTCTAATTCCTATCCTAAAATCATGTATGCAATGTTTAGAGATTAAATATTATTTTTAAATTATAATAAAAAGAATAACTAGCATTCAAATAGCAACTACTATGTGCCAGGCACTGTGCTAAGCACTTTACAAGTACTTATCTTATTAGATCCTCACAACAACCCTGGGTAGTAGTTGCTATCATTAATCCCATTTTACAGTTGAGGAAACAGTCAAATAGGAGTAAAGAAAATTCCCCAGGGTCACAGAAGAAGACAGATTTCAATTCAATCTTCCTGAGTCCAGGTCCAGCATTCTATTTACTGCACCACATAGCTGTCTGAACGTCTGATTTCATTGCTGTAGAAAACTCTAAGTCATAAACTTTCTCTACCAGTATCTGCTATGTATCTTGAATCCTTAGACAGATTCATGGGACCCTGAGAGTTTAAGTTACTTTTCCAGAGTTCCACAGCCAGTATGCATCAGAGCAGGACTTGAACACAGGTCTTCCTGACCCCAAGGACAGTTCTCTATTGCTTATCTCCAAATATATCCACATATCTATTGATCTATTATCTATACAAAGAGAAAAGAAATATCTATCCATCTATCTATCAATATTATGTTTGTACTTATTTGTTTTCATGTTGACAACCTCCTTGGGCTATGAGCTACCTGACAGAAAGGACTATTTATGCCTTTCTTTTTGTCACCATCACATAGCACAGTGCCTGGTACATAGTAAGAGATTAATAAATGCTTGTTTAATTGAATTGACTCCATTCACTAAGCCATGCTGTTTCTCCTCTGTTAATTATATTTGTACATAATTGCATTAATTATGTTATTAAAAGTTAATTGTATGTTCATCAAGAATTTGGTATTCCTAGGGGAAAGGTACTATGTTAATTATATCATTATTAGTTATTACCCCATTAAAATTGCATTACAAATTGCATCAGGGAGGGTGTAGGTACCATCTGTCATAAGACTAAAAATCTTATGTTCCAAGAGGTTTTATGTTTCTGTTTTTAGGGATATTTTATAAATGACACATACAAAATACATTTTTGAATTTGTTGAACAGATGTTATGCCATACTTTAGCTTTAACACTAGCTACAACAGTTAGTGTCAACCCACCTGAAAAGTCACAGTTTCTCTTCTTTGCCTTGATGTGTTTTTGTTTTATGTTTTTCTTTTAATAGTAATTATCCTGCATGTGTATACTAACGGTACAATGGCAATGCTGCTATTAGGAAGAAACAAAAACTGCCACTTAGATTTCTAGTTGTTCAGATGGATCTCTCTCATTGAGCATTATAACTGCTGAATCTGAAAGATCAAGCCATTCTTATTCATTAAAGACAAATTATGTGGCACTGTATATGGCAAGGATCTTGATGTTTCAATATCAGCTAATCAGGAAGCTAAGGGCTTTTTGCTATGCCTGCACAGAAGAGGCAGCATCATATAGAGGAAAGAAGACTGAAGGAAGACAACAACAATGTTATTGAAAATAATTATAATGCATTCCTAATATTAGATGCAGCACAGCACAGAGAAGACCTGGGATCAAGTTATGGCTTGCCTCTGTGTGACTTTTTTTAAAGATTAACTTATTTGGGGGGGGGTGGAGCCAAGATGGTGACTGGAAAGCAGGGACTTTCATGAGCTCCCCTCCAGGTCCCTCCAAAAACCTATAAAATGTCTCTGAACAAATTCTAAGACTGCAGAACCCACAAAATAGAAGAGGGAAGCAGGGCTCCAGCACAGGGCAACCTGGATGGTCACTGGGTGAGGTCTATCATGCACAGAGCGGGGAAGGGAGGGGAGCAGAGCCCAGCGTGGGTGGTGGCAGGACCAACCAGACCAAGAACCAGGCAGAAAAGGCCCTAGCACCCGGAATCAGTGAGCTGTGGCAGTTACCAGACTTCTCAACCCACAAAAATCAAAGACAACAGAGAAGATTAGTGGGAAAAGCTGCAGGGGATGGAGTGGAAGGAGTTCGTAGTTCAACCACCACCCTGGGGACAACGGGGGAGGTGCAGCTACAGAACTACAGTTCCAGTTGTTTCTTGCCCCAGGCCCACCTGGTGGGAGGAATTAAGTAGTGGATCAGAGCAGGAGTGCAGAGCCTGCTTAAGATCCCAGTCAGGTCCTGGCTGGCAGTTCTTGGGGAAGAACGAGTGCTGGTGTGGCAGAGCTGGCTGTATAGAAATAGCTCTGAAAACAACAGCACATCCCCTCAAGCTTGGAACAAATTATTCTTTATTCTACAAGAAATCATACTCTGACAAAAAACTCAAGGGTCAAGTAAGTTGGCTGGAAACATGGCCAGGCAGTGAAAACGCACTCATATTCAGCCTCAGACTTTGGAATCTTTCTTTGGTGACAAAGAAGACCAAAACATACAGCAAGAAGAAGTCAACAGAGTCAAAGATCCTACAACAAAAGCCTTCAAGAAAAACATGAACTGGTCTCAGGCCATGGAAGAGCTCAAAAATGATTTGGAAAGGCAAGTTAGAGAAGTAGAGGAAAAATTGGGAAGAGAAATGAGAATGATACAAGAAAATCATGAAAAATGAGTCAACAGCTTGCTAAAGGAGACCCCAAAAAAT
>CM053622.1:486150951-486162942 GCA_028646595.1 Phalanger gymnotis
AAAGGAGGATAGGTTAGGAAGGAGCAAAATATAGTTAGTCTTTCACAACATGAGTATTGTGGAAGGCTTTTACATAATGATACACATGTGGCCTATGTTGAATTGCTTGCCTTCTTAGGGAGGGTGGATGGGGAGGGAAGAGGGGAGAGAATTTGGAACTCAAAGTTTTAAAAGCAGATGTTCAAAAACAAAAAAAAAATTTCCATGTAACTAGGAAATAAGACACACAGGCAACGGGGTGATAGGAATTTGTCTTGCCTTATAAGAAAGGAAGGGAAAAGGGGATGGGAGGGGAGTGGGGTGACAGAAGGGAGGGCTGACTGGGGAACAGGGCAACCAGAATATATGCCATCTTGGAGTGAGCGGGAGAGTAGAAATGGGGAGAAAATTTGTAATTCAAACTCTTGTGAAAATCAATGCTGAAAACTAAAAAATTAAATAAATAAAATTTTAAAAAATTTTAAAAAGATGTATTTATTTTTAGTGTTCAACATTCATTTCCACAAGATTTTGAGTTACAGATTTTCTCCCCATTTCTCCCCTGCCTCCACCCAAGAAGGCTTGTAGTCTGATTGCCCCTTTACCCAATCTGCCCTCCCTTCTGTCATCCCACTCCCCCCTACCTTATCCCCTTTCCCCTTACTTTCTGGTAGGGCAAGATAGATTTCTATACCCCATTCCCTGTATATCTTATTTTCTAGTTGCATGTACAAACAGTTTTTCACATTTGTTTTTAGAACTACGAGTTCCAAGTTCTCTCCCTTCTTCCCTCCCCACGCCCTCTCCTTGAGAAGGCAAGCAATTCAGTATAGGTTATACATGTATCATTATGCAAAACACTTCCATAAAATTCATGTTGTGAAAGACTATTTTTCTCTCCATCCTATCCCGTTGCCCATTTATTCAATTTTTTCTTTTGAACCTGTCTCTTTTCAAAAGTGTTTGCTTCTGACTACCCACTCCCCCAATCTGTCTTTCATTCTATCATTTCCCCCTTCTTATCCTCTTCCCTGTTACTTTCCTGTAGGGTAAGATATCCAATTGAGTGTGTTTCTTATTCCCTCCTTAAGCCAAATCCAATGAGAGCAAGGTTCACTCATTCCCTTTTACCTCACTCCTTTTCCCTTCCATTATAACAGCTTTTTCTTGCCTCTTTTATGTGAGATAATTTACCCCATTCTGTCTCTCAAGTTCTCTTTCTCCCAATAAATTCCTCTCACCCCTTAATTTTATTTTTTAGATATCATCCCTTCATATTCAATTCACCCTGTGCCCCCTGTATACATATATATGTATATATATATACATGTATGTATGTATGTACATATGTGTACGTGTATATGTATATATATATATATATGTATATGTATATTCCCGTCAACTATCCCAATACTGAGAAAGGTCTCATGAGTTACAAATATCATCTTTCCAGGTAGGAATGTAAACAGTTCAACTTTAAGAAGTCCCTTATGATTTCTCTTTCCTCTTTACCTTTTCATGCTTGTCTTGATTTTTCCATTTGAAAGTCAAAATTTCTATTCAGCTCTGGTCTTTTCATCAAGAAAACTTTGAAAGTCCTCTATTTCATTGAAAATCCATCTTTCCCCCTGAAGGATTATACTCAGTTTCGCTGGGAAGGTGATTCTTGGTTTTAATTCTAGCTCCTTTTATCTCTGGAATATCATATTCCAAGACCATCAATTCCTTAATGTAGAAGGTGCTAGATCTTGTGTTATACTGATTATATTTCCACTATACTTAAATTGTTTCTTTCTGGCTGCTTGCAATATTTGCTCCATGACCTAGGAACTCTGGAATTTGGCTACACTATTCCTAAGAGTTTTCCTTTTTTGGATTTTTTTCAAGAACTGATTGGTGGATTCTTTCCATGTCTATGTTACCCTCTGGTTCTAAAATATCAAGGCAGTTTTCCTTGATAATTTCTTGAAAGATGATGTCTAGGCTCTTTTGATCATGGCTTTCAGGTAGTCCAATAATTTTTAAATTATCTCTCCTAGATCTATTTTCCAGGTGAGTAGTTTTTCCAATGAGATATTTCACATTGTGTTCTTTTTTTATTCTTTTGGTTCTGTTTTATAATTTCTTGATTTCTCATAAAGTCATTAGCTTCCATTTTCTCCATTCTAATTTTTAAGGAATTATTTTCTTCAGTATCTTTTGGATCTTATTTTCCATTTGAACATTTCTGTTTTTTAAGGAATTCCTCTCCTTATTGTCTTTCTGGACCTCTTTTGCCATTTGGTTCAGTCTATTTTTAAGGTGTTATTTTCTTCTGTGTTTTTGAGGTCTCCTTTAGCAAGCTGTTGACTAATTTTTCATGATCTTCTTGCATCTCTTTCATTTCCTTTCCCAATTTCTTCTCTACTTCTCTTACTTGATTTTCCAAATCCTTTTAAAGCTCTTCCGTGGCCTGAGACCAATTCATATTTTTCTCGGAGGCCTTTGATGTAGGATCTTTGGCTTTGTTATCTTCTTTGGACTGTATGTTTTTATCTTCTTTGTCACTGAAGTAAGATTCTGTAGTATAATTTTTTTTTTGCACCGTATGCTCATTTTCCCAGCCAATTACTTGACTCGTCATGGTATGACTCTGCTTCCAAAGTGGAAAGTGTTCTGTCCCAAGCTTCAGGGGTTTTGTGCTGCTGTTTTCTGAACTAGGCATCTGCAAATTTTCATTTCTTCTGAGGTGGTATGATCCAAGGAGAGGTGTTTACTCCTCTCCTGGCCTGTATTCTGGTCTGTGAATGACCTCAAGCACTCTTTTCTGCCTTGGAAATGTGAGGAGGATTTCCTCTCCATAGCCACCACAAGCTCTGCCACTCTAGCACTCTTCCTCACCCTGGGGCTGCCACCTAGGACTATAACCCAGGTACAAGCAGGGCAACACAAGAGAATCCTGCCTCAACACCAGCAGAGATCCTTGCACTCCCACTCTGATCAACCACTTGATCTCCCCACTATCTGTGGGCCTGGAGCTCCAAAAGCAGCTGCTGCTGCTGTTGCTGTAGCCATTGCTACTGCAGCCACCTCTGCCACCCTGGAGCCGAGGCTAGACTGCCCCCTTTTCTCACCCAGGTCGATCAGAGTTTTCCCACTCACCTGCTAAGTTGTCTTTAGCATTTGTGGGTTGTGTGGTCTGGAAACTACCACAGCTGCCAGTGATTCAATGCCCTAAGGTCTGCTCCACTAGTTCTGCTCCAGCCTGGTCTATGCTGGTGTGGGCCATGTTGGGCTCAGCTCCACTCCCAGCCCAGGGCAATAGACCCTTCCTTATGATCTTCCAGACTTTCTTGGGCTGGAGACTTGTTTCACTGTCGTTTCATGGGTTCTGTAGCTCTAGAATTTCTTTAGAGTCATTTTTTCACAGATGTTTGGAGGGATTTGGGGGAGAGCTCAAGCAAGTCTCTGCTTTTACTCTGCCATCTTGGCTCTACCCCCCTCTGTGTGACCTTTTAGAGTCACTTCTCTGGGCCTTAGTTTGATCATCTGTAAAATGAGGGAGTTGAAGAAAGTAATATCTTAGATCCTATCTTGTCATATGAGTCTATAATTCTAGACTGGGTCACAGAACTTTACATGGATAAATATAGAAGAACAACATGAACATAGATTTATTCCAGGACAACTTCTATCTGAAATCCATAAAAAAAGGGGAAGAATGAGGATAATTATAAGAAAATGAAAAAATATGTATCATTATCATCATCACTCGTTAAAGGCAGAATTTTATAGTGGATATGAAACTGGGAGAAGCTGTCTTAAGTCCTGACTCTGACATTTATCAGTCATGTGGCTCCCAAGCAAGTCATTTAACCTCTCCAATTTCCAAGACTTGATGTCAAAAACTAGAGTTTTAGGGCCAAAGCAGCAGTCTACATTGGTAAGTTCCTCAATGGAAATGAAATTATGGGACCAGTAAAAAAAAAAGAAAAAGAATATAAGTATCACTATTAAAATAGCAGTAATAGTAATAATAATACTATAACAAGTGACACAGTGGATTGCTCCCTGGGCCTGGGGTCAGGAAGACCTGTATTCACATCTGGCTGCTGACAATTACTGTCTGCGTGACCTAGGGCAAGTTAATTAAATTCTGAATACCTCATTTTGGGGCTTTAGGTGGCTATAAAAGAGTCTTCCACCCAATTTTGGAGTACCAAGATAAGGAGGAAGAAATTCAGGAGCAAAAAGGAAGCATATAAACACAGGATACAGAAAGAGGACAGACACATATAAGGAATGTAGTGGAACTGAGCACAAGACTGAAATAAATATTATAGCAGTTGTGTTAGCTGGGGAGAATAAAATCCAGTCAAAAGCAATTTTCCTTTGCCTATATGCCCAGAATGCAGTGATGGGAAATTCTATCCTTAGTTCAAATCTCAGTCTCTTTCTTTGGAAATTCAGCTAGGAACCAGCTGGGAGGAAGGTGGAGGGGAAGAGAAAGAGATTATTTTGTCCGTGAGCCCCATAAAGACCTCTTATATTTTGTTTGAATATTTATGACTATTTTAATGTAACTTCATACTGCTAATAAATCATGAGTATTAACAGTGATTTTGTCCAAACAAATTAGTTCATAATTCTTGGCAGGGAGGGGAAACTGTCCTGTGGGAGAAGAGATATGAGAAGAAAAAAAAAGGAAAAATAGAAATTTACATGATAACTTTATTATATACTTAAAAGGAATAGCAAATTGTATCCAATAGATTTGCAGTTTCATGTGAAATCCTCTTTTTTATTATACTATGTTATAGAAATGCTTGCTTTATTCCATAAGTTAAAAATAAATAAAATAAATTTTAAAAAGAAATATCTCTGTTTTTATTCTGGATTAGAAGCTGAGCTTATGAGAGACAAACAGACACAGAGAGAGAGCGCAACAGAGAGGGAGAGAGGGAGGGAAAGGGAGAGGGGATGGAGAGGAAGAGGAACAGGGAGAAGGAGAGAGAGTAATTCCTGAGATACATAGTACACCCACTAAACTACCATTAAGCTTGGATAAAGAAGATTAATAAGATGATGACCTGGTAGAAAAAGAGTTTGGAGTTGCTCTGGTTGATTCTGAGTGGAAAAAAGAGACCCTGCCAAAACACCCAGGCCTCAATAAAGCTATACAGTTATTCCTTCCATATCACAGGGGTTGGAGGAGCCATGCCCCACCAGTCCAAAAAAAAAAATCTGGAAAATTTGCTTAAATTTTTTTGACATTCCTTTCATAACAGAGACAAAATCTGATCTTTTGTCTTTTTCTTTTATGGGGTACTTACAGTACCTTATTGTATTAAGTATTTGGTCATGGACTCTGTGTAGTCTGTTGGCCTTCTTCTGTCTTTGGCAGCTCCTGCAAAATTTCCAGAAAATTCCCATTGCATTTTTTATGCCAGTCTGCACTATATCAAAACTGCAATAGGGAAAGTCTCAATGTTGAAGGCTTAACTGTCTATGAATGCTTTGCCTCCTCAATTCTGCCTCCTGCTACATTCATACCAGAGGATTTTCCTTATTCTTGCAGTTGTTAGTGCCCAATCCCCAATTATTTTGTATTCATTCACTCATTAGTTTATTTTTCTATGTATGAGGTGGTCCTTCCCAGTAGAAAATAATCTCCATGAGGGCAGGGATCAATTTTTCTTTTTTTTATCCCCAGAGCCTCTCACAATCCCTGCAATATAGCAAGCATTCAATTAATGCAAAGGAGCAACAAAAGAATACAGTAAATCAACAGGCTTTCTGAGTGGCTCAAAATCAGCCTGGACTACTTTATGGTCAGATGAACTTGAGCCAGAGTTCCCAAGCGGTCCAACCCTAAATTGGTGGGAGATGCTCTGGTAATAGAAAACACTATTTTTCTTGACAAAAGAGGGAAACTTAAGGGGAATTTTGGTTCAATCCAAGCCCAGGAAATTGTAGCTAAATAAAATGTAACAGTTCAAACTCATAAAACTACTACATGTGCCTCTCAGGGGGGCTTTAAAAAGTATTAAGTTGGCTCCTACTTTAACAATTCCTCTTTCTAGGTTGTTTGATGGGATCATCATGGTGAGAGAGGGAATAATAATGATCCTGAGGGGCTAATTTGGCCATTTAATTTGACATAAACTGGCATCACAATTAAGTAAGAAGAATGGGAAAGTAGTCATAAAGGTGGAAAAAAACACATTACTAATCCTATACTAATTAACCTCCTCATGAAAGGAAGTTTCCATCGAGCTGACCATACCTTCACTGTTAAATGTATTAGTTAACAGAAAGAAGAATAAAATAGAGGACAAGTCCTTATGATCATGAGGACAAAAAGATATAAACCAGTAATCTGACTGTATCCAGGATTTTTTTTAAAAGAAAGGATGGGTTCAGCCCCTCCAAAATTGTTAAGTTATTATAGTTGAGTACCTGGTGAAATGCACTCTAGGTGTCCCTTTTGCTCTTCCTCAGTATGCTTTGGCACTTAAATAGTTGATAAATTTCTTTTGTAAATATAGGAAAAGAAATAAATGGAGAGCCTGCAATTTATCAAACAGTCGAATGCAAGAGAATTGCCAATAAGGGAATTTATAATTGACAGTGATATGGAGATGTTTTCAACACAAAACAGATGGGCAAAAACAGAGAGAGAAACACTCAACAAAAGAACACCTTATATACATCCTTGCCATGGGAAATAAGGAATGTCAATAATATTGATGTGTATCGTAGGTAGAAAGAGACTATAAAACTAGACAGTACAGGAAATACTGAGACTTTCTCCTCATCCAATTTATTTAAGACTTTTGTTTTCAGTCCTTTCTTGAGGGTCCTTTTCCCCCAGGGATTCTGACAATTTTGTGCTAGCTAGTTTTGTAGCTAACTAGACAGATATCTCTGCATAGCGAAGGACTTCAGTGTGCCTCCAACTATTCTCTCTCTCTCTCTCTCTCTCTCTTTCTCTTTTCTCTTTTCTCACCCCTCAACAAAGATCCTCAAAGACTGGTAAAACTTTCCTTATTTCACCATAATCTTTTCTAAGAGCTGTATTTGCAAGATACTGTCTCTATTTCTTAATAAATGTGTGAGCCTGTATGTGTGTTTGTGTGTATGTATGTGTGTATGTGTAAACCCGTGCTTTATCATAGTTCTATCTCTCCTCAGGTATATTTCTGTACTGTATGAATGTTTATGTAAGGTGCCAACCCAGAGACACATATTCATGCGTAAGTATACAATGCAACTGGATGCTGTAGAAACTCAGCCTCTGGTTTTCTCTGCATTTGTTCAAAACTGTCCTTGCTCAAGAGATGATCTGAGAAGCTATTCTGCTTGGGAAATCTAGGAAATAGCTATATGTATGAAAAGTGCAAAATGCTTTCTTTTGAAATGGAAGGAGCTCAAATGCTTCTGAAAAGCAATGTGGCTCATCTCCAGGCACTGCTACAGCTGAGTCTCCAGGGTGATTGTCTCTGGTCAGAAACCCTGATGCTTCCCTCTTCAGGAGAATAAAAATTTAAAAAGAGGCTTAGCAGCTTTGAGGACCCTGATGCTGACAATGCAGAGTGGTATCAAGTGTAACTGCCTATTTTCTACCCAGAGTCATTGGGATAAGATTGTTGTACATGACATTAGGATGAAGAACTGGTTTGGAGGGAAAAGTAAGATGATGAATTTGATGTGAGAAATTCAGAAATGGAAGGTAGCAGACAATGGAGAGGAATGGAGAAAACACTAGATTTGAAGTTACTCAACTAGGATTCAGTCAGTTTAGCAGTGGGAAAATATTTTCTAAGCACTTATTATGTTCCAAGCACTGTAACATATTGGGGATACAAGAAAAGTGAAAAAAATAGTCTTTACTCTCAATGACCTCACATTTTAATGGAGTTGACAACATGCAAGCAAATATATACGTACAATATATAGATAGAGTAGATGGAAGGTAATATAGCAAGGTACTAAAAACTGGGGTGGAGGGAAAGGTCAAGGAAAGACATGCAAGAAACCCACTGCAAGAGTAGTAACAATTTGATCTGAGTCATAAAACAGACCAGAAAATCCAGGAGGTAGAGGTGAGGAGTTACCACTTCTTCTAACACATAAAAAGTTTTAAGGAGGCAAGTTTGGGCCTGATAGAAGAAAAACAATTCTAGAATTAGTTGCGCAGAAATGGAAAAACTGTCTTGATTGACAGTGAATTCCCCATCAATGAACTTCTTCAGTTAGAGGATCAAGATATATTTGTCAGGATATTCCTGTTCAGGTTTGGGACCGAGAGCACTAGATTTAGAATCTATGAATCTGGATTTGAGACCCAGGTCTTCCATTTACTAGCTGAGTTACTTGAGACAAATCACTCTACCCCTCTTTCAATTTTGAAAATTAGTGGAATGGACCAGATAGTACTTAAGGTCTCTTTTAGATCCAATACTCTTATCAATCTATTAATGTGATTCTGTGATTACTGATGTCTCTTTTAACTCCATGAGTCTATGATGCTACCCTGAATTCCATGGATCACAATATCTTGTCTCTTACAAGCCTTTTTTCCACCCTGGATTCTTTTTTTAAGTATGGTTAAAATGATTACTTTCTAAAAATTTTACTCAGAACAAGGCCAAAAAGTTACAAGTAGTTGTTGTATACTCAGAAATAGCCCCCATTGAGGACACTGTGAACAAAATGCAGATCACCTTATACTTGTTTTTAAAAACAGGCCATGTACAAATGGGATACTATATGGTGTTTTCATTTATATTTCTCAAGAAGAAAATAACAGAGCTGGAGGTTGTTCAGAGATAACCAAATAGTGTATTCAAAGGAACAGAGGGGCTGCCATATACGCAAAGAAACTAAAAGGATTTGAACTCTAGCATGGAAAGGCAAAAGATAAAAGGAGGTAAAATTGAAGTCTATAAGACAGAGGGGTGCAAATAAAAAAGCACGAATTTGTTTAACAAAGCCCAGTACAGGATGATTAGAGGGCTATCCATTGACTTATAGATTTAAGTTTCACAACAACAAAAGGAAGTAATACTTTAGACACAGGTTTAAAGAAGTGGGTGGGACATGGAAAATGTCAACAGCTTCAAATAAGATTTCAATAATTCACAACTAATAGCTCCACAGTAAACCATTAAGAAACTTTCTGATACCTTGGATCCCCACGGAATTGAAAAGGCTTTGCATAAGCATCTGCTACAAGCATTATTTTTTTTTGAGTAGGGAAGGCAGGACAGTTGGGGTTAAGTGACATGCCCAAGGTCACACAGCTAGTAAATGTGTCAAGTGTCTGATGCTGAATTTGAACTCAGGTCCTCCTGACTCCAGGGTGGGCACTCTAGTGACTGCACCACCTAGCTACCCCAAAACATTATTTTTAAAAAACACATCGATGCTTTTTAGGGCATGGCATGTCTCCTAAACTCTTAAGGATAACATCAAAGAAGACAAACATGACTTTCCAAATATCTATTGGTGTCATTGTCAGGCAAAGAATACTGACCTAAATATCACATTTATACTCAAAAGAGACAATATATTTGAAAGAAATTTGCATCTGTAAAGCCCTAAGTCATCATAAATTATAAATTTATGAGACATTTTTGGTGCAAGTAGCCCATATATGCTCATTTGCATTTAGTCCTGTTTAGCTTTAGTCTTTAAGAAATGGGATTCATTACTGAGTTTGAGAATATGACACTTGAATTGTCAAAGATGTAGCACTCTGGGGTGGAGCCAAGATGGCAGCTGGAAAGCAGGGATTTGCTTATGTTCTCCCCAAATCCCTCCAAACACATAAAAATGGCTCTGAACAAATTCTAGAGCTGCAGACCCCACAAAATAGCAGAGGGAAACAGGTCTCCAGCCCAGGAGAGCCTGGATGGTCACTGGAAAGGGTCTATTGCACAATTCTGGGACAGGAGCGCAGCCCAACATGAGCCATGCCAGGACAGGCAAGACCTGGATTCAGCTGGCCACAGGCCTTAGAGCCATGAATCAGTGAGCTGTGGTAGTGACCAAACTTCCCAACCCACAAGCACCAAAGAGCAGGTTAGTGGGAAACTGCAGAATTGAATTTAGAGCTATCCAGCCCCATCCCTGGGAGTGGCAGAGGTGGTGCAGTGGTAGCAGTGGCAGCAGCAAGAAGCTCCTGAGGCTGTTTCCAGAGCTCCAGCATCAGCTGCTTTCTGATTCCCTGGCTCACATGGTGGGAGGAATCTAGCAGCAGATCAGAGCGGGAGTTCAAGGAGTGCTTTTTGGGCACGAAGGCAGATTTTCTTGCTGTGTGCCCTGCTTGCATCTGGATTGCAGTCCTGGTTGGCAGTTCTTGGGGGAGGAGGAGCACTGCTGTGACAGAGCCTGTGGTGACAGCGGAGTAGAAGTAGCTCTGCAAACAGCAGCGCTTGTACCCTAAAGCTTCGTACAAAGTACTCTCTATTCTATAAGCAGTCATACCCTCACAAAAAGCTCAAGGGTCAAGTAGTTGGCTGGGAACATGAACAAGCAGCAAAAATGAACTCAGACTCAAACTCAAACTCTAGATTCCTTTTGTGGTGACAAAGAAGATCAAAATATATAGCCAGAGAAGTCAACAAAGTCAAAGAACCTACATCAAAAGCCTCCAAGAAAAATATGAATTGGGCTCAGGCCATGGAAGAGCTCAAAAAGGATTTAGAAAAGCAAATAAGAGAAGTCCAGGAAAAATTGGGAAGAGAAATGAGAGTGATGCAAGAAAACCATAGAAAACAACTCAGTGACTTGCTAAAGAAGACCCAAAAAAATACTGAAGAAAACAACACCTCAAAGAATAGACTAACCCAAATGTCAAAAGAGCTCCAAAAAGCCAATGAGGAGGAGAATGCCTTGAAAGGTGGAATTAGACAAATGCAAAATGAGGTCCAAAAGACCACTGAAGAAAATACCACCTTAAAATTAGATTGGAGCAAGTGGAAGCTAGTGACTTTATGAAAAATCAAGATATTATAAAAACAAAACCAAAGGAATGAAAAATGGAAGACATTGTGAAATATCTCATTGGGAAAACCACTGACCTGGACAATAGATCCAGGAGAGTTAATTTAAAAATTTTTGGACTACTTGAAAGCCATGATCAAAAAAAAGAGCCTAGATATCATCTTTCAAGAAATTACCAAGGAGAACTACCCTGAACCAGAGGGTAAAATAGAAATTGAAAGAATTCATCAAATGCGTCTTGAAAAAGATCTTGAGGAGAAAATTCTATGAATATTGTTACCAGAGTTTCCAGGTCAAGGAGAAAATACTGCAAGCAGCCAGAAAGGCCAGAAAGAAATAATTTCAATCTTGTGGAAACACAATCAGGATAACACAAGATCTAGCAGCTTCTATATTAAGGGATGGAAGGGCTTGGAATATGATATTCCAGAGGTCAGTGGAGCTAGGATTGAAACCAAGAATCACCTATGCAGCAAAAGTGAGTATAATGCTCCAAGGCAAAATTTAGATTTTTCAATAAAATAGAAGACTTTCAAGCTTTCTCAATGAAAAGACCAGAGCTGAATAGAAAATTTCAGTTTCAAATACAAGAATCAGTAGAAGCATGAAAAGGAAGGTAAACAGGAAAGAGAATTCATAAGGGACTTCCTAAAGTTGAACTGTTTTGTTTACATTCCTACATGGAAAGATGATGTGTGCAATTCATGAGACCTTTCTCAGTATTATGGTAGTTGAAGGGAATATGCATATATATAGAAATAGGGCATAGGGTGAGTTGAATGTGAAGGGATGATATCTAAGAAATTAAATTAAATTAACGGATGAGAGAGGAATATATTGTGAGAGGGAGAAAGGAAGAGATAGAATGGGGTAAATTATCTCACCTAAAAGTGGCAAGAAAAAGCAGTTCTATTGGAAGGGAAAAGTGGGCAGGTGAGGGGGAATGAGTGAATCTTGCTGTCATCGGATGTGACTTAAGGAGGGAATACCATACACACTCAATTGGGTATCTTACTCCACAGG
>CM053622.1:486163042-486178431 GCA_028646595.1 Phalanger gymnotis
TTTTTTTTTTGCATGCAGCCTGGAAACAAGATATATAGGGAATGGGGCATAGAACTCTATCCTGCCCTACAGGAAAGTAAAGGTTTAAGGGGATGGGGGGTGGGGTGACAGAAGGGAGGGCTGACTGGGGAATGAGGCAATCAGAATACATGCAATCTTGGAATAGGGAGGAGGGTAGAAATGAAGAGAAAATTTGTGACTCAAAATTTTGTGGAAATCAGTGTTGAAAAGTAAAATATTAAACAAACATAAAAAAGATGTAGCACTCTACTTGAATCTCTATCCCAGTGTCCTCATGAGTTCTCCATTGACAAATGTTAGTAATATCTCATGTCACTTGTGAAAATGATTCAGTATTATTACTGGTCTCCAGAGAATGCTCAAACTGCAAGTATACATCTTCAACCCATACAATCTTCATCTGACATATCAAATCCCAAAGCTTCAGAGGTGGTACTAAGTTGTTTGATTCAATTCCTACTAACCAGCTTGGGTATTCATATAGGAGGAAAAATGGAATATTTATTTAAAATATTGAAATATAAAATCTATTGTCTCTATGCAGCTCATGAGATTTCCATCCCATCTAGACCCTCCTCTTTTTGGTTATTATCCTTTGCTTTCATAGGTTCAAAAATTTATCATACTGTGATCCTAGCTTATTTTACATAATATAAAATGAAAAGAAACACAACAAGCTACCTTCTGGGTCAAAGATGTGTTTTGAATGAGAATCTCCTAATTCTGGAGGGGAGCTTGGTGGCAGAGTGGATAGAGTGCCAGGCTTGGAATCAGAAAGATTCACCTTCCTGAGTTCAAATCTGGCCTCAGACATTTACTAGCTATATGACCCTGGACAAGTTACTTAATCCTGTTTGCCTCAGTTTCCTCAATAATAAAATAAGCTGGAGAAGGAAATAGCAAACCACTCCAGTATCTTTGCCCAGAAAAGTCCAAACGGGGTCACAAAGAGTCAGACACAGCTGAAAAACAACTGACCAAATTCTGGTTCCAAAGCCAGAGTTCTATTATCTCTAAACAATCAATGATTTCTATTGATATAGGGGGCCCTCTCAATGCCTTAGAGAGGGTTTCTTTGAGTTATGCACAGCCTCCTAATTATGTGCCTTTTGCAACTTAGCTGAAATATGATCTATTACTGTAAACATATTGATGTCTCTCCAACTTGGTGAGATTTTTAGTGCTTGCATTCTTCTGGCATACCCTTTTAGAACCCAATCTCAGTCTTATGCCCTAAAGAGGCATAAGATAAAACTTGGATAGACAATCCAGGATAATTTATCATTTAAAAAAAATAATAAGAGAGCAAAATGACTGCTTGAAACAAAGCAGAGAAAAAGTGGTTGAGGAAAAATGGCTCCTTGATGTCAAATATACAAAATCCTGTCTGCTATATACATAGTGCAGTTTCATAAATTACCATTTCCAGGCAGCTGCAAAATGCTATCCCCATCAGATTTATGCTTTCATGTCTGCCAAAGAGCATCTTCTGCTGAAATGGCTATGGAGAGAGGCCCCTCATGGTGTCTGAGGGCTATTGAGAAGCCCTCATAACCACTGGTGTCATGAAGGTCTGAGCTATGGCATGCCTTACTATTCAAATCTGCCCGAGGCAAGTAATAAACCTAGATAGTTTGGAATAGAGCAATAGGAGCTTCAGAGACAGTATGATGATATATGCTTCTGAATATTACTGGGGAAAGTCTGTGGGCATCAGCCATGGGGGCACTTATTAAGAATTAATCTGCCCTTTGCAGTGGGTTAAGCGTGACTGAACTCAAGTAGCATACTACCTCATATATGACAGACACTTAATAAATGCTTATAAAATTGAAACGAGTTGAATTAGAGAGACTTAGTCCTTTCCTTCTAGAGGCTTCCTATCTAAAGCAAGAAATTATGACAATTTTTACTTATGACCATTTCATTTTACCATTTCCCTCTGTTCTTCTTGAAACTTTTGACAGGAATGAGAACATTATTAACATGTGGGAGCTACCCTATATTCAAATGCAATAATAATTTTTAAAATGTAATAAGCATGATTATCATATTCATTATATATGGTTGTTATATTATTATGAAATACAATTTTTCAAAATAGTGACAAACTTTTGGGAAACTATTATTTAAATATGCCTTACCACAGTCTAACTAAGGATGTTTTGGTAATTAATAGCTTTGATTCTTACTGGGTTAACCAAAAATTAAATGAAGGACTCCGCAGCATTACTTATAATCTATACTGTTATAGACATTTTTGAAAGCATGATCATTCAAAAAGTATTTATAGAGAATTTCATGTGTGCTAAGCACAGTAGGAAACATAAAGAATCATAATTACAGCTAATAATTATTTGAGTGTTTACTATGTGACAGGCACTATGCTAGGTGCCTTATAATTATATCCTACCTGATCTTCACAATAACCCTGCAAGGTAACTATTATTATTATCCCAATTTTTGAGAAAACTGAGGCAAAAAGAGGTTAAGTGAATTGCCCAGGGACACACAGGTAAATAAGTGTCTAAGACTGGATTTAACTCAGGATCGAACTCAGTCTTCCTGACTCCAGTTACTGGGTCACCTAATTGGCCCCTTTATAAGACATAATGCTATCTGCCCTCCAGAAGATGGGGAGAAAACACGCTATATCTTGGCTATACATTCATTTAATCTCTCAATGTCAGCTATATCAAAATGTCAGGTTGTTGATTACTTTAAAAATCTCTTACTATTTCACAAGATGACTTCATGATTAGTTTATAAGTCTATGATGTATTTTGATTGATGGATCTTTGGGATTTAGAGACAAAATTAGAATGTCTGATTATTTTTCAAGGAATCATGAGCATAAGAACTGGAAGAGACCTTGGAGGTCATTAAGTCTATTACTTTGTAGACCAAGGAACTGAGAAGTTGAGTAGGATCTGAAGTTACTGGGAATGACTGCTTTGACTATTTACAAGACCCTAGGTAAACTTTCATGATTGAGTCCTCTTTGCCTTGTTTTCACATCAAGACCTTATGTTAGAGACAGAGAAAAACATATTGTACTTATTGCAAAGATACCTTATAACTTTCATATCATAGATGATAATTAACTAATAGTGGCATTTGTATAAATTTTAAGCTTTGTAGAGCATTTTATAAATATTGTCTTATTTAATCTTCACAACCACTAGCAGAGGCAGATGCTATTATTTTCCTCATTTTATAAATGTGGAAACTGAGGCTGAGAGGTTAAATGACTTTCCCAAGAACATACAGCTGCTACGTGTCTAAGGCTAGATTTCCATTCAAGTCATTCTGACTCCACAACCATCAATATCCACTCTGCCATGTGGCTGCAGATATTTCAGTAATGTCTTTGTGATGAAGATAGCAAATCGAGTTGATATTAGCACTAGAAAGATCATTGAGACAACTTTTGGTCATATTTGTCAATTAAACCTTTTGTGAACTTTATGCAGCAATCACTCACCAGAGCAATTGGTGATTGTTAATGGGAAATATATCTCCAACACTATTTTGTCTTAGCAAAAGTTTTGTGAGCATTATTGAAAAGCCATTTGCCACTCCTAAGATTTAATAACTTGAATAGTTCAGATGTTGACTGCAGAATTTTAGTTGATCAAAGCTTTGTTACAGAGCTCCAGAATTTAGAAAACCCCCAAAATTATACTGAGTGAGCTCCCTCCCAGTGTCTCATCACTGGACAGTGGCTTTGGGGTATTTGGAGATGTTTCCCCTGGGGTCTGGAATACCTTGGGGTCTCTATCTTTCTCTCGCACAATAGGATAGTATCAAGAAATGTCCTCCCCTGACTTCCCTATTCACTGAACCATTAATTTCAGGGTATATTTCAAAATTACTTGTTGTGATCTCATTGGCGTAGTTCAATAGATGTTGAATATGTTTCTTTTATTAGAGATAG
The DNA here is from genome assembly GCA_028646595.1 of Phalanger gymnotis. Classification (NCBI taxonomy): domain Eukaryota; kingdom Metazoa; phylum Chordata; class Mammalia; order Diprotodontia; family Phalangeridae; genus Phalanger; species Phalanger gymnotis. The sequence goes on from CM053622.1 coordinate 486,167,001, forward strand.
GGAATTTAGGACTTGTTATTCCAGGCACCTAGGGTAGACATCCTTTTTGCCCATAGGACAAAAGAAGCAGTCTTGACTGAACGATAACTTATGAAAAGATGAACATAAGGTGTAATTGTCTGGGAACTTACATGAACTGATACACAGAGAAGGAAATAAAGCCAGGAGAAAAAAAACATACACAATGACTTGAAAAATAGAAATGAAAATACTACTAAAAAGAAAATTCAGATTAAATTCAATAGTCAATCTTAGTCCCAGAGGATTGCTAATGAACTATATTTTCATTTTGGTAGAAAGGTGGCAGACTTCAGGAGCAAAAGGTTGCTTATGCTGTCTGATGCTGGAATTCCATTTTCTCAGTTTTGTGGCATTGTTTTGCTTTGTTACCAGGGAAGTTTCAGTAGTAATGGGTAAAGGGGCAGAGAGGACATGCTGGGAAATATGTAAAGTGTGAAAGAAAAAAAGTAAAAATTTTAATAGATAGATCCTTTTAAAAAACAACACTAAAGATTATTTTATCCAATAGGTGAAAAGGAGATAAAGTAGAACTCATGGAAGAAGAATCTTCTTTTAAGGTGTCTTAAGTAGAAGACAGGGCAGCTAGGTGGTTATAGTAGGTAGAGCACTGGCCCTGGAGTCAGAAGGATCTGAGTTCAAATTTGATCTGAGACATTTACTAACTGTGTGACCCCGGGCAAGTCACTTATCCCTTTTTCCTCAGTTTCCTAGTCTATAAAATGAGCTGGAAAAGGAAATGGAAAATCATTCCAATACCTTTGCCAAAAAAGGCCAAATGAGGTCATAAAGAATCTGATATAACTGAACAACAACAACATAGTAGAAAACACTATCATTTGCTTCATATTGGCTCCCTTCATCTGCTTGAGAATAGGCAACTGTCTTTTACCATTTTTGCTATCCCCAGGATTTGGCATAATGCTTAGCACATACTATGCATTTTAAGAAATGTTGAATGATGGACTGAGTGCTTTTTGTTAGAGCCATAATATTGTAGAGAATTTTTTAAATGGTGCATATCTTTTCTTCCCTCCTTTCTGAAAAAAAAGTCTATTTTAGCCGGATGGCATTAAAATGATGAAATGAAAGAAAAGAGCCTAGAGCTGAGACAGCCATGCCAAGGCCCACCAAGTCACATTGTGATCTCACAGATTTCATTGAACTCCTGCAGAGAGAAAGTCAGAGGCTTGCTTTGAAAATTAAACCCAAGCTGACAGACCTGCCATAGTAAGAACATGTAACTCCCATTAAGCTGAGGAAAGGAGGACATGAATGCTGGCCAGCACCCTCCTGACAAGTGGGCAGAGTCAGCCGAACTAGAGCTGATACATACAGTAAAAAGGTCGGCTGGTGGCAGAGCCAGGCAGCGCTTGAGACAAGTGGTAGCTGAAGTGTTTACACTGAAATTGGCCATTTACTCTGATTGCTCTGACTGAGCATCCAAATCCGCTTTTGTAAATGATATTGGAGTATATGAGTTTCGATCTTCTGAGTTACCGTTTCTGGCTTTATTGCATATTTCAACTGGGCTCCTTCCAAATGGATCATCTGGCATAGTTTAATGCAATGATATAGTGATATTCACTTTAAAAATCATTAACCTTAATCTTTTCTATTACTTTGATTTACAATCAGGGACGGTTTGGGTATGCTTTTCCCCCTTTGTTTAAATTTTTTTGTTGTTTAATATTAAAAAGTGAATTTATTGCTCACAGATGGGGCAGGCTAATTAGAGAGATCCCTTACAGCTCCAAAGCTTTAGCTTTGCCCATTCAATGGATGCTAACTAGGAGGTGACAATTCAACTATGACCATGTTGGCCTCTCTTACAAAAACACTTGATGTGCTCACTTAAGGTAAGAGACTAAGTTAACTGGATCCACGGAACCTATTCCACAGTGGCATGAGTGTACTCTGAAAATATTAGCAGGCATTTACATTGGCTGAGCTCCAGGATAACTCAATTCAGAAAACAGGGATACTACAGTAACTGACAGCACCATATAACACAATCTTCTTTTTTTGGTCACTAGAGTAAGTTAATCCAATGGCTAGACCTAGAAACCTATCTGTCTGAATTCTTACAATTAGTTTTTCAATATCATGCCAGAATCAACTTGTGCTTTCGTTTGTGTTAGGAGCTCCACATAAGGAAACTCCCTTACCCAGTGAAGATTGGCACTTGCTTTGCAAATTATGACACTGACAGGTTTAGTGACTTACCATGCATCTACCACATGTCAAAGGTAGGACTTGAATACAGGCTTTCCTGACTCCAAGGTCATCTCTCCAATATTTCACATATCCTCATGGTGTTCTCTTAAGTGTAATAAACTGGTAGCTTGAACTCCTGTCCTGGTTTTCTGAAACTGGAAAGCAACATCCATTTCAGAAAGATCTATGTTAGATATGTCAGATATCTAGGCATACCTTAAGCCAAGTTGACTCCTCCTGTTGTTGAATTCATGCACATGTTTAATAAATCTTACTGTACAAAATCCAAATCCCTTGCCCCCCACACTCACACACACCATGGCTGGATAGAGATTGTCCCTCTGTACCCTTTAGAAACTCTACAGATCCTGATCAGAACTTTCACTTGTGCTGAGAAGTCTGGTCCCCAGAAGTTCAAGGCTAATTACATCCCCCCTCAGAGTCTTAGGGGAACTTCTAAGGGGCAGTAGGAGGGTGATCTTCCCTAATACTATCACTTCAAAACACCTTTCTTGTAGGTTCTCCCACTTCACTTTGCATCTACTGCTCTGCCTGGTTTCAACTTTACTGATACCCCTTGATGTCCCGCCTTCAACCACAACCCTTTTTGGTTTTCTTTTGTGCGTTGTTTCTCCCGATAAATTTCGAGGTCCTTGAGGGCGACTATCTTTTTTTTTTTATTAATTGTATCTCCAGTGCTTTGTAGAATGTCTCAAACATTGTAGGCACTTGATAAATGTGCATCAGGTTGTATCAGAATCTCCCCAATACAATGCTTTCCCTGAGTTATCTCCAATTTATTATTATATAGTTTGCATATTGTCTTTGGGCAGCTAGGTGGCACAGCAGATAAAGTGCCAGGTCATCTTCCTGAGTTCAAGTCTGGCCTCAGATCATAGCTGCATGACCCTGGAAAAATCACTTAACCCTGTTTTCCTCTGTTTCTTCATATGTAAAATGAGCTGTAGAAGAAAATGGCAAAACCACTTCTGCATCTTTGCCAAGAAAACCCCAAATAAGGTCACAAAAAGTCAGATATAACTGAAAACAACTGAACAACAAATATTGTCTCCACCATTAGATTATGAGCTCCTGAAGCACAGGGACTGTTTTTACCTTTCTTTGTATCCCCAGCATTCAGCATAGTTCCTGGTGCACAATAAACACCTAATAAATAACTTGTTGACTATCACTGATTACAGTTAGTAACTCCTTTCTTATTATTGATACCCTATAATTATTAGCCCCTGAGCATTCTTTAATAAATTCATGTAATTAACTTTCAAGAAGGAATATTTCTTAAGAAGATAGAACAAAAACAAAAGATAGAACAAAAACAAACTTTTCACACCAATACCCAAGAGCACACACTTCCCTGTACTGTCTCAGTCCTTGGAAAGAGTGGCCAAAGTTGCTAGAAAACATTTGCTTTGCCAAGTTCACTTCTGCATTCAGTATAGACAATGGACATAATTGATCCCTTGCTTGTAAGACCTCTTGGCATCTTGGCTATGAGGTCAAGCTACTTCTACTTTCAGTCCTGCTCACTCCTTGAGGCTGAGTTGGCAGAGCAATTCAGGTTTCTGCAAATCCGGGCATGCTATCCCATCACTTGCCTTTTGATGGCTTACTCTTACGATCTTATCAGGCTCACAAGGTCACAGTCTATCTCCTTCACCTAAGGCAGAAAAGAATAGACACAGAAGAGACTGGAAAAATAGCAAGGTCATGAACTCATCTATTCATATCAACCTTTACAGATCAAATAGGTCACTGACACATGTTCTCCCTACCCAGAAGCTTACAATAGTTTTTGCCTCCTCATTTGTATACAGTCAGCAGCTAAAGAAAAAGAGTTGCTTTAACTGATTAGTGCCTTTTGATTGCATGCCTAGTTTTAATCCAATAGCCAATCAAAAGAACATTTAGCCATCAAGTGACTAAAGCAGACCAGAAATTCATAGAATATTTGCACATGTTCTTAAGGCCACACAGAGAGTTGAATATGGAAAGTGAAGCCCATGGTTTGAGCTCAGACTTTGCCATTTACTAGTTGTGTCAGCTTGAGCACCACATTGTCTTAGCACTAAGTATGGGTCAATATCTACATATATAAATTGCCACCAAACTCCCTACATGATATTTACTTTTTTTGGCCTTTTCATTTGTTTCCTTTTTTATTGTTATTATCTTTTTCTTTTTATTACATGTATCTATTCATATGTGTATATGCGTGTGTATAGTTTCCCCCATTTATGTTAAATTTTAACATTTGCTTTTTTAGAAGTTTTAAGTTCAAAAGTAATCCCTCCCTCTCTCCTTCCCCCTTCCCTGAGATAATAAGCAATCAGATATGGATTATACATGTTCAATCATGTAAAACATTTCCACATAAGTCATTTTGTACAAGAACACTCAAAAGAAAAAGAATGCAAGTGAAAAATAACATACTTCAGCCTGTATTCAAACAATATCTGTTCCTTCTTTGGAGGCAAATAATATGCTGCATCATTAGTCCTTTAGAATTGTTTTGGATCTTTGTATTTCTAGGAACAGCTAAGTCATTCACAATTCTTCATCCTATAATATTGCTGTCACTGTGTACAATATTCTCCTGGTTCCGTTCAATGCATGTAAGTCTTTCCAGGATTTTCTGAAATCATCCTAATCGTCATTTCTAATAATATAATAATATTCCATTACAATCACATTTCACAGCTTGTTTAGCCATTCCCCAATTGATGAATATCCCTTAGATTTCCAATTCTTAGCCACCACAAAAAAGAGCTGCTAGAAATATTTTTTTTTACAAGTAGTTCCTTTTCCTCTCTTTTAGGATATGTTTGGGATATAGACCTAGCAGTGGTATTACTGTATAAAAGGATATGCACAGTTTTATAGCCCTTTGGGCATAGTTCCAAATTACTCTTTGGAATGGTTGGATCAGTTCACAACCCCACCAAGAGTGCATTAGTATCCCAGTTTTCCCACATCCCCTCCAACATCTGTTATTTCCCTTTTTTGTCATATTGGCCAAACTAATAGGTGTGAGGTAGTATGATATATACTTCTTACTAACTAGCACCCCTAAAGAATCTATACCACAAACAGCTCCCATTCACCCCAGAAATTCTCCCATTGGCTGAAGGGGAAGTGGGAAATGTATCCCTTTATGCCTTGAAGCAGCATCTGCACATATTTCTGCCTTCCTGAATCCCAGAAACATCCCAGTTTGTTTCCCTAGCGGTTAGCTGAATTACTAGCAGATAATAAGCACTGAATAAATACTTGTTGATAATGATGATGAACTTAACTATGCACAAGAGGAAAGGAGTAGAACAGGAAAAGACAGAATATTTACTTATACTTCTGTAAGAGCGAGCAAAGTGAGACTTTTTACTATTTTTTTCTTTTGGAGTGCTTCTCAGCACTAAGGCAATCAAGTGCCTTTGATTGAGACTTGCCTTTGTTTGTAGGAAGACCCACACTCCTTTGCTAATTAGGTCATTAGAGGCATGAAGTCCTCAAGTGGTGGGAAGTTCTTGAGATGTGGGAAGCTCTCTGACTCTTAAGAAGTGTATAGATATTCTGACATTAGCATTTTGTTTGGGGCTCACTTATTAGAAGGGTGTTGGTATGGAGACTCTGGGTGGCCATTAACAGGTCACCTTGGCTTTGAAAACACAGATGTTGGTGCTTCTCTATCTGATAACTATATATGTATTGCTATGGACAGACAGAAGCCTTGTCTGCTGATTTGTGTTTTTTGCTCTGTATATATAATGTCTACTTGTAATTTTTGTTTGTGTTTTTTCTGAAGTTCAGGGTGCTGACTTTTTCCCCTGAACTAAGTAAGTGATATATGTATATTTGATTAAAGTAAGATTGTAAACCCCTTAAAGTTGCTTTCCTTAGAAAGGCAGATCAAAGAACTTGCTAGCAGCCCTCATGTGTACTGCTGTTATTGGTCTTACACAGCCACAGTAGTGGCAAGCAGCATTGTTGTTACAACTTCTTAATGCATGTATATTTTTTATCACCAAAGAGACTGTGAAGCCTTCAAGGTCAGAGAGTGACTTCTGATTCATTAGAATCCATCAGTGGTGCTCAGTGCACAATTCTGCACACATTAACTATGCAATTTATACTTGTGTAATAATGAGTAATATTCTTTGCTAAATCTTTCTAGCATGTACCTCAGTTTTGTCCTTTTAAAAAAGTTATATATATATATATATATATATATATATATATATATATATATATGTTTTATATATGAAGATGATTTTCTTGGGACAGAATGGTTCATCATTTATAAAGCTGGCTTGGTACTGCTGATATTAGTGTGGCATTTTCTTCTCTGTTTAAGTTCTGTATAATTGTGTTAACAGAGTGTGACATTGGTGTTAAACTCAAATAAATATGGATGCTTGTCATTGAATATTGACTTTGAAAACCATAAATTAGTATTATCTATGTTATCTTTCTATTTATATTGTTAAACAGTTGCCAATTACATTAATCTGTTTCAGGCCCAATTAGGAGTTTTATTGTAGGTCATGCTGGGTAAGGGTGAAAGCACTGAACTTAGCATCAATTTGATCTAGTTCAAATTGTCACCAAGGGCAAGTCACTTAACCTTACTAAGCCTTGATTTTCTCATATGTAAAATAATTGGGTTGGATTAGATGGCCACTATATTCCAGCTCTAAATTTATGCTGCTCTGATTCTGTGAATCTAGTATTGTGTCACTAAATTCTAAAAACTATCTGTAAATCCTTATGAAGCATAAACCTGCAATGTGTCATGCTCAATATGTAATGTCAGCATCAAATACTTGCTAGTGGCAAGTCACTTACCCTTCTTAGACCTCATAATCTTTATATATAACACAAAGAGTTTGGATTAAATGTCCTCTGAAGTCCATTCCAAGTAAAGATCTATGATCCAAGGACTCTGCGAGCTTCAGACATGGGGGTAGATCTCATTCTCCTTCAATGTGAACATTCTGAAGAAGTGGGCCTTGGTCCTATGACCTTTCTTTTCTCCTTCTCCAGCAGCCTGATGGAGGAGGAACCTAGAAATCAAGAAGCCAAAGATCAGACAATAGGGGATGACTCAAAGATCTCTTTTAGCTTTGTGATCCAATGAACCAATGAAAGAAAAAGAGAACAGGGTTTGCTTAATCTGTACAAAAGCCTTTCACTAGGAACATGTATTTAATATGCACTCATTAAATCAAAACACTATGCTAAACACAGGAGATACAAATAGAAAAGTAGGATAATAGAAGTCCATGTTCTAAATAAGCACATATTCTAATAAGAAAAAATACCTATCTACACACATATACATATATTCACATGCATGTATACATGTATGATATACACATATTGTGTGTGTGTTTGTATTCACCTTCTTAACAAGCCCATGTGGTCCTTAAGGTAAAGCTCCAGGAGAATGGGTAAGGTTAAGATAAAGATCAGTGTCAACCTTGAATGTGAAAAGGTTACAAATAATAGTATGCAAATGGATTCAATTACTAAAAGTCCTTTGTACAATATTTTTTAAAAAATAAATAATAACGCATCCTTTTTACATTTGATGAAATGTTCTCTTCCACTCTAGTATGTGCTCATTAATTAAAATCAAAATTGATTCATCCTTCAAATTGACAGGTTCTGATAGCTGAGAACATTGTCTATTCCATCATACAATCATAGCCTCTACTGCTGTCTCAAGCAACAGGCCTGAACTGAGAAGAAAGATTTCAAGATAAGTAGTAAAACAATAAAAGGTTTTGAACTATGTTGTTCCTTGAGAAAACATTTGAGCTCCATTCAGTAGGTTCCTTACTCTAATTAGGTGTGTGTGTGGGGAGAGGAGGTAGTAAGGCATGCATGACAGCAAGACAGCAGGATACTGAGCCAGAGCCTGCTGCTTGGATAAAATCAGTGACATTCCTCAGTGGCACATCCTATCACCACTGAAAAAGAGCATATTCATTCCTATTGATCATTTCTACTTTCCCACAGTTCTTCCCAAGCTTGGCTTCTCAGTTTCCCATCACCCTTTTGTGTAAAGCAGCACTAGTATTCTTCCATTCACTTTTTTCCCTTCCCTTCCATTCCCAACCTACTCTCTCACTACTGTGGTTGCCCTTTAAATACTGCTGGAAGCTTTCTGCCTGGTTATCAGTGACATTCACTGATGCATAATTCATACTGGAGGCTAGTTACAAGGTGGCAAATTGTTGTTCTGCTGAAGCCCAAGGAAGTGTAAACATACATCTAAGGACTCCAAGCAGACTGGACCCTTTCCTAAGAATAAATAAATAAACATCAAGAATAGCCAAAATGTGGTCAGGCACCAGGGAAGCTTTCTAGTATAATAGCTTTATTGTAAAGGGTAGCATAGACTAAAAGCGGAACACCTATGGGCAGGCTAATGAAACGTGAAGTAATTGCAAGGTTAGACTAATGCTTTTCCTTCATCTACCTTTCCTTCCAAGATAAGATGAAGTGGCCTTTGTAAAAACAATACTATGTCTTTCTTTATTTAGGAAAATTGGTTTTGGTTCCCTGGGTGGATAATGATTAAGAACAGCAGCCTTGGAAAAGTTGCAGCAGAATCTTTGAGTGTTTAAAAACAGAGAAAGTAATTTGTAGCATAATCTTGTTTTATTGTGGTTCTTAGTATTATTTCTTAGCTAATAGAGGTGGAAGGAGGGATGCATTCCAATTGGACCAATGAAGCCAATTCATTATAATTCCCTTGCCTGATTTTTTTTTTGCAGCTTTAAAATTTAATATTTTATTTTCTCACAATTGTATGTTAAAACATTTTTAACATTAATTTTAAAAAAATTATTCCAAATTCTCTCCCTCCCTCACTCCCTTCTCCCCTTCATTGAGTAGGCAAGCAACTTGATATGTTATACATATGAAGTCATGCAAAACATATTCGTATGTTAGCCATGTTGTGAAAGAAAACACAGACAAAAAAACTCATGAAATATAAGATAAAGTAAAAGTATGCTTCGACCTACATTCAGACTCAATCATTTCTTTCTCTGGAGATTGATAACATTTTTCATCATAAGTCTTTCAGATTTGTCTTGGATAATTGCATTGCTTAGAATAGCTAAGTCATTCATAATTGATTATCATACGATATTACTGTTAATGTATACCATGTTCTACTGGTTCTGCTCATTTCATTTTGTATCAGTTCATGTAAGTCTTTCCAGGTTTTTCTCTGAGAGCGTCCTGATCATCATTTCTTATAGCACAATAGTATTCCATCACAATCATATACAATAACTTGTTCAAGATTCCCTCAATTTCCAATTATTTGCCACCACTAAAAGAGTTGCTTTAAATATTGTTATACATATAGGTCCTTTTCTTTTTTGTTTTCTATCCCTTTGGGATACAGACCTGGTAGTGGTATTTGTAAGAACACTGTGGCTAGCAGCTGCTGTGGGGTATAAGACCAACAATGCCAGCACACAGAAGAGCTGCCAGCGCAGGTTAAAGCAACTTTAAGGGCTTAACAATCTTACTTTAATTAAACATATATATACCATTCACTTAGTTCAGGAGGAAAAGCCAGCACCCTGAACTTCAGAGCAAATACAAACAGAAATTACAAACAGAGAAAATATAAACAGATAAACACTTCTATCTAACCAAATCACAATACATGGTTACCAAAGAAGCACAAACATCTGAGTTTTCAAAGCTGGAGGGGCTCTTTCAGCTACCCAGCTTCTTGTCACCAGCACTCTGCCAATGAGTGTCCCCCCAAAGGTAAAACACCAACCTCAGAGCTCTTATACACTTCTTAGGGTCAAAGCACACCACAACCATGAGACTCAAACCCACATAACTTAAGCCTTCCCTTAGGTAAGAAGGTCATCAAAGACTTCCAATTCAATCAAAGATTCCTTAGTGCTGAGAAGGCTCCAAAACAAAGAGGATGAAAAGCCTACTTTCCTTGCCATTGCATTTAAAAAGCAAAACTCATCAAAGGTACTTCGTTACTTCAACATTCCAAAAGAGAACACAGTAAAAATGTCCCACCTAATTACCATAACAGTATTGCTTGGTAAGGTCATGCATAGTTTTATAGCCCTTTGTTTAGAGTTCCAAATTGCTCTATAGAATGGTTAAATCAGTATATAACTTCACCAATAGTGCATTAGTGCCTCAATTTTCCAACAGCCCCTCCAAATGTTATTATTTTCCTTTTCTGTAATATTAACCAATCTGATATGTATGGGGTGGTATCTCAGAGTTGTTTTACTTTGTGTTTCTCTAATGAACAGTGATTTGGAACTTTCTTTTCATATGACTATAGATAGCTTTGATTATTTCATCTAAAAACTGATTATTAATACCCTTTGACTACATATTAGTTAAGGAATTTAATTAAATTTTTATTTAATTGATTTTTTAAAATTTTAATTAATTAATTTTATTTAAGGAATTTGACTCAATTCTTTATATAATTGAGAATTGTGGCTTTTTTTTTTCAGAGAAAATCACTGTAAAATTTTTTCAATTTCGATTACTATGTATTTCCCTTCATTCTGTTTTCTCCCTCTTTATCCTACTCTCTCTCTCTCTCTCTTTCACCCTCTCCATCTTCAAGTGTTTTCCTTCTGACATTTACCTCCCATAATTGACCTGACCTTCTATTAGCTCCACTCTCTTCCATTATCCCCATGCCCTCCTACTTTTCTGTAGGGGAAGACAGATTACTATAGCCAACTGAGCATGTATGTTATTCCCTCTTCTAGTCAATTCTGATGAGAATAAGTTTCTCATGCTCCTGCTACCTTCCTCATCATCTCTTCCAATATAAAAGCTCTTTCAAGCCTCTTTTTATGTCGGATAATTTAGCTCATTCTATCTCTTCCTTTCACCTTCTCCCAGTGCATTTCCCTTTCTCACGCCTTAACTTTTTTTTTTGTTTGTTTGTTTGTTTTTTAATTTTTTTTATTAACATCTTTAGTTTTCAGCATTAATTTTCACATGTGTTTGAATTACAGATTTTTCTCCCCATTTCCACCCCCCCCACTCCAAGATGGCGTACACTCTGGTTGCCCCGTTCCCCAGTCTGCCCTCCTCTCTGTCCCCCCATTCCCCTTCCATCTCCCCCTCCCCCACTTTCTTGTAGGGCAAGATAAAT
>CM053622.1:486178931-486241111 GCA_028646595.1 Phalanger gymnotis
CTGTTTGTGGGTTGTGAGGTCTGGTACATGCCACAGCTCATTAATTCTGCAAGCTCGGGCACCCTCAGCTACTCCAGGTCTCGTCGATCCGCGGTCTGCTGCGCCACATGCTGGGCTCTGCTTGGCTCAGCTCCGCTCCCCTCGGCTGGGGGCTGGGAGTTCTGTTCCGGACAGACCTTACCCCGAGACCATCCAGGCAGACCTGGGCTGGAGTCCTGCTTCCCTCTGCCCCTTCGTGGGTTCTGTAGTTCTAGAATTGGTTCAGAGCCATTTTTTCATAGGTTTTTGGAGGGACTTGGAGGGGAGCTCACGCCAGTTACTGCTTTCCAGTCGCCATCTTGGCTCCGCCCCCTCACCCCTTAACTTTTAGATAATCCTCCCATCATGTTCAGCTCACACCTGTGCTCTCTATGTATATTTCTTCCAACTCCCCTACTAATTATCCCTTGCAAGGATGTAAACAATTTAACCTTATTGAATCCCTTGTCACTTGTCTTTCCTGTTTGCCTTTTTATACTTCTCTTGAGTCTTATATTCAAAAGTCAAATTTTCTATTCAGCTCTTGTCTTTTCATCAGGAATGCTTGAAAGCTTTCTGTTTCATTGAATATCTATTTTTTTCCCCTGAAGAATTGTATTCAGTTTTGTGGGGTAGGTGATTCTTGGTTGTAATTCTAACTCCTTTGCCCCCCCCCCGAATATCATATCCCAAGCCCTCTGATCCTTTCATCTAGAAACTACATATCTTTTTCCACTTAGCCAATTCTACTTTTTAAGGCAGTCCTTTCCTTTAAAGAGAAGGTAATATATATAATATCTATGACGCTATAAATAATAACTGTCATTATAAAAGATTTAAATCTTTAATATAATGAAGACTCAAAATCAAAACTGGTTATTGTCGTTCTTATCATCATCATTAATAATAGTCACTAGCTTTTACATATAGGTATTAAAGGTTTGCTAAGTGCTTTACAAATATTATCTCATCCTCAAAACAACCTGGCCTGGGAGGTAAGCTTTATTATTATTTCCAATTTCCAGATGAGTAAACTGAGGCTTTGGCCATATTCTGGATTATGTCACTTGACTAGTTCTTAAGTAGACTTTCCCAGTCCCTCTTAATTCTGATTATTTCCTGTATATCTTGTATAGATTACTTTTACATATTTATTTTCATGCTGTATCCCCCATTAGATAGTGAGTTTCTTCAGGGCTTGGATTGTCTTTTGGGAAAGGGGGAAAGAACTAGGCTCAAATGCTACTTGAAAACACATATGTAGCATTATTCAATTGCCAAGATACTACTACTTTAACTGAGCTTCCTTTAAAGAAATGAAGATTTCTCTCAGACCACTTTTTGTTTCCTGAATATCTCTTACATATCTCCTATAAAGTATAAGATTAGATATCACTGTCTTAATCCTACTCTTTTTCAAAACTAAGGCATATCATAATGCTTTTTATCTCCACCAGGTCTAATCTTTTTATGTAATTTTTTCTGAATTTAAAAAACGGATATGTATACATACTTAGTAGCAGAAAAAGAGAAATACACGTGGAAATATTTGTTGACTTAAAAGTGCAAATTTATATTGTGTATACCTTTCTTTTTCTTCTTAAATAATAAACTTGACTTGTCCCTTTCAAAACCTCCTGCTTGCCTTTGCTTCTCTCTGCCCTTCCTTCTCGTCATTATTTTTCTTTCAAAGGATAACTTAGTGGTGTTTTTTTCTTACTTTTCTTTCTTTTTTACTTTTTTGGGTTGCCTTTTTAAATTAGTTTATTTATTTTTAGTTTTCAACATTCATTTCCACAAGATTTTGACTTCTAAATCTCCTCCCCATCTCTCCCCTACCCTCCATCCCAAGACAGCATGCAGTCTGATTACCCCTTACTCCACTTTGCGCTTCCCTTCTATCACCCCACCCCACCCCTTATCCTGTTAACTCTTACTTTCCTGTAGGGCAAGATAGATTTCTATACCCTATTACCTGTATATCTTAATTCCCATTTGCATGCAAAAACAATTTTTAATATTTGTTTTTAAAACTTTGAGTTCCAGATTCTCTCCTTTCTTCCCTCCAAACCCATACTCATTAAGAAGGTAAGCAATTCAATATAAGTTATACATGTGTATTTATGTAAAACATTTCCATAATAGTCATATGGTGAAAGACTAACTCTATTTCTCTCCATCCTATCCCACCACATTTATTCTATTTTCTCTATTGATCCTGTTTCTTTTCAAAAGTATTTGCTTCTGACTACCCTCTCCCCCAATAGGCCTTTCCTTCTATCATACCCCCTTATCCCCTTCTTTCCCGTAGGGTAATATGCCCAACTGAGTATGTATGTTATTCCCTCCTTAAGCCAAATCCAATGAGAGTAAGGTTAGCTCATTCCCTTTCACCTCCTCCCTCTTGCCCTGAACTGTAACAGCTTTTTCTTGCCTCTTTTATGTGAGATGATTTACCCCATTCTATCTCTCCCTTTCTCCTTCTCCCAAAATATTCCTCTCTCACCCTTAATTTTATTTTTAGATATCATCATTTCATATTCAACTCCCCCTGTGCCCTCTGTCTATACACACATACATACACACACATATATACATACATATACATACACACATATATATACATACATATACATACATACATACATATATACACGTATATATTCCCTTCAACTAATACTGAGAAAGATCTCATGAGTTACAAATAATCATCTTTCCACGTAGGAATGTAAACAGTTCAACTTTAATATGTTCCTTCTGATTTGTCTTTCCTGTTTACCTTTTCATGCTTCTCTTAATTCTGGTATTTGAAAGTCAGATTTTCTGTTCAGCTCTGGTCTTTTCATCAAGAATGCTTGAAAGTTCTCTATTTCACTGAATGTCCATTTACCTCCTCCCCTCCCCCCGCCAAAAGTATTATACTCAGTTTTCCTGGGTAGGTGATTCTTGGTTTTAATCCTAGCTTCTTTGATCTGCAGAGTGTCACATTCTGAGCCCTTCAATCCCTTAATGTAGAAGCTGCTAGATTTTATGTTATCCTGATTGTGTTTCCACAAGACTCAAATTGTTTTTTTCTAGCTTCTTGCAATATTTTCTTCTTGACCTGAGAACTCTGGAATTTGGCTACAATATTCCTAGGAGTTTTCTTTTTGGGGATCTTTTTCAAGAGCTGATCAGTGGATTCTTTCCATTTCTATTTTACTATCTGGTTCTAGACTATCAGGGCAGTTTTCTTTGTTAATTTCTTTGGGGGGGGGGTTGGCAGGGCAATTGGGGTTAAGCAACTTGCCCAAGGTCACACAGCTAGTACATGTGTCAAGTGTCTGAGGCCAGATTTGAACTTGGGTCCTCTTGACTCCAGGGCTAGTGCTCTACTCACTGCACCACCTAGCTGCCCCTCTTTGTTAATTTCTTGAAAGATAATGTCTAGGCTCTTTTTTGATCATGGCTTTCAGGTAGTCCAATAATTTTTAAATGATCTCTCTTGGATCTATTTTCCAGGTCAGTGGTTTTTCCAATGAGATATTTCACATTGTCTTCTATTTTTCCATTCTTTTAGTTCAGTTTTATAATTTCTTGATTTCTCATAAAGTAATTAGTTTCCATTTGCTCCATTCTAATTTTTAAAGAATTATTTTCTTCAGTGAGCTTTTGGACCTCCTTTTCCATTTGAACAATTCTGCTTTGGACAATTCTCCTCATTGGCTTTTTGGAGCTCTTTTGACATTTTGGTTAGTCTCTTTTTTAAGGTGTTATATTCTTCAGTATTTTGGGGTATCTTCTTTACCAAGCTGTTGACTCATTTTTTCATGATTTTCTTGTATCATTCTCATGTCTCTTCCCAATTTTTCCTCTACTTCTCTTACTTGCTTTTCCAAATCCTTTTTGAGCTCTTCCTTGGCCTGAGACCAATTCATATTTTTCTTGGAGGCCTTTGATGTAGGAGCTTTGACTATGTTGTCTTCTCCTGGTTGTATATTGTGATCTTCTTTGTCACCAAAGTAAGATTCTATAGTCTGATTTTTACATACTAGTTACTCATTTTCCCAGCCAATTACTGGACTTTTGAGCCCTTTGTCAAGGTAGAGCTTTGCTTGCAGAATGAAGAGTGCTCTGTCCTAAGCTTCAGAGGTTTTGTGCAGTTGTTGTCAGAGATACTTCTAGGTACCTGCAAATTTTCAGTCCTTCTGAGGTGGTATGATCAAAGGAGAGGTATCGACTCCTCTCCTGGCCAATGCTCTGGTCTGTGAGTGACCACAAGCACTCTTTTCTGTCTTGGAACTATGAGGATTCCCCCTCCACAGCCACAGCAAGCTCTGCCATACCAGCACTCCTCCTCACCCCAGGACTACCACCCAGATCCAGGCAGTGCAAAGCAAGAGAATCCTTCCTCAGCACCAGCAAAGAGATGCCTGTAGACTCCTCTGATCAGCCACTTGATTCCCCCACTATCTGTAGGCCTGCAGCTCTGGAACCAGCCACTACTGCTGCTGCCACTACCACCACCAGGGCTGGGGCTGGACTGTGCTCTTCTCCCACTCTAATCTGAGGGAGCTTCCCCACTGACCCTCCACTTTGTCCTTGGCTTTCGTGGGATGAGAAGTCTGGAAACTACCACAGCTGCCAACAATTCATTCCCATAAGGCCTGTTCTAGCCCAATCTGTACTGGTGTGGCCTGCTGTGGACTGCACTCCACTCCCAGACCAGTGTGACAGACTCTTCCTTTTGATCTTCCTGGTTGTCTTGGGCTGGGGATTTGTTTCAATCTGTCATTTTGTGGGTTCTGTAGCTCTAGAATTTGTTTAGAGTCATTTTTAGTTATTTGGAGGGGCTTGGGGAAGAGGTCAAGCAATTCCCTGCTTTTACTGTACCATCTTGGCTCTGCTCCCCTCTTTTCTTTCTTTTTTTAAAACTTACTTCAGGAGAGGATTCTGGAAAGATGGTAGAGTAGGTCAGAAAACCAAGATCTCTAGATTTCTGCCATGAACAAGATCAAATTGTGCCTCATGGTGCACATAGAGTCCGAAAATAAGCAAGAGTTGTGTCAGAACAATGGTCCTCCTGGGACAATTGGAGAAGATCAGAAGAAAAATCCTAGGACTGAAGTTTGTTCCCTGTGAAGAGTAAACACCTCCAGGCTAGTTATGCTGAAACAGTGAGTAGCAACCCCTGGCATTAACTGGGTTGAGAGGTAACCTTAGTCCCACCCACAGGAACTTTCACCCTGGGACAGTGTGGGCCGCCATGAATCTGAGCAGAGGGAGATTGAGGGAACCTTTGCTGATAAGGGTCACCAGACCCAGCTATGCTGCCACCCTAAAATGCAGCTCTGGGTGAGAACGAAGCAGCACATGTCTGGTAACTGCAGAAGCACTGCGACAGGGATGCCTCTGGCAGTGGGAATCTACAGGACAGTGGAGTTCTTGATTTGGGTTCAAGGCCAGAATGGAGGAGGATCTGAGAATAGACACACTGTCCCCCCATATCCTAGGATTAGTGGCGATTACAAAAAAAAAATTAAAAGCTGGTATGATCTTTTTAAATGAGCTGGCAAAGGAGAAAGAATTCAACTATAGAAAGTTATTACAGCAATGGAGAAAACTGAGATTCATCTTCAGAGGAGAATAATGAAGCAAAAAAGCCTCAATTACTCCAAAGAATAATGTCAAATGGTCTCCTGCCTGAAAAGAATTCATAGAAGAACTTTAAAAAGACTTTAAAAATCAAATGACAAAGATTGGAGAAATTTTTTTAATAAGAACAATCCAAGAAAAACAAGAAGATTATGAAAAGAAAGTCAACCAATTAGAAAAGGAGATCCAGAACCTTAAGGAAGAAAATGACTCCTTGTAAATTAGAATTGGGCAAAAAGAAGTCAGAGAAGTTCTGAGACTAAGAAAAAATGAAACAAAATATAAATTATGAAGAAATAGGAGTGAATGTGAAACAACTCATAAGGAAAACAAGTGATCTAGAGAACACATCAGGAAGAGAAAAAAATAATCAGACTACCTGAAAACTACAATCAAAAAAAGAATCTTGGTACAATAATACAAGAAAAAAATTAAAGAAAATTGTCCTAAAGTGTTAGAAGAAGAGAAAGTAGAAATAGAAAAAATCCACTGTTCACCACTTGAAAGAGATCCTATAAGGAAAACCTGCAGGAATATCATAGTCAAATTCTGAGACCTCCAGCTCAAGGAGAAAATATTATGAGCAATAACCAAAAAAAATTAAATATGATTGTGCTATAATTAGAATCACACCAGACCTAGCAATGATGATGTTAAAAGACAGCAGATCTTGGAACACTATATATTGATGAGCAAAAGAATTGGGGTTGCAGCTGAAAATATACCCAGAAAATTTAAGCATAATCCTGAGTGAAAAAGAAATGATTATTCAATGAATTGACAGACTTTCAGGATTTTGTTTAAAAAAAATAATATAAGATCCAAAAGAAATATGGTACGTATCCAAGACTAATTACGAGAGACTCAATAAAGACACACTGTTTACCTTTTTATGAAGAAATATAAAGCATATGTCTAAGATTGTTAATAGTAATTAGGTAGTTCATAAGAAAGATGGGGGTAGGCCTGAATATGATGTGATTTTAAAAAGTAAAACCATTTAGGAAAAGGTAAAAAGAGTAATTATCTTATAGAAGTGAGATGCAAGAGGAAGAGCTTACACAGAGGAATTGGATGGGGAGGGCAGTGCTGGTAGTTCTGGACCTTAATCTCATTGGGAATGGGTTAAAGATGGAACATATATATCTAGAAGGGTATAAAAGTCATCTAAATTCAGAAAGAAATAAAAGGCTAAGGGGAAAGGGAAGGGGGAGAGGAAAAGGGAGGGATTTTTAGAGGGGAAAGTGAAGGAATAAGAGAAGGTGGGATATTGAAAGGTGTTTAGATTAATGGGAATAGGAGGATAAATGAGGGATCCTTGGAGGAAGGTAGGTTAAGTGATAGGATGGCAAGGTAATGGGTAGAAGCAAAGTTGAGGAGTCAGGAGAGATAGGAAATAAGACATACACACAAACACAAAAGATCAGGAGTAGATTTTATTAAAGAAAAAAAGCAGGGGTAGTAATCATGATCTCAGACAAAGTTAAAGCTAAAATAGATTTAATCAGAAGAGAAAAATAGGGAAACTACACTGTCAGCCATATTAATTAATATTTTGACTATTTAAAATAACTAAACAGTATAAGGTTGGAATATCGCTGTGGGGTAGGAAATGATGAGTTGGTGGACATAGAAAAATATGGAAAGACTCAGATTTATGAAGTAAGAGGTTATTCACCCTCAGAGAAATGGAAAACAAATAAGTCTAGCATGGTCTCACATAGATGCACATGAACATATATGTCTATATATGAGTATGATTATATATCTAAGCAGATATGTGTGTGTATTACATAACATTTGTGTGTATGTATATATGTTCGATATTAATATATGATGCAAATGTATATGTATACATGTATGTGTATGTTTATATGTGTGTGTGTCCATGCTTAATTTTAGCCTTCTGGCTGTGTGGAAGGGTGGGGGGAGAACAAAGTAAAACATGCATAGCAGAAAACCAAAGAAAACTTACAAAGAAGCAAATAAAAAATGGACTGCTCTGAATACAATGTGTAGTATTTATCATATAAGCTTTCTTGATATGAAAATATATTGCTGTATATTTTGAATCCTTTCTTATGTTCTGCTTTGTACGCAGACATGCTTTGTTTTTCTTTTCTTCTTTTCTATTTAAGTTTTACTGCTTAAATTTATAACATGTTTCTTTTTCTTTTCTTATTGTGTATTTAAGTTTTTAGTATTGAAGTGTAGTTTGGGGTTTTTTAGTTTTTAAGTTTAGTATTTAAGTTTAAAATAGATTAACAAAAAAAACTATCTTCTCACTTCTCTCCTTTAGGAAAACAAAAGTTCTTGTAATAAATATACATAGCCAAGCAAAACATATTTTTAATAAAGATGTTACTGAAAATTTTATGTCTTATTCTGTTTCTCCAGTTCATGACCTCTTTGTCATGGATTGAGGAGTATGGCCCAGAATCAATCTTCAGAACTGATCATTTCTTCTGAATGTGATCTGACCACTTGGGCTTCTGTCTGTCTCTTGCTTCACATCTGCATCTTTCTATCTTCTTTCAGCTTTCTTGGTTTTTCAACTCCACAGCTTACTCTCTTTTGTTCTGACTCATGTGGTCTCAGATACCTAGCTTGGCCTCAGAAAGACTGGGACCACGAATGTTGCTCTGACTGGGCCACCAACAATAGAGTGAATTCCAAAAGGGCCAGTACTTGGAACACTAGCCTCACTTGGGGTTTGGATTTGCTACACAGGTGGAATATATTCTGTGAATGCTTCATCCTCATCAGCTACTAAATTAAGCTAATCTATTGTGTGAAATAGGTCCAACCCAGTCCCTAGAGTTTCAGACTTCTAGCCTAAATTTACTGCTGCCACCATCTACCTCCTTGACATTTGGAAAGAAATAACAACAAAAACATACAACATTAATATAGTGCTTTAAGGTTTTCAAGGTGCTTTATATATGCCAACTTGTCGATCCTCACAGCAGCCCCCTAAGGGAATTGGTATTATTGTTCTCAGTTTGCAGATAAGGAACCTGAGACAAAGAGGGGTTAAGTTATTTGACTGGCTTTGTGCAGCTGGTATGTATCTGTGATAACATTTGAACTCATCTTTCTGGTTCCAAGTACTGTGCTCTATCCACCACACCATCTGGCTGACTAGTTATACCATGCCACACCATGCACATCATCATGGGATATTTGAAGTTAGAAACCCCAACCAACTTTTATCTATTTCCATCAAGTTTTTACCTCTTACTACTCTAACTCCCAATGATTCAATTATCTCTTGTGTTGAAAGTTCACTTCTCTTGCTAGGTCTCTCTAGATCCCATATGGTTCATTTCCACCATCCTCTCTTTCTTTCTCTACCCTCTGTTCCATTCTACCACCTGAAGTACCCATTCATCTCTGATCTCATTTTACACTTTCCATTCCCTCTTCTTAATGGATAGCTTGCTCCACAAGACCCTGAGTCTCTGTTCACTTGCCATTGCTGTTTGCTCTCCTCCAACACCTTTACTGATAATTATTTATGTCTGTGTTGTTGTCTCTTCCATCCCCATCCCAGTACAATGTGAGTTCTTTAAGGACTCAGACTATCTTAGTGATATTTATATATCTTCAGCATCTAGCATAGTGCTTTTGACATAATAGGTGGTTGGTAAATGCTGATTGAATTTGGTGCATTTATTCCTGCCTAAGATGTGGTATTTCCTGAATCCCTTGCCAATCACTAAATCCTCTATTGATCAGTTTAGGTAGGTGTGAAAGACTTTAAATGTTAACTTGAGATGTTTAAATTAGATCTGACAGGCAATATGGAGTTGCTGTTGTTTCTTGAATAGGGAAGTGACATGATAAGACTTGTTTTGAGATTTTTTTGTAGAAATGTGTAAGATATACTGCTGTAGGGAAAAAACAGGCAGAAAGATCAAGTTGGTGAATATAGATGTAATATTCACACGGGGAAAGGGGACTTGGATGGTATTTTGGAAGGAAACAAGTGTTTATTAACCACTGGGTGCTATGCTAAGCACTTTATAAATATTATTTAATTTGATTTACATTATAATCCCAAGAAATATATGTTATTGTTGATCCTATTTAACAGTTAAGGAAACAAGGCAGACATAGATTAAGTTATGTGACCAGGTCACACAACTAATAAGAGTTTGAGGCAGAATTTGAACTCAAGTCTTGTTAACTTCTGGCTCAGCACTCTATACACTCTGACACCCTGAAAGCTTTGTTTTGGCTGTGAAGAGTCAAAAAGAGAGAACAAGAAAAAATGTTACGAGAAAGTGACAGGAACAAAAGGAAAATTGAATTCACAGAATATGCAGTGATAATGTGATTTTTAGTCCAACAATAGTGACTTTCCCACTTAAACTGTGCTATAAAAGTGATATAAGCTATAAAATTGTGGTCTAAAGTTCCATTATTATTCAAGAAATGTGTCTTGATATGTACTGTCATTGATGTTAAACACAGAAATATGCCTTTATCTTTGTTTTTCTAAGTATTCACTTAACGCTAAATTTCTAAGTGTCCTGTTGGTGTACTGTCCAAAACTTCCTTCTTCCTTCGGTTACATAACTGATTCATTTCACTAATACTTAGCAAATCACCTAGAGAGAGAGGAAAGGGAAAAATAAAGGATTCAAGACTTAATCTAGCCAAAGTTTTTTATAGGGTTAGTCCAAGGCTTGAGGTTAGAAAGGTAAGTGAAACAATGTTTTCAAATTATTAATGAGGATTATTCATAGATTTCAGTTATTCCCATTCTTTCTGTAACTAAAAATCATTAATAACTGAGTTTATTCTGTGTGGATGTGTATACATACATTTATGTAAATATATTTATATTTATCCTCTTGAGCGTCACATAAATGGTGTCTATGTAATGGTAATGCTTAGACATGAAAGGTACAACGATAGTTAATCTTACAGTTAATCTATTTTCTAATTGTTTGCATTTGTCTTTAAATCATCTATTCCTTTTTAGATGAAATGCCTTGACTTGTATATTGCTCAAGAGCTCTAGAAAATGATCAATAACACAGTTAATTAGAATAGTAAGAGAGGAGCCCTATTGCAACCTCTTTGCATTCCAAGCAGAACTAACATAAGCAGGCTTAAATACTGGAGCAGGAAGAATTCTCAAATGACTGGTTTTCTTCCAAATGTATAACCCACTAATGTGAGGCAATGTAATTGCTATGTCCACAGAGGGTAAGAGAGGGCATTTTTGCTTCTCGTCCAGGTCAGTACATTGTTAATGATTCACTGCATGGTTCATGTGTTTTCCTCTTATCTCTCTTATAGCACCACACATATACCATAGAATTATTAATTTATATTATTACTTATTTATTGAGAATCAAAGGCAATGAAGTGAAAAAGAAGGCAGCACCAGAACAGACAAAAAACCTTAGCAAAAAGCTTGGAAATAGTTTTGTTCTTATGTGAATAACATTAGCTAAATTCATTTTTCCTCTCTGAAGATCATAACAGTTAAAAGAGCAAATCGATTACCCTTGAAAGAATACTTCATTCTTTCTAAATAATAATGACCTTCACATAGGAGTTAGAACTTAATTTTCCACCAGTCATATAACATCAACCTGCCCATTGTGTTATCTCCCCCTTTTAGAACATAAGCACTTAGGGAAGAAACTGCTTTTTTGCTTATATTTTTATTTCCAGAATCTAACACAGTGCCTGACACATGATAAGCACTAAGCAGATGTTCTGCTTTTCTATCTGTATAGTTTACTAGCTGTCCATCTATAGGTATAGGGATGAGACTAGTAAATGAGGAAATTTCTTCTGCCAATGCAAGTAGGCACATTCTCTACAACTTATAGTCTTGGAGAATTGTCCAGATAATTGTAGGATTAAGTGACTTGTCCAGAGTGACATTTACAGAGGATGTCAGAATCACAACTTGTACATAGGTCCTCCAGACTTGGAACCCAGTGCTATAAACACTGTATCATCTAGCAGTGACAGATACTAGAAATAGTTGTATCCTCCCTCTTGCAAGATCCACTGTGCAGTATGCATCATGACTCCTGCTAAATTTCCACCTTGTGAGATGACTTCCAACTCTCTCACTAAATTGCATAGGAGAAAAGGACTCTAGTGATAATAACAACTTCGTCCCTTTTCATATGAGGAAATTGAAGCCCTAAAGAGTTGTTTTCCTAAAGTGGCACAGCTCATAAGTGAAGGACTTGAGATTTGAACTCGGGTTTTATGACTTCAGCCCCATTGGTTTTCCACTTTACCATATGTCTAACTCAAAAGAAAATTTGTGAGCAGAAAAGAACTGATTTTTCAGACTTCAAAATGACAGATAGTACTCATTCTGAATAATGCAATGTACTTTACTATTGAAATTATATAAAGTGTGATACAAATATATGTGTTTGTCAGTTGTCATCAATTAATTGAAAACCAAACTATAAAAATATTTTCACTATTGCAAAAAGAGAATGGGAAAATAAATGTGATATGAAAAATTTATTGTCATTATTCTTAATTAGCTCCTTCTGGGTTATAGTAAATAGCCCATAATAATTTAACCTACAACTTCTACATTTATTTAAATATGCTAATTAATATCCATGATGATGTAATATCCTGGAGCGCCTTCTGGAGTTTCATGTGATTATATTTTCTTCTGTTAAGTATAATTTAAGTGGTATCTTAGTTCTCTGAACAAGGACCTATGTGCATATATACAACAATTCTTTACTAGTTGGAATATGTGAATAATCAAAATGTAATATGTCTAACCACAATATGTAATATGAAATTTCTTTGAAATAGATAAGAATAAAGACTATAAATTATGTACACGTTATTTAGAATGGAAAGTATTTAGAGGAATTAAAGGTATCTTAGACATATATCTGAAGACAGTTTATTTTCAACTCCTTGTAATAATAAAACACCAGGCTGAAAATGTGATTTGGAAGTAGAACTAGGAAATGCAAAAATCTAAGATAATGGTCAATGTTATAATAGATAAGGATCATAAGTGATAAAGATGTACCATTTTGTTACAGACAGAAGCTGTCAGCATAAGCACAGGAAGCCAATCGCTTTTGAATGAAACTTTCTACATACTTCTCTGCTGTCCATGGTTCTGAAAGTTGAAAGCCATTAAGAGAAGAGTGATGCAGCCTGAGCCATAGTAACTGTGGCCAAGCCTGTAACTATCACCTCTGATTTATAAGGTACATGGTGGCTCTGAATTGCACTTGTCAGTCCCCCACTGAGAACACTCTTGGAGGCAGCACATCAAATGTAGCCCTGTGAAGGGAACATTTTGACTCACTTATCACTTGTAGAATGTGCCCTGACTTCTTAAATAGTTAATGCTACCTTTTGTATGTAAATGAACTGAACAGTTATACTATGACTTACCTGGTTCTTAAGGGCATCATTCTGTGGTAGCAGATTCATTTAGTGGCTTCAGGTTTTTTGTTTTGTTTTTGGTAAATTTTTAAAAGACTAAAATATCTAATTGTTTTTTTTTAATCAATAATTGTAAACTATGGTGTCAGGAATAAGAAAAAGATTAATTGTTAGTGGTCCTTGCTTAGGGTGAATTAACAAGCCCAATGAGCATGGTTCAAACAATTAATAAAACAACCAGCCATAAGATTTACATTAGTGCTTAAAGGCCAATCCATTACAATGAAGTAGTGTATTCATTAGGAAAAGAAAACTCCAGGGAAAACATAGAACTGTCCCTGTTCCTTCATGATTATATCAGCTTTTCCAACGGCTATAGACTACAGACTATCAAAGGGAGAACATGATGTTTCTGTGGTAATGGATATGAACTACCCTTCCACAAGCACTGAACTGTAATTGCACTATTGTTCTGCTCCTGAACTGGCCTGCAGGAAACATAATGAGGGTTTGGGGAAGCAAACATGTTGCCTCACTTTCAAACATAATGAAAGAATGCCTTGTCTCTTTCAGTGAGAACTTCAGAGAGTAATGAAGTACCTTCTTTTAAAATTCTTAGAACATTTGGAAAGCTTAATTCTCCAAACAAAAGGAGAATTCAACTTCAGAAATTGGTAGAATATAAAAAAATAGGGATGGTCAGGATACATAGGAGAAGAAAGTTTTGCTGAGAGTATAAAGATCTTATAGGAATAAATTTGGTCTTCTTTTGACATGAAAAACAAAGTAGTAGTTCATTTCTCAATCTTATTTACAAATGTATATACAACAAATCTTTATTAAGCCACCATAATGCATAGTGTGTGAAGTATTTTACTACCTCAGCATTAAAACATATACAAAGTTTAGATGAAACAGTCCTTGTATTCATAGAGCTTAAGAGTCATTAGGAAGGTGTGTTGGTAAGCAAAATGGCCTTTGTTTTCTTTGAGTAACTCAGTGTATTTCATTAAGCCTTACTAGGTGCTAAGCCCCAGGCCCAAAGCCCTATTAGGTGTGGAACCTATGTGGGTGTGGATTGATGACTGAGGTGGGGCCTGAGGTGGGGCCCAAGGTGGGGCTGGCTAAATGGAGGTGTTAACTCCAGAGCCATGCCCTGTTAGGTGTTAACATAATCTATGTGGATGTGAACCTCCCAGGGTGCTAAGGGGAGGGGCCAACTCAGGAACCAATAAGCTCTGGTCATTCAGACAATGCTTGATGAGTCAAAAACTCGACAAGAGGAGAGAAGACAGTTTGAAGACTGATTTTCTGTTGGAGCCAGAGACAGATACCACTGAAGCTGAAGATAAAGCCAAAGCCGAAGCAGGAGCTGCAGAAGCAGAGCCAACCCAGAAGCAGAGCCGACCAGTGTGTGGACTGAGAAGTGCCGAGCAAGGACTTGAGGCCTGTGGGTAATCTTCTTACCAGAGAGGGGAAGCATGAATATGATTTGGTTTAATACCATCCTGTTTTTCTGTGGCCTCCTGGTTATTCTTGTGAGGCGGATTTATTGAGCCTGGAAGTTTTTGACCAAAATATCAAAATGGCGAGGCTGGTTCGTGGGTCTGTTACTTTGGAGCCTGAATAAATGCTTTAATTCTTCTACTTTCTACTTAGAGAATTCCTTATATCCGGCGGTTCTGAACTGTTCAGACATATATATGATTCTGCCTTCATAATACAGAAGGACAGAAAGCTACATAGGTAGCTGTAATGAAAGCTGTTCCAGCAGAGGGTAAGTTCCCTATAGCAAGGATTGTTTCATTTTTTTTCTTGGTATACACAACAGATAGTGCCATACCTGGCATGTAGGAAGCATTTAATAAGTGTTGAATTGAATTGAATTGTATTACATGGTAAGTGAATTAGAGTGGCAAAAACAAAGTGATATGTGAGGCTTCAAGAATGTCATTCTCAACTGTATAGTATGCTACTATGAAATTCTATCCCAATCAGAAGGCTCAGATTTGATCACAATTCAACAATGGATACAATATTACTGCAGAACATATATATATACATATATATATATATATATATATGTGTGTGTGTTTGTGTATGTGCATATACACATACACACTCATATATATATATACACGCATGCAAATATATATATATATACATATATATGTATATATGTATGTATATTCAATATTAAGGAGTTCATAGACCAAAGTTTCTCAACCTAAGATCCACAGATCTTCAAGGGATTTGCAGATAGGTTACAAGGGATTGATGAAGTTGAACCAATTTTTTGATGGGTGTATTTCAATATATTGTGTCACCTTTGAAATTCAATGTATTTTATTTTATGCACTTAAAAATATTTTTCTGAGAAAATGTCTTTACATTTCACCAGACTTCCCAAGGTGTCCATTAAACAAAAAGTTAAGAACATCTAGTATAAACTAACTTCCTGAATTGTACAAAAAAAATTGGGGTAAAATCTGTCAACAAAAATGTGCTTATTAAAAGACAGTGTTATTGATATTAGAACAAAAATAAAAACCAGATAGTACAAATTCCTGAACAACATCTCTGGGAAGTAAAGGAAGGGTTAAGGGAAATGAAGGCAAGGGGAAAAAAGAGGAAGAGAAAGGAGGGGAAAAGAAAACAAAAGGAAGGGAAGGGAATACAAGGGAAGGGAACAAGAAACTCTTTTGCTGAGAATTTTGTCACCAAATTCCTGAAATCACTTTGGTTGTCTGTCTTTATGAGATCATCATTTTAGTGATGATAGTAGATGTGAGAGTTCTTGATAAAAATTTCAAGATTTGTACACCTTATAAACTCAGCAAAACTGATATTATAATGGCAATCCAAAGGCCTTTTGAAAAGTTAATTCAAGTAACTCACTAAAAATATTTTTTAATTCTGTGAAATTTTTAAATCAACAAGTTAAATGTCATTGTCCAATATCAAGGCATTTCAAATATGAAAAAATTGACAATTTATATTTTCAATTTTCTTTCCAAATAATAAAATATTCCAAGTAACATAAGGTACTTCTAAGTGGCATCTTTTCCAAAAGTTTTCCAAATCCACACGAATAGGTAACATGGCATTACAGGTAGCTGGTTGGTTCATTGCCATGCTACTCTTAAAATGGCCCTTTTCAGAGAAATTAAAAATCATTCTAGGAAAAATTTTTTCCAGGAACATCTGTCTAACACACCTGAAGACATTCCCACAGAGCTATTTCTTAGAGCAAATGCAGGATTATGAAGATAGTGAGTTAGTATTCCTCCCTGAAATGTTCCGTACATGCCAAATAGAGCAGGTAGGAGATAGCTATCATCTGCCACCCAGGCCCATTTCTATGTAGCTTTGTTCTCTTCATTTGATTTAATTTTTGTTAATTCAGCAATTGTTAAGCCTGATTTTGCTTTGTCAGCTTTTGTCTTATGGCACTAGAGCTTCTAACATTCCAGTTACTTACAGTATATGATCAGAAGAAAGTAATTCAAACAACCATTCAGTCAGAAGTCTATTTACTGCTCTTTCCCCAAACACAGATTTAAAGAAATTCACACACACAGATGGACTAGGGACAAAGGCATGAGAGAGGGAAATGTTGTTATGCTTAAGAACAATAACTTAGAAATTTTAATTGAAAGAGCATGAGATTAAACATTTTAGCCATTAGATCTTTCAAGGTCTTGATTAAGCCTTGTTGGTTAGAGATTCTAAGTGAATTTCTCAAGATTCTCATGATTAGTCATTTTATTCAATCAGGGTACTGCTATTTGCTGTATTTCTTTCAGTGATTGCTTTCTCTTCACTAGCACATGGGGAAATAATCCAATAAAAATTTCTGCCTTCACATGAGTAAAATGGTATTTTATTATGATTTGAATCAAAATCTAATGCTTGTCTTTTCATATGAATTGTGAGATTATTACATTTTACTAATTCTTGACAGTGTTTAAAGGTAAAGTAAAAATATAAATTAGACAAAAACAGTCTCCAATATATGTATAACTTCCCTAGTACTTAAGCCACTCTTTGGAATCAAATATTTTAGAAAACATTTTAACTCTTTCAGACCACTTAAGATGTTAGTTAAAAAATAATTTATATGTGCTAACTGGTAGCCAGATAAGTAGAACTTTAAAATTGTCACTTTCAGTTTCTTTAAACAGTTAAACACTGAAATAATCAATAAACCAATTAATAAACATATATAAAATGCTTTACTATATGCCAGGCATGGTGCTAAATGCTTGAAATGCAAAGAAAAGTCCCTTCCTTCAAAAAATTAACATTCTAAATGGGTAAGATAACAAGTAAATAAATAGATAGACTCACAATAAAGAAAAAAAGCTTATAGAGTGCAACATTATGTAATAGTAATTAAGTGGGACTTTTTGCTGTTCTTCTCTTAAGTGCCTTTAATGATTCTGGTCTTTGTTTGAATGAGGAAGATGAAGTGAGATCTTTTTGTCTTGGAGTTTTTCTCAGCACTGAGACAATTGGGAGTCATTGATTTGTATATGATGTGATACTGGGCATGGGGAACTTTGCCACACCCAGCCTGGGTGAAGTCAGAGACCTCAGGGCTCTGAACAGGATCTAATGGAGGAGAGCTTGGTGTTTGTCTTTTGGGGAACACTCATGGAAGGGGTGTTGAGACTCTGGGCAAGCTGTAACTGGCCCCCAGCTTTGCAACCCAGATGTTGTTTCTTCTCTGGTAATTATATGTTGTGATTGGAATCAGACAAGGTCTGTCTGTTGATATCTGTTATTTCTGTTTGTATTTGCCTTGAGGTTCAGGGGGCTGATCTTTTCCCCCTGAACTGTGAGTGATATTTGCATGTTTGATTAAACTGAGATTGTTAACCTCTTAAGGTTGCTTTCCTTAGAAAAGCAGATCAAAGAACCTGTGCTGGCAGCTTTCCGTGTGCTCATTGTTGGTGGGATTTACACCCCCACAGCAGCTGCTAGCAGATTGTTGCTACACCTTATAAGGGAAACCTTTAGCAGTTTCTGGAATTGTTAGAGAACTCTCACAGAAGTTGGCATTTGAACTGAATCCTGAAGGAAACCAGGGATTCAAAAGGGAGGGAGGGTTGAATAGGGAGGTGGAAGGGGGAAGAGATAGCCAATCAGGAGATGTAGTGTCTTGTTTGTGGAAGAGCAATTAGTCCAGTATAGCAGGATTATAAATTGTATGGAGTGGAATGAAGTATAAGAAGAATAGAAACCTAGGAAGGAGCCAGGGTATAAAAAGCTTTAAATGCCAAATGAAGAACTTTTTTCATTTGATCCCTAAGATAATATGGAACCACTGGATTGACATGGTCAGACTTCTGCTTTAGGAAAATTACTATGAAAATTTTGTTAAGCATGGATTGGAATGGTGAGAGACCTAACTATTGAAAAATGTAGCTGAGAGGTGATGAAGGCCTGAACCATGGTGGTGCTTTGTGAAAAGAAAAAAAAAAAACATATGGATGGCAATCATTGCAAGGGTAGCATCAGTTACTGCTCTGAGCACTGAAGACACATTCAAAAATAAAGCAGTCCTTTGACTCAAGGATCTTATGAGGAGAAAGCATGTATATAATACTGCATATGCATGGATTGATTGAGTGAATAGTTCCTACCTCTGGCATGGATAGATCACTGATTAGGGGTATGGACTTTGTGATTTCTGCTTTTGTAGGGGATAAGAAGAGCACCATAGCTGAATGCTTATTCATCTCTTGTCTTAGGTCCAAGAGGAGATATTGAGTTAGAATTACATCTATCTGTATCACTTCAAATATCTATAATCTAGGAGTATTGTGCTTTTAGGAATTCAGAATAAAATTTGCTTTTACTTATTGCTTTCAAAGTGGGGGGTAACACTTTGCTTGCTTACTCTGGGACAACTGATTTCATTAAAAAGAATGACAACAATGAGACAACTTACCAAAATTTATGGGATGTGGTCAAAGTGATACTTAGAAGAAAATTTATATCTCTAAACACATCAATTAAATAAAGAGCAGATCAATGAATTTGGCATGCAATTAAAAAAAATAGAAAAAGAACACATTAAAAATCCCCAATTGAATACCAAATAGGAAATCCTGAAAATCAGAGAAGACATTATTATAATGAAAAATTGTTTTTTTTAATTTTAATTAGTAAATAAAACCAGGAGATGATTTTATGAAAAAAAATATCAGTTAGTTTGATTTTTTCAAAAAGAGAAGAAAACCAAATTAACAGTATCAAAAATGAAAAAGGTGAATTCACCACTAATGAAGGTAAAATTAAAGCAATTATCAGCAGATACTTTACCCAAATATATGGCAATAAATCTAAGTAAAGTGAATGAATATTTACAAAAAAAAATAAATTGACCAGATTAATGTAAGAGGACATAGAGTATTTAAATCACCCTATATTAGAAAAAGAAATTAAACAAGTCATCAATGAGCTCTATATGAAAAAATTCCCTGAGACAAATGAATTCACAAGTGAATTCTACCAAATAGTTAAAGAACAATTAATTCCAATATTATATTTAAGAAAAATAGGCAAAGTAAGAGTTCTTCTAAATTTCTTTTATGAGATAAATATGGTGCTGATATCTAAACCAAGAAGAGCAAAATCAGAGAAAGAAAACTATAAACCAATTTCCCTAATGAATACTGATGCATAAATTTTAAATAAAATACTAGCAAGGAGATTACAAATACAGTACAACAAGGAAAGATTATACACTATGACCAAATACATTTTTACCAGGAATGCAGGACTGGTTCATTATTAGGAAAATTAGGAAAACTATCAGCACAATTGACCACATCAATAATAAAACCAACAGAAATCATGATTATCTCAACAGATGAAGAAAAAGCTTATGAGAAAATGCAGCACTCTTTCCTATTTGAAATAATAGAGAGCAAAGAAATAAATGGAGCTTTCCATGAAATGATAACTTATTTATCTAAAACCACCAGCAAGAATTATCTGTAACGGGGATAAGCTAGTAACCTTCCCAGTAAGATCAGGGATGCCCATTATCATTTCTATTATTCAATATTATACTAGAAATGTTAGCTATAGCAATAAGAGAAAAAAAAGAAGTTGAATGAATTAGAATAGGCAATGAGGAAACAAAGCTATCACTCTTTGCAAATGATATGGTGGTATAAATAGAGAATCCTAGAGAATCAACCAAATAGTTGAAATAATTAATAACTTTAGCAAAGTTGTAGGATATAAAATAAATCCACAGAAATCTTTAGCATTTCTACATATTAGCAACAAAGTCCAGCAGCAAGATCTGTCAAGAGAAACCCAGGAACAATATGAACATAATTACAAAACATTTTTTAACACAAAAAAAGTCAGATCTAAATGACTGGAAAGGTATCAACTGCTCATTGGCAAACCAAGCCAGCATAATAAAAATTACAGTTCTACCTAAATTAATTTACTTATTCAGTGCCATACTAATCAAACTACCAGAAATTATTTATTTAGCTAGAAAAAAATAACAAAATTCATCTGAAAGGACAAAAGGCCAAGAATATCAAGGAAATTTAGGAAAAATA
Organism: Phalanger gymnotis; assembly: GCA_028646595.1. NCBI lineage: Eukaryota > Metazoa > Chordata > Mammalia > Diprotodontia > Phalangeridae > Phalanger > Phalanger gymnotis. The sequence continues at coordinate 486,199,586 of CM053622.1, forward strand.
TGTGAAGGAAGGTAGTCCAACAGAACTAGATTTTAAACTGTATTATAAAGTGGTAATCATCAAAACAATCTAGTACTGGCTAAGTGATAGAGTGAAGGATCAGCGAAATGGATTGGGTACACAATACACAGTAGTAAATTACCATATTAATCTAAAATTTGATAAAGGCAAAGATCCAACTTTGAGAACAAGAAGCCACCATCTAACCAAAAATTACTGGAAAATAGAAAATTGTTTGGCAAAAACTATGTATAAAAAAATCTTGCACCATATACAAAGATAAGATCAAAATGTGTACAAGATCTAAAGAGTAATACCATAAGCAAATTAGGAGAGCAAGGAATAGTTTACCTGTCAGATGTATGGAAAAGGGAAGAATGTTTGGCCAAACAAGAGGTAGTATTATGAGATTAAAATGGATTATTTTAATTATGTTAAACTAAAAAAGTTTTGTACCCCAAAAATGCAACCAAGATTAGAAGGAAAGCAGAAAACTGGGGGTACATTTGACAGAAAGTGTCTCATTTCTCAAATATATAAAGAACTGAGTCAAATTTCTAAGAAAATGGGTCATTCTCCAATTGATAATTGGTCAAAAGATATGAGAAGGCATTTTTCAGAAGAAGAAATCAAAGCTATCTATCATCATACAAAATACTTTAAATCATTATTGATTAGAGAAATTAAAATTAAAACAACTTTGAGGTACATTAAACCTGTCAGATTGGCTAAAATGACAAAGCAGGAAAATGACAAATGTTGGAAGACAAATGGGAAAATTTGGATTCTAACGCACAGTTGGTGGAATTGTGAACTGACCCAGCCATTCTGGAGAGAAATTTAGAACTCAACCCAAAGGGCTACAAATCTGTGTATATGCTTTGACCCTAGATCTGTATCCCAAAGAGATTAATAAAGGAAAAAGATCTATTTATACAAAAAGATTTATAGCAAATCTTTTTGTGGCAGCAAAGAATTGGAAATTGAGGGAATATCCTTCCATTGGGGAGTGGTTGAACAAGTTGTGGCAAATTATTATAATATAATACCATTGTGTTAAAAGAAATGACAAGCAGGATGTTTTCAGATAAACCTCAAAAGACTTACATGAACTGATGCAGAATCAAGTAAGCAGAACCAGGAGAACATTGTTATAATACTATACCATGATCGACTATGAATGACAACTCTTCTCAGCAATACAAACATCCAAGACTATTCCAAAGGACTCATGATAAAAAATGCTATCCACCTCCAGGGAAAGAGTTGATGGAGTCTGAAAGCAGACCAAAGTGCAGAATTTTTCACTTTTTTATTTTTGAATTCACTTGTTTTCATCTAGATTTTCTTTCACAATAAGACTAATTTGTAAATATATTCTGCGTATTCTACAATATCAAATTGCTTGCCATAGCAAGGAGAGGATGGGGAAAGAAAGTGAATTGGGAACTCATTTTTTAAAGGAATGTTAAAATTGGTTTTACCTGTCATTGGAAAAAATATAATGTTATTCAAAAATTACTCAGTATTATTTTTAATGCTTAAGCTAGTTATTGTTAGGCTTCTCTGTCATCTAGTACATTGGAGTACTGTTGAACTCTTTTAAGATACCAGTAACTACAAAATCAAAAAAGAGCTTGGAATTTATTTTTAGTGGAATTTTGAATGTTTTATTTAAAATTTATATCACAACACTTATTTTGTGCTGATAAAATTTATTTATATTTCAATAAATTACTTCCTCATCATGACATGGAGTTTGTGATTGCTATGTCAGCAGAATATAAATTTGGAAAGGCTCTATATAAAAGAAAATGATTCAGGGATAATTTCAGTTATAGTCTATATTAGCTGCCTGAGGACAAGCCTGTCTAATGGCAAACAGACTTATTCATTACCAGCACATCAAACATTAATCAATAAATTTTTTGACCATAAGAAACTGTGCAAAAAATAAAAACATACAATTGTCCTTATTCTTGCACAGCTCCTTTTCATTTATACAGTAGCGATGGAGAGATGGTAGAGTTGCAAACAATAAGACCAAAAGTACTAGGAATAATACAAGTATTAGATCATCTATAACCATTAATTTAAAAGTCAATACACTATTGAAGGAATTGAACCACATTCTTACTACAAATTTATGTTATAAATTAAACCAGAAGACTTAAATAAGTTGCAGTGAAATAAGAAAAAGACTGGCACTCAGGTTTTCTTAGAGACAAATTAAGGAATTCTCAAAGCTTATTTCAGCCAGTGCCCAAAATCAATGAGAAAATTGGTCATCTTACCTTGCAGTGTTTATGATGCCCAGAGGCAAGGGGAATCACTTCAAAGATAGTACTTGGCATGCAGAGGGTGAAGTATAAAAATTGTATAAACAATTTAACAAGCTCTGCCAAAGCAAGCCAATTCTTGCTTTAATATACAGAAACATAACAAAGCAAAGCTGTACAAAGTAGAGGGACAATGGTGAAAAATATTGGTTGGAAGACAGTTTGGGACTGAAAAAAATGAAAGAGACTAAAGAGTTGGAGACTGCTTAAAACCTTGGCCCTTTAAAGCATGAATGTGTTCTTTAAAAAAGAAATTAGAAGGTCCTGGATAGGATAAGAACAGAATATCAACAAAAATAAAATTGACCTATCTTAATGCAGGAAGTGATTGGTCACTGGTGTAGAAGTCATCACGGACATCTGTGTTCAGTTAGATCATCAGCTGCTTAGAATCAAGGTCCCTAATTAGAAAGAAGAATAAAAATTAGAGGAGATGCTGCTGCTATTACAATAGCTGCAGCATGACATGTTTAAGGAAGTCATTAATAATACAAAATGTGCAAACAATAAATAAACAAATAAATGTAAGGACATTTCTTTTTCTTAGAGAAGTTAATTGATACAGAATAACCATAACAGAAGGAACAAAAATCCTTGCAATATTCTCTGCAGTAACAATATTTTAAATATATCGCACTACTCTGGACCAACAAAACTCATTTTTTAATGTCAACTTACACCCATAAACATGAAGACATGTTTCATTAGTATATTAGAAAGGGGCAAAACAGACTTTCACAAAGGACCATTCACATTATACAATATATTTGACACTTCATAAATGATTAAAAGATGTGGAGAAAATAATCCAACAATCTCACTCTCTTTTATCAACTCTGTGTGTATGTGGTATGTATATGTGTGTATTTCTCTCTTTTCATATTATATATGTACATATATGTACATACATTCATATGTGTGGATATAAAGCATTTTATTAAGCATAATAAAATTTTACTTTAAAGGGTCTCTTCAAATCAAAAGTCTCTCATGTCAAAATTATGTAATATTCCTTAAAATATATGACAGAGCTTGTTTGAGGGCCCTGCAATCACTATCAGTCAAGGCATATATCAGGGAGACAAATTGCACAAATACAACAACAACAATATGTACATACACATAAATAGATATTAGTGTATATACAATATGCTTATATATATTTGCATGTATATGTATACAATTTTCACAAAGTACTTTGTGTGAAATAAATGCATATGAAAAAAAATAACTCTACCACAACTCCAAGAAAATCTTCAGCAAAAAAGATGGCTCTAAGAACTACAAGGATGATTGGATGAAATGAAATAATAGTTAAAAATTAAATTACAAATCTATAAAGGAAATTAGTGATCAGGAAGGGGAAAATAAAATAATAAATAGGTCATAAGAGACAGTAGAAAACCTTATTAGTGGACTACCTGAAAATATGATAAAGCAAAGAGAATTCAATACAATGAGACTTCAAGAACTATTTACAAAAACAAAATCCCTGAGACAGATAACATGGAGAAAGAAGACTATAATTCAATAAATCTATTGAATGTTAACACAAAAATATTGAATGAAATGTCAGTAAAGAGGTTATACAACATAATAAAAATATTATATGCCATGTCTAGATTGGATTAAATCATCACTGATCAAAAATTTTAAAAGTATAAACATAATAGACTATATTAAGGGGAAAATAATTAAAATTAAATGATAATATCAATGGAACTTGGAAAATTGACAAAATAGAGTACTCCTTTATGATACACACATGAAAGAGCATATAAATAAATGGATTATTCTTTATATTCATAAGTGCTGTTTATCTAAAGTCAACAGCTAGAATTATCTGTATTAGAAAAACATTAGAGCCTTTTACAATACATTCAGAGAGTGAGAAAGTATGTGATATAGTCCTGTACATTACTGTTCTCCTAATTCACCTAAGGATAAATTTATTTAGGCATCAGGTCACATAAAATTTTGCTTTATGATTGTCCATCTACTGTCAGATTCTGTTTCTTACTACTCTTTCTTGTTCACATACTTTGCATAACACAGTCTCATCCTGCAGGAGTTTTCAATGAAAATGTTTTTTTCTTGGATTATACTGTAGGAAGACAGGGACCCAGCAAAAAGCCTCCAGTGATTAATGGAGCAGGTGGATCAATAGACCTAAGAAAGCATGATGGGAGACAAAGAAGAGGGATTTATGATAGGCCTCAGGGTCACAGTGAACTGAATATCTTGCAGAATAAAAGAGACATATAGTATTGAAGATAATTTCAGAGGAAACAAAACAAATAGGGACTCTTTGCAGATGTTAGTAATGTTACTTTGATCAATAGAAAATATAACATTTTACAGTAGCATGAGCTCTAACTGATGGAAAAGAATGCCCCAATATTCCCTCTGAACTTTGGACTGCCTTTATCTACATAACTGAGGGTCAGAAATCTGGTTAGACAGGTAGCATAGATGATAATTTGCCCCTTGGTGTGTGTCTATCCCTCCCCAATTTACAAACACAGCATACACAAACACACACACACATATTTAGAAGAGAGAATAGTAGTGACTTAGAGTTTGAAAACTGAGAAACATTGAACTCCAGAACTATATGATGATTATTCAATAAACAACTACTACCTGGGTTATAACCTTTAGAGATTAAAATTGGGAAGTATATGAAACAAGCACCAAAAGCTAGAGTGAGGTTTCTGATAGAGGAGTTCAGCACATGATTTAGAAGGCATTCAAAGTAAAGATTAAGTGTAGTGGCATTAATTTGCTGATAGCACTCCACGCTTTTTAAAAAAGGGAATGGATACCTGGGGCTAAGAATTTCTTGTTGGAAAGATGAGAAAAATTCAATAGCCAAGACTCTGAGACCACAAGATGGAGGAGGCTTTTGTTGGTTCTAGACTAAGCTTCTTTTTTTCTTTTTATATGAAAGATAAAGTATTTGTTTCATGCTTTGTCTTGGCTAGACACTATGCCGAGCAACGGGGATAAAATACATGAAAACAATATGGTCTCAGCTCTGAGTAAGAGGAAAATTAAACATAAAGGGAAGGTGACAAGTGATGGGGTGGCGGGAGGGAAGTGATGGGGAAGAGGAAAATTGGAAAGAGGTGAGATCAGAGCATCCATGATAGGGTGAAGATGTTGACGAAGTACAGCAGTCTGGAGAGCGAGTTGAGAATGAAGTGAGCATGCCTGAGACATCTCAGGGAATTGTAATCCTGCCTAAAGACTCACTAATCGAGAGAGTATATTGCAGAAATGTTAGCCCAAGCTGCTGATGTGGTCTCATGAGTGCTAAGGGAGGGATATAGTAAAGAGATATTGTGGAGATAAAAACAAAAAGATTTGGAAAATTTATTTGCCATGTATGGTGAGTGAGAGTGAGGGCTTAAGGATATTGCCGATATTGCAAACTTGAGTTACTGGAAGAATGGTGGTGCTCTTGACTGTAGCAAGTATAGTTATCCCTTCCACTTCACCACTTTCCCCATCATGTTTTTGATATACTGCAGGTCAGCATAAGAAATTAAATGGGAATTTGGGGAATTTTATGGAAGCTGCAGACAACACATGAAGGCCAGAAGATGATGGAAACAAATTTAGAAACTCAGAAATGCATAAAATATATGTATAGTATTGTATAATATCAATGTATTTAATCTTTTAAGAAAATAATAATTCAGAGATTTTCCAGATCATGGGGGCACTGCACCCCTAAACCTCATGATGTGAAACGGATAATTGTATACTCTGTCCCCCTCTCTCAGTCCCAGGATACTACATTTGAACTCTCAAGGTTCTAGAGTACCTCTACTGATTTGTAGGGTTCTTCTTTTCTGCTTTCTACTGCCTTTGCCCCAAGCCTCAAAAGACAAGGTTGTCCTCTTTGTCAGGCACCAGTAACTACTACTCTATTCTATTTAGCCAATTACTATCAATTAGATTTTACAAAGGGATATTTACTTTTCAGTTGCAGCAAGAACAAACAAAAATAATTTCCTTAGAACCACTGGGGAAATATTGTCACTTCTTTCACCCTTATCTCTCAAGGGAATAGGATTAAAACTTGGCACCATTCCCATAAAACTTTGGTTGCAAAAATTCATGTTCAGATATGGTATGATTGCCAAATGAATGTCAACTTCTTTAAAGGAGAAAGAGAAAGTGTCTTCCCCCTTTTGATCTTCTTTGGAGCCAATATTGCTATATTTAGCTTTGATTGTCCTGTTGTAATCATTTTATATAGTTTCCCTGGTTCTGTTTAAATCATTTGCATCAATTCATTGTAAGTCCTTACATGCTTCTTTATATTCATTGTGTACATCATTTCTTACAACAAAATAATATTCTGTTATATTCATGTACAATTTATTTAGCCATTACCCAGTTACTGGGCATCAAATTTTTACCTAATTCATCATTACCACAAAAAATGCTGCTATAAATATTTTAATGAATACTTCTTTTTGTCATTCATCTCCTTGTGGTATATTCCTAGCACTAGAATAGTGCTGAAATGTATTCATATTTTAGTTGCTTTATTTACATAATTCCAAATATCTTGGTTGAAATAAGGAAAAATGGTTATGCCAATTCACAGTGAAATCAACAATGCATTAGTGTACCTGTCTTTCCATACCCTGGAAGGCACCTTAGACCATCAATCCACCACTTCCTTCAGAAAGAACAGAAGCCATTCAAAGTAGTCATTTGAGGGATAGTAATAGAATGTCTATAGATTTCTGAACTTTCTTATCCTTCCTGTCTCTGTCTTAACTGGCATTATGGTGATCCAATAAAATTTTAGAAACATAAATACCTGGAATCCAAGCCTGTTTCAGCTCTGTCTTTACTGTTGAAATTATTGATCAATTCAAATACATTTATCCAGGGCATAGGGCATGCCCAACTATAAATGAAATTTTGTGACAATCAGGTTATGCAGGGTAAATCCAATCTCTTTTTCATTATAAAATCCTTTCAAAGTTTCAAAGACATTGATTGTATTTCCCCTGATCTTCCCTTTTCCTTAGCCAAAATATTCCCAGTTCTATCAACTAGTCTTTGCATGGCATAGTCCTTCCCTCATCAGTCACTCTTCTCTGGACATGTTCCATCTTTTCTATGTCCAAAATCCCAAAAGACCCAATAGTCTAATACAATCCAGACAGTACTATAGACCTATCACCTCTCTTCTTCTACGTATCTCAGTATTTCTCAATGTAGCCTAAGGTCATATTAGCATTTCTGGCCATCATGACATATTGATAACTCATATGTATCTTTCCATCAAATTAAATTTTTATACTGTAACATTCATGTTTTAAGGCATCTTAATGGTCACTATTCCAAATTAATTAGCAGAACAACCTCAGTTCTGAGGATATACGACTAACAGTAAGTCCTAAAAACTTACAGGGATTTTAGGATGTAAATCATTTGCAATGGTCTCTGAAGAATGGACAACAGAAGCATATCTTACAATGGATTGCATTCAAGACTTTGGAGAAAGCCAATTTTTAATAGGAATACAAACAATTCATAGGCATCTGGTTTGGGATTTGTTATCAATAACTCCCTTGTTTTCATACTAAAAATTAGCTTTCCCCAAAGTTTTATGATTGGATTAAAAACAGAACCATAAAAGTTCAGAGAAATTAGGTATCAGAGAGATGACTAAAAAAACAGTTCATCAGACAAAAATTTGGGGCTTGGGGATTAACCACATGCTCCTTATGAGTCAACAGTGTGATTCTGCTGGAAACAAAAGAAAACAAAACCAAATGTGCCTGAAAAGATATCATCATTTAGGGTAAAGAGTTCTGGATTTGGATTCAAGGACTTTGGTTCAAATTTCTGCTCTGCCGCTTACTGCCTCTTTGACACAAAGCAATTTACCTTTCTGTTCCTTTTTTGAATTCCTAGAACATAGCACAATGCCAAGCACATAGTAGGTGCTTAATAAATATTTATTATTGATTGATTGATTGATCGATTGGACCTCAGTTTCTCATTTGTACAATGAAGAAGTTGACCTCAATAACTTCTGGGATCTCTTCTAGTTCCAAATCTATGATTATATGGTCCTATAACTTTGAGATTCATTATTAAAAGTGGGGTTTCCAAAACAAAGGAAGCAAATTGAAGTTCTCAAAATTATTAAGACCACTTCTATGTTTTAAGAGAGTCATTGCATACCCATAGAAATATCCAAAAAAGATCAAGGAAAAGGGAACAACTTATATGCACAAAAATATTTCCAGAATGTTTTTTTTTGTGGTAGGAAAAACTTAAAAATTTAGGAGATGCTCATCAATGGGTAATGGTTGGATAAGTTGTGGTATATTATTGTGATGGAATACTAATGTGCGATAAGAAGCTATAAGGAGGATGATTTCAGGAAAACTTATGTGAACTGATGCAAAGTGAAGAGAACAGAACCAGAACACTGTGTACACTAAAAGCAATATTGTAACAATAGTCTGTGAAAGACTTAACTGCCCTAAATAATACAAGGATCCAAGGCAGTTCCAAAAGACTCATGAAGAAAACTACTTTCCCTCTTCAGGAAGAAAGAACTGATGAATTCTTTTTCCAGATTCCACATTTACTTTATTTTTCTTGCCATTATTTTGTTTCAATATAGCTAGTATGGAAATGCATATTGCATGATTTCACAGTTACGGTGGGTATCAAATTGCTTGGCTTCTCAATGGCCAGGGAAAGGGCTGGAAGGAGAAAGAATTTTGAAGTCAAAATTTAAATAAATGAATTTTAAAATAAACAAGTGTTTAAGAAAAATAAAAGTTTTAGAGTGTTCAAAAGAGAAAAAAAGGTGAATGATGTAAGGATTCCCTAATTCTATAGAGTGAATTAATGAGACAGAATGTTATTTTGGTAAATGTTTTCACATTAAACCCTGATCTTAGACATGTGTGGGAATCTATGTTCTAGCAAACCCCCCTTAGAAAGCATATGATGACAAGATACCAGAATGGTGATTTTTTTTAAATATCTAATGAAGAATTGTTTAAAGAATGAAAAATATTTAACTAAGGAAAGTGATGACAATGAGAACATCATAATTGCTTCCAAATATTTGAAGAACTAATATTGGGGGGAGGGTGGAAATAATTATACTTGTTCTGGTTGGCTACAGAGTGTCACGAAACTGTTAGTCACAGTGATTAAATGTCTTCGGCCCTAGATCAGCCTGCATACTCTTTCCCCCAAATAGTGAAAATTTATCTCATAAATACCAAATTCAGATAATTATCAAAAAACATCTAAATAGGAATCTCTTATAATTCTTCTTTGCTAGAATATGTGTTGTGTGTATGTGTAAGGGGAAGAGTACAAATCAAAGAATCACAGGATCACAGATTTTGAGAATTGGAAGGGACCTCAACAACCATGGGCAGATAGATGGAGCAGTGGAAAGAGTAGCAGGCATGGATTCAGAAAGACTCATCTTCTTGAGTTCAAATCCAGCTTCAGACACTTGCTAGCTGTGTGATCCTGGGCAAGTCACTTAACCCTATTTGCCTCATTTTCCTCACCTGTAAAATGAGCTGGAGAAGGAAATGACAAAGCGTTCCATTACCTTTGCCAAGAAAACCCCAAATGAAGTAACAAAGAGTCAGACACAACTGAAACAACTGAACAACAACAACATCATCCATGCAGTCCAACTGATACAGCAAAGAAAACCATGCTATAGCATACTCAGCAAGAAATTCTGTGTACTATAATAGACAAGGGGGTGGAGAATCTGTTTCCTTGAAATGACAATCTAAACTTCACTTATTCTGTGAAGTTTGGATTCAGTCAAAGAGCTGTACTTGAGGACCTAGAATGCCACATATGGCCTCAAGGCAGCAGGTTACCCACCCTGAATTGGACATGGTACCTCCCAGATCACTCCTTAATTCATACTCATTTGATCTAATACTTCTTACTGCCCTCTATACACACTGTATTCTCACCTCACTCCCATTCTCCCATACAAATATTATTTTTTTCTACTATCACCAAATTAACAACATGAATTTCCAAATTTCATACCAACATTAACTTTCCATCCATGATCCTTTCTTCTTTACCCATAGACAGTTTCCAAATTCTAAAATGACCAGAACAAGGCCCAAAGCTGCTTGATGATATTCTTAAATAAACTCAAAGAAGAGCTAGCAATCATGAGTCCCTGTAGCTTGGATGAGACAGTTGTTCCTATTTTTATGGAATCTTTATGACATGACTGAACTACAAATATCAAAGAGTTTTGAGGATGATGACTTTTGTTTCATATAAGGATAGATTTTATAACAAAGCTACATCAGAAAATAGAACTACCATCCTTTGAAGTTGTAAAATCTTTGTCATTGAAAATGACTTCTAAGATACATTCAAAGTCTTTAATTCTATTCTTGCGGTTGCGGCTCTAATGAATTTTGGAGGGTCTGATTTCACCTCCCCATTTGTTGGCCAGTGGCATATTAAAAGTTGTTTATAGCTCTCTCAAATTCTCATGTCTGGATATTTAATTCAGAGTAAGGTCACTTCCTAAAATCAAGTATTTAATGAGTAATCATTGTGTACCCAACATTGTACTAGGGACAGAAAAGAAATTTAAGATACTGTCCTGGACCTTGAGATAACTGCAACAAGACTGACATAAAAGAAACTATTGCCATTTAATGGAAGATAGCATACGATAAAGTGTGTGATTCTTTTTCTAGACCTTCAGTCAGTTTTCTTTTGTATTTCATTTGGTCCAAAATAATAAAGCAAATCAAAAGTAAACAAAAGGTAAATGGGCAGATAATTTAAACTGTACTTGATTTCCCTTTTCTATATTATTCACACTGAAAGGGAGCTAGTTCTTGAAATGTTAGTCTAATATTAGAGAAATGAGAAAGTGATGCCATTATCATTAGTTTGCCCATATTTTATAAGCGTCCTGATTCATCTTCATGTAGACGGCATTGTTTGGATGGCCTCATTAGAAGTACTGGGAACAGAATATGCCAAAACATTGTCCGACTGTAATTAATAGTTTCTATATCTAAGTGGTTTCAATGTGAAGTATGAAAATATAAAAACAGATTCCCAATATAACTATGTTTTGTTTTTCATTCCTTTTTTTAAAGATTGGAATAGTAACCAATTACAGAATCTAGAGCATCAGAAACTCAGGTTGCATTATGCCTAATTTGTAAGTGACCTCAAATCTTTTTCTAAGGGCTTGGAACAAAATTTATAAATGTCATTCACCAAAGCTCAAAAAACTGGAAGACTCAAATAAAAGAAATTATTCTTAAACTTACTTTCAGAGGGGAGAGAAACGAAAAGAAAATTAGATTATATCAAATTTCTATTTAAAAAAAATAATTTCCTCATTAAGCTGAAGGTCCTCTACCTTGTCTTTAGAGTACACCCATGATGCTAATTTGATGTATTGATGATTATCTTGAGACTTCACAATATGTGTTATCACCAGTCTTCATAGACTTTGCTTCATAAACTAAGAAATGTCATATAAACATTTGCTTTTGCTATTACAATAATATGATGGTAGTAATAAAAATTAATTATGACCAGTGTCCCGCACAAAAAGTATCACTTTGATTCTTATTGTAGTGTGCAGGTGTCCCTAATTTCTTGATGGCTATTTAAGAAAGTCACAAGCTCTGGTAGATATTACTAAGTTAGAATGGTTTTGAGTGTGGTTCTGCCAATATAGTGCTTTTGGAGGACAAGCTTAGATAAGTGTGGAGAGAGTCATCACCAGTAGATTTGCCTAGTTGATAAATTCTTTAACCAATGTGGCTTATAACACTAATTTGTAAAACAAACAAATAAAAAAACCTTACTGGATCTTAATTCTACTTACCTGCTTTCCATTTCTTTAGCAGTGGTAGTAAAATGATGGAGAAGCAGGTGTTTGGTGCTATGGATCCTATAATCTTCAGTCTTTCTGCAAAATTAATCATTGGTATCCACGAGATTTTTGCCCACCAAACAATATATGATACTAGATGGCATGAAAGTAGCTGTAGGTCTAAAGGAAAAAAGACTCATAAGTTTTTCTCCAATAGATGATTAAAGGAGTTATGGAAGTTCTTGTCATCATTCATTCAAGGACAACAAGCTACATCATATCAGGGAACACTTGCTCATCTTATGTTGCAATGCTCATGATACCTATGAGCAACAGGATCAACATGACAATAATGGCAGCATATGTACTACCATCAAAGTGAGGGCACAAAAATGTAACAAAAGTCTGTGAAGAAGTTGACAAGAACCTTCAAACAATCGTTTGAAATTTGGTATCTTCAGTAGGAAGGTGTAACCCGAGAAAGGACAGAAAAAATACTTTATGTTTAAAAACATCGTTCAGAATTAAGAATTGAAAGAGGCTAAGCATCAATAGATTGTTCAGAAGTTCCTCTGAAAGCTGAAATGCCCAAGACACAGCAAACACTGAACATTATAAGCACTTTAAAGGAATATGCTATTGGAGTAATTTTACAATCAGATATTTGTGTTCAATTAGATCATTGAATGGGTAAAGCAAAGGTCAAAATTAAAGTCAAATTAAAAGAAATGATAAAGATGAGAAAATGTTACAGGCAATTGTAATCTCTCCAACAGCATCTTTTTAAAGAATTAGTAGTGAATATTGGAAAATGGAAAAAGTAAAGATATTGATTCTGATTGTTAATATTTATTAGAATTTTGCCAATATAAAAGTTGCCACAATGAGGAAGCCAAACAAACCCACCCACAAAACAGCTCAGGCATCAGTTGCTTGACTTTCTTGTCATATTCAAGGACACGAAGGTAAAGGCCACCCTAGTTTATAATACAAGCTCATTCACACAACCTTATGGAGAAGGGTAGATTACAATAATATTTTCTTGACAAAACAGCAAAAAAAATACAGAAGAAAATAAGTAAGCTGTGTTTTTATCATCTAGGCCATGGGAATAAAACAATCAATCTTGTGACTTACAAGCTTATTTAGGCAGCTTGGTAGGGGTATAGATTAGATGGAAGAGAGATACATGATTATTCTTCTTCCTTGTTATATAATTTGGTCAAGATCACAAAGCTAGTAAGTGGCATATAAGAAGTTAGAGCTATTGCTTTCTATAGCAAAACCCAGGTTTCTCTCCACTATGCAATAATACTTTCCAACTTGTATGTCTTCATTTGATTCTCTAACAAAAAAGACTAACTTGCCAGACTATCAATTTCCTCCCTTGCTTCTTTCTATTAGATGAATTTATCAGACAATCAAATACATTAGATGTTCTGTCTAGCACAATTAGACATCAAACACATAGTCAGATAGTTCAAATTTCTCCAATCACTTCTACCTATTGTCTCTATGTCCAATATTTAACTGGAATTAAGAAATTGTTACTCGCATCCTCTACTTTCCTGGCCAAGCCGAATTGTATTCTCCTATAGTGGTGCAATATCTTCCTTTTAAAGGCTTGTTGATTTGATTTGACTTAAAAGGTCAAACCCTTTACCATTTAAAGTACTTCCCTAACAATTTTTTTCTTCAGAGGTTTTATCATGGTACTTTCAGCATAGTTAATAATTTCTGGTTAAAATTTTTCACGGAAACTGTTTCTCAGTCTCTGTCAAAGAGATAAATTTGTTTTCCCCTGATAAGTTTATCTATGTTTTGTACAGTCTAAAGAAAAATAGAGAGAGAAAGAGAGAGAGAGAGAGAGAGAGAGAGAGAGAGAGAGAGAGAGAGAGAGAGAGAGAGAGAGAAATTCAGACTGGTGTCACAATGAATTATTCGTTGGTCAACCATAACCCCCTTCCAAGAAAGGCGGATGATCCTTTTATAAAAGCTAGTGACACATACTGAGGTTCCACATAGTTCCTATGGCCTCATTTTAAAATCATGACTTCTCTATCTATCATATGATGAGCACAATTATAAGCTACATTCACACACACCAGGACTGGGAATATGTGTGCCTTTTATCAGACCAATATGCTATCTGGTTTTACAGTTTTGCCCCTGAGCCTTTTTCTGCCTTCTCTCTGGTTTTATCATAAACTTCTGCTTACATTGAGAAATCTCCTATGGACCTATTTTCATACTTCAAGAAGTGCATTTTGTCCATTATGAGGAGCAGAACATTGCTACTTAATTGTTGATTTTTTACCTAAGAAATCAAGAAGCAGAAAATCAAATGCTGCTGCTTTTTATCACCCACTATACATCCAGTTAATTTTTTATACTTTCCCCAACATTCCAAGACACAACATATGACTAGTAGAAGAAACTGACATTTGAGTAAGTCCCCAAATTCTCCTGTTTCCTGCCAAGGACTTTAGCTATTTAAACAAAAGAACCAAAAACACCTAGACTAGATAATTTCCTTCAATATTAATCAGAACAAGAAAGTGCTAGAGATAATAGTTGTCATGAGTCTTGGTAGACTCTCAGTCATATCTTATGCACACTTATAACAAGACACCTTCCATTTGACATTGTCTGAGCTATATAAGGCTACCCCATAGTACTCTTCAACAGAAAATCATCAGCCCTTAATGTAAGAAAATACATATATGTATGTATGTACATATGTATATGTATGTATATATATATATACATATACTTCTCAGAGTCAGTAAAATAATTCTTCACATTTACTTGTACCTGCTAATTCTCCATATTTTTCTGTAAAATATGTAATGCTTCATTGCTGTAGTGGTACTGATATTTTTCTCCTTTTAATCTTCTGTCACATTCTTTAATTCAACTCAACATATGTATGTGGGGGGTGGGGTGTCTGTGTGTCTGTGTGTGTCCACTGGATTTACTTCCTTTTTATCTCCCCAGAATTTTTTTTTTCCTTTTGGCCCTAATTCTGGACTTTGTTTTCCTTCTCCTATAAGACTCATTCTTTGTCTTTAATGAGTCAATGTAGGAAGGAATTCTTCAAGTCTCTCCACTGTCCTGACTAGGAGGAAAACCAATTTTGATTCATGATACATAGCACTGATGACTGCCTCAGACAGAAAGATAATATTACACTCATCCACCAATGGCCACAATCTGTCAATATATCTTTTAGGACCTTCTTTACTTCTGTAAGCTTCACTATAAATCACCATGGTTCATTTAGCCTATGTATTCTCCACTGGTGTCCAGTTGTTCCTAGGACCACTTCTTTTAAATTGGTCTGACTATTCACTTCCCATTTATTAAAAACCTTTATTAATATGCTAGGTGTTCATAATTATGATCAATTTATATCATACAAGCATTCCAGCCAGTCCCTTTTAGCAAACACATGGAGAGAGACTGTGAGAGGCTGCAAAATTCCAGATTTTCTCACTGATCTTTACCTCATACCATTCTTTTGCCTCTTCACTGATAGATTTATTGGATTACAATCAGTTTTTTTTAAAAAATAATTTCTATAATGTTACGTTAAATTAATGTTTATTTACTTTGTTAAGCTGGTTGAAGGATATAGTGCTCATTGAAACACTGGCTAGACTGTAAGTTCCTTGAGTACAGAGACTATTTTCATTTTTTTTTAATCTTCAAATCCCCAACACCTAGCACAGTACCTAGTATATTCTAAATAGGGCAGCTAGTGAATAGAACACTGGGCCTAGAGTTAAGAAAAGTTGAGTCTAAATCTGGTCTCAGACACTTCCTAGCTGTGTGACCCTGGGCAAGTTACTTAATCTTATTTGTCTCGGTTTCCTCATCTGTAAAATGAGGAGGAGAAGCAAGCAGCAAAACACTCAGTGTCTTTGCCAAGAAAACCCCGAATGGGGTCATGAAGAGTCAGACATGACTGAAACGATTGAACAAAAGCAACAATTATTCTAAATGCTGAACACATGCTTGTTGGTTAATTGACATTCAAATTAAAGTACACCAAAGATGCAAATTTTCATTTTTTTTAAAAAATTTTAATTGACTTCTGCTGATGATGATGATTATGATGATTTATCTAGAAGAATTTCACACATCATCTCATTTGAGCCTCCCAAAATCTGTGAGGTGTGTATTACAGGAACTTTTGTTATTTTACATGTTAGGCAACTGAGGTTTTAAAAGAGATTAAGTAACTTGCCCACATATCAGAGGTAGGATCTAAATGCAGGTGTCTCTGACTCAGAGTCAGAGTCAGACTCCTTACTACTTGCTATCTACCATACCACATGGATTGTTACCTTCTTAAGGCAAGATCTGCATGTTATTTTATCTTGCTATGTCCAGTCTCTGGTACAGTATTTTGCATCTACTGGGTATTTAAGTAAAATTGGATAAAGTCAAATGAAAACCTCTAAAATATTGAGGTTCAGACAACACAAAAGAAGCCTTATTCTGTTGTTTCATCATAAAATGTAAGAAATCCTGGGGTAAAACACTGGTGCCTCCAGCCCTTAGTGCAGTGCCTGGCACATAGTAAGCACTCAATAAAAGCTAGTTAACTGACAAAAAAAAGTTAGACCTATACAAACAAGGCAAGAAAACTTTTTATTGGTCTCTAGTCACAGGATATCTGTGTCACCTGGGGACCAGACTAGCTAAGTAACAAAACTGAAGCTGAGAATGTTTAATCAAAGATTATTCAGCCAGTGTTAGAATCCAGATTTGAACATAGGTCCTCCTGACCCTAAGCAATTATCACGTACACCAGAGTATTTTTAAGTGTTTTATTTAAAGTATAGTTTATAAACCTGTTGTTGAGAACTAAATTCTTTTTCATAAGTAGCATTAAATGCAGGATAAATCATTTTCCTGTTTTTCTTCCTCCTCCACAAACGAAACCCAGAGCTAAAAATTCTCAGGTGACAGCACGTGCCTCACTGAACAGTTTTGCTGTGTGAAGTAGACTGCCTGATACTACCTTATACAGAAGCTGGTAATCACCTGAATCACAGATGTCTCAGGTGACATTTTTGGACTAACAATGAAAAGAAAAAAAGAAACATTTGCTGCCACAACACAAAAGTTTCCTTGATAAAAATAAGCAAAAGCCAAGTTTAAGTTCAAATTCTAGGAGAGGCAGGGGAGATGGAATTATTTTTAATCCACCCTAAAGTAGTATTTCTGTAAACCCCAGCCCTATTCACAAGTCTGTGGGAATCCAAGTTTAATATATAATGTTTCACTGGAGGGTTGGGAGAAAAGAAGATATCCCACTGTTTCTTTTTCATTTATTTAATCATTGAACTGCAGATTATTATTATTTTTATTCAATAAGTGTTTGAGTGGAAGGAAAGGCAAATACTTACTGTCTATGTATAGCCTGGGAGATTAAAGCCATCTACTTTCAAAATGTGCAAGTATCTGGATAAACCAGATTATAGTGTATTTCGGTACATGGAAATACATAGTGTTTTCTCTGAGAACTCTGACTGTTTTACTTCAAACATCTTTGCATAATGTTCCATGACTGGCACAATGAGGGAACAAGGAGATCCTGGAATGTTACTGTCATGCCAGTTTGTTTTTCTAAAGATCATTGCATGGGTGCAGAAACACCTTGTGTCATCTGGTGCCATTTTCTCTCCTCAGCTTTGTTCTGACTCCTCTACAATCTGCTTTCTAACTTCATCATTAAATTGAAACTCTTCTTTCTAAAGTCCCCAGTGGAGGGCTAGGGGACAGGGCACAGGAAAGGGAATCATCAATAATTTCTTAATTGTCAAATCTACTGGCCTTTTCTCAGTCTTCAACCTTCTTGACCTCTCTATAGACTGTGAAACTGTCAAGAACATTCTTTCTTAAATTCTGTCTCCTCTCTAGGTTTGGTGATGCCGCTCTCCTTGGCTTCTTCTCTTACCTATCTGACTGTTCTTCCTCAGTCTTCTTTCCTTGATCTTCATTCAGGTCATGCTCACTGACAGTGGGCACCCCCAAGTGTCTGTTCTAGGCCCTCCCTGCTTCTCTATATATTATGTCACTTGGTGATTTTAGCAGCTGTCATGAGTTCTATTATCATCTCTAAGCTGATGATTCTGAGGTTTCTAGTTCTTTCCCTAACTTCTCTCCTGTGCTCCAATCTTACATCCCCAACTGCCTCTTGGATACCTTGAACTGAATGTCCCACAGACATTCCAGTTCATTATCTTCCCCCAAATTCTCTTCTCTTTCCAACTTTTCTCTTATTGTCAGGAGTACCACCATCCTCCAGTAATTCAGGTTTACAATATTGGTATCATCTCTGGCTCCTTACTTATACTTACTTCATATATATATGAAATCTGTAATAAAGTCTTCTTATTTCTACCTTCACATTTCTCACTTACTACCCTACTATTCCTTCACATAACAATAACTCTAGTTCAAACACTTATTTCTTCATACTCGGACTCTTGTAATTGACTTCTAAGAGACCTTCCTACCTCAAATTTCTCCCCACTCCAGTTTATCTTCCACCCAGGGGCCAAGGTAATCTACTCTAGTATATGTTCTCTCATAAAAATTTCACAGGGGATACATCCACAGTACTAGGAATCCTATTCTTCTAGATCTCTTGATATCGTATTGATAACGATGATCTGTGGGCTGTCCAATTATGCCATTTTTTGCTACTTGACTGACCCATCTCTCTAAAGATATCCTCTACTCCTCCACTTGTCCCATGCAGCTTTTCACTGGTGATATGGTGTAGCCTATCCATACCCACCATATGCTTCTCTTGACCTCGAGCATCCCAGAACTTTAATTATTTGGAGACTCTGGTACCCTGAGACTCTGAATGACACAAGAGCACTCAAAATAGTTGAGGCTAACTATTCCCATAAAAAATCCAAGTGGATAAAGGTTGCCTATTGGCCAG
The DNA here is from genome assembly GCA_028646595.1 of Phalanger gymnotis. Classification (NCBI taxonomy): domain Eukaryota; kingdom Metazoa; phylum Chordata; class Mammalia; order Diprotodontia; family Phalangeridae; genus Phalanger; species Phalanger gymnotis. The sequence goes on from CM053622.1 coordinate 486,218,793, forward strand.
ATAATGATGTGCAGATGCATAGACAACCAGTAAAGTTGCTCCATTAGAACATATCTTGGACAGACACTATGCCTGAACCATAGAACCCGGAACTGAACAGAAGGAGGAGATTGGATTAAGGTTGTCTTCAGCAAATTTTAAGCCATTTATAATCAACAGAAATAACTCTCTGATACAAAAGTCACGCACATACACACCTGTATGTGTATATGTATACATATTTGTGTCATATATGTATACAGATGATATACACACATTCCTCTTTCTCTGTAGATGAACATGGCATTGAGAAATGAATTTAGATTTTATCTCATGGGAGAAATGAGAAATTGTGATTTGAAAATTTTTGCTATTAAAGCTATATAATTATGTGACCTCTGCTACTTCTTTATTGCAAAGCTTTCATTAATATCTTTGACTATAAAGTAGGTAAGAATTACCTCCATGCCATGGTGCATAGAGTCTCGTGCCTGGAGTAAGAAAGACCTGAGTTCAAATCTGACCTCAGACACTTATTAGCTATTAGACCCTAAGCAAGTCACTAAATCTCTGTTTGCTTCACTTTCCTTAGCTGTAAAATGAGAATAACAGGACCTATCTTCCAAAGTTGATGTGAGAATCAAATTAGATAGTATTTGTAAAGCCCCTAGATCAGTGCCTGGAACACGGTAGGCACTATATAAATGCTTATTTCCTTCACATTCCCTGCTACTTTTCCCATCTCAGACAAGGAAGCATGAGATTTCTCTGGGACCAAGATTTTTCTTATCTAATAGGGCTGAAATTATAATGCTACTGACTCGAGATAAACTCCTTCCTGAGACCTAGTGGAAAGGCAACACAAAACAGAGTGGAGATAAAAGATTGTGGCAAAAATGATCAGCAAGCTCTTCTGTAGGAAGGTTTTTTTTCCTAATCAGGAAGATGAGATCTGAGTCTGAGACTGCTCAGTCATGTGGCCTTGCTTTCACTGATAGAAAGAGCAAAGCTTAACATGTCTGAGATAATTGTCACTTGATGGTGCTCTAACTCCATGACTTCCTCACTTTTCCCCATTACCAGACTGTGAAAGTCAAATGTAAATCCTCTATTACAAAAACAGATACTGAAGCCTCACACAAGAAGCTATGTTCCAGGAATGGATGTAACATGGTGCCAAATAGCACTGAGCAAGAGATACAACAGGCCATAGGAAATGGTCATGCAAATATATGCTCAAAGGAGAAAGGGTTATCTCTGAAGGGCTGAGCAAAGAGTAGAGGAGAAGTGGTTATCAGATCATCTATAATTTAATTTACTATAGCATGACCAATTTTGCAAAGCCTGGTGAAATCCAGGAAATGCAAAAATTACATTAATGTTTTTCTATTGATCATGCCTCCTGTTTTTGTTTTAATAGTTTCATTTAATTATAAATTTAAATGTAAAAGTAAAATGAAAATTTACCTCCCAGCAAATATAAAGTTATGTGTATTTTCCATATAATAAATATTATGCCTTCTATTCAGTGAAATGTGTTTTGTTTAGTTTCTCCCTGCAAGAATTAAAGATATCAGCACCATGTAAACATAGCAGGAAATTGATGGAAAACATTTACGCAAAAAACCTTATTGGGGCTGCCTTTTGTGGTAAAGAAGGCAGTAAGATCCTGTGAATGCACAGTACTGAGTGTTAGATAAATACTATGCTGAAAAATAGCTAGAGGAAACAGTTCATTGCAAAAGAATGATAATATATTTATGTATGTAATCCAGGGCTCAAGCATGACATTTTCATAAAATTCTCTCCATTGGTAGAGAAAAAGTTCATTCTGTACTTCATGCTTATGAAGGGTGCAGTTGCTGAGAGCTTATGGGAGGAGCAATCCTTGTTTTCCTTTGGCTTCTAGCTCTAAAAGAGGGTATAGAAGATTCCAGGCTCTCAGCAATTTCCCATCTTACCAAGTTTTAGAAATGTGACGGCAGAAATGGTGACTGACTAGTCAAGTGTATTTTAGAGATCTAGTCTGGTGAAATGAATAGCTAGGTGGCTCAGAGGATAGAGTGATGGGCCTGGAGTCAGGAAAACTCATCTTCCTGAGTTTAAATCTTGTCTCAGACATTTACTAGCTGTGTGATCCTAACCAAGTCACTGAACCCTGTTTGCCTCATTTTCCTCATCTATAAAACAAGCTGGAGAAAGAAACAGTAAAACACTCCAGTATCTTTGACAAGAAAGCACCAAATGGGGTCACAAAAAGTCAGTTGTGACTGCATAACAACTAAACAACTAGACTGCTGGAGCCAAGAATGAAACCACAGACTTGTATATGCATTTTCATTAGCTTACACTGTCTTAAGTCTTTAGAGGCCTAAACATACACATGCACACACACCACACAAAATTTAGTGTTTGGGCCTAATTGTTTAGAAAGGAAGCATGGTAGAGTAAAGAAAGAGGCAGCTTCCAAGTCTATAGTTGAATCATACTGGTGCTCTGAGCTTTGAGCAAATCATTTGATCTCTCAGTGACACAAGCAAATATTTAAATTCTGTTATAGATCAGTTGTTGATCAGCATTGGTAAGTCACTTCTTCACTAGAAAATTAAATCATAAGCTAGGACTCCTAAATAAATAACAAATGTTTTGTTTCATTATGTGTAGCATGAAAAACAATATCAATGAAGAAACTGTTTTTCAAGGAAATACTTAGTACTGTGATAGGTGACATTGTGAAGTTATAGTAAAGGTCCTGAATCCAGGATCAGATCATCTGAGTTTGAATCCTTATTCAGTGACTGTAGAAATCAGTTTTTTGAGGCCTCAGTTTCTTCATCTGTAAAATGAGAGGGAAGGAGGGCCTTAGACTACATGATTACTAAAGTACTTCCCAATGCTAAATCTTATGATTTCCTATGATTACCCATGAAACTGTTATTTAATGATTTAATTTGATTTAACTTATTGGCTATATTTTCCTATAAATCCTTCACAGAGGGTTTGTCCAGTTCATGAAGTCATTTTCCTGCTCTTTCAGGATCTCATGCAGTACTCAAGTCGTATATCTATTATTGTTTACTCTCATTATATGATGGGCTCACCTCTTTTCCCAAGCATAAATATTCTCAATAATGCCTTTGACACAGGGAAATAATTAAAGAAAAGGAGAAAGTTTAATTTATTGCCACTATTACATAAAAATAGGTATCATACTAAATATAGGCAAACTAAAAATATTTGTTATTTATGTATGAGTCCTAACCTATGGTTTGATTTTCCAGTGAGTAAGTGACTTACTAACGCTGATCAGCAACTGAACTATAACATAGAATTTAGATATTTGCCTTCCCCTGCTGGAGTGATAGGGGTCAGTAATTGGGAAGTGATGGCAATATACAAAAGCATATTGCTTACTATACAAAAGTATATTAAGTCAGTTTTATGGGTCTAGAGAAACCTCAATGAGTTTGAGTTAAGTACTGCACATAACACTTTTCAATGAAACCTAATCTTTTCTAAAGAATGCAGTTTCTGAAAATCTACAGACTGAGTCTCTGCCTCAGACAATATATATATTTCTCTGGCCTATGTCAGTTTGGGGCAAGATAGAGAAAAGAACTACTTTTTAAAAAATATCTTTAAAGCAGAAAATTTGGTACATCTAAAAAGTTCCAAACTTTGATAAAGTTCCCTAAAGGAGAAATTTACTCTGTTTTTTCCCCTGCTTAAGAAGAAAATATGCTTTGATTTCTTGGCAATTTAATAAAAGACATATTTTGATTAACATTAATAGGATGTTTAGGTTTTTTATTAATAAATACTAGATCAGTAAACCATTCACTTGTGTTTATGCTTGCTTTTTCCTGAACTGTACAGAATGGTGTTTGGGATGGGACTTAATCATATAATTTCAATCCGACATTTCTTTCTGATTTTGTAGCATTGATATAATGTCATATATTATTGGCTGTAATATAGATGGCAGAAATTGGACTTCAGTAGGGGAAATTTCCATTTGTTTATTCATTCATTCATTTGTTTGTTTGTTTATTGATAGGGTCTGGTATGAACTCTGATTTTACTGGTATAGACAGATTCCAAGACAAATCTTTGTTATTTTTGTATTGGAAAGTTGGAGGGTAACTGAGAGGCTAAGAAGACTTGGCCAGTGTCACAAACCAATATGTGTTAGAGGAGGGTCATAAACCCAGGTATCCTTGATTCTGACACTGCTCTATACCAAGCTGCTTCTCTATGAAAAAAGAAAGAATTAAGAGGCAAAAAAATTAATGAACTTGCAATATTTCATATCCTCATCCCCTCAAATGGAGGGGGAAAGAAAGAACTAGTAAGACACTGGTCAAACTAGTAGATAAAGGGCTGCTAATTGGTCTTTGCCCTTTTCTTGAAATTAGCATTTGAAGCCTCCAGGAAAAGAAGGCAGAAGGTTGTGTGATACAGTTATAAGAAGCAGGACCCTCAGCCTTGAGGAAATGAAAAGAAGCATTAAAACCAATAAGGAATCAGGTTACAGGGCAGAGAAGGCCGCCTCTCAAGAAACTAGAAATTCCTTTCATATTCAGAAGGGGTGAAGAAAAAAGATTAGTGCTTAACTTTACATATTATTACATTTCCATATTAATAAATTTCATGTCAGGAAAGGAGAGGTAAAGAAAGAATTGTGAGGATTGTCTTCAATTTTTAGTTATATAGTCAAAGATAAGATATTGAGCAAAGACATTAATGGTATGGATTGAGACAGTTCTATGCAAATACTGACATTTACTTCCTTATATTAGTACTATGTAAATAAGCTTCTACAGTGAGTAAAGAAAAGAGAGATGGTATTACTATATACCATTGTGACCATGGGCAAGTTGTTTAATCTTTCTAGGCTTCGATTTCCTCTTCTGCGAAATAAGAAGTGAGACTAGGTTGCCTTTAAACTGTAGATCTGTGATACCATAATCACTCTTCTGCTTTGAGCTCAAAAGGTAACAACCGAAAGGTAACAACCAGGTAACAACCCACTGACTTCTCTGAATTTCAGTAAATCATGGGAAGTAAAGGTTAATATGTGAGATATCAATTCCCAATCCAATCAATCTCACTTCGATACCTCTAGGAGCTATGGCTACATCTGTATGGATATCTCTCTTTCCAATTAAACATTGGAAGGCCTAAAACCAAGTAGTTTTCAAAATTTTTCTGGTGCCTCAAAATTCACACCTCCTAAAACCAACCTGGTAATGATCCACCTCCACCCACTACTTTGTGTTTAGTTTATATATATTCTGGATTTACTAATCCATGAATGTATTCTATTTCTTTAATAGAATATTAGCTCTTCAAGGGCAAGGATTGTGTCGCAGTGTATTGGTATGTCCAGTACTTGACACAATACCTGAAACATAGTAGAAACAATAAATACTTGCTGGTTGATTAAATGACAACCAGGTTTTATTACAAAGGTCCCCACCACCAACCCAGTGGAGTAGCATGAGAGAATAATTGGAAAGTGATGGTAATATACAAATAGAGCACAAATAAACTTTTAAACAACACAGAATGGGTAAAGAAGACATAAAGAGGTGTACAAAAAAACCCTTCTGTCTCCATCATACTACCTGAGATAATTATTTCTTAGAAAACTGCTAACTTTCATAAGCAGAAATAGCACCAGTCAACAACAAAAGAAATCTCTCTACTTCAGCTTGATGCTTAATTTTCCCTATTATTGTATTTTTAACCCATTTGTGAATTTGGCAGCTCTTTCTGTATTTAAAGACCACAACTGGCTTGAATGTCTCTGCCAATTTTCTATAATCACCATAGCTTTCCCTTCTGAGTAAATGACATTGGTTTAATTATTCAAAATTCAAATTTTCTTTAGACTTTAAAATCAGAATGTGGTGTATTATAGTTCACTTTAATTTGGATGTCACCAAGGAGACATTTAATAAAGGAATCTCAATCAAATGGCAATGCACTTACACTAATTACAAGGGAATGTTACAGAGCACGGCAAGGTCAAGAAAAGCACTAAGTTATTCACTCTTCAAAACACATTTATCAGGTGTCTACTAATGTGAGAGCACTGGAAGAAGTACAAAGTCTATATAATATGTGGTTCCCTACCTTAACAGGACTTAGCATCTAAGTAGTGCATATAATAGAAAAGGCACTAGAGACAGTACTGCTGGGTTCAAATGCCACCTCAGACACCACTTGTGTGACCTTTGGCAAGCCATGTAATTTCCTGGCTCTCATTTTCCTCATGAAGAGTATGATAGGATTAGACAAGATGATCTTCTCAGTCAGGATTTTTGATCTTATGAGACATAGTCACCTGTGGCAATCTCCACTAGAAATCCCATGGTATAGTGGTGATTCTAGATTCTTGAAGTCCATATCAGTGGAGTGAATGCAAGCTCTATAAGATCCCACTAAGATTTGTGCTTGAAGCTTTTCCAGCCAGTACAATTGCAATAAATTTATCCATGCTGACATGGACAAGTAATTGAAATATAGATGCAGAATTGAATGTTAACGTGACTTTTTAACAAATGAAATCATAAAGACTATTGAAGAACAAGGGAAATAGGCATGTATGGAGAGCAGATTCTGTACTAAGGAAATCACAGGTACTTGAAATAGGAATGATATAATAGTTTTCTCCACTATTGGACTATGAGCCAGACAAAGGATGCCTTTTGCCTTCTTCTTACAGTGCTAAGTATAGCACCTGGAATATGGTAGGTATTATGAACCAGCTTGAACTTCTCACCTGAAAAAGATTAAAAGCCTGGATTGATCAATCAGGAAAAAGACATTTTGGCCCACTCTGAGTTAACATACCACAATGCTTTTCATGCTCTCTGAGTGAACCCAAAAATCAAGCTGACTGGGAGCATTCTTCTGTTTATGACTGATAAGGACCTGAAGCCTTGAACTGAACACTATCTTGATTAATAGCATCCCTCTTGTCATCCTGTTATGACATTCCCTTGTTTATGCAAACAAAAGTACAGACATCCTGAAGACAGTAGCACATCCTTGCTTTATGGAAACTATAATTTTGTCTGATAAAAGACACAGGCATCTTAAGTCAAGGAGAAGAAGAAAACACTTCCTTGCTCTGTGGGTATACAGTCTCCTTCAACTGGCCTCTTTGAGCTCATTTCCAATGACTCCCATGCATCCACATGCATGTCTGCCCACTTTGAGAGAAGTGAGCATGCATGTACAGTCTAATTTGGCCCAGTCTCTGTAAGGTTGACAACAATTAGCAAATGTTTATTGAATGAATCACTGACAAATTAATCAAAGAAGTCCAAAACAAAATGGTACATGGAAATCTGAAAGTAGAGAGGTAGAAGTTTTTACTTACTCTATCTCAGTTCTTTGTTCTATATATGACAAGAAGACCATAAAATCAGAACTAGGGGAGTCCTTAGTCATTCATTGAGCAATATGTTTAGATCTTGGACTTCCACAGGAAATGGTAGAAGTTACCTTGGTTACATTGCCTGGTTTTGCCTCCATTCACTGGATAAATTTTAGAAGAGCAACCTAGACAACACTTTCACAATTATCCTACTTTTCTTGGACAATGATATGACACCTTTGATACCTCCTATATTTTAGTGCTTCAGTATGATACTTTTTAAAATATCTAAAAGTATACATTTAGGCAGTACAACAATTTTCTTACATTTGCTAAAATTATGAGGGTGGAAATGTCAGAATCTCTATTTTTTCATGTAAAGTTTGAAATTGTTTTGTGTCTTTTTAGATATGATGTTTTGCTTTAGACCAAATTTACATAGAAGCCAATTATACTTTAAATGCCTGTACTTTAAGTTTTATTAATTTTTTTTAAAATTTTGACAAGTATAATTTTCAAGTTGTAGATAACTGATATGTAGTAGAAGAGAACTGGATTTGGACCAAATTCAATTCTGACTTTGCTGCTCACTAATTCAGTCATCTTGAATATGTCACTTTTGCTCCCCAAGTCTTGGCTTTCCATATGTTAAATGATAGAAATAATATATGCACTACCTATCTTGCTTTCTTGCTGTGAGAAATTCTATGTAATGGACTTATAAGCCCATAGTGTAGATGTCATTTTTATTTTGAAATTATTAGAATTTTTGAAATATTACTTCTTCTCTTATTATGATAGGCCATTGGTCTAATGGTCATACCTCAAACAACCTCACCAATCCAGAATATAGAGAGAAATAGGTGAGAAAATGCTTCTGCCTATTGAAGGAGTTACCACAAAGTCAATCCAATGTATTCCACAAGTTGAGTCATGATGCTTCTGTAACAACAATGTTGCTTGCTGCTATTGTGGCTGCATAAGACCAACAACACCAGCACACAGGAAGGCTGCTAGCATAGGTTCTTTGATCTGCTTTACTAAGGAAAACAACTTTAAGGGGTTTACAATCTCACTTTAACCAAATATATATCATTCACTTAGTTCAGGGGAAAAAGTAAGCACCCTGAACTTCAGAACAAATACAAACAGAAATTACAAACAGAGAAAAAAATAAGCAGAGCAAATAACACAAATCAACAGACAGGCTTCTAGCATTTTGACATACATTGTTACCAGAGAAGCACCAATATCTGGGTTTTCAAAGACAGAAGGCTCCTTAATGGAACACCAACACTCTTCCAATGAGTGAACCCCAAGCAAAATGCTAACCTCAGAGTATATATACACTTCTTCAGGGTCAAAGCACTTCACACCTCTCAAGGGTTTCACATCTCTTGTGACCTAATTAGCAAAAGAGTGTGGGCCTTTCTACAAACAAAGGCAAGACTCAACCAATGGCATTCCGTTGGCTTAGTGCTGAGAAGCACTCCAAAACAAAAGACAACAAAAAGTCCCACTTTGCTTACCATTATAGCTTCTCTCAGGTCATAGCCTAATGCTGTAGAATTCTACACAATTAAAGACTCTTCATGTAATGAACTTAGCCATTTGGTTTACCCTTTAATTCCATTCAACATATGTAGTAAGAAGCTCCTTTGGGTCAAGCACTGTTATACACCAAAAATACAAACAGAAAAGAGTCTCTATTTTCAAGAAATTTATTGTCAGTTTGGAGAGTACAACATTTATCCAAATAAATACTATATCTATGATTATTTCTATATTGTCTTTATAGGCTATGTGTGCAAGGACAAAGAGATGGAAAATAGAATGTTCCACACAAGTAATATCAGACAGGCCAGTTTGAAACAGAGAGTTCATGGGGAACAGTTATCTATAATCAGCCTGGAAAGATAGCTGAAAGCTAGATAGTAAAGGACTTTAAATCCTAATAAAGAAATTTTAATTTATCAATAGGTTATAAGGAGCCTTTGAAAGGTTCTAAAATAGGAGAAGGCTACTCAAAATTGGTGCCCTGAAAAGCAACAGTTGATACATAAGGAGAGAGCAAAATTATCACAGTAGTCTGTGGTCATTTAGTGAAGGGGCAAAAAAGGAGTCAAATTCACATCAATACAACCCTGAGTAATCAATAAAGACCAAATTACATTTAATAATGTAAGTTAAACAATTTTGGATTTCAGTACAAAAACATTCAATGAATTTTAAATTCTGAAAAGTATAGACTTCAAAAATATGGAAAAGAATCTAATAGGAAAAAATCATCCACCAGGAATGCTTGGTAAATATTACATTTATTTTTTTCACTGGAAGGGTACACATTTAATAGGAGATATTTGCTATATTTGATAAATAGCTTAGCACAATGCTTAGCACATGGTAGGTACTATATACATTCTATTGTTATCATCATCACCATCATCATTTATCATATTTCATTGTTATATCAAGTGAAAGAAAAAGTGTATCTCCTAAGAAGGTAGAACTAGCTACTAGATACTCAAATTTCTAAAATGATGCCTGTTAGGAGCTAGTGAAGGGATGAAATGTGGAGGATTAGATTTTGAGGAGTTTTTTTTAATCATAAGAGCTACCATCTATATACTTTACAATATCATCTCATTTGATTCTCACCCTATTTTATAATAATGTCATCCATGAGAATGTCAAGCCTCTAAAGAACTATGTGATTTGCCTAAGGTCACATATGTAATAAGGTACAGAACTAAACAACTCTGATCATATGACTTTGAAGTTAGAAAGAAAATATGTATTTTGTATAAAATGGGTTTATTTTTAACTAGTACCCCATAAGTGCTTTTCTTTGAGAAAGACAAATTATGGATAAATGCAATAATGAAATGAAAAACAAACACTTGATTTCAAGTTTTCATTTGGAACAAGGAAGTCTTGCAAATATCTTTTCTTTTAGAAGTCTGGATGACAATTTGATGCTCTTGTCAAGCAGGCAAACCAAAATGAATAAAATTCAATTTCCCAAAGATATTTTCTTAGGAGTGCCCTGGGGTTAATGTGGATCTCTGGGCTACATTGACATTACTCTGCTTAGATTTGGTAGCATTCCCAATCTGGGCTTTTCTTCTCTGCTTTAATAGAGAATTCAATATCTACAAGGAAAGACTGATTAGATCATCAGTTTCCTGTAAAGCAGCCAACAAAAACTTTGTCAAATTTTTGGGCAGAAATAAGATTCGATCATATCCCAAAACGTATCACTTAACCTCTGACCTAACCCAATTAAGAGTAGAACAAGACAATGTATGTAATTTCTTGGGGGAATCTTTAACTCACAAGGCCAGTGCCACAGCAAATGGATATCCCCCAAATTCAAGGTAATCTGTAGGTACAAATTCCCTGAAAACACAAGACTCCTCAGTTATGTGTTCACCTTCAAGAGTTAGGCAAATATCCTCATAATTTCAAGGAAAGTTATTTAATGAAATGGTGTAGTAAAAAAAAAAATTCTCCATAAACCTGATGGATGTTGTTCAGTCATTGCAGTTATATCCAACTTTTCATGACCTCATATGGGTTTTTCTTGGCAAAGATACTGGAACGATTTGCCACTTCCTTCTCCAGATCATTTTACAGATGAAGAAACTAAGGAAAACAGGGTTAAGTAGATTTCTCAAGGTCACACAGCTAATAAGTGTCTCTGGCCAAATTTGAACTCAGATCTTCCTGACTCCAGACCCAGTTCTCTCTTCACTGCACCACCTAGCTGCCGCAAACCTGAGTAATACTCTTTCACGAATACAGTCAGTGGAAAGAGTGGAGCGATGTAAGGAATCCACAGAAAGATGAACACACCGAAGGAACATATCTGGCCAGGAGGCAGACATAGAGGAATAAAAATAGAGGGAACAATGTGGGCAAGGTACAATCATAGGTGGCAAGGTTGTTTTCTCTTCTGCTAGACTCACGTATTCCTAGATATTTCATACAGACAAAGCCAAATCAAAGCTCTGATGGGTTTAGAGCACTCCCTTTCAAGTATATCTAAGTGCATCAGACTCTTCCCCTTTTGTTTTTCCAGAAAGTAAAGTAGAAAGAGCTTTGGACTGAGAGGTAAAAAGACATGGGTTTAAATCCTTGCTCTGTGACTATGTGATGGGCAAATAAATTCAACTCTTTGGTTTGTTATACTGTTTAGCTCATATGACATGATTGAAATAAAGTTCTTATGCATTTGGTCATATCTGCTCTATAGCTGGAATGGACTGTTACCTCTCATCCAGTTATATTTTCACTTGTTGAAATTCCTTCTTTCAAAATAAAACCAGTACCCACCTTCTATGTGAAAATTCCCTTCATCCCTAGAACTGATTTCTTCCTCCTCAAATGTTTCAAACATTTTGGCATTTGTTTTTTAAATAGAACTTTATGAATGTTTAAAAAGAATTATCTGCATTTTCTCCTCTATTTCTGCTATTCTGACACCAAGGAAAAACTTTTTTAAAGCAAAAAAAAAAAATTAACCTCACATAAACTAATCAACACCATGAATAAACCTGACATTGTATGCAAATCTTCCACCCCCTTGGACTCCTGAATTCTACTAGTTCTTCTTTGGCACCATTCTTCTTCCTGGTCATTTTGAAATATTCATTACCAATTTTTTTCACTTACATTGCTGTAGTTTTTATGTATAGTTTGCTCCTGCTCTACTTTCTTAACTTTGAATCAGTTCATGCAAGTCTTTCATGTTTCTCTATATTAAGTATGCACATCATTTCTTATAGCACAATAAGTTTCCATTATATTCATGAACCTCATTTATCTGTTCATTATTGGGTATCTACTTTTTTCCATTCTTCACCACCACAAAAAGTGCTGAAATATCTTGGTGCAGACAGAGTCTTTCTTTTTCTATTAGTGACTTCTTTGGGGTATATGTATATCAGTGGAATCTCTGAGGCAAAGAATAGGAATAGTTTAGTCATCTTATTTGCATAATTCCAAATTGCTTTCCAGAATGATTGTATTGATTCACAGTTTCACTAAAAATGAATCAGTGTGCCAGCATTTCTACAATCCTTCCACTCCTCTTCCTGTCCTTTGTAATCTTTTGGGACAGCCAAGATGATGGAGTATTATGAAACAGTCTTCCAAACAAATCTAGAAAATCCATCAGATTAACTCTCGATGAAGGAATTCAAGAAAAAAAATCACAGTGAGTCATTTTTTAAACTCAGGTCTGTCTAGGAAGATAGAGAGATTTGTGGATTCTGGGGTCAGGACCTCATGCAAAGCATCTCAGGAATGGAACACATCAATATGAAGAGAAAGATGTGAATCGGGGTGAAAAGGGGTTCCAGACCTATTTTGGTGCTCCACCCAGAATCATACCAACAGATTTCACATGGCAGCTTTGTTGCTCACTACCCAATTCCAGATCACAGATCCAGAGTGTAATAACAGGAGACCTAAGCAACACCTCCTACTCTACAATGGTTTCAGGCCCTGGATAGAATACTTAGGAGGAAAGTTCAGAAGCAAACAGCAGTCACATGGCTTATGCCCAGGAGCAAAGCAAGGTTATCAGTTCCAGCCCCAGCCAAGTTTGAAGTGTACAGAGGAACAACCAGCGTAGAAATCCCAAACCAAAAGGGTGCCTGCTACTCTGCAATTCTGAACAAGTAGAGTTTTTCAGCCTCATCATAAGGGCTTAGTCTAATAGTAATCTACTATTGCTCAGACCCAAACCCAAGTCAAAGACTTGTAGAGTTGAGACCTAAAGGGCAGCAGACTTTGCCCTGGATCACACCAATCTGAGACCACCAAAAACTTGTTAGTCTCAAGTCTTAACTGTCCCTGTGAGTGGTATATGATCTGCTTTTCATCTAAGGGTTTTTCTTGTTGTTGTTATTGTTTTATTATGTGATATTTAATATTGTGGTAACATCCATTTAAGGGTTTATTTTAGAATATGTTGTAAGATGTTGATCTGCCTATATTCTGCCAGACTTTTCGTTTTTCCAGAAGTCCTTATAAAAAATTAATTTCTTTCTTAGATTATTTATGTTTGTGGTTTATTGAACAGTAGGTAGATTATTTCAAATATTTTCCTTCCTTATCTATTCCATTAATATTATTTCTTTTTCTATTTTTTAACCAGTAATCAACAGGTTGCATGTTTGCTTCTTTATAACATAGTCTGGAAGTACTATGTTCCTCCTTCATTCCAACCTATTTTTATGATTTCTCTTAATAGAGGCATAGAGGCATACAAGTGACATGGTAGAATGGAATGTTGAGCTTGGAGCATTTTGAAAACCTGAGTTCAAATCTGGCCTGAGACAAAACCTGCTGTGCAACCCTGAGCAAGCTATTTAACACATTTGCCCCAGTTTCCTCAACTGTAAAGTTGGAAATATATACCTACTCCCAGAGTTGTGAGAATTAAAAGACATAATATTTGTAAAATACTTAGCACAGTACCTGACACATAGTAAGTACTATTTAAAGGCTCTTTTTTGTTATTTTTGCTAATGATAGTTGTAGTAATTATAATATCTTTTGCTTTCCAAATGAGTTATTGTTATTTTGTCTCTATAAACTATCACTTTGGTAGACTAATTGGTATAACACTAAAATCTGTAAATTAACTTGTGTAATATCATCGTTTTCTTCCAGCTATTTAAGTTTATTTTCTTCATAAAGAGTAATTTTTCATTGAATCTATAGAGGTACTGGATGTGTTTAAGTAGATTGACTCAAATATTTAATGCATTTGTCGCCACTTTGAATGAGACTTCTATTATCATATAGTATTTTCTTTTTAAAAAGAAATATAATTAACTTCTATGGGTTTATTTTGTGACAAGCAAATTTGCCAAAATTATTCATTGCTTCACATGCTTTCTTTTCCAGTTCCCCATAATTTTCCAAGTACAACTTCATGTCATCTCTAAATAGGGATGGCTTTGTCTCTTTATCACTTATGTTTACTCCTTAAATTCTCATACTTTATTGCTATTGATGACATTTCTAGAAATATATCACATAATGATGGAGAAACAGGAGAGACCTCCTTGACTAACTCCTGTGTTTGTTGGAAAAACTCCTCATTACTCCAAATTGTATGTAACTGTTTTGTGATCTTTTGGTTTCAGATTTACTTTTTATTATATTAAAAAGATGTCTCTATGGCCATACATTGTACTTTTATTTTTTAGCAAAATAACTTGAACATTGTCAAATATTTCTATGCATCATTGAGATAATTGTGCTTTTGGATATTTTTGTTTTTAATATGATTAATCTATTAATCTGTATTAATTGTATAGTGCTGATCATCCTTGAATTCCTGGTATAAATCCAAGTTGGTTATAATGAATAATTTTGGGATAAAATGTTACAGTGATTTTTGCTAGAATTTTATTATTTACAATTTTAATCAATATTCATTAAGTATACTGCGGTATAGTTCTTTGCTTCCTTATTCTTGATTTAGCTATTAGAAGTAAAATTGTTTCCTCAAAGGAGTTAGTAGAGTGCTTTCTTTCTCAATTTGTGAGAGTAATTTGTGTAGTGTAGCTACTAATTATTCTTTAAAAAAATGTTTTAGTTTGCTACCAATCCATTGGGATCTGGAAATGTTTTTCATAGTTTCTTTATCACTTTCCTATTTCTTTTTCTAAAAATGAATTTCATTAGATTTCTATTTCATCTTCTGTTAAGTTTTGGCATTTCAGATTTTTATAGGCATTCCTCTATTTTGTATGTTCTTTATTTTGTTAGAATTATCTAATTCTTTTCTTTTATCAGGGTATTTTTGTAATTTTATCTTGTTTTCTTAATTTTGTTGGTTTGATTTTCTGCTACATTTTAAATGAAATTGAAGAATAATTCTCTTGGTAGTTTCAAAGAACCAGATATTAAACTTATTAGTTCTACACTCTTTTTGTGTGTTTTGCCTTTAATTTTCTTTTTATTCTTTTTTGGGCGAATGAATTTTGGAATGTTCTTATTTTAATGCATAATTAATTAATCTTTGCTCTTTTCTTTTTCTTAGTATACTTTAGAAATATATTTTTCTTTTGCATGTAAGTTTAACTATATCCCAGAAAAGTCAGTATGTTGTCATCATTATTTTCTTTCAAATAATTATCCATTATTTTTATAATTTTTTTCTTTAGCCCACTTATTATTCAGCATCTTATTATTACATTCCTATTTAGGTCAATGTCTTTTTGTTTGCTTCTACATTGATTACTATTTTCATTGTATTATGATTTATAAAAGTTTTTTTTTTACCATTTTTGCACTTTCATATTTATTTCCAATTTATGTCCTAATATATGATTTATTTTTGTACAACTGACACATAATGCTGAAAATATATGTATACCTTAGTTACTACAGTTAGAAGGTGCCAAAAAAATCTTTTAGTTCTAAATTCTTAGTTTTTTCAATCATATATTTCCATTAAATACTTCTGTTAAATGTGCCTGATTCTGAGAGAATAATACTAAAATCCCTTCCATTACAATATGACTAAGCATGTCTTTTTGCAATTGAGTTAATTTTTCCTTTACAAATTTAGTTGCTGTGCCATTTGGAACACACATTTAATATTGATATTGATTCATCATTATTGTTTATTTAGATATAATGTAATTCCCTTATTTATCTGCTTATACTGTGGGGTTTTTTTACTTTAGCTTTGATTTATATCATGATTACAACTTCTTTTTTGGATTCGCTTAACACATAGTAAATTTTGTGTAATCTGTCATTTTGGCTCTATGTATATCTTCACTTTTTATTGTTTGTTGTAAGCAAGAGATAGGAGGAGGTTTCTTCTTTATTTAATTTATACTTTTTACTTTAATTTGCTTATTTATGCATTCTCTTTTTATTGGATTATTTAATCCATTGACTGTTAAATTTGTGACAATTAGTTTTGTGTTTGTCTCCATTTATGTCTCTAATATTCTTTATTGTTTTGCGTTTTTCTTGTCATTTTCCTGTTTCAGGTTACCATTTTGTCCCTATGAGTAGTTTTTTTTAATCTATTTCTCAAAACATTTGATCCTTTGAAGCACTATGTAGTGGACAGAATACTAGAAATGAAGTCATGTGGACTTATTCAAATCTCTTATTAATTGCTCGTATGATGTTGAGCAAGATTCTTTTCTGACTCTCAGTTTCCTCATCTGAAAATAGGAGTAATAGTACTTATACCCTACTTCTCCGTATTTTGGGGAGGTTCAAATGAGATGACATAAGTAAAACTCTTTGCAAACCTTAAGTAATATAACCATGTTAGGTATTATTATTAGTTTAAAATTTAGCTTTCTAATTTAATTGTGGTACCTCATATTATGTATTTTTTTATGGACAAGCAACATGAGTTAAGAGGTAAAGAACTGACCATAAAGTTAGGAAAACCTGGGTCTCCTCTAATGCATACAATACAAAATACATTATAATACAATCTAATACAATGCTATGTCATGCCACATCATGCCATGCCATGCCATGCCATCTATACCATACCATACAATGTAATATAATAAGCATTTATTAAGCACTTACTGTGTCTGAGGCAATGTGCTAAGCACTCAGGATACAAATAAAAAAATAGAAAAACAGTCCCTGCCCTCAAGAAGCTTACTATCTAATAAAGGAAGACATGCCCCAACACAAGGTAAAAATGTCAAGAGGGTAAGAGAGAGGTAGGAGAGAAGATACTAGGCTGTGGCTCTGTTGCTTTGTGCAAGGGCACGATGATGGTAGAATCAAAACCAAGCAGAGTAGGGGATGGGAAAAGAGTGAATGCTGCCTTATGACCTTGGCAAAATCACTTTATATCTCACTGGTTTAGATGAATCATTGAGGCTATATGATAAGAAAAATGGATTCATCTGCATTTATTTATGGAATTTCCTTACTGGGAGTTTCCCATACAAGTGAGAATCAGATCTAGTTTTTTTTTTTAATTCTATATCTTACACTGTTTAAAAATAGCAATGATAATGCTTAATTTTTACGACATTCTACCTTACATCATATTTGTCCCTTACCCATGCAATTACATTGTATACTTCTTAATGATTGTTGATAGTGCTTTTAAAGTTTGCAAAACTCTTTACTTGTGAAACCTCAAAACATCCCCATGAGAAAGGTACTACACTCATTATCATCCCCACTTTACATGGGAGCAAACAGATTCAAAGAGGTTAATTGATTTGTCTATGGTCACACAATTGATGTCAGCAAAATCTGCATCTACTTTTATGTTATATTTTCCTTTCCTAGAATAGTATTTTGTATACTATAAGTACTCAACAAATTAATGAACTTTTATCACATCTAATAATGAGCTTCTATATTTCTATGAAGAATTTGTACATAATTTATGAAGTACTATTCTAATGCCTTGAGGTGGTATGAAAGTGATGCTTGAGGTCTATACTAGTGTTATGTAACATCTGACCATTCCTACCAAGTAAGAAAAGTTTTGAGGATTGATTTGGTGACAGACTATCTATTATCACAGAATCAGCCCATCAAAAAACTAGTGGTGAAGAAATCCTCCAAGCCAAGATGGGTTTAGGGTCATGAATTTTAATCCAGAGAACAGCCTCTTGGAGATTATCCAGTAAGCTGCAGAGGGTTGCCAATCTTCCTTAATGGAGGGAATACCCATACTGATTAAATCACTAATCCTTAGGCTATTAAATTAGTTTGTTTGGGATTGTAACTAGCAACCTTCTTATTCTCATCTACTTCCTGTAATTCACTTAATTCAGGGAAATGTGTGAATTTAATTATAATCTTTAGCTTTTGTGCACAAAGTTGATAGATCATAGAATCAGATCTAGAATTATAACTGATCTCTGAGGTCATCTAATCCACCCCTTTCAATTTACAGATAAGGAAAACTGGAGACCACAGAAGTTAAATAACTTGCCCAATGGTAGAAAAGTAGTAAACATCAGAGGTGGGATTTCAACCCAAGTTCTCTGGCTCTAGAGCAGGTGGTCATTCTACCGCACCATTCTGTTGCCCTCATAATCTGTTTAATATATCTATGACTAATGGACTGCCCCAATCTTTAATTTCACTTCTAGCATTCCAAGTACTCTATAAGACAGAGAGTGATTACAAATATTAAAGCCACTGATGTAAATAAACTCAGGATAACAACTTAAAGCACTATAAAAAATGAATAAATTAGAAAAGAAAACTTTAAAAATGAAAAAATACATTTGCTGAGATTGTATTTTTAAGAGAGTTTCTCAGCTTTGTTTTCATTTTGGGACTTCACCAAATAAGCTTTCAGAGATGTCAATTCCTTCTTTAAATACAAATGAGAATTGTATTCATTTTCATTTACCTGCTTGGACTTAGCTATGGGTACAGCCTCAAAAATGCAATGGAGAGAAGCCGAAGAAGAAGGCAAGAAACCGAGAAGTAGAAGCTGCAAAAACTGAGAAGCAGAGACTAGAAGCAAGAAGCTCAAGAGACAGATGACAGCAGGATTCAGGAGCCAAGGGCAGCTTCTAGAGAGTGCAGAGTGGAGGATGCTGAACACAAGGGGGAGTTTTGGAACTCAAGAGTCATCTGAGCTGCAGGAGAGATTGCTGAGCAGGGACTCAGGACTTGTGAGTGATCTTCTTATAGGAGGGCCCTGGCATTGAGGGGAAGCACAAACACGGTCTGGTTTGCTGTTATAATATTTTGTTGTAACCTCCTCATTACTATAGTGAGGTGGGCTTATTGGTTTTGGAATGTTGCTGCCACGATATCAAATTGGGAGCATTGGTCCTTGGGTCTGAACCTTTGGAGTCTAAATAAATGTTATACTTCCTCTGCCTTCTACCTAGAGAATTCATTATATCCTGATATTCTGAACCATTCAGGCATGCTCATGGTCCTCTTCAAGGTCACGAATTTTGGCTTAATGATATACAGATGAGGAAACTGAGGCCAAGAGAGATTAAATGATTGCCCAGGATCACCTAGTAGGTGCCAGAAGCGGGCTATGAACTCAGAGCTTCCAGAATCCAGGTCCAGCCCCTCTATCCACTATGTTACTCAGCTGCTAAATAATCATGAATCTTCATACTAATCTTAAAAAAACCAATCCTCCAAAATGAAGAGTCCCAGGAACATCATAGTTAAAATCCAGAGTTTCAGAGTCAAAGAAAAAATATAGCAAGCAGCCTGAAAGGAATAATTCAAGTACCCAGGAACCACAGTCAGCATCACACATGATTTAGCAGCCACCCCTATAGGAACCTTAGGATACAATATTCCAGAAGGTGAAGGATAGAGGCTTCCAGCCAAGAATAATCCAATCAGAGGAACTGGGTGTAATGCTACAAAAGGAAAAGAGAACCTGTAATGCAACAGAGGACTTCAAAGTATTCTGGACAGAAAGACCACACCTGTGTAGAAACTTTGAAGTTCAGACAAAGAAGTGAAGATAAACAGATACAGGCAAACACAAATGAAAAATGATAAGGAACTAAACAAGAATAAACCACTGATACATTCACATATGGAGAGATCATATATGTCTTCCCTTGGACTTCCATCTTCATCAGGGGCCATAGAGAGATTTCAATTAGAGAAAGCTTGGGAGTGATTCTGTTATATCTTGATGATCTTTAGAAAAGAATGGGGGGGGGATGGGGAGAAGACCCTGGTAGTAGGGGGAGAAGCAAGAAGGTTAAATTGTCTCATATAATCAGTGTGTACAAGTAGATCTCTATACAAATGAGGAGGAAGGGGTACAGGAGAATGGCTGACACTTGAACCTCACTCTCTTTTAAACTAGTCAAAAGAAGAATATATATGTATATGTACATGTGTACATATACGTAATATATATACGGAGACAGAGAAAGAGACAAAGAGAGAGACAGAATCAGAGGCAGAAATATGTTTATAAATAGGAGGGAGGAGGAATTTGATGAAGGCTAGATTAAGGGAAGGATTACAGCTAAACAAAACAAAATCTAAGGACACACAAAAGCATTTCTAGCTCTTTGAGGTGGCAAAGAATGAGAATGTGAAAGGGTGCACACAAATTGGGGACTGGATCTACCAATTATTATATATAAATGGATGGAATACTATTGTGCGGATCTCTTATCAGCATAATGACCAACCACAATTCCAGAGACTAATGATGAAACATACAACCCATCTCATGATGGAGCAGTGAAGGATTCAGAATACAGAATGAGATAAATATATTTTTCAACATGGCCAATGTGGACCTCTGTTTTGACTATACATATTTATAAGGGGTTTCATTTTTCTTGTGTTCTCAATTGGAGGGTAGCAGGAAACGGTCAGGTAGGAGGGTGAAAAGGTGAATTTGAGTTGATTAAAACAAATAAAATAGTTTCTGAAATTAAAAAAAATTGAAAAGGGATATATAAAATGAGGGAGTTGGAGAGATGATCCCCAGAGTCTTTCCAGATCTAAATCCTATTACTCTATTAAGGGAGATCTCAGTTGATTGGGGGTAAGAGGAAGGAACCAAAGAAAAATCATTTTTAGCCACTCAATTTTGGCATAAATTAGCTGAAGAACAGAGGAGGAATGATTAACCTTCCTTCTTTCCCTTCCCCCAGAAAAAGATTATCTCCTCTCTAGTTCAACTCTTTTTGCTCACTTCATCTTTGGAGTTCTTTTGGATACTTAATAGGTCACAGATCTCCCAAGCCCCAATAAACCATTCAGGACAAACAAAGCTCCCACCACATTCCAGCTCCCTGTGCTATCTGGAAGCAGAATTCTCCCCAGCAGGAAGTCTTCTAAAATGACCCCAGAGGACATCTCCAGGTCAACAAGGACCTACATTTGAATGTTGGTCCTGGTTGACCTATCTCTTTTTATCCTAAATAATATGTAAACGAAACCTAAAGATAACCACTCAATATTGGATAAGTTGGGGCTAGAAGATAAATAAGAAAAGACAACTAAAAAGAAAAAGCTGAAGACTGATGGGGATTTTAGAGCTGGGAGGGGCCTTAGAGATCTTCTTGGCCAACCTTTTCATTCTGTAGAGGAGGAAACTGAGACCAAGGGAAGTCAAGATCCTTTCACAGGGGTTTGTGAAGCTGGCTGGGGTGAGCTGGCACTCGAGCCTGTCCACTGACATCCCCACGAAGAGCTCTTTCCTTGCAGAGCAGCAGCAAGCACCTGGGGTGCTTTGAGGCTCTTCTAAGCATTTCCACGTTATTGACATGACAGTCAGTACTTGACAGTAATCACGGCACTTACACTCATCACAGAGATTAGAAAACAAGACATAGTTCAAATGGATCTGATTCAATCCAACAAACCTTTATCACACACTTACTTTGAGCACCACACTGTGCCGGGGACAGAGAAAAACAAAACTGCCTTCCCTCAAGGACCTTGTGTTCTTTTGGAGAGAATTAATATAATGAGAGAGATCAAAAGCCCTGGAACAGGAGTCAGAAATAGAGACAGTTCTGCCAATGAGCCAGACATGTGATGCTGGGCACCTTATTTCACCATGGACCCTTGATTTCTTTGGCCAGCCTCCATCAAAAGGAGGCTATACTGGATCACCTCTAAGGCCTTCTCTAATGATAACAACTTAATAATAATTTTAAATGAATTTTTGATCATGTTATTTCAAGAATTCTCTGCTTATATAAACCAAATATTTTTAAAAATCCAAAAAAATTCAATGGAATCATGTTCTAAAGATTTCCTATAGCTAAGTAGTGTGTTAGCTTAGTGGGTGTAGGGTGTTGGGAGAGGGAGAAAGAGAGAGAGAGAGAGAGAGAGAGAGAGAGAGAGAGAGAGAGAGAGAGAGAGAGAGAGAGAGAGAGAGAGAGAGAGAGAGAGAGAGAGAGAGAGAGAGAGAGAGAGAGAGAGAGAGAGAGAGAGAGAGAGAGAGAGAGAGAGA
>CM053622.1:486241211-486258548 GCA_028646595.1 Phalanger gymnotis
CCTTATGTGACTTTTTTTCCCTTCCATATTCAACAAATGTCTGATTTCATTTTTATGATGACTTTTAGAGCTATCGAGCTTCCAAAAAAAAACAATCAGCAAACGAGAGAGAGAGAGGGAGAACACAGACACAAGAGTGGGATGGAATGACTTTTTTTAATGACTCTACCAGATTCTCATTAGTAAAGCGAATTACATATTTTCTTTAATGTTCATATAGTCCTTTGTATGGATATTATGCTGCATTATACTTGATGAAGTATAAATCACTAATGCATTTATATGTTGATTAAATAGTTGTGACAGAAGTAGACAGACTTCTTCCCATCTTCAATGGGGAGTTTTTCTTCCAGGGTCCAAGTGGGATACAGGTTCTTATAAAAGAAATGCATCTGTGTGTTTGGAAGGAAAACTAGTATTGACAAGCGTAAATTGTTTTGTGTTTGGCGTATGTGTTTTGAGTCAAAGAGGGTGTCTCAAGGAATCCTCTTTCCTTTTCGAAGGCTGAGCTCTTTGCCATGCTAACAGAATTACTCCACACAACAAATGATGCACTGGGGATTCCTTAGGCAAGGAATTAATTTTCTTGCCAGTATTAGGAGACCATTTGCAAGCTGTGTTGAAGCCAAAGATCTGCATTTTGAAATCACTTTTTAAAGACTAGCTTCCAGTTGTCCCTCAACATGATGGATGCCTTGGGAGTTATGTATTTTATCTAATGCATTGGCAGTTGGCTGTGGCGAGGATCAATACGTGCATTGCTAATAAGAAACAAACAAGGCATGTTATTTGTGTTGGTGCAGTGCTTGACTTGGCTCTTTCTGCCTTTCTGGCTCCTCCGATTACTGCCATCATGCTGTGGGAATCTTTCTGAGACTACACAGAATGAGCCTTCACTCCAGCTTTCCCCTCCTCCAGCAAGTCAGAAGGCACTAGCCTAGAGGGCACTGGCCCCGTAAAAGTGTAAGAAAATTTTCTTGTCTTGAGGAACTGACCATATAATCATTTGAAGGACATGACTCATTCTCTAACAGTCCAACCAACCAGCTAGTGTTTTCCTAATTCTTCCCATTTCATGAGAATTCTTTCTGGATTTTAGATGTTCCTTGTGTTTATTGATTCATTTGTCTAATTTTTTAAAATATCATACAATTATGGAATTTTATTTTTCTGGTTTACAAGCAATTGCTTTCTGTTCTTTCACTCCTCCCACACATGGAAAAATAAAGAAAAAATCCTTACAACAAACATGTATAATCAAACAAAATAAATTCCTGTATTGGCCATGTAAAAAAATATTCTGTATATTTTAGTCCATTACATCTCTGGAAGGAGGTGAGCAGCAGTCTTTATCAATTATCTATCTATTTTTAATCTATTTATCTATCATTATTTACTTATTTATCTATTTATTTGGCAAAGAGAAAAGGTCTATCTTCTGCTGATGTGGATTGGCAACTCTTCGATAATGTATGGAGACATTAGATCACTAAGAAGTTGAGACATGCTTATAGTCATAAAGCCAATACCTGCTAGTGTCAGGATTTGAATTCAAGTCCCCTTGACTCAAGGATGAGCCCTCTATCCTCTATGCCACAGTGCCTCTCTTTCCCTTTATAAATTATATATCATTGTTACATTCTACATTGAATGAAACCTAGCTGATGTAGTGGGTTTTCTTTAATTTTTAAAATGTATTTTATTTTTAGTTTGTAGAATAAAACAAGCATTCCCATAACAAAGTATAATAGATGATTGCACATGAAACTCCAAATCTATTATGTACAATTTGCTATTCCTTTTAGCAATATAATAAAGTCATCATTTATTTTTTTTCTTTTCTTTTTTTCCCTTTTTTCCCTCCTCCCCCACCCCCCACCTTAGAGCTGGCTATCACTAGAAACAAATAGGCACACACATACATACATACACACACACACACACAAACATACATTTATGTGCATATATATGTGTGTTTGTGATTCTATACATCTATTTATCTGTTCTTCCTCTGGGTAGAGGTAGTGTCTTTCTTCATATGTCTTTTATGGTTAATTTGGGTATTTGTAACAGTCAAAATGACTTATTCACTCAAAGTTGTTCTTGCTGTTACTGTATATAACATTCTCTTATTTCTGCTTATTTCCCTCTTCTTTATTTCATACAAATCTTTCCATGTTTTTCTAAGATCATTGAGCTCATCACTTCTTATAGGACAGCAGTATTCCATCATTATCATATAAGACAACTTGTTCAGCCATTCCTCAATTAAGAATTTATAAAGGACTTTATTTTTAGTATGTCATTTCATCCTTACCAAAGATATCTCTGTGAAGTAGCTGGTATAGATATTTATCTTCATTTTATAGGGGACATGCAAATATGTCAAGTGACTTGATTAAGAACATACAGCTAAGAAGTGATTGAGGCAAGATTCAAACATAAACCTTCTTGGACTGAATTCAGTTGGCTTTCCACACAGCTATCTCCCAGTCATAACAAACAGTCATATATTAGAAAATGGGAAGGAACAAAAGAATGTTTTTATTCATTATACAGAAATTGATGATAGATGGACATAAAGGATAGATAGATAGATGGATGGATGGATAGACAACAGAAGGATAGATGCAATGAATAAATAAGAGCATTCATTTGGTCTTCTCTATAGTATAATATGTTGCCATCAGTTATGACTAAGCTATGCCATAGCCTTAATGGATAATGAATTCACACTCAGGCTTGAGTTAGAATCCTGTCTGACGTTTACTAGCTCTTTGATCTTGCCAAGTCATTTGACCTATCTGAACCCCAACTATAAATGGTACACATGTTCTCACAGAGTATCTCCCAATCCACTGTCAGAGTAGCAGGTTGAGTCTCTAGAGAAGGGCTACTACTCTCTTTAATGTTATAGAGATAAATTTGAGAGTCTGAGGATGTCTTTCTAATACTATTATTTGTGTGCCCCCATCTAGTATATTTCCTCCATATTAATTAACAGTTAATATTTCCTTATATGATTTAACTAATTAACATAATTTAGCTTTTTACAAAGATAAACTATTGAGAAAAGATAGCAAGAATGGAAATATGGTATCCCAAACTGACATCATAATCTCTTCTATAACCTTGATCCCTAGAGAAAGCAGACAAACTTCAAATAGTAGTTACAAAATATTCTTACTACCAAGTTCACTTCTGGGTGTGGGACGGCCAATTTACAAGTTGCTTGAAAGACATCAATATGATGTCTCAAGTCTTAGGTCAAGTAGATCTTTCCTCAGCCTGGCTCCTCATCAGGATCTTCTGCTGTCGGCTACCAGCAAAATCTGATATTTTCTCAATTTGTTGCCACTGGTGATTCTTTGAATATATCCAAGCTATTTCCAAGGACTATCGGTTTCACCTTTCATGGCCTCTTAAATGCACTCTCTTCTCTCCTCTGACTCTGCCACCGCCCTGGTGCAGGCCTTCATCACTTTATGCTTTCATTATTGAAATTCTGCTATAGGACCTGCTTGCCTCAAGTTTCTCACCACTCCAATGCATTCTCCATTCAGCCAATCAATAGATTTTCTTAAAATACAGGTCACTCCATCCCCCCCTCAATAAACTCCAGTGGCTCCCTATTACCTCTAGGATCAAATACAAATTCCTTCATTCAGCATTCAAAACCCTTCATAACACAACCTCTTCCTACTTTTTTCAGTTTTCTTGCACTATATTCCCCAAAATATCTACTATCCAGTGACACTGGACTCCTGACTGTTTCATGAATAAGATACTCCATCATCAGCTCTAGGCATTTTCTCTAACTGTCCTCCGCGCTTCCCTCCTACGCTCCAACTATTGACTTCTTTGGCTTCCTTTAAGTGACAATTACAATACACAAGGATTGTATTCCACAAGGAGCCTTCCCCATCCCCTCTTAGTTTCAGTGCCTTTCCTCTTTTCATTATTTCTTATGTATCCTGTATATATCTTACTTGTATATATTTGTTTGCATGTTCTCTCCCTCATTAGATTGTAAGTTCCTTGAGCTCAGGGATTGCCTTTTGCCTTTTTTATACCCCAACTGCTTAGTACAATGCCTGGCACATAGAAGGCACTTAATACATATTTACTGATTGATGTTTCTTTGTCCTTTTATTTTCATTCTCATAACATGGCAAAGTGCTTAGTACACAAGGCACTGGACTTGGAGTCAGGAAGACATGGGTTCAAATCTGCCTTAGATGTGCTAGCTCTGTGTGCCTGAGCAAGTTGCAGCTTCTCTAGGCCTTGGTTTTCTCATCTATATAATGAAGAGTTTTGACTAAATGGTCTCTGAGGTCCCTTCTAACCTTAAATATGCATTCCTTCCTTTTCTTTCTATGATGATAGCATGTACTCCATTCTCAGCAGTTTTCTTTGCATATTCTTGAACAAGAAATAGATTGAATTCTGATGTTTACCACATAAATCATACTCAATAAATATGCATTGGATTGAATTCCACTTTTACAATGGGAAATCATGATTTGTGCCATCCTCAATACCAAGCCAAACTCTCAAAAGGGAAGAGCAGTTCTTTCCAATAATGAATGCCATCTTATTTATCTCTAATGTCATACTGTAAAAATAAAAGTCAATTAGTCAATTTTACTCTTCTTTGCAGCTGAACTTAACCCCATGAAGGTTGAGAAAGTACAGACTGGAAAACCATTTTTCTCTCTCCATTGCACTCTGTTGGTATCAGTGCTATGCAGTTACTTAATAGTTCTGCAATTATTTGGTATGCTTCAGTTCTGTCTCCTCAGCCAAACCGGCAGATCCTAGAGAGAAGTGACCATGACTGAAACTATTTTTATATTGTTAGCTGTTGCTTAACCAATAGTTTGAAAATCATGGGAAACGGGGGAACTCGAGTCAATTTTCTTTAGCAATGAATATGAACTTCAGGTTGTTGCATCAATTGCAACAGGAAAAAAAAGCATTTATTACACCCATGATATTTGTAGAATCCCTTCCTGGATCACTGTCTTGTCATGGGAAGGGTCTTAAGTGGCTTAACAAAACTTTGAGCTGTATCGTGCAGGGTTACCCAAGACAGACAGGTCAGAGTGTAGAGTTCTGACAAAAGATGATCTACTGGAGAAGGAAATGGCAAACCATGCCAGCATCTTTGTCAAGAAAATCCCACAAAAACATTAAAAAGCTTGACATCAGAACATGAACCCTTCAGGTGAAGGGTCTGGGCCCTGGTCCACGGGGCCACAAAGAGTCAGACATGACTGAATGACTGAACAACAATAATAATGTACGGAATGCTATTCTAGAGAGAGGTACATAGTTTAAATTAGACATAGTCTTAACCATTATGAAACTTAGAGTTTAATAGACATTAAAACACTAACAAAGAGATATAATGTTACATAATATTATGATACATACTTTAGACTATTGAAATAATCTACTACAAACATTGTAGATTGTAGGGGGGGATCTATTTGTTATCTTAGGGAGGTCATTGGCAAAGAAGGATTAGGTAAGCCTCTATAGAGGAAGTAGCTTTTAAGTGACATCTCAAAGATTGGCAGAAATTCAATAGGCAAAGATAGGGAGGACAAATAAACTAAATACAAAGCATAACATGAGCAAATTCAAGGATGTGTGCTAATAGGCAGATCATTTCAGTTGGCTTGTTGTGTAAAATATTAATCTGGAAATGTATGGTGATGCCGGGCGTGAAGCCAGGTAGATTTGACTCAATAGGCAATAGAGAGACACTGAAGATCTTCAAATGGAGAAATGATTTGACCAGAACTGCTAAATCATAGACTTACTAGCTTACTTCTTCTCAATCTGATCTGGGTTGAACAGACTTTTCCACAGAGGGCTTATCTCTACCCTAAATTACTCCATCTGAATCCTCATGTGCCATTGCTAATTATGGATAAATGATCAGGAAGGAAGCTTTATTTAGGATATCTTCAGTTACAGAGGGAATGGTGAGCAGACTTGAGAAGAATATACAATGCACCCACCTCACAGGTGGTAGTCTTTCCCACATTGTCATATCATCAAGCCAAGGTCTTGAGGTCTTAGGATGTATAATGAGGTATCAATTCCTTGGAGCTCTTTGAATTTTAGTGTCCTTATCAAGAGCCAAAATTTGACTTCCACAGCTAGTCTTCTTGTTTGCCTTAAATCTCTAAATTTTGGCACTCCACAGGCATCCTAGTGCCAATGTAGCCTTATTTGTTGGTTTATATATGCTCTCCTCTTGACTTAGACCCTGCCTTTATAGCCTCAGGCATAAGTTGCTCTTCTCTGACCAAGGGGTTGCCTAAGTATTGACATTAGAAAACACCAAATATGTTTTGAAAAGTCATATTGACTGATGAAGCTATGCAAGTGAATGATATTGCAAGATTATGTGGAGAGAGAAGAAGGTTGGTTTCAGAACACTGGATAATGCAGATATTAAGTAACTGTGAACAAGATGAGGGAATGACAGAGAGATAGGAAAATGAGAAGAATATGGTATCGCTGAAGCTAAGAGTGGAGAAAATATCCAGAGGGTCGTAGGCAACAGTGTCACTACTGAAGATAGGTGAAAGAAGATGAATAATAAATGAAGAGCAATTTGTCTGAGGTAAATGTCAAAAAAGTACAAGGAAATATGTGTACTTCAGTGGAGAGGGAAAATAAGGTAGATAATAAGCTCTAATTAAATAATTGCATTTCCCTAATACCTGAGGTTATTTTTTAGACTTCTTTAGCACTTGTAGCCAAGGTATTTCATTATAGAAGTAGCCAATATTTATCATGTACCTACCACAGAGAGGTAAAACACATTTTAAGTTTTAAGTATTAGACTGAATTAACCAATGCATGTCATCTATTACTCAATTATGGATTACTGAAATTGTCAACAGGAGAGGAAGAGTCTTTTCCCCAAATTTCCATACCACACATGAAAACTACCTAATTCTCCCAAGATTAGTAAGAACAGTTGAAGCTGAATTTGGCTCTCCTTGAACTTCTTTGAATCCAGAGACACATGGTATAATCTCTCATCTGTTTTTCAAGCTTGTTCCAACACAAGTGCCTCCTAACACCCCCCCCCCCCATATCACAAGTGGTTTAGAGACTGGTTAGTACTGCAATACCAGGCCATTCTGTTGTAATTATTGTTGCCAACCTAGGCCTGACATGGCTAGTTTTATGATCAGATTAGACATTTTATGATATCCTAACAGCATCTCAAGGAATTTGTGCCCAAATGCTATCTATTTAGGCCTTTAACACAGATAGCTATCTGTCACATATTTTAAACAACTCATGGCAAATATTCATACTTATTTTCTATTCAGGAAGATAGTCATATTCCTGTCTGCCCTGACCAAATCTGGTTATCATATTCCTAATTTATCTGGATTTTTAGAGTAGAGGTTTATTCCAAATCCAAGATAGAGCCATTTATGTTAAGAGTGTTCCCATAACATCTAATTTAATCTGGAGATCGACTTTTGTGTAAGACATGGCAAGAAGGAGCTAATGAATTAACGGCTACTGAAAAGATTGGACCTGAAGAAAAGATAGCAAATCTATCATAAATGAACTAAACTTTGTTCAGGAGGACTCAATACAGCAAAATAAAAGAGGCAATGGAGAGTTTGCAAATAAAATTAACAAAGACCACAAAGGACTATGAACCTTGATTCAAGATGAATTTTATAGTGACTTATGGAGAATATACTATATTACAACTATATATTTTTTTCTGTTACATTCAGACAACAGCTATGCATGCATAAAATGCAAGTTGGTCTGCAACCAAAAGAAGACAGTAAAAAGGGTTGGAAGATAGGGATCCTTAACCTTGTGTGTTGTCTTTAGCAGTGTAGTGAAACCTGAAAATGCTTTTTTCCTTATATTCAAATTAAAGGAAATGCTAAATTTCAATTAGAAGCTAGAAAAAATAAACGAGGTAATTTTCATAAAAGCTCTTGGACCCTCTGAAATCTATCCATTTTTACTCTACATTAACAGAAAGATTAATTAAAGGATGAAATAATTGCTTCGGAGCAAGGAAAAAGGAAAGAAATGTAGAGTGGCAACCTAACTTATGTCAAGAGGTTAGAGGAGAGAAGAACATCAGATAGAAAAGGAAGGGAAGGAAAAGTATCACTAAAGCTAATAGGCATGAGTCTTTTCTCATTGATCAAGGAGTTTTACTCTTCCAGGAGGAAACTGTTTCTTGTGCTCCAAGGAATGCTGTAGATTTACTGGTGACATTATATGTTGAGTCAATTCAGCAATGGTCAGAGAAAGAAGACACAAGTAATTAGCAATTACTAACTGCTGAGTGCTTCTGAAGACGACATTTGTCAATTTGACATTAAAAAGTGGGGTCTGCTGTCTTCTCAAGCCATGTTTCTTGGATGTGATGGAGAGCCTTTTATAGCATCAAACCTGAAGACCACTTCCCACTCCTGGTGATTCATATGGTGATTGCCACCATAAAAGACTTACAAAGCACTGCTAAAGATTGTGGAACCTAAAGATCTTTTTTCACAGGTGGTGTTTTATTACCACTGCCAAGTAAAAGTAGGATTTTCAGAAGAGCAAAGCAAATGTGAGAAGTAAATAGATTGCAAGAAGATCATGCTTGTGAACAGGGTTTCAATTTCTATTCACAATATAAAATGAGAGGTTTCTAGACAGATATAGAATACATCTATCAAGGGCCAATAATAATACAATGTCTTAAAGTTTTGTAAATATGAAGAAGGAGGCTTCAAACTGAAAAGAGCAGAGAAAGTATCTATCAAAATATATAAGTATATATAATAAACCTTATCTATTAGAAAGAAGGAAATATAGGCAGAATAACAGCAGAAAACAAGATCAGTATTACCCAGGAGACAGCAGCCAAGAAGAAGTTACAGATAATGTCCATAGCCTCATAGGCCTACATATAAATGCAAAAAGAGTGTGGAGAATAAAGAGAGTGAGCTAGAGATCCCACGGAGGGAAGCAAATTTGCCTTGCTAAGTATTATGCCCTGAAAATGAGACTCTTGTTTACAATATGGCTTTGGAAAAACATACATTAATCAAGAGGACAAGACAGACAAAGAGCAAAATGGAAGTAGCATTATATATTAAGAAGATAAACTCATGTGATGAAAACTAAGAATCAAGGTGGGAGAACAGGCTTGAGAACATGTGAAAGAATCATAGAATTTCAGAGCAAGTAGTCTAGCCCACAATATATGTACAAAATAATTCTCTCTACAAAATACCTGTCCGATGTTCGTCAAGCCCTTGCTAAAAGAACTCTACTTGGGAGAAACTCACTATCTCCTGACATAGTCCTTTCAGATTGTAGGCAATTCAATTTGGTAGGAAGTTTTTCCTTAACTTAATACTAAAATGGCCTTAACTTCCACCCTCTTTTTCCTAGATCTGACCTCTGGCCCTAAGGAGAACAAGTATGAATCCTTTTCCACAATGACGATCCCTCTAAATATTTGAAATAAACTTATGAGTCTTTTGTTCTCCAGGCTTAAAGTTTCCCTGTTGCTTTAATCTATTTTCATACGACATCCGTTCTAAGTCTTTCACCTTCATGGCTGCCTTTAGGTCCTTTTAAGTGGTAGATATACTTTGTTCACTAAGTTAGACTGATATGTGCCATCTATTGTTCAATGATTGATTTTTTTAATTAGTCCATTTCCCTATTACAAAGAGGGAAAGTCCCTTACCAGGTTTCACACATGTAATATAAACTACCTAATTCCTTCAGGATTAATAAGTGAGGTAGAACCTTCCTAAGTTCCTTGGACGTTAATGACTCATAATGTAGTTTGTAGTCTGATTAGAAGTTTATGCCAATGTGAGCTAACCAAGTACCATAGTTGAGTGGAGACTTTGATTAGTACTATAGCACTAGACCAGTCTGTTGCAGAGGTGACAACTAATCTGGGTACCTTCCTATTTGTCCTCTTCTAGCTCTATAGCCTATTGATGAGCAAAAAGAGGGAACGAGAGATAAACAGAATACTCCAGATGTCATCTGACTCTATCCTATGTCATAAGATGGAGGAGTACTCAAACTAATGCACCCTTTGAATCTCTCTGGGAAGGGGGCTGAGAGAAAAAAGGTGAAAAGGGGTTGACTTTGTAAGTATAGCACAAAGAGGTGGCTATGACTGACAGCAATCTGGGCTAACTAACAAACGATATTCATGGAGCTGTCCACCGCATCAGTGAACTGTTATTGGACATACTCAAGCAGATGGCTCAAAAAAATTTCCATATTGTCAACAGGCATGTCCATATCCTTTATAGGAAGACATAATCAAAGTCACAAGAGGTTCTCCATTCTTCTAAGCCCCTTAAATTGAATTGTCAACTCATCTAATTATTCCTTTACTTAAAACATAGCTGTAAACTTACTGTAATTTGCCAATACTTGCCTTTCTTCAATTTAGGGACACTTCTTTCATTCTCTGATGTCTTTCAAAAATCATTGACAGTAGTTCTGTGATCACACCTACTAGTTCTTTCTATTGTCTGGACTAGCTGATTTGAACTGAACAATTTTGATTTCTACCTTGGGAATCAATTCTATATTTACTATTTTTTATCCTGTTCTTTCTGGTCCAAAAATCATTCTCCCCGACAGGGAAAACAAAAGTGAAAGAAGGCTTGAGTAGCTCTGCTTCTTTTGTCATCATTTACCACATTCACTCTAAGTAATGTTCTTAACCTTTCTTTGGTCCTATTCTTTTCTCCAGGATAAAATAATAACCTTTTTTACCTTACCATCTCTTCCCAGCCTCAACTCATTCTGATATTTAAAACCTCTGACATTATTTTTATACCATACTATGCTTTTGTATTCATCCTCTCTTCCATTCCCCAACTTCTATCTTCTACATGTATCTTTTTTTAATCTAAGTTTGTTGGCTAGTTAGCCATGCCTCCACATTTTTCTTTTCAGATATTCCTCCTTTCCTCATCAAAATGTTTTCTCTTAGTATTTCCAGTATGTCATTTATAAAGCTTCCTACTAAACTGAATTCCAATGAAGAATATTAGATCACTGGCTGATCATATACTATTTGCTGAATGCTTCAAAATACACTCTTCCAAAATCTAAGATATATGTTTAACTGGGTTTTAGAGTTATATCAGACTATAACTGGCTTTCCTCTTCTCAAAGACAGAGTGGTCATTTCTTTGAAGTTCTATTTTTTTCTATCCCCAACAATTAGTTCCTTCATGTTGGTGAAAACCAGATCTAGAATTAAAAATCTACTTGCTGGTTCCTCTACACTTTAAAGGAAATCATTATCATTAAGATAGGTTAAAAAATTATTAGCTGCTCTGCCTTTATCTGAAAAAGGGTTACACAAGGTATATGGGTAATTCCTCCATCAATACTATATCATATAGCCTTTATTGATTGTTTTTCAGCATGAATCCTTTGGGATTGTGTTGGATCATTATATTGCTAAGAATAGCTAAGTCATTCACAATTCTCCATTGTATAATATTGCTGTTAATGTGTCCAAAATTCTCCTGGTTCTGCTCACTTCACTTTAAATCTGTTCATCTAAGTCTTCTCAGGGTTTCCTGAAATCATCCTGCTTGTTATTTCTTATAGTACAATAATATCCCCTCACTATCATATAACACAACTTGTTCATCTATCCCTTTCAGTTTCTAATTCTTTGCCAGCACACACACACACACACACGCAAACCTGCTATAAATATTTTTGTACAAGTAGGTTGGTCCTTTCACCTTTTTTTAAATCTCTTTGGGATACAGACCTACCAGTGGTATTGCTGGATCAAGTGGTATGCACAGATTTATAGCCCTTTTGGCATTGTTGCAAATTGCTCTCCAGAATTGAGTGTGTATGTGTAACAGCAATTTAGATTTGAAGATCTTTCCCACCCATTAATAGGCCATGTGACCTGCTTACATCACAGGAAGCCTAAGTCACATGTGGGGGGAGGAGCTTACTGACAGAAAAAGGAAGTTGTGTCACAGGAAATGCTGAGAGAGAGAGATGTTGCGGCTGTTAGTGTGTGTGAGATCTGAAATAAAGAGAGTTGGCCTGTGTTAGTTGTACTGTGAGTTTTGTAGGAAGACCCCAGCAGGGGATCAGAGAGGCTTTGGGATGGCGAAGCTCCATGTTGTGATATTGTGTTTTAAGTTCCTTGCTGTTATGATAAAGTAGGCTCACTGGTTGTGGAAGCTGAACATTTGGTTATGGGATATAGTTCTCTGGTGTCTGAATAAATGTTTTATTTCTTCTACCTTCTATAAGAAAAGTCTTTCATACTTTGTGATACAGAACTACACAAGCATATTCATGATTATCATCGATGTTGTGTTTATTGCCTTGCTGTTACTGTATGTTACTCCCTCTTTGAGCCAATTCTGATGAGAGTTAAGTTCAAGAATTGCCAGCAAACACCGCACCCCCCAATCATCTCCACTACTATAGAACTCTTTCGCCTTTCTTTTACAGGAGAAAATTTACTGCATTCTAACTTCTTCTCCTTCTCACAATGCAATTGTTTTTCTCACCTATTTATTTTGGGGTTTTTTGAGGGGGGGAGGCGTTCATCTCATCAAAGTCACCTTACATCCATATCCTTTGTCTGTATATATTGTTTCTAATTGCCCTTATAATAATAAAGTTCCTGAGGCAGCTAGGTGGCACAGTGATTAGAGCACCAGCCCTGGAGTCAAGAGGACCTGAATACAAAGCCAGCCTCAGACATTTGACACACTTAATAGCTATGTGACCTTGGGCAAGTCACTTAACCCCAATTGCCCTGCCTTCCCCCCTCCAAAAATATTTTTTGAAGTAATAAAGTTCTTAGGAGTTATAAATGTTATCTTGCTATGTAGGACTATAAAGAGTTTAACATTATGGAATCTCTTGGTTTTCTCTTCTTGTTGCTTTTTTAGTTTTTTATGTTCCTCTTGAGTCTTGCATTTGAAAGTCAAATTTTTTATTCAACTCTGGTCTTTTAATTAGGAATTCTTGAAAGTTTTCTATTTCATAAAATATCCATTTTTCCCCCAAAGGATTACATTCAGTTTTTCTGGGAAGGTGACTTTTGGTTGTAATCTGCATTGTTAATGTATTTTTTTTGCTTCATGGGAAGAACTTACCCATCTATTAATAGGCCTATGTGACCTGCTTAAATCACATGGAAGTCTGAGTCACATGAGCTTGGGTAATGAGCATTGTGATGACCTCTAATCCTGAAGTATATATGTGTGTGTGTGTGTGTGTGTGTGTGTGTGTGTGTGTGTGTATGTGTATATGTATATGTATATGTATACGTATATGTATACGTATATGTGTATGTATACGTACTGGGAGGTTAGCATTTTGCTTTGGGGCTCACTTATGGGAAGAGTGTTCATGTAATGCAACCAGATTGGACTTTGGGCAGCCATTAAGGAGCCCCACAGCTTTGAAAACCTAGATATTGGTGCTTCTCTCTCTTGTAACTATGTATGTATTGCTATGGACAGATGGTTAGAAACCCTGTCTGCTGATTTTTGTTATTTGATCTGCTTGGAATTTCTGTTTGTATTAGCTCTGAAGTTCAGGGTGTTGACTTTTTCCCTGAACTAAGTGAATGGTGTATATATAGATAGATAGATAGATAGATAGATAGATAGATAGATAGATAGATAGATAGTTATAGATATAGATAGATAGATAGATATAGATATATATAGATATATATGTATATATATATATATGATTAAAATAAGATTGTTGACTCCTTTAAAATTTCTTTCCTTTAGAAAAGCAGATCAAAGAACTTGTGCTAGCAGCCCTCCTATGTGCTGGTGTAATTGGTCTTACACCCCCAAAGCAGCAGCAAGCAACATGGTTGTTACATAATCCTAACTCTTTTGTCTTCTGGAATATCAAATCCCTCCAGTTTTTTAATGTGAAAGCTGCTAAATACTGTGTAGTCCTGACTTTGGTTCAATGATGTTTGAATTATTTCTTTCTAGCTGCTTACAGTATTATCTCCTTCATCTGAGAGCTCTGGAATTTGGCTATTATTTCCTAGAAGTCTTCCTTTTGGGATCTCTTTCAGATGGTGATAGGTGGAGTCTTTCAATTTCTATTTTGTCCTCTGATTCTAGGATATCAGGGTAGTTTTCCTTCATAACTTCCTGAAAGATGATGTCCAGGTGTTTTTTTTTTATCATGGATTTCAGGTAGTTCAATAATTCTTGAATTTTCTCTCCCTGGATCTATTTTCAAGGAGAGTTGTTTTGCCAATGAGAATTTTTTTATATTTTCATCTCTTTTTTTATTCTTTTGATTTTGTTGTATCATATCTTGATGTCTTATGGAGTCATTAGCTTCCACTTACTCAATTCTAATTTTCTTCAGTGAGCTTTTTTACCTCCCTTTCCATTTGGCCAGTCCTATCTTTTAAGGACTTATTTTCTTTGGTGAATTTTTATATATATTTTGTCTTTTTGTGTTTCTTTTATGAAGATATTCACTCTTTTTTCACGATTCTCTTACATTATATTCATTTCTTTTCCCAATTTTTTTCTACTTCTCTAATTTGCTTTTTAAAATCCATTTTAACCTCTTCCAGCAGTTCTTTTTGGGCCTGAGAATAGATTACATTTTTCTTTGAGGCTTTTGACACTAATTTGCTCCTTGATCTTCCTTGTCAATATAGTTACTTGTCATAGTTAAGGGGTTTTTTTGCTTGTTTTTGCTCATTTTTTCTACCATTTTCATGACTTGGTACTTTTATCTGAGAGTTGTACTCTGTTCCAGCTCTGTCCCAAGCTTCTCGTGCTAGGGCTTGAGGCCTTGCTGCTGACTTTAACTGGGCTTCAGAGCCTAACTGCTGGCTTGTTCTAGGCGGTATGGCCTCCCTTTTGGCCTCCCCTAGATTTGGGGTTTTGCTGCTGTCCCACCAGGCCTTGCTGCAGTCTTGATATGGAGATGGGGCCTCTCCTCTGTCCAGCCATGTAGGTAGAGTCTCACTACTGGCTGACTCTTGGGGCAAGGTCAGCAATAGGGGTGAGGCCTCACTGGTAACCTATAGTAGAGAAGGGGCTATTGGGGTGAGGCCTCACTATGCTGCTGGTCTGTATAAGGACTGCTGGCTTGCATGGGGGTGGGGCCTTGCTGATGAATTGCCCCCTTGGAGTCTTGCTGCAGGGCCCCTGCTGTGTGCTCTGTACCCGCTCCTCTTGGACCTTGCTGCCCTCACATCCCATGGAGACAGACCTGTGCAATGCTGGTAAGCTGCTTCCCTCTTTCCTCCTCCTAAGTTAGTCATGAGGTAGTTTTCAAGTTGATTAGAGGGAAATTTGAGAATTCCTTCCACCCTCTGTCATCTTGGCACAAGAAGTCCCTATTAATGACTTTTAATTGAATTTTGTCAATTTTGTAATTGTGAATTTTGTAAATGAACTTTTGAGTTTCTCAACTACTATAACTTCTTCTTACATTTTAGCTATCATACATGGAAAGATTTCTTAAATTGTGTGTGTGTGTGTGTGTGTGTGTGTGTGCGCACATGTGTACATGGTGATTCCCTTTGGCAGTCTTGTTAGGTCCATTGACTTTTTCTCAGAATAATGTTTTTAAATATATAAAATAAAATACATGAGGTTTTTAAAATCAATTATATTGAAATATGTTTATTAATTTTAAAAAATCATCCAAGCCTAGAGACTCCAGGTTAAGAGCCAATCATCTAGGGTATTTACTTTGGTGAGTCTACATAAGTCATTTCTCCTTCCTTTGTGAGAAGTTGTATGGTGTAGTAATATATAGAGTACTAGGCTAGAAGCCAGGAAGACCTGGGCTCAAGGCCCATCTTCTGGCATATACTGCCTATTGCATGATACTGGACAAATCACTTAACCTTTCAGGACTTTAAACACCTTTCCAGGGTGAGAATAATTCTTTTTGGACACCTACTCTATTCCAATCAATATTCATCAGTTTGCAATGATTTCATAAGGGTAGTAATTATAAATTCTGCATATTAGGCCCAAGAGCTGTGAGCTGCAAATTGCAAATTCACTTGCTTAATCATAGGAAACTAACTAGAGGCCCTCTGCCCTCGTTTTTCTTTTCTATGGTGACCAAGTCCAGTGTGGTAGAGGTTATTTCAATTACATAGAAAGCACCCCAATTTTTTTTTGTACCTCCAGACCACTCTCATTTGTCCAACAAGAGCAGGTGACCATCTTATGACTATTTAGTCAGTAGAGATGTGCCATGCTTTTGACACTAACCCCCCTTCCCCCACTGACATACTATTTCTAGCTGATGCATCATTTTTTGTCCCGTGAAGCAAGATCTATCAATCAATGAATTCTGTACTTCATATAGCAGCATTAAAATGTTCAGGTATTAAATCTGTTACCAAGCCTTTTACAAATAAAGCCCTAGAAGAAGGGGGCATTTCAGATCATGGGGAACATCTGTCATCTGCTTCATTAGAGGGGACCACAGACTTTTTAATAAAGTGCCATTGGCTCAGAGCTCTGCTTCACTCTCTTTTGTCATAGGTTGGACAATTTTAATCCCCACACCATGATTATAAATGCAAAAAGAAAAAGTTTCAATATACATTGTTAGAGGTGTTCCCTATGCTAATGAAAGCATGGATCTGGTCTTTATCTCTCTGATTTTTTCAGTTTAAAGTCTTATTGATTGTATTTAAAAAGAAACCAGGCAAATGTATTCTCACCATCCCTTGTTAGGTACAATGTATCCTTGGCTATGAGTTTGTTTTTTCCTGTCTTTTAAGTAATGATCCAGATATTTAAATACCTTTCTCAAAAACCATCTCATGTCTTCTTTACCATCTATTCCCTCCTTCATACTCAACAGGGGGAGAAAAAGAAGTGATATTGTAATAAGAGTAAATTAAGGCTCACTGGGACAAAATGAAGACTTACATTAGAAGTGCAGAAATGCATTATATCATAGTGATGGAATTTCATTCTGGTCAATAAGGAGGAAACTGTTTCTGAAATAGGAACACTAGGGAAATTGGCCAACGTATTATAAAGTTCACATTAGAAACAGAAAGGAAGGGGGGTGGAGCCAAGATGGCAGCTGGGAAGCAGTGACTGGCGTGAGCTCCCCACCAAGTCCCTCCAAAAACCTATAAAAAATGGCTCTGAACCAATTCTAGAGCTGCAGAACCCACAAAGTGGCAGAGGGAAGCAGGGCTCCAGCCCAGGACAGCCTGGATGGTCTCTGGGTAAGGTCTGTCCCACACGGAGCTCCCAGCCCCCA
>CM053622.1:486259048-486287564 GCA_028646595.1 Phalanger gymnotis
CCGGGAGACAACTTCGGAGGTGGCGGCGGAGGCGGTGGAAGGTGTGGAAGCCAGAAGCTCCGGAAGCCAGAAGCTGCGGAGGCAGGAAGTTGCGGAAGCGGGGCTTACCTGAGTGTGAGCAGGAACGTGAGGCCAGTGAACATGATTTGGCTAAATACTCTCTTGCTTTCCTTTGGCCTCCTAGTCACCCTTGTGAAATGGGCTTTCTGGGCCTGGAGTCTTTTTGTCAAGATGTTGGAATGGGGAGGCTGGTTCAAGTTTTTGCTGCGGTGGGGCCTAAATAAATTTCTTGTTGTTTTCTCCTTAGAGAATCTCTCGTACCTTGCGATTTCGGACCATTCAAACATATACATGATTATATTTGAGATCATAAATTTGGCCTTCCTACTACACCTCTTTTCATAACCTAGGACTCTGCTTCATATTAGGGTATCCTTATATTAATCTAAACTGTCATGGAATGCTTTAAATTCACCTTTTCTCATTTCTTTGCCTGTTTCTTTTTATTTTTATGCTTTGGTTCAGACCAATAATTGTAGAAAATTCCTGCCAAGGAATCTTCCTATACCACTGCCAAAAGACCACAGTTCTGAAGCTTTATAGTCTTAAAGAGTAGTCTGGGGACACTGACATATTAAGTGACTAGCCCAGGGTCACGAAGTCAATAGGTGTCAGAGTCATGACTTAACCCAAGGGCTTCCTGACTTCAAAGCTGGTTCTTTATCTTTACGGCACACTGCCTCCGTGTCTTGTATAGCAATTCAAATGCTAAAAGGCTGCTTCTTGCCCATATAGAAAACAGTTCAAGATTTGGCAATACCTAAACAAATTTGACTATTTTT
This sequence comes from Phalanger gymnotis, assembly GCA_028646595.1. Classification (NCBI taxonomy): domain Eukaryota; kingdom Metazoa; phylum Chordata; class Mammalia; order Diprotodontia; family Phalangeridae; genus Phalanger; species Phalanger gymnotis. The sequence goes on from CM053622.1 coordinate 486,259,891, forward strand.
CTGATTTCATTTTTAAAAAATTCTGATTATGTATATAATGGGGGATGGATTGGTGAGGGTAACAAAAGGCATTGTGCGTGTTCTGAGGACCGGACTCTTACAGACCAGTCCCTCCTTTACAAGTTTCTCAAAAAGAGGCTTACAGAGAAATCCTTTCACCTTGTTGAATTTACCAGCACCACCGCCTCCACAAAAATTCTCCTGTTGATTTTAGTTGGCAGTATAATATAGCCAGTCTCATCCTCTAAAGGTTTCATGTACATGTATTGTGTCTCTACCAAGACTTTGAGCTTCTTGGGTGCTACTTTTGTGTCTCTGCCTATACCTCCCTCAATGACACCAAGCTCTGGGCTCTCAAAGAATAGATGCTTAAGAGAGGACTATTAGGAGATTGATTAGCTGTAATAACAAATCATGCTTCTTCTACTTTTATTGCAAATAATAGGAAAATAAGGATCTTGGAGTACAAATTTAAGATCTATTTTGTGTAAATATGACTGATATTGCCCATCTCAATAGATGGATAAGTTATATTCACAGAAGAATAATGTCGAATTAAATATTCTTTTAATCTGCTTTATGCACAAGAATTTCACAGATATGTAACAGAAGGTAAAATTGAATTTGAGTTTTCCTTTCATCTGCCAACCCAACAGATTGGTTTTCTGGGCATGAATCTCAGGGTAAAAAACATGGAGTCAAATATTGTAGATAGGAAAAACAAAATTTTCTAATTTCCAAGACTCATGTGTAATTTCCCAGAACTAAACCACAGGGATTTTATCTCTGGGTGCTTGTAGTAAGTTGAAGTTGTACATTTTATTGCCATACTCTTTCCAGGCAGATTTAACACAAGCAGTCCCTGACTTGCCTTCAATTCACCTCACTTAGGGGACAAACAGCTACTCTGTAATAGCTGCCCAGACAATATGGTCTGGTAGCCACAGAAATTCCCTATGAGTCTCACCCACATGGATTTAGATTTCTCTGTTCTGTCACAGTCTCTTTTAGCAGTGGAGGCACAAACACATCTGAATATATACAAGATACATAGAAAGCACATAAAAAGTAACTAGAAAGGGAAAGGAATTGGTACCCCACAAGCTCAGAAATGACCCCCTGCAGAAAATAAAGGATTAGCTCAATTTCAAGGAATAAAGATCTATGATCCTATGATTCCAACAATCTAAAAGGAAGATTGGTTATCACATCATGAATTGAAATATATAATCCCAAAAAGTTGAAATGGCTAACTTTTAATAATGACTTAAATTATTATACTTTAAATAAAGATTTTAACAACCACTAAAAATGAAACCTTACTTTATAGGATAAACATGTAAACAAGGAAAAGATCACCAAAGCTAAATTGGACTGAATGAAACCATAGGAAATATTTCATTAGAAATATAAAAAGGCAAATAACTCAGTTTCAAATTAAAAAATGAAAAATTTGATGCTGAAAACAACTTTGGATTCATATATATTCCATAATCACCATTGGGACAGTTATCTCATTCCCATTAAATATGTAGCATTCTTTTTATACCCATAAATGAAACACTATGTGAACCTTAATTGCTTTTTAATGATGCTTTTTCTGTTACAAATATAAAGCATTTATGCTAAAATTAAGTACTTTGAAATTAATGTTCCCATAATGGTGTAATAGTCTTTATGTCTCTAATTCTCCTCCCATTCCTCCCTTGATGTTTACCCTTTTCCCTAACCAAGAAATAGGCCTTTTCTTTCTTCTATATTTCTTCATGGAGCTCAACATTGTGACCCGCACACAGTGGGCTCTCAATAAATATTGTTGACTGACTGGTCGTTTTTCTATAGCAATTGACTTCTGTGTCACTAATCCATTTCTTTTAGTCTACATCCTTTTATCTACTTTTCCCTCCCCCTACCGGCATGCCTATTGTCTGTTTCATTTCATGTTGGTATTCAATCTCTTCTCTGAATAATGTGAAGTTGTAAATTGTACTCCCTGCTGCCTTCTTCTTCCCTTTCACTTACTTACAAATCCTTTTTATTATTAACATCCTTCACCTATCCATTCCCTATTTTGTACTATTTCATGCTTCTGGCACAGGTGACATGACTTAGATTTTTAACAGGAAGCAGAGCAAATTCAATGTCCCTGCTTTTATAAGTTTCTCTTCTTATTCAGCTTTTCATTGATCACCTAAAGTTGAGATAATTTTTCATACTTAAAATATATATGCATATACATGTACACTCATATATGTGCCTATACATATATACATAACATTATCTATCCATATACATGTATGTATGCACATACATACTCACATATCTTCACGTATATTCATGTGCATGCATGTATACACATGTTTATACATATATACATGAGTATATAATGTACTCGTATATTACATATTATATATGAGGAGGTAGGGCAATAAGCACTAGATTTGGAGTCAGATGCCATGAGTTCTAATTCTTGCTGTGCTGCTTCCTACCTGGATGACCTTGAAGAAGTCATTTCAGTCCATTGGTACTCTTTTTCTTCACATGCAAAATGAGAGAATTAGACTAGATGGTTTCTGAGGTCCTTTCATTCATTCTCCTTCCAGCCATGTCTCTGACATTCTGGACTTCAGAATCATGACTTCTCTGTTGCAGACTCATGTTGGTACTTCCCTCATTCAAATTTAAGCTGCTTGAGACCAAAGAATGCTTTCTTTTTATTTATTTTTGTATCTCAAGCACTTAGCATGGTGCCTATCACATAAGTGCTTAAGAAAGGTTTCTTTCAAAAAATAATAAAAAATAAAATGAATTTTAAAAAAATAAATGTTTCCTTAGCTTCCTTCCTTCTTTCTCTAATTCTTTAATCCTCTGTGTGTCTGTAATATAAATTAAAGCAGTTCTATGTGCATCATGATAATCAAATATAGCAACAATCTTGCTAGAAGCTACTGTGGCTTTGTAAGACCAACAACAACCAGCACACAAGAGGACTGCCAACACAGGTTCTTTGATCTGCTTTACTAAGGAAGGTAACTTTAAGAGGTTAACAATCTCAGTTTAATTAAACATACGTATATCATTTACTTAGTTCAGGGGAAAAGATCAGCCCCCTGAACTTCAGAGCAAATGCAAACAGAAATTATAAACATCAACAGACAGACCTTGTCTGATTCAAATCATGATAAATAGTTACCAGAGAAGCATCGATATCTGTCTGACTTATCAAAGCCAGTGGGGCAGGTTCATCGGCTTGCCCAGAGTCTCGTCACCCATACACTTTCAATGAGTGTACCCCCCAAAGTCAAACACCAACCTCGGACCTGTATATATGCAGGGTTTCCAGTCAATTTCTCCCAATTGTCTTAGTGCTGAGAAATGTTCCAAGACAAGATCTCATTTTACCAGCCCCATTCAAACAAAGGCTGGAATCATTAATGGCATTTCAGAGAAGAACAGTAAAAAGCCCTGCCCTGATTACCATTACATCAGGTGATAATCAGCTCATTCAATAAATGTCATGGTTTGTTAATAATTAAATTTGGGTCACATGGACATTGGATGACAGAGGCTGAAAAAACTTCATCTACATGGTCTGTAGCTATACCTGCCTAAGGGTTAAACACATAGATAAAGCTACAAAAACAATACTTTGAGCAAATATATTTTTCTGACCTGTATTAAAGGAAGGCATGTCCAAAACACGTTATGCACATGGGATTTTGAACAGGACATTCTATTTTAAGACAACTTCAATTAATGCTAAAAGCAACATACTTGGGAGCATATCTTTTCTCTCACTGGAATGTAGGGACACCTCTGTTGATGCTATCTTTATTTAAGAGAAAACAGCAATGAGGCAAAGAGCTGAATGTAGAAAGTTCAATGTCCCAGGAAGTCATACCCCAAACTACTCTTAAACCACAATATCGCTTTTCATAATTCTCACTAATTAGATGGTCACCTTTAAAATTTTAAAAGAGAACTACTGAACACATATGGCTTGGCTGCAGAGTGATCTTTACCAAATCATCCAATCAGTATTCTTTGACATGTTCATTCTCGTGTGGTTTGGACCACTCTTATTACCGTACTTCTCTGAGTCTATGCCTAAGCTAATGAATGAGCAGACAACTATCCATGATAATATGGTTTCCTGCTGTAAAGATGGAAATGGTTTAATACTGTTAACAATCACTGAATCCTGGACCTGAAGGAAACTGAAGAGGGCAGGATAATCACCAAACCTACAGCTATACTACAAAATCCTCCAGATTTTTTGAAGGACAAGATCATGTCTCCAAACTAAGAGACTCCTTCCCAGTCATGTTTTATTAAATACTGCAGGCAATTGGAGCTTTTGTAACTCATACCTAGAATTCTGTTAAATTACATTCTACACTCGAAAAAGAAGATATGTCTCATTATCCAGTAAGATCTCCTTAAGTTTTATAAGAATTCCTGCATAATTCCAAGATGATGAAAGAACTGTTATCATAGTTGAGTAGAGGAAGAGGATGACAAGACAAGGTCAATCTGCAATTGTCTGCAAATGTACAATTACATTTGCAAATGATTTGACCCTGGATTATACATCTGTAAAATGGCCAGCAATCTTTTTTAAATGAATTTTATTTACTTTTGTTATATTTTAAGTTCCAAACTGTCTTTCTCCCTCCCCACAACACACTAGAAAAGGCCACCATTTCACATGCACACAAATACACACACATGTAAAATCATATAATACACATTTCTATTATTCATATCTGTCTCTGAAGGTGGGTAGTATCTTCCTTTGTAGGTCCTTTGTAGTTTATTTGAATATTTATAATACTCAGATAGCTTAGTTGTTCACAGTTATTCTTTGAAGAATATTGTTGTTACTTTATAAAATGTTCTCTTGGTCCTGCTCATTCCACTCTTCATTATTTCATGCAATTATTTCCATAATTTTTTAACTCAACCTGCTCATCATTTCTAAGGGCACAGTAGTATTCCATCACAATTATATACCACAACTTGTTCAGCCATTCCCCAATTGATGGGCATCATCTCCATTTCTAGTTCTTTGCCACCACAAAGAGAGCCACTATAAATATTTTAGAGTGTATAGGTTATTTTCCTTTTCCCTGATCACTTTGGGAAACAAACATAATAGTAGTATTAATTATAAATCTTTGCGTGTAATTCCAAATTGCTTTCCAAAAATGGCCAGCAATATTACATATATGTGTATATATGTATGTGTGTACGTGGTATATATTTTCATGCATTTTTCAATATATTGATCACCAATGATAGTTATGGGGGGCAAGGGAAAGATCATTAATGAAATATTTTAAAAATACACTAAAGAATCCAGAAGGAAGTTCGGAAGAGGGAACAACCCAGTACAGCAGTTTTAGTGCTAATTAAGTTGAATATTTGCTTTTTTAAAAAGCTGAATGTGATAGATTCACTGATTCATATCTTGTCTTTTTTTGTTGCTGTTCTTCATATATTGGAATGTTCATTATTAAGTTTAATAAAATATAATAAAATAACAAAAAGGCACTTTTAAAAAGAAGAAAGGTAAGGCGCATGTATTATATGTTAACTCAAAGGTCCTGATCAATAGTAAGTCGTCATTAGAGAGAGATTCTTAGTCAGTGAGAATCCTCTGAATTAACCATATTTTTAGATATGCTTCCTCCGGGAACTATAAAACCATCAGGTTAGCCATTTAGCAACTGACTACATATGCCAATTGGATATCACATATCACAATGTGTGAAGACACTTATACATAAATATTGACCACTAGGTACAGTTGGAGACTGCCGTATTTTTTCAGAATTCTGAATATTACTTTTGATCATTTTAATAATATTTTCATTACCAGCATTGCTAATAATCTTATTTGGGCAGCTAGGTGGCAGAGTGGATAGAGTTCCCAATCTAGATTCAGAAAGACTTGTCTTTGTGAGTTCAAATCCGGCCTCACACATTTACTACTTGTATGACCATGGGCAAATGACTTAACCCTGTTTGCCTCAATTTCCTCATCTGCAAAAATGATCAAGAGAAGGAAATGGCAAGCCATTCCAGTGTCTTTCCCAAGGTAGTCCAATAAAATGGGATCATGAAGAGTCAGATGTGGGGTGGAGCCAAGATAGCAGAGTAAAATCAGGGACTTGTTTGAGCTCTCCTCCCAAATACCTCCAAATACCTATAAAAAATGACTCTAAACAACTTCTAGAGCTACAGAACTCATACAATGACAGATTGAAACAAGTCTCCAGCCAAAGACAGCCTGGAAGGTCGACAGCTATTGTACCATGCTGGGAGTGGAGTTCAGTACAATGCACACTGCACCAGCACAGACCTAGGGGAGCAGGGCTCATGGCACTGAATCACTGGCAGCTGTGGTGGTTCCCAGAATTCTAAACCCACAAACGCCAAAGACATTGTAAAAGGTCAGTGAGAAAACTCTGTCAAACTTGAGTGAGAGTGAGTCTGACCCCATCCTTGGGGTGGGAGAGGTGGCTGTTGCGGCAGCAGCAGAAGCAGCAATGGCTGCTTCCAGAACTCCAGGTCCAAAGATGATGGAGGGATCAAGCATCAGATCAGAGTGGCAGTGCAGGGATCTCTTTGCTGGTACCGAGGCAAGATTCTCTCGCTTTGGATCTGGGTTGCAGTCCCGGGTGGCAGTCCTGGGGTAAGGAGGAACACTGATGTGGCAGAGCTTGTGGTAGCTGTGGAGGGGGAATCCTCCTTGCAGTTTCAGGGCAGAGAAGAGTGTTTGAGGTCATTCGCAGACCAGAGCACAGGCCAGGAGAGGAGTAAACATCTCTCCTTGGATCATACCACCTCAGAAGAACTGAAAATTGACAGGTGCCCAGAAGTAGCTCTGAAAATAGCTATACCAAATCCCCCAAACTTGGAACAGAGCACTTTCCAGCCTGAAAGCAGAGTCATGCCTTGAGAAAGAGCTCAAGAGTCAAGTAATTGGCTGGAAAAATGAGTAGACAGGGTAAAACCACTCAGACTATAGAATCATATTTGGGGGATAAAGAAGATCAAAACATAGAATGAGAAGAAAACAACAAAGTCAAAGATCCCACATCAAAGGCCTCCAAGAAAAATATGAATTGGTCACAGGTCAAAAGGAGTTTGAAAATCAAGAGAAGTAGAGGAAAACATGGTAAAAGAAAGAGAGTGATGCAAGAAAAATCATGAAAAACAAGTCAACAGCCTGATAAAGGAGACCCTCAAAAATACTGAAGAAAATAACACCTTAAAACTAACCCAAATGGCAAAAGAGGTCCAAAAAGCAAATGAGAAGAAGAATGGCTTGAAAAGCACAATTGGCCAAATGGAAAGGGAGGTTCAAAAGATCACTGAAGAAAATAATTCCTTAAAAACTAGAATGGAGCAAATGGAAGCTAATGACTTTATGAGAAATCAAGAAATTATAAAACAGAGCCAAAAGAATAAAAAATTGGAAGACAATATGAAATATCTCATTGGAAAAACCACTGACCTGGAAAATAGATCAAGGAGAGATAATTTTTATTGGACTACCTGAAAGCCATGATGGAAAAAAGAGCCTAGACATTATCTTTTAATAAATTATCAAGGAAAACTGCCCTGGTATTCTAGAACCAGAGGGTAAAATAGAAATTGAAAGAATCAGTCCCCTGATTGCCTCTTAAAAGAAATTCCAAAAGGAAAACTTTTAGGAACAGAATAGCCAAATTTCAGAGTTCCCAGGTCAAGGAGAAAATATTGCAAGCAACCAGAAAGAAACAATTCAAGTATTGTCAAAACACAGTCAGGATAACGTGAGATCTAGCAACTTCTAAATTAAGGGATAGAAGGACTTGGAATATGATATTCTGGAGGTCAAAGGAGCTAGGATTAAAACCAAGAATCACCTACCCAGCAAAACTGAGTATAATTCTTCAGGGGGGAAATTAACATTCAATGAAATAGAGGACTTTCTAACATTCTTGATGAAAAGACCAGAGCTGAATAGAATATTTGACTTTCAAATAGAAAAATCAAGAGAAGCATGAAAAGATAAACAGGAAAGAAAAATCATAAGGGACTTACTAAAGTTAAACTGTTTACATTCCTACATGGAAAGATGATATTTGTAACTCATGAGACCTTCCTCAGTATTAGGGTTGTTGAAGGGAATATACATATATATAGACAGAGGACACGGGGTGAATTGAATATGAAGGGATGATATCTAAAAAATAAAGTTATGGGATGAGAGAGGAATATACTGGGAGAAGGACAAAGGGAGAGATATAGTGGGGTAAATCATCTCACATAAAGGAGGCAAGAAAAAACTTATAATGGAAGGGAAGAGGGAGGAGGTAAAGGGGGTTGAGTGAACCTTACTCTCATGTTTGGCTTAAAGAGGGAATAGCATACACATTCAATTGGGTATCTTGCCCTACAGGAAAGTAGGGGGGAAAGATATAGGAGGGGATGATAGAAAGGAGGGCAGATTAGGGGAGTGGATAGTCAGAAGCAAACATTTTTGTAAGGGGACAAGGTCGAAGGAGAAAATAGAATAAATGGGGGTTGGGGTAGGATGGAGGGAAAAATAGTCTTTCATAACATGACTACTATGGAAGCGTTTTGTATAAGGACACATGTATAACCTATATTAAATTGCTTGCCTTCTCAATGAGGGTGGGTAGGGAAGGAAGAAGGGAGACAATTTGGAACTCGAAGTTTTAAAAATAAATGACAAAAATTATTTTTACATGCAACTGGGAAATAAGATGTACAGTCAATAGGGTATAGAAATCTATTTGCCCTGCAAGAAAGTAAGTGGGAAAGAAGAGAGAAGACTGGGGAAAGGGGTAATCAGAATCTATGCTATCTTGGGGTGGAAGGGGGAAGGGAGAGATGGGGAGAAAGTTTATAATTCAAAATCTTGTGGAAATGAATGTTGAAAACTAAAACTAAATAAATAAATCTAAAATAAAAACCAAAGAGTCATATATGATTCGACAACAACTCTATATACTGTCAACTCTCTTTTAATATTGCTAGTAATTCCAACATGGTCTACAGAATGGGTTATATTGGTATGTATTGGGACAGCTGCAAGTTATTAGATTCTTCTACATTTGTTCTGGTTGTGATGGTGTGCTTTAGCAGATCAAGACTGTAATTGAGAAACCATCTATTCAAATCCCCCCTCCTATATTGATTCATTTTGCTTTAACTTGATCCAAAAAAATTATTCTTATGTGAATTATTTTGTTCACAAATGTAATTCTTTGTTTTTCCCTTCCTGTTTCTAGATCTAAAGTGCATCCAAATACTTCCACTTGCCCCTCTATAGAAATCTCTCAAATCTGACCTGGTTCTTCAATTCTGGTCATCATTTGTCTTAACTCTCATGATGTCAGCTTTGGCATTTTCACTACCTTTATTTGCCTCCTTGCAGTCTAAAACATTATATTCAGAATAATATTTGATGAGGGCTTCTGGGACATCATTCTCTAATTCTCCTCATTGGTTCTATTCTGTATACAATTCACGTTATGGTATCCATTGACTCCTATTTCAGCTCTTTCCTCTCAGTGGTCAAAGCTTTCTTTTATTGTCATTTTTTTTTGTTCTATACCACATCCCCTAACTTTGTAATTCTTTTCTAAACTATTTCAAACTCTAGGCAACTTCCCCAATTAACATCCTATAGATCAGAAGATCATAGGATCATTGGTATTCCAATCCCTGAGCCATTAAAGAATCTCTCTTTCTGGCTGGAAACAAAATTTACAGACTATCTTATAACATAATTGTGATAGAACCAGTGTTTCTCTGATGCACCTTGTTTTTTCCCATCTACAATGTAGGGAAGCATTATCTAAAAGAAGACAAAGCTGACCCTGGGAATCTGATTGTTCCTAGCCTCCCTCACACAGCTTGCTGGACATCTAAGGGCATAAACGGTTCCAGCTACATAGAATCTAAGCCCCTCAGATATTATGAAATTCAGGAGTTACCATGCCCTTCACCATATCTTGCCTTGATGAATGAATGTGTTTCCATATGGAGAAGATTGAGGCTGTATCCAATTAACCTAAGTGCCACTGTTTGTTTGTTTGTTGCATATCTCTGCTGTGTTAGGGCAAAGTAAGTCTCCTTTTGATAGCCATTCAGGGATTTGTGAATAGGTCCAAAATTTGAACCTGAGCTTTGGAGCCATGCCTTCCAAAGCATTACTTTAAAGGAGAATTTCTTGGCCATTTTCCTCCCTATATTAAAAACCAATAAAAAAGCTTAAACTTCCATTGTCCTTGTAGCTGTAGGTAGAACCCCTTAGGACCTGGTTCCTAGAGCCACTTCCTACTTCCCTGATATAGAAATGGTGTAGAAGTAAGGAAGACTGGAAGGAGAATGCACCCCACTCTCAACATACCCCAAGATCCTGGTAGCCTTGCCCATTAAAGCCGCATTTCCCAAAGGGCTGTGTTTTTACTACCTGTAGACTGGCCCTGCCCACAGGGGATACAGAATTATGGAATCACAAACTAAAAACCTAGAGGGACCTTAGAGGACTTCTAGTTCCACCACACACACACACACACACACACACACACACCATCATTTTATAGATGAGATTAGATGACTTTCCCAAGGTTACTCAGGTAGTAAACAGCAAAGCTAGGATTTGAACCCACATCCTCTGACTCCAAACACAGCTCTCTTCCTCTTCTCCCAACCTGTCTTCCCTTATACCACTTTCTCTGTTCCTCTTCCTTTAAGGTTCCTCTTCTTGGAAATCTAATCTGAATGATTTTATATTAATGATACTCTATCAACGAAACACTCTAAAGTTTACAAAGGACTTTCCTCCACACTCTATGGTGTAAGCAATGCAAACATTGCTCCATTTTATGAGCTAAGATAAGCATTGCTCTCAGATCCAGAAAACCTTGGATTTGATTCTGAAGTCTATGGACCTCAATGTTCTCATATATAAAATGAAAAATCTCTCTCTCCCCATTCTAAATCTTTGTTCCTGTCTTCATTTCCTTTACAGCGTGGGATTTGTACAGACTGCTTATGGAGGGTTGGACTAGATTAAACTTAATTCAATGAGCACTTATTGAGAATCTGCCAGGGCCTGCAGATAGAAAGATGAAAATGAAGCAGTACATTCCTTCTTCAGGGAGAAAATGACAAATACGCAGAGAGATACATAAAAAATTATGTCGAATAATTCAGAGTAGATGATTTCTAAGGCTTCTCCAGTCTCTAAATCCTACAAACCCTTAAGTAAAGTGATGTACTCAGTCACATAGATAGACAGTAGCAGAGCTGAGACTTGATTCAAAAGCTCCTGGCTCAAAGTCCAGGGCCCTTTCAAAAGCACCCACTACCCCCATCTTCCTCCTCCCCTTGCCTTCATTAAGTGCTTGGCAGTCATTGTCCTAGGATATTAGGTATACTATATATAACCAGCATATTGCTTTGTACATACCAGGGCTTTGAAAAATGTTTGCTGAATTAAGTTGAACTGAATTGAATTTGAATTGAATTCAAATGAATTGAATAAAAGATTGTAATATTTAAGTGATCACATTTAACTCAGTGCCCTGGAAGTTTTCAGTGTATCTTTACTAGATGGTTCATCTAGTCCCTTATCTTGAAGCAAAGGAATTTCACATTTAAAAGGAAAACAAGGTCTTTGGAAATTGCAAACTGCTATGTGCTTTAACTTTAAATGACAGCTTTAGCAAGCTGTCCTGATTTGGTTTTTGCCAGCTCAATGAATCACAGTACTTTTGTGTCAGGTCTGACTAAATTAACAGAGCAGGGAGGGGAGAAGCAGCCCCTTTTCTGATCATTGGATCCAAGACATTGCAGTAACACAACTTGAGACCCACGGAAAACATGTGCCATCAGCACAGGAGGCAAATTTCCTCTGTTGGGAGGATAACTTAGCAACCAAGTCCCAGGAAAGAACAGCTACTAAAGGTCACTTAAATGTTCCCCAAATGACAACCACTTTAATTTATATTGGTGAAATGAAGCAACAGGAGGTGTAGGGAACATAAATTGACATTTATTTTGTGCCCTAGAACATGCTGTACAGTATTATTTTTTTTAATCTGGTTATGAATGTCTGGCATGTTTGATCATATTCCTTTGATATTAGACAGCATTACATTGACCATAATATTCAAATATTCTGCATGCTTATTAATAGGAGGCAGCCTGATGTTACTGACTTGTTAAAAGGGATTGTTTCATTTATGGTAATTCTGTAGCACCTAGCATAATACCTAGCCTATAATCAGCATTTAATAAATGCTTATTGATTGGTATAGTTGATAGAAACACTAGACTTAGAGTTAGAAAGACCCGACTTCAGATCTTGCCTCAGACACTAGTGCGGTGACCTGATTTGGCAAGTCATTAGTCTCCCACAGTCTCAGTTTCCCCATGTGTAAAAAGTAGATAATAATATCTAATTCACAGGCAGACTATCAGGCTCAAATATGAAAATATACTTAAGGCACTTTTCAAATTTTTAAGTGCTATGTACATTTTAACTATTAGTATTATTATCGTCATGACTAATGCTAAATGGGGTCCCATATTCTCTTAAGTTACATTTCTGAACTTTCCAGATTTCTAAATGCTAAGATTTGATGTTTGCAAAATTTGTCTTGATATTGCAATTGGTACCCTATTAATCAGTAAGCATTTGTCTTTCCAAAATGTCCTGTCATTTCTTGTTTCTCTGAAGTACTCTAGGACAGGAGAACAATAGGATATATATGTGTACAGGGTGTTCCTAAAGTCTGGACACATAGGCAAAAATGCATATTTTCAAGAAATGAAGTTTTCAACATTTTATTTTATTGTAATGTTAGCAAATAACATCTTCAGTATGATTTTCATCATTTGTGATGCAAAGGTTGATGCACTTTGCAAGATTCACGTGAACTCGATGCAATAACACCACATTGCCATCAATTGTCTATGTGTCCAGACTTTAGGAACACCCTGTATATAAAATATATAGTTATTTATAATATTATATTCATATTAATATTCAATGTGAAATAGTTTAACATTTTGCAAAATGTATAATGGTAAGCTATTATGAATTGCATGATTATATTTTGTAATATAATTATTGAGTTATGGGAAATGCTATAGAGGAAATTACCTGTCTAGCAATATTAAATTAGTTTGGGTACAAAAGAGACAGAATTTTAAAGGCAGCATGGCTCAAACTTCAGTATGTTTTCTATGCAAATGTTAAGCTATCATAGTATGTCTGCAGGATGACAATTATTAGAAGACCTTTGTAGGACTGAGTTATTAAGAATTTGAAAGTCCTAGCAAAACAAAGTAAATATAGAGGGAAAAAAAAAACAAAAAAGACACGTCTTTTACCATTCCCTATCATGTAGGAAACTGAGAAGAAGCAGTAGAATTGGTAGGAGAACCAAGAGAAAGCAGTGTCCTGACAATTCATAAATAAGAGAAAAATATAAATGCCCATTGGAATTACTGCCTTCCTTTATTTCCACTTTTCTTAGCTCAGAACTCTTAGGATCTGGTTAGTGTTAGAGACTCTGGATTTCCCCAAGCCTCCCAAATAATACAGGCCCAAAGATATTTGGACTAAAATCCAGGTGCATTTATAAATACTTAGAATACGCCAGGCATTATGCTTAGACAGCTAAGCCAGGAATTTGAAGTGAAGTAGGAGAGGATTCTAGGTACCTGGAATATACTCTGAAGCTCAATCTAATTTCTGGGTGACATTTAAATAATATATTACCAGCCCACCTTCTTTTCTGACCATTCAGTTCTCTGACATCTTTTATGCTTCATTTTTTCACAATTTGTGTTTTGTAATATGTTAAAGCCAACTCACTTCCACCATGTTCCCCATTGCCTTTCAGATGACTTTCAACTTTAAATCTTCAGAGACTATAGTATTCAGTGCTTCAAAAACACATAGCATTAGCAAGTTGATCTTAAAAGTATAAGAAGGTGAAGTAACCATAAAATAGCCCCCCAGAACCAGTCCTGGAACAGCAAAAAGATGGGGTAGAGTGGGATATTAACCTGGACAACTTAGAGGATTGGCAAGAAAGGTCCACCTCACTCAGGTAAAAGGGGAGTGTATTCCAGGACAGGAAGAGTCCCAGAAAGCTAACAGTAAGCCCCACCTCACAAATCAGTGGGAGATCTTGAACCCCAGTGTGATGGAATAGGCAAATGCCAATACCAGGAACCCTAATGTGCCTTAGCAGCAGGCTTCAGCTCCAAGAACCACCAGGTGCTTCAATGTAGTTAGGGGTGGGCAGGCATCCTGCAGTAGCCAGACCTCCATGTACTTCAGTATAGCCCGGGGTAAATAGGCATCCTTCAGGGTCCAGACTTCCATGTTCTTCAGTGAAGCCCCAGGCAAATGCAAAAAAAAACCTCACTTGGTCTCACACACATCAGACACCACCACTAGAACCCTAGTTCAGCACCAGGTAAGATGCAAGACTCCTACAGCCTCCAGCAGTGCCAGCTGCCCCCCTTCCTTCCACTGAAGGAAACAACTCCTTAAGGAGTACAAGTGGCCAAATGGAAAAGAAAGTACAAAAGCCAGTTGAGGAAAACAACACCTTAAAAGTTACAATTCGGCAAGTGGAAGCTAATGACTCTATGAGGCATAATGAATCAACCAAACTAACTCAAAAGAGTGAAAAAATGGAAGAAAATGTAAAAAATACCTCATTGGAAAAACAACTGACCTGGAAAATAGATCCAGGAAAGACAATATCAAAATCATCAGATTACCTGAAAACCACAATTGAAAGGAGGACCTGGACAGCATCATTTAAGGACTTATCAAGGAAAACTGCTCTGATGTTCTGGAACAAGAGGGCAAAGTAGGCATTGAAAAAAATCTATCAATCACCTCAGGAAAGAAATCACAAAATAAAAACTCCAAGGAATGTTATAGTCAAATTTCAGAACCATCAGGTCAAGGGAAAAATGCTACAAGTGGCCAGAAAGAAACAATTCAAATATCAGGGAGTCACAATCAGGATCACATATGACTTGGCAGCTGCAACATTAAAGGATTGCAGATCATGGATCATGGCATTCCAGAGGGCAAAGATGATTGGACTACAACCAGGAATCACAGGCAAAATTAAGCATAATATATCAAGGGGAAAAAATGGTCATTCAATGAAATAGAAGGATTTTAAGCCTTAATAAGACGACCAGAACTTAGCCAAAAATTTGACCTCCAATATCAAGATCCAAAAGAAGCATGAACAGGTAGAAAGGGAAAAGAAAACATAAGAAATTCAGTGGAGCAAAACTGTTTATATCCCTACATGGGAGGATGATGCTTGTAACTCTTAAAAATTGTATTACTAACAGTACAGATAGAAGGAATATACATAGACAGAGGATATGGGTGTAAGATGAATTTGAAGGAATGACATAAAAAATTAAGCTATAAAAAAGAGGAATACAAGGGGTGCAGAAAGAAGGGAGAGGTAGAATGGGATAAGTTATCTCACATGAAGAGGCAAGAAAGACCTATTATGGTACAGGGTAAAATGGCAGGGGGTGCAATGGGCATTTCTTGACCCTTACTTACATCAGTATTGGCTCAGAGAGGGAATAATATACATAATCAGTTGAATATATAAATCTATCTTACCAGACAGTGAAATAGGAGAGGAGGAGATTAAGTAAAGGGTATGGGGAAGGAGGGAGTAAGGACTGACAGAAGTGAGGGCAGATCAGGGGAAGTGGTAGACAGAAGCAAAACACTGGTGAGGTGGGAAAGGGTGAAAGGAGAGAGAAAACAAACAGGAGGAAGAATAGGATGGAGGGAAATACACAGGTAGTAATCATAACTGTGAACATGAATGGGATGAACTCTCCCATAAAATAGAAGCATCTAGCATAGCAAATCAAAACCAGAATCCTACAGTATGTTGCTTATAAGAAACACACTTGAAGAAGAGAGATATATACAGAGTAAATGTAAGGAACTAGAGCAGAATCTTTTGTGCTTCATCTAAAGTAAAGAAAGCAGAGGTAGCAGTTCTGATCTTGGCCAGAGTGGAAGTAAAAATAGACTTGACTGAAGAAGATGAGGAAGGAAGCTCCATCTTGATAAGGAGAACCATAGATAATAAAACAATCCAATTAAAACCAAGATAGTCCTACCTGTCAGATCTATGGAAAGGGGAAGAATTCACGATTAAACAAGAGATAAAGAGCATTATGAAATGTAGAATAAATAATTTTGATCATATTAAATTAAAAGGCTTTTGCACAAACAAAACCAATTCAACCAAGATGAGAGGGGAAGCAGAAAACTGAGAATCTTTATAGCAAGTATCTGAAAAAGGCATCATTTCTCAAATATATAGAAAACAGAGTCAAATTCATGAGAACACAAGCCATTCCCCAAATGATAAATGGTCAAATGATATGAACAAGGAGTTTTCAGATGAGAAATCACAGATATCTATAGGCATATGAAGAACCGCTCTAAATCACTTTTGATTAGAGAAATGCAAATTAAAACAACTCTGAAATACCACCTCACACTAATCATATTGGCTAATATGATACAAAAAGAAAATAATAAATGTTGGTGAGGATGTGGAAAAATTGGGACACTGATGCATTGTTGATGGAGTTATGAAATGATCCAACCATTCTGTAGAGCAATTTGGAACTATGCCCAAAAGGCAATGAAACTGTGCATACGCTTTAATCCAGCAATACCATTAAGTCCATACCCAAAGAGATCATTAAAAAGGGGAAAGATTACATGTGCAAAAATATTTATAGGAGCCTTATAATCATGGAAGTAAAATATTAGAAATTGAGAGGTTGCCCATGAATTGGAGAACAGCTGAACAAACTGAGGTATGTGAATTTAATGGAATACTACTGTGCAATAATAAATGATAAGCAGGCACATTTCAGAAAAACCTGGAAAGACTTTTATGAACAGATGCAAAGTGAAGTGAGCTGACCCAGGAAAACACTGTACACAGTATCAGCAACATCATGTGATGATTAACTATGAATGACTCAGCTTTTTTCAGTCACACAATGATCTAGGACAAGTAGAAAGGACTCATGAAGAAAAATGCTATCCATATCCATAAAAATAAATGATAGACTCTAAATGCATATCAAAGAATTTTTTCACTTACCTTATTGTTTCTCATGTTTTTTTTTTCTTTTGGATCTGTTTCTTCTTCCATAACTGTGATGAATACGGAAATATGATTTACATGACAGCATATGTATAAACTATATCAAACTGTCTACCATTTTCAGAAGAGAGGAGGGGAGGATGATAAGGAGAAAAATTTAGAACTCAAAATCTTGTGAAATTGTTATGTAACTGGGGGGAAAATAAAATACTCTTTAAAGCAAAAAAAAATATGAGAAGGTTGGTGTCATTAAAAGCAATGTCGTATTTTCCCAAAACAGTCAAACTTATTGTTTTCATATTTGTGTCTACTTAATCATGTGCTTAATACATTTCAGCACTGTCCTTTGTTGATGGACCAAATGATGGGTTGTCCACTGAACTTAATGTCATAGCTTAGACAATAGGCATATATTATGTAATTTATTGACTTTTTTATATTTTATTTTCTACCAATTACATGTTAAAACATGTTTTAACATTTGTTTTTCTTAAAAAGTTTTGCATTCCAAATTCTATTCCTCCCTCCCTCTCCCAGTAAGACAGTAAGCAATCAGATATAGGTTATAGATGTACAATCATGTAAAACATTTCCATATAGGTCATTCTATACAAGAAGCCTCAAAGAAAAGAAAAAGAATGAAAAAAAGTGAAAAATAGCATGCTCCAGTCTGTATTCAAACAATATCAGTTCTTTCTCTGGAGGCTGACAGTATTCTTCTAAATCATTAGTTCTTTGAGATTGTCTTGGATTATTGTATTGCTGAGAATAGCTAAGTCATTCACAATTCTTCGTCAAACAATATTGCTGTTACTGTATACAATTTTTTCCTGATTCTGTTCACTTCACTTTACATCAGTTCATGTAAGTCTTTTCAGGTTTTTCTAAAATCACCCTGCTTGTCAAGGTATGTTTTATCTATTCAGTTTTTATCAGTGATAGTGTGCCTTTCCTCCTAGAGGCAGGTAGGTGGTGCAATGGATAGAGTGCTGGGCCTGGAGTCAGAAAGAGCTGAGTTCAAATATGTCTTCAGATAGTATGTAATTCATGTAATTTATTGACTTTGTGTGACTTTGGGTAAATTTTTTAATCTCCATTTCTCTGTTTCCTTAACTTTAAAAGGGCAGCATCTATGACTCCTACTTGGTTGTACAGAGATAATTGCAAATGGTTTAGCATTGCACCTAGTATGTACAGGTGCTGTATAAATGCTTACCCATTCCTCCCCACCCCAACCATTTCTCAATCTGGAGATGGACACAATATTTCACATGAGTCCTCTGGAATTTAGGAGTTAACAGTGTGTTAATCAGAGTTCTTAAGTATTTCAAAGTTGTTTGTATTTATAATTATTATTATTATTATTATTAATTACATAAAATGTACTCCTGGTTCTTTTCAATTTACTCTGCAACTGTGCATACAAGTCTTCCAATGTTTCTCTGAAACTAATCCCTTAATTTTTTATAATATAAAAGTCATCTATTAAATTAGCATACTGTAACTTATTTAGGCATTCCATAATTGACAGGGGATTCCCCTTAGTTTCCAGTTCTTAAGCACCACCGAGATCTCTAAAATGAATATTTTTTTGCAAGTATGGCTCCTTTTTTTCTTTCTTTGATCTCTTTGAGGTATATATCTAATAGTAGTATTGCTAGGTACAAGAGTATCCATAGTTTAATAATTTGGGGGACATAATTCCAAGTTGCTTTCCCTAATGTTTGGATAAATTCATAGCTGCACATTAATGTACCTATTTTCCTCCAGCCCTTCCAACATTTTTTTATTTTCCCTTTTTGTCAGTTTTGCCAAACTCGTGGCTGTGACAAGGAACTTCCAAGTTGCTTCAAGTGGCATTTTTTCTAATTATTATTAATTTGAAGAAGTTTTCTTATGGAGATTGATAGCTTGGATTTCTTCTTATGAAAATTACAAGTTACTATGCTTTTGGCCAGAATCTTTTGGATAATTATGTATCTTTTTAGAGTTGAGAGTCACCAGTCCATAACTACATCACGATCCAAAGACTATTCATTTTATTGATTACATATATTTATATGGAAGGAATTCACCAAAATTTCAAAGATCAGTTTCAGATATCAAAAGTATCCTAATTTGTTTAAATAAAACAAGAATTCTTATGCTTTTAGTAAAGGCATAATATTAGGAATGTGGAGTACAGTGCAGAAAAAGAGGAAGAGAAGGAATTGAAATTGGGTTTTGTTACTCAGTCTTCTTTCAGTTGCATCTGATCCTTTGTGACCCCATTTTGGGTTTTCTTGGCAAAGGTACTGGTGTGTTTTACTATTTCCTTCTCCAGCTCATTTTACAGATGAGGAAACTGCAGCAAACAGGGTTAAGTAACTTCCCCCAGGACCACACAGCTAGTAAGTGTATGAGGCCAGATTTGAACTCAGAAAGATGAATCTTCCTGACTCTAAGCCTAGCACTATATCCATTGTACCACCTATCCACCCTGACTGCCTAGCTGCCCTGATTGAAGTTGAGTAGATTAATACAACTACAGATCTGTCTATCTAATTACTTGATGCATTCAAAGTGAGACAATAAGGCTTAATAAGGTAAACAAAGTCACATAAGACACTGTTATAGATATAAAACATTAACTAATAGTCGAAATTATATATGTAGCATGTTAAGATATATAAGGCATTATAGAAACAATCTAGACTCAGAAAACAAGGGCTGTAGCCCATTGACTCTGTGACCTAGAAAAGTGGATTCATCTCTTGAGCCTCAGTTTTTGACTTGGTAAAAATGGATGTAATATTCCCCACAGAGCACTTGGATGTGGTCATGGACAAAGTGCCAGTCTTGCAATCAAGAAGAGATAAATCCAAATCCTGCCTTAGACATTTACTACCTGGATGATCTTGGACAAGTCACTTACCCTCTCTCAGCCTCCGTTGCCTCATCTGTAAAATGAAGGGATAGAACACAGTGACCTTTAAGATCCCTTCCAGCTCTTACTCTATGAGTCTAGATCCCATTAGCTATCTCACAATATTGTTGGGGTATGGGTAGAGAAATGGGGAATAATTTTTGAACTTCAAAGAACTCTTGAAACATGAATTAATATTCCTTTAGGGGTGTCTTCCCTTTTTCTCCTGAGGTACATCACACACTGTGTCTATCTTCCATGCCTCATGGCCATAGCAGTGCAGACAAAGATTAAGCTTATGAAGAGTGGGTTTCTCTAAAGCACCCCTTTCCTCTGAAAAAGGGCAGATCCATTCAAGTGGCCAAGGCTCCACACTTCTGAGAAAGCATTCATACAGCATACCATTTTCCTGAAAGTTATCATGAATTTCCAGTTAAACCTCCAGAATGAGGTTTACCTAGTCTTCAGGAGTAATGTATTCTAGATTTAACTCATGAATTACTGTAGAGATACTCTGGAAACTCAGAGCCCAGTTTCTGAGACTCCTCTTCTCTTAAGAAAACATCTTGTGATGCAATACAGTCATTGGCATTATGGTAGAAATAGTACTCATTCTAGAAGCTAGGCAAGCTAGGCAAGAGGCAAGCTGTCTTACCTCTCAAATTCAGGTTTGGGGGCCACTGGAAGTTCTTGTTCCTTATTTGTTCCTTGAGGAGTAAAATTGGGCTTAGGAGTAGCACAGAACTGGGATCCTGGACACTAAAAACATTGCCATAGAGTCTCAGTTTGATACTTCTTTCTAAGGAAGTAATACTCCAGATGTGAGGGAAAGAATTAAAAAATGAGAAAAAATAAAAAATGAGAAAATCCTACATTCCAAAAAAATTAAGATTAATTTGTTCTTGATAAAGAAATTTTCCTCTATGTTAGGGTTGGTAGCTTACCATCTAAATTTTTCTAGAAAATGCAAAGAAATAGAAAACTTATTCCAAATATTTTTGTGTATATAGTATATTTCATTACTTAATCTTATATCTACTTTAAACAGTTTAATTATTGATTTCTTTTTTAAGGTAGATTTTAAGTTTCTAGAGGAAATAATATTTTCCCTTCTCTATATGTCAACAACAAAGAACATGATAAAAGTGTCAAAACCTTATGTTTAATACTATAAAATTGGATTGAATGAAAAATTAAAATTCCAAGCTGAAATAGTTTTCCTACAATACAGAAAGTATCAGTACTGAAAGCAGCATTGGCAGGTGGTGGTGAAGGAATTTGTAGCTGACCCTTACAAGAAGTCCAGTTGGTAATTAATGCCCAGTGTCTTCCAGGATAACAAAAAAGTATTGGCTGATTTTATTTTACTCTTCTAATGATTCTGGGGATAGAATAAATTAGTAGTGAATCAACAAGAATTTATTACAACTACTATGTATCAAGCATTGGGTTTGGTGCTTGGGATATAAAAATGTGAATTAATTTTATTTTATTTGCAAGGCTTATATCAAACAGAAATGTTGTTTGAGAATCAGAAATTGCATTATTGGGATTGAAACTAACATATTTATATGATAATTGCAATACACTCATCAGATAAATGTAACAGAACAATATGACATTTACATCATCCTTCATTCCATCTGCCAAAACATGGAACAAGATAAAGGAGGCCTATGATTCAGTTAATACTTCTGCTTGCCTCCTAAAACTCTTTGTTGATATTCTGAGTTTAAAAATATTATGAATTGGCTTTATATATAATATAAGGAGTTTTGTTTTGCTTGGTTTCTTTTGTAAAATACATCTAATGCTTTCAATATCTTGCCAATATGCTATCCCACTGAGAGGCCAATAGAGGATAGTTTTGTTGCTTTACTATAGGTCTGGCTAGAATTTCTTTTTCCATATACATGTTAACTACAGTTTTTATGGGATGGTCATTCAAATCAATAGAACATCAGGATGTACTTTGTACATAATATACTGCATGGGTATGTTGCCTAGTGTTACTGTATATAGTGATTGTAGGAACATCTGAAAGGCTGAGAATGGAAAATATGTTCGATCCAGTTAATCAGGAGGGCTCATACATTTTTATTAGTGAAATAACTAGAACCAGCATTTTTGTAAACTCTATTAGAGAATAATCTAATCCCAGTCAAAATAAATTCAGTTTATTTGTTTGCTTTTTATTGTATCAAGTTTAAATTCCTCAAGGTGACATTAAGGACGTTTCACCTGAAAAATTAGGTTCCGAGCTATGTATCTAACCTAGTGCCCTACTAATCTCAGGCACCACCCTTCTAGAGCAGTAAATTATGCACTATAATCTACCCAGAACACATATCATGTTCATATTCACATTCATATTTTTCATGCTATATGCCATTTGTAATGCAGCCCTCTTTCGCTGCCTGTCCAGATTTTACTTATTCTTCAAGACCTGAATGAATGATATAGAAGAGAATTTACTATTTGCTACTTACCACGTGCAAATCATTGTACTAAACTCTGGGAATGGAAATGGACAAGCAAGATAGTCCCTATTCTCAAGGAGTTCACATGTATAATATTTTGGCTTTAAGTCAGATGGCAATTCCCACTGTTCCTTGGGTGTAGGAGCAAAACAGATGGTAATGCATCTTCTTTAATGACATTAACATTGATAAAACTAAATGTTATTCTTAACCATTTAGAACTACTAAGGACTATGATGGTGAAAACTTTCTTTTCCAGGTCTTTAGTAGCTGTGGCTGCTGAGGAGGCAGGGCAATAGTAAACACATACCAAAATAGTCATCAGGATCTACCTTCATGCAATGTGTTTTCCTGGATGATGGCTGTGGGGGGCAGATAGCATGCAGGGATGTTGATCTTAAGGATATTGCTATGCTCAGGGCTTTTGGACTTACCTGCTGATTGGTGGTAGTCATTCAGCAGTTAATTGGCAGTTAGTGTTAATTGATGGGAGAGACAGCAGGTCCCTTCTTCATAGAAGCTTCCCTCTTCAGTAACAGCTGTGGATCCTGGGTCAGATTGAAGGCTAGTGGTCTGAGGAAAGTTGTGATTCCAGGGGATCTTAGGACCCTCAGCCACCTCCACCCACCAGGGTCTGAGGGCAGATGGTGTTCAAGGTGGTTTGATCTGCACAGTATATGATGGTCCCTACCTTTACCTCAGGACAGTCTTGTTGATTTATCACACCAATTCTTTCTCCATGAGTTTGACCTTCATTAGTACAGCCTTCCTGAATCTATGATCTAGAGAGTCAGCATATTATGTTAGGCAGGGAATATTGTATAAAGAGAAGGGCACTGAATTTGTTGTTATAGTACCTTAGTACAACCCTGGCTCTTTCACCAACTTGCCTTAGACAAGTCAATTCCCAGCTTTGGACCATATTAATTTCTTTACCAAATGTTAGGGGTCAGGAAGAAGAGAGCATTGGGGATAATGGACTAGAGAATTTTTAAACTATCTACCAACTCTAAAATCCCATAATCCTTTTTTGATTCACATAGCATTTGTTTTCTATGTTCCAGTTCAAGCTGCATACATAAAAGAATTCTTTTATTCTTTTTTGTTGGTTTGATTCTCTAAATATTGCCTTCTAAAAATTATTTTAAGCTATTCATTGGAAGGACTGGTTTGTTTTGTTTTGGTTTTTTAGTTGTGTTTGCCCAAAATGCTCAAATTTGTGTAGGGCGTGTATTTAGATGCCAAAAAAAACCCCAACTTCTACCAAAAAACAAATACTTCTAACTGAATAAAGTACAATATACAATATTATGGAAACATAGAAGTTTAAGAGCTAGAAGGGACCTCACAGGTCATCTTGGCCAACCTATATATGAAGAGAAATTCCTTTTGCAACAGCACTCATAGTGGTCATTTAACATCTATTTGAATATTTCCAGTGATAGGAATCTCACTACTTCGAGTTTCTCTGCTCTCAATAGTTCTGTTAGTACATTTTTACTTAAGGTAGGCTAAAATCTGCCTCTACAATTTCTAAATACTGTTCTTATTTCTTCCTTCTGAGGCTAAATGAAACAAGTTTAATCTCACTTCTCCAGAATAACCTTTAAAATATTTGAAGGCAGATACCATATTCCTCTCTCTGTCTCTTTCTCTCTCCATATGTGTGTATATGCATATGTATATACACATATACATAAATATGGGTATCGTGTGCATTATACATGTGTGTATATAGAGATAAGGATAGATATAGAGATATATACACATGGTAGCTAGGTGGTACAGTGGATAAATCACCAGGCCTGGAGTCAGGAAGACTTGGGTTCAAATTTGTCCTCATATGCTTACTAGCACTATGACTCTAAAAAAGTCACTCAACCTATATCTGTCTCAGTTTCCTCATCTGCAAAATGAAGATAAAAATAGCACCTACCTCCCAGGTTTGTTGTGAGGATCAAATGAGATAACAATTATAAAGAACTTAGCAAAGTGTCTGGCATGTAATAAATTCTATATGAATATTAATTATTATTTTTATCATTCTATTACATATATGTATACACACATATTTTGAAGACTAGTTCCCAATCTTCATTGACAAAAGAACTTTCCTCACAAGGCATTCCTTACGCCACTGGAAATACAATTCCAAACACCATTTTCCATCCCTGGAAGAGGGGTAGAAAAACATAGCAATAACATCCTCAACTTTATTCAACACATATTGGTCAACATGCCCCCTGGATTTCTCTAGTTTGTAATACTCTTATTAAAGTGTGGTACCCAGAGGGAAGGAGCCAAGACGGCAGAGTAAAAGTAGGAACTTTGCTTGAGCTCACCCCAAGCCCCTCCAAACACCTGTAAAAATGACTCTGAACAAATTCTAGAGATCCCACAAGATGACAGAGTGAAACAGATTTCTAGCCCAAGACAACCTGGAAGATCAATAGGAAAGATCTATTGAACTAGGCTGAGAGAGGAGCACGGTCCAAAGTGGGCTGTACTGGCACAGAAAGGTCTGGTGCAGGCTTAGGAGACTGAATCACTGGTAGCTGTGGTGGTTTCTAGACTTCTCAACCCACAAAGGCCAGAGACAGCTAGGAAGGCTGGTGGGAAAAGTCTCTCCAGACCTGGGTGATAAAGGAGTATGGTCCAGCCCCAGGGCAGTAGAAGTGGTAGCAAAGAGAGCAGCAGCTGCTGCACTGCTTCTGGAAATCTCAGCCCACAGATGGTGGGAGGATCAAGTGGCCGATCAGAGAGGAATCTCATGGATCTCTTTGTTGGCACAGAGGCAAAATTTTCTTGCTTTGCCCTGCTTGGAACTGGGTCTCAGTCTTGGGTGGCAGTCCTGGGTGAGGAGGACTACTGGTGTGGCAGAGCTTGTGGCTATAGTGGAGAGGGAGTCCTCCTCACAGTTCCAAGGCAGAAAAAATTGCTTGTGGTCACTCACAGGACAGAGCACAGGCCAGGAAAGGAGTAAACACCTCTCCTTTGATCATACCACCTTGAAAGAACCGAAAATTTATAGCCCCCTAGAAGTATCTCTGAAAACAGTTATCCAAAATCCTTGAAGAACATCTTCCACATTGGAATATGAGTCCTACCTTAACAAAAAGTTTAAAAGTCAAGTGTTTGGCTGGGAAAATGAGCAAACAGTGTAAAAATAACTCAGACTACAGAATCTTACTTTGGTGACAAAGATCAAAACATATGACCAAAAGAAGACAATAAAGTCAAAGATCCTACATCAAAGGCCTCCAAGAAAAACATGAATTGGTCTCAGGCCATGGAAGAGCTCAAAAATCAAATAAAAGAAGTAGAGGAAAAATTAGGAAGAGAAACGAGAGGGATGCAAGAGAATTATGAAAAATGAGTCAACATCTTGCTAAAGGAGACCCAAAAAAATACTGAAGAAAATCGTACTTTAAAAAATAGACTAACCCAAATGGCAAAAGAAGTCCAAAAAGCCAATGAGGAGAATTCCTTAAAAATCAGAATAGGCCAAATGGAAAAGGAGGTCTAAAAGTTCACTGAAGAAAATAATTCATTAAAAAGCAAATGGAAGCTAGTGACTATGAGAAATCAAGAAGTTCTTATTGTAGGGGGCAGAGCCCAGATGGCTGCTTGAAAATAGGGATTCACTTAAGCTCTTCCTCAAACCTCTCCAAACACCTGTAAAAATGACTCTAAACAAATTCTAGAGCTACAGAACCCAGGAAATAACAGAGGGAAAAAAGTCTCCAGCTCAAGACTGCCTGGATGGTTGCTGGGAAGGGTGTACCACAACATGCTGAAAGCAGAGCACAGCCCAGCATGAGCCACACCAGGACAGACCAGGCTGAGAGTATACTGGGCAGAGCAGGCCTCATGGCCCTGAATCACTGAGCTGTGGCAGTTACCAGACTTCTCAACCCACAAATACCAAAGACAACTTAGCAGGTCAGTGGGAAAACTGCTGGATCTGGGTGAGAGAAGTGTGAAGTCTGGCCCCAGCCCCAGGGGCAGAGGAGGTGTCATGGCAGGAGCAGCAGGAAACTCCAGCAGCTGCTTCCAGAGCCCCTGGCCCACACAGTGGGAGGAATCATGCATCTGATCAGAGTGGGAGTGAAAGGATTGCTTTGCTGGCACTAAGGCAAGATTGTCTTGCTTTGCCCTGCTTGGATATGTGTTGCAGTCATGGTTGGTGGTTCTTTGGGGAAGAGGAGCACTGGTGTGGCAGAGTTTGCAGTGGCTGTGGAGAGGGAGTCCTCCTGGTAGTTACATGCAGAAAGGAGTGCTTGCACTCACAGACCGGAGCACAGGCCAGGAGAGGAGTATCATACTTCTTCAGAACAAAAAGTAGCTCTGAAAACAGCAGTGCAAAACCCCTGAAGCTGGGAACAAAGTACTCTCTACTCTGAAAGCAGTCACACTGTGACCAAAAGCTCAAAAATCAAGTAATTGGCTGGGAAAATGAGCAAGCAGCATAAAAGGATTCAGACTCAGACTATAGAATCTTTTTTGGTGACAAAGAAGATCAAAACATACAGCCAGAAGATGTCAAGTCCAAAAAAGGATGTACAAAAGACCACTGAGAAACCAAGAAGCTGTAAAACAGAACCAAAAGAATGAAAAAATAAAAGACAATGCTCATTGTAAAAATGACTGACCTGAAAAATAGATTCAGGAGAGATAATTTTAAAATTATTGGACTACCTGAAGGCTGTGATTAAAAAAAGAGCCTAGACATCATCTTTGAAGAAATTATCAAGGAAAACTGCCCTGATATTCTATAACCCATAGAGTAAAATAGAAATTGAAAGAATACATTGATCACCTTTTCAAAGAGATCCCAAAAGGAAAACTCTTAGGAATATTGTCACCAAATTTCAGAGTTCCCAGGTCAAGGAGAAAATATTGCAATCAACCAGAAAGAAACAATTCAAGTATTGTGGAAATACAATCAGGGTAACACAAGATTTAGCCACTTTTAAATTAAGGGATTGAATATAATATTCTGGAGGTCAAAGGAGCTAGGATTAAAACCAAGAATCACCTACTCAGCCAAACTGA
>CM053622.1:486287664-486318122 GCA_028646595.1 Phalanger gymnotis
ACACACATACATACATATGTGTATATGTGTATACATATACATACATACATATATATAGACAGAGGGGAAGGGCGAGTTGAATATGAAGGGATAATATCTAAAAATAAAATTAAGAGGTGAAAGAGGAATGTACTGGGAAAAGGAGAAAGGGAGTGGTTGAACCTAGTAAATTTTCTCACATAAAAGAGGCATTGGAAGGAAATGGGGGGAGGCGAGAGTGAATGAGTGGACCTTACTCTCATAGGATTTGGCTTAAGAAGAAAATAGCATACACACTCAACTGGCTATGGAAATCTTTCTTACCCTACAGAAAGTAGGGGGAAGAGGATAAGGAGGGGTGGCATGATAGAAGGGAGGGCAGATTAGGGGAGGGAGTAGTCAGAAGCAGACACTTTTGAAAAAGAACAGGGTCAAAGGAGAGAATAAAATAAATGGAAGTAGGGAGGGAAATATAGTTAATCTTTCACGATATCACTATTATGGAAGTGTTTTACATGACTACACATATATAACCCCCATTGAATTGCTTGCATTTCAAAGAGGGTGGGTAGGGAAGGAAGAAAGGACAGAATATTGCACTCAGAGTTTTAAAAATAAATATTAAAAATTGTTTTTACAGGTAACTGGGAAATAAGATATACAGGCAATGGGGTATAAAAATCTATCCTACCCTACAAGAAAGTAGGGGGAAAGGGGATAAGAGATGTGGGGTGGGTGATAGAAGGGATGTCAGACTGGAAGAAGGGGTAATCATAATACATGCCATCTTGGGGTGGGGGAGGGGAGAGATGAGGTGAAAATTTGAAATTCAAAATCTTGTGGAAACGAATGTTGAAAATTAAAAATTAATTAATTAAAATGTGGTGCCCATTTCATATGTAGTCTAATCAAGAGTATATAATAAGACTATCATCTCCCATGGTTTAAACTTAATCCCTCTCAATGAAAACAGCTTGCTTTGGCTTTTCGTTGCTGTCACATAACTGGCTCAAATTAAGTTAAAGTGTGCTTTAACCTACAGATCTTTTCTCATATGAGTTGTCTATTCACAATTCACCCTCCTTTATTTGAGCTGTTGACTTTTTGAACCTGTGTCAGAATTTATATTTATCCCTATTAACATGCTATCTTATTTAGATTCAACTCATCATTCTTCTAGGAAGACCTTTTTAGAGCTCAACTCTATTATTCAGTGTGTTAGCTCTCACATCTACCTTTTTAGTACCTTCAAATTCTTTGACCCCTCCAATTAATTCATGATCACTCTGACTATTCATCTATAACAAACTCTAAAATGGAGTATTAATTTCCTTTTAAGGTTTCCATTACTTTTTATTCCACTTGCCATTTATTTCATTTCCATTATTTTTTATTTCATTTGCCAGGGTTTTTTTTTTTGTTTGTCAGAACCAAGTCTAGAATATTAGCTATTCATTAAAATCTCCAGGCCACAATACCTTCCTGCTCCCTTGTCTTGAACTCAATTTTTAAAATTAAATGTTTTACTAGACACCCAACATTAAGCATTAGTGTAGCAACTAAACTGAATTGGCAATTATTTTCAATTAAAATAATTTCAGTACTCAAAGGATCATTGATAGGCAGATTGCAGAACAATTGTCAATCTGCATTGCCAAAGGAAGCTTCCTCACAGGGAGTTCCCTATACCGATAAGGTCAATGTCATGGTCAAGAAACATTCTCTCCTACCTCCCTCCCAAAACCCTCCAGAATCATTTGTTTTTGCTTCACTTCTAAGTCCCCATGAAGATTCTCTGCCTATTGATTCTTATATACTTTTCTTCACATTCAGTGTGTAGTGTGCATTAATCAGTTCTTCTACCATCATGTTTAAAAATTGAATTCACCATCTTCCCTTATTCCACCCTAATCCACGTTTCCCTTAACATTTCCTGAATTCAGTCAATGATATCCTAATTTCTTTAATTACCCAGATTCAAAGTTTTAGAGTCTCACTTAACTTCTCTGTCTCTCAGTGCATTATAGAATCACTGACTGAGAATAAAAAGAGACCACCTACAAGACTGTCTGAAAGATACTGGGATTCAAGAATCTGACCTATAATTTCATTAACAGTCATCCTGATTTTGCTTTAAGAGTTTCTGTCTTAAACAGGAATCCACTCACTATGTACCAAGGTAGCCAATTCTATTGCTCTTAACTCTATTAAAGAATTTTTTCCTTAAAAAATAAGTTTTTCCTTACATCAAGCTTAAATCTGTATCTCTTACAGGTCTGTACATTGCTCTTAATACTACAACTGTAGATAAGTAGACCAAATTTAATTTCTCTTTCATGTGCAAATTCTTCAAGTACTTGAAACCCATATTATGTTCCTTTTAGGGTCTATAGAGTGCTCAGGAAAGACTAGAACCTTTGGTGTGAGGGCTTGCTGAGCCCTCTTCAGGGTTGCTTATCCATCTTTGGTGTCTACCTGCCACACAACTGTTACTTATGGCTTAAAGAAACTGTAGTGTGTACATCAGCCACACCCAGTTGAAACTGTCTCAGTAGAAGGGCAAATCCAGGTTGAAGGTAATCAAAGCCTCAAGCAGGTCAGTGAGTTAGGGAGATGTCTACCCCAAGCACATGAAGAACCAATTTGTTCAGTAGCCAGGAGGGCAGATGAAGCAGGAGCTGTGGAGTGCTTAGAACTTGTTCAGACTTCAAATATGTGAAGTTCATCTGCTGTATCCAGGACAGTCACCAGTCACCTTGATTTTTGTCTTGCCACTGGACTTCAATGACTCTGGAAGAAAGAGTGAGGCTAAAGACATTATGCAACAACTCTGTCTCACTTAAATCCACACAGGCAAGTCAAGACATCACCCCGCAATGTCATTGCTCCCTTTCCAAAATAAAGGATGAACATGTTTTCTTTAAGTCCTTCTCTATGCTAAACAGCTGGAGTTCCTTCACATAATCCTTCTTTTGTATATTCTCCAGTCCTGTAACTATGCTGATCACTTTTTCAGGCATACTGCAGTTTGTGTTTGTCCTTCTTGAAATATGATACCCAAAATTGAACACAAAGCTACAGGTATGATCTGCCCATGACAAAAGACAGAAGGAAATTGAAGATGTACTCCAAATACATGTATAACTTGCTCCATTTTAAATTTTTGTCTTGTATTTATAAGATGCTTTAAAGTTTATAAAGTATTAAGTGTGATACATGTTACATCATTAATCCTCAAAACAACCCAATGAAGTAGGTACAATTATTATTCCTATTTGACAGATAAGGAAACGGAAGCTGAGAAGTACTAATGATTAAGTTTGTTGTAAAAATTGTGCAAAATAAAAATGTTACAAGGATGAGATAAAAGTTGTAGTAATATTTACTCATAGAGTTGATAGGAGTCTCTGGAGCTTTTCATGGGATGAGGCATGACGTGATCAGACCAGCCTGGGAAAATAAGTTTGGTTTCTAGATGGAAGATGGATTGGAATGATGAAAGACTTTAGCCAGGGAAAACACTTAATAAGCTATTGCAGTAGTTCAAGCAAGACATGAAAAGGGCCTGAATTGAGGTGGTAGCTGTGTAAGTTAGAGAAGGAAAGAGAAGAAGCAATTATTGAGCACCTATTGTTTGTCATGTACTGTGTTTTACAACATGCATGTCAAATTTTCAGATGACACTAAACTAATAGTAATAGCTAACATACTGGATGAAAGTCAACATTAAAAAATACCTGGACAGAATAGAGTGAGGGAATCAAATCAAATAAGATTAAATTAAATAGGGATAAATATAAAGTTCTAAATTTGGGTTCCAAAAATCAACTACACAAACTCATCATATGGAAAGCATGACTCCTGCAAAGCATTTATAAATATCTTCCTCGATCTTCATTTTAGTCTTACTGTGAGGTAGATATTATTATCTCAATTTTATAATTGAAGAAAATGAGGCCAAAATAAATTAAGTGACTTGCCCAGAGTCACACATGTAGTAAGTGTCTGCAGCCAGATTTGAACTCATATCTTCTATGACTTCAAGCCCAGAACTCTGTCCACTGTTCCACCTAGAAAAGGAAATTGATATGAAAGATGTATAGATAAAATTAAGATTTGTCAGGTTATTGGATATTTGGATTTGGAGTAAGGGAACACAAGCCATCACTGATCTCATGAAAATCTGGGTGGTTAGAAGCATTTCACCTTAGTAATATGGAAATTAGAAAGACTGAGGCAGAGAGGGTTGGAAAGAAAGATAATTTAGTAGTATCTGCCATACAGATTATAATCCATCCATGCTTCCTCATTGTATGTGACTCAATCCATCCCACCCAAGTATAAAGGAAAGAGATAGGACTTTTACTCATGGATCAGAGAACAGAGAAAGGAGACAGAACTTTCCCAAAGGCTTCTGTGCAGCCACTATAGTTTAAGTTATAGCTGCCCTGAGGGACTGAGGGAGAGCACAGAGTGTAGAAGTATTGAAGGATAAGGGTAGGTATACTTCTATTAGAGACAAGTTCCACAATTGGCTGTTGCAGAGAGGGCAGGAGTCTTCTTGCCTTCCTGTTAGATGATCCTATACCAATTTGGGTCAGGCCATGGATGCACTAAGAGCCCCAGCCCCCTTTTTGGAGACCAGTAATCTGAATAGCATCTCTTTCTTGTCCATGCAGAGAACAGTCTTTAACTGCAATTTCTCACATTCTCCAAATAGAATCCTGTTCATTCTTCTTTCAGGAGTCATCATTTATTCTCTCCTTTGCATTCCTACTATCACGACTATCATCTTGGCCCTCATCATCTAATGCCTAGATTATTACAACAATGTCCTTTTTGTTCTGTCTTCCCCTAATCCTTATCTAACTTCCCCATTAGCCAAACCTGAAAATTACCGAAAAATAAATCATAGAATTATACAATTTTAGAGTTAGATGGGACCTTATATCTCAACTACCACATGCAGATAAGGAAATTGAGTCCAAAAAGTTTAAATGACTTCTGCAAGTTCACATAGCCATTTAGTATCAGAAGCAAAGCTAGGATTCATATCTCCTATCTATCAGCACAAATTTTCTTCCTATCATGCACTTCTTTTTGTTGTTTTTCAGTCATTTTAGTCATGTCCAACTCTCTCACCCTTTTGGGGGATTTCTTGGCAAAAACACTGGAGCAGTTTACCAATTCCTTCTCTTGCTCCTTTATCAATGAGGAAACTGAGGCCAACAGAGGTTAAGTGATTTGTCCAGGGTCAAGTAGCTAATAAATGTTTGAGGCCAAATTCAAACTCAGATCTTCCTGATTCTGGGTCCAGCAATCTATCCAATATACCACCTAGCTGCCTCCATCATTACACATAGAATTATCCATTTCAGCTAAAAGAGATACCATATAAAGGTAGTAGATTTGCCATCTTCTTTCACTATCACCATTCCAGTTTTTAAAAATTCAATTTTAAAAATGTATCTACTTTAAATCACATCTGCATACCTTATTTTGAAAAGATGGCAGGCAGAATTGAATGCTCAGAGATCAGCCAGTGCTAATGGTCAGTTTTCTCTATGACTATGAAACGATATTTACAAGAAATAATCAATGCTCAAACGATCATAGCTCTAGAGCTATGCAGGGCCACAGAGATCATCTAATCCAAATATCTCATTTTACAAATAAGGAAACTAAGACCCAGGGAAGTTAAATGACTTGTGAGATCAGTAATTGTGAAGCCCTGGAGACTTGCCAGTTGACCAGTATGGACATAGGGAGGGCCCAGTACTAGGTACAGTGCTTATAAATGCACACACAGAAAATAGTTTCTTAGGGTGTTCCCTCCAAACACACCAAAAATCAAGAGCTGGAGCTTCTGTGAGACAGTCTCCAGAGACTG
Source organism: Phalanger gymnotis (assembly GCA_028646595.1). Taxonomy (NCBI): domain Eukaryota; kingdom Metazoa; phylum Chordata; class Mammalia; order Diprotodontia; family Phalangeridae; genus Phalanger; species Phalanger gymnotis. The sequence continues at coordinate 486,293,534 of CM053622.1, forward strand.
TTTAAATAGGAAATGAATGTCTCCTATAATTTTATTTCAAGAAGTGTGTTGAAGCAGAAATGGAAATTGCAGTCAAACAGATCAGATTGCTTTCTGGGCAGCTTCTCTGTTTAATGTACAAAGGGATTTTATTTTCAGAAATTTCTTCTGTGTTTCACTTACCCCAGTGACCAATTCCCAACTTATTCTGAACCTCTTTAATGAAATTACCCTGGCATAAAACTGTGTGTTTCTATGTGATGGCAGTTTTTCCTCAAAGCTTCTGAAGATTAAGATGATGATACCACTGGGGAGAGCAAGGGGTTCATCTCCCAGGGTAAAGGGCTTCCAGAGACTGTCATTGTTCTCCCAGGGAAGCTTTGGTGCCACCAAAATAGCATACATGACAATCCAGACAGTTAAGACTTCTATTCCTTTTCTCAGAACTACCCAGAAGTAGGAAATCATGAATGTGTCACCTTAGAAAAAGACATTTCAGATTTGCTCTGCGGATAACATGCAATAGAATAAAATAACCTAGACACAATCACCCCCATACAAAGACATCTTATCACAAATATAGCAGCCCCTTTGTTAGCATCCCTTCCACACCACAAATTGCAGAGGGGAAACTTCTATTCAACATGGCATACTTTATACAAAGTCTTTTCCTTCCTTCAATGCTGCCTAATAAAATTGCCACCCAATTGCTATAATTTTCTCTGCGAAAGTATTACAGGCTCCTCTCCAATGATGTCTCCCTCTATACATGTGGATCTTTTAAAAAGAAGAGAGTTTTTTCTCCTTCTTGTTTCACCAACAATACACCCAGACTCCTGTGTTTCATATCCATTTTAGCTCAACTCTCTCTTGTTTACCGCTTCCACTCTCCAAAATAAAAAGCTTCTGCTACAGCTTTCCAGGTAAACAAGAGAAAAATGCAGGCACTGAGCTATTTGGGAAGTCAAACAGCTTAAATGTGGAGGATAAGGGAAAAAACATAACCTACCAAAACCTTCACTACACTACTGTTACATGTGAATGAAAACGTAGGGTGGAAAAGAAAAACTGGTCACTTAAAGTATCAATTATAGTTTGATTGGTTCATGTATATTGAATGATGTTTAAACCTAGGATCACCTTATCAGAAACCTTTGAAATTTTTTTAGTAAGGAGTCTAGTTTGTTACCAAGAGACCTTAGCAATTGAATATCCTTTACTCACAGAGATCAGAGGTAAGAGAAATGAGAATGGCTGCTCTCCTGGAATCATGACCTGTCACAGTGAACAATTTTGTCTCCTGATTAAAGCAGGTAACTCCTTGTTGCTGACTATGGGTGCCTTGTACAATTACAAATGCTCAAAATGACCATAGAGAGATGAAATTTATTTGGTCATGAAGATTACTGTACCAAGTAACCTTTCTTGATGAGAATTCAGGAGGAAGGTGTTCAAGCAGCATAAAACATTATGTTTTCAAAGTTTCTACCTTAAATACATTTTAGCATTTAATTAAAGATGCACAGATGCAGATAGCATATGTTAATTAATAATATTTACAAAGTGAAAATAAGTTGAGCATGATCTTCTGATTAAGAACAACAGATTCTTTCGATAATTGCCTGCGTGAGGTGGATCTGTATTTTGTAAGCATTATTGATGTTTCGCAATTATTTCTTCTCTCCACTTTGATTTAGTGTTCATCTTGAAACCAGCCAAGTCTATTTCTAGAGAGGGTATCTTGCGAACAATGATCAAAGTGTAAATTTATGCAAATTCAATGCTTCACCTTGTCAGCAGCCTCTTCCATGGTTTCACTGATTAGCAAGCTATCTCAAATAATTATTATTTCATCTGCAATTACAATGATGCTGTGAACTGGCTTATTGCCCAGCAACTGTACTGCATCCCGCCCCTCAGCCTGCTCTTTTGGAGTTATGCCACATTGCACATCCTAAATTAGCAGTCCCATTTTATTCTATCAATCACCATAAAACCCCAGACTTTATGATCCTGCAAGTCAGGTTCTCTCAACTTCTACAAGTAAGGTAACTACATAAAACTGCTAAGTATGGCCTTGAATACAGTAATACAGCTACCAGGAAAAAAATTACTTTTTCGTCATGCCCATCTCCTTCCTCCCGACCTCTGCCATATCTTTTTATTGTCCAGTGCAGTTGTTGTTAACACTGAAAATCCTGGTTGGTCCTTGAAGTATGGTTCTTAAAACATGCTAATAATGTCCCATGAAAATCATAGTAAGATGAAAGGATAAGGACATGCTTGAAGATAATCTCTATTTTTTAATTTGGGATAGAAAGGACAGAAAATAATTCTTTCATTAGCAAAAATCAGATTGTCTCAAACAACCAAGTATTTTAGGGCATCTTTAATAAGTCCCGAGAGTAATCTTATCTAAATATAACAAGGGAACCCAATTTCGTGAAACAAAAGTGGTATTTTGATCAAGCCAATACAATTTGATAAATGCATGATGTACCCGTTTTGCATCTAAGGAGAGGGAATAAGTGAAATGTGATAAATAAATTAAAAAATAAGACTTTAAAATACATGTTGAATTAATTAATTAATTAGTACCTTACCAGATAATAGCTATTTTGGCTAAAAATTGTCTCTCTCTCTTAATCTGAGTAAGTTGTTTGGCACCTTTCATCAATACCAAGAAATCTTTTCAGATTCTTCAAGGAAGCCTCTGAATATATAATAATAATCATAATAAGTAGGATTTATGTAACATTTAAGATTTACAAAGTACTTTACAAAAGTTGCTTCATTTGATGCTTATAAGCACCCTAAGAGGCAGATATTTTTGAAAACATTTAGTTTACAGATAAGGAAACAGGCAGACAGAGTTTAAGTGACTCACTTAGGGTCATAAAGCTAATAAATGTCTGAGACCAGATTTTAACTTAGTCTTCCCAAATACAAGTCTAGTGCTCTATCCATTATATTGCCTAGTTGTTAATAGAATAGCCGGGTACCTAAGAGAGTTTATGTCAGTAAGCCATAATAAGGATTTTAGTTGGCTAATGTTTCTGTTGCCTAACATTTAGGATTTGATTAAGCTTGACCCCTCTTCTTAAAATCCTTTGTTATCTCTGTCTGAATGAGTGAAAGGTAAGCTTCATCTTTTTTTATAACATGCCTAATTATAAATCTTTTTTATTGTTGCTTTCTAGATGTCTTTACTTCAAATTTAGAGGTTTGTATTTGAATTCCTACCATTTTTGAATCGATATCTATAAATATGTATAGTACTGGGGGGAGGGTGGAACATAAAACTTTTTACATATTTCTCTTAAAACACTTTATTGATTGAGTCATTCTATTGCTAATATTCATATGTTATCAATATGTTCCCACATATTCATAAATGGATGGTTAAACTGAGTGTTTTATGCTCTGATTACTTCAAGGATCCATTAATTCATTAGTATAGCATAGACTCCATGGGCATGGATTATAGCCACTATAATGAAATTCTGTGGCCAAAATAGTATATCACATAAAGGTCAGCCTTCTAGTGATGAGCTTCTTTGAATACAACAAAATAAATCCTCAGGTAACAAATATCATCGCTATGTTCAAAATCTTCCCAGTTTGTTAGCATCTGCCAGAGCGTACATTCTACTAACATAGTCTTCAAGAACCTAGAATTAGATCCATACCACAATGAGGCTTTAGAGTAAAGCATTAGTGAATGCTTCTAATAATTTTCTTTTAAAAGAAAGTTTCAGTTTTCTCTTTTTAATACTTAATTTGCTTCGAGAAAGACCTTACGTATAATAAAAGCCTACTTCTAGAAAGTTGTATAAAAATGATCAAGTAATTTAACTTCTGTGGTTCTCAGTATTCTACTCCATAAAATGGGATGAGTGTTTTCTTGGCAAATATACTGGAACAGTTGGACTAAATGGCCACTCAACTCCTTTTCAAATTTTAATGTTTTTCTAATAGCTTATTAGTACATTGAGCAAGATTCTCTCAGTGCTTAAAACAGGAGTGAGGAACCTGTAGCCTTGAAGCCACATGTAGCCCTCTAGGTCCTCAAGTTCAGACCTTCTACTGAATCCAAACTTAAATTCAGGCAAAGGGCTGCACTTGAGGACCTAGATGGCTACATTTGGCCTTGAGGCTGCAGGTTCCCTATCCCTGGTTACGATTCCTGAATTCTTTCTTATAAGGTTTCATTTGGAGATTTTCTTAACATTTCCAGATATCTAAATGTGATCTAATGTACCAATTTGAACAACTAAATATTTCTCTCAAAGTTCAATTAGAAACAAGGAGTTAACTTGGGACCTGGGAGAATCTACTTACAGAATCATACATAGGTTTAGAACCTAGAAATGAAAAATAAAAAAGTAAATATTTGTGGGAGTTCTTATAATAATGAAGGACATTCTACCTGCTCTCTTTCTCTGGTAAATTCATTTCAAAAGCTCAAGTACTCTCATTGTCAAAAGAGATTTAAGAATAGGCATGTATAAGTTATTTAGCATTAGCCAACAAAGATCATTGAATATGTTTCTCATCTTGGATTCTTTCTTGTATTTGACCTGAACATAGTTTACAAGAAAACTTTTTTAAGTAGATGTCTCTGGTTCTACCAATATCCCTTTGGGGAAGAAAACTGAAAACTGAAGCATCAAGCTAAACTTTATATGGATACTGCCTAGAGTCAAATACTGCCTCTGACACTTACCAGCTATGTGACCTGGGGTAAGTCAGTTATCCTCATTTAACAAGTTTCTTCATAGATAGATAGATAGATATCAATATCAATATGGATATGGATATGGATTAGATATAGATAGATATAGATGTATACAAATATATATCTGTATCTCTCTATGTCTACATATGGATAATAATACCTCTAGCTCTTACCTAACAGGGTTGTGAGTTTTCAATAAGACAACTCATATTAAGCACTTTGCAAATATTTAAAGCACAATGTAAATGTTAGCTAGCAGAGCCAGCACTATAATTCAGGATGCTAACCCATTCTCCTTTCCATTTTGCCAAGAAACTTCACTATTTTTTTCTTTGACATTTTGAAGAATTATGGCAGGATATGTAATTGTAAATATGGAATTTATAACAGAATTTGAATTCTTATTTCTCGTGACTTTTCTGTTTAGCATGGCTATTCATAATATATCACAGTACACATTATGCTATTCAATGTGTTTTGAGCACCAATTGTGCTAAGCACTGTCCTGAATGTAGAATTAGGCAACTTCCCTGCCCATTCATTTCTGGTCCAAATTACGTTCTCATTTTGTTTCAAAGTAGATTAGTTCTATTCTTTGCTAGATGAGGTATGTTCAACTAATTTAAGCATTTCTCAATTTGGGTAAATTGACTTTTTTGCATTTAAAATGCTTCCAGTCTATTGGTGTCTAAAATCCAGGGATAAAAACTTATGTAAAATCCAAGTCATTTTGAATATTCACTGAAGATGTCATTGTTAATGAGGTTTCTTTTTGGTTTTTAAATACCATCCTTCAACTTTAGCCTATTCTGTTTTTTGTTTTTGTTAGGGGTTTTTGACCTTTCATATTTCTATTTATTTGCCTTGTAGCGACTAAGACACAATTTTTAGAGTGTCTTTCATAGACGTAGATTAGATTTATGCTTGATACCACTGAGTAAAGTTATCAGAAAAAGAAAACATGTTATTTTGAATGACCTTTCCTGATTTTCAAATTGCACTTCTAAACTAGGAAATGATTTATGTTTATCTCAATAGGTAGCTTGATATGACAAACTAATGCTATCTTTCAAGTGTGAATAAGTGTAAGAACCTGCAAATGAAGTGGTGTTTATTGTATCATCATTAGTTGAGACAGAGTCTGCCTGACTATAACATTTAGAGTTCTTGATAAATGCATGGTCAATCTTCTGTTGCTAAATGATAATTACTCATACCATGTGTGTTTGTGTGTGTATGTGTGTCTGTGTGTGTGTGTGTGTGTTGGTGGGCTAAGATATTCTTTAAAGGACTTATTTCTTTAAAAAAAATGGGACAACTGAAAAATGTACAAACATAGAAATGTCATTCCTCCCTTGAATTGATTGTACAATTTTTTTTGGTTGGTATTCCTACCTATGATTTTATCAGTGCGAAGAACTTTCAACATGAAATACCCACCATAGTGGAAAAGAGCAACTTGTCTTCAACTAATAGCCTTACAAATTTGGATGTGGTACTGAGAGTTCAAGTGACTTCACCATGAAATAGTGCATATTTGTCAAAGGACAGACTTCTTGAGTCATTGCCATCCATTACTACATACATATATACTACTCCTTTTGATTCTACACATATTCCAAAATGAAACCAAAAAAGGTAAGGTATTTAAAGTGAATAAAATAGAAAAGTATCCAAATAGTATTCAGAATGTGGCCAAATGCCACATTGTCATATTAGGTTAATTGGAGTGGAGTCAGGATTATTGTTTAAAATTTCTTCTACTGTAACATAAAGAAATCTTTGGACAACTAGCTGAATTTATGGAAAGACTTTTGCTCCCTGTGTGTGCCCCAACATGTGAGGGAATTATAATAATGCGGTTGGTAGCTGGTCTGTACTGTAACTAGAAAAGGTTCAGAAAAGGGAGGCTACTGAAACATTGATTGGGGATTGAAGTGCCATTGGATAAGGAAAGAGAAATTATCAATGGTACTTGATTAGAAAAATGACTGAGAGGTGACATGCTTTAAGTCTACAAATCACAAAGGATTTGATAAATGGGATAAATAGGAACTTGTTTACCAATCCTAGTATACGAGAACTTGAAGAAAAGCACTTAAAGTTTGAAAGAGGTAAGCTTAGGACAAACAAAAGCATTGCTTCAGACAACAGGTAGGAAATCTATAGAATTCACTTCTCCATTGAAAAGGTTATTTAAAGATCATCAAATGCAACTAACTGTGAAAATTGAAGAAGAACCCAAAGCTTAAAAAAAATTCTCAGTGTAACATTTGTGAGCATATTTGAAGATCTTAAACCAGATTGTTGTCTTGTCAAAATATACAGTGGCCTCAGTCTATCAAAGTCTTTGTTCATCATTTCTGGAACATATTTCCTATACAAAATCATTCCACTTCCCCAACCCCATTTCTGTTGTCCTCTTTATTCCCTGCCATCATCCAAAAAACTTTTATAATTAAATCTCATTCTACATCTATCAGAAACTATACCTTAGTCATCTGGAGTGGATGGAGGCCACATCTTAAGCCTCATCATCAATTGGAACTGTCCCATCTCTAAGGTCCTGAACTCTGAAATTCCCAACTCCTGCCTTTCCATTTCTGCATGACTTCACTTCTGCTAGACATACTTTTTGCTTTCATCACAACTTCTGCTCACAGAATCATAGCATCTCAGACTTTCAAAAGATATCAAAGTCTTTCTAATCCAAACTTTCCCTGAACTAGAAACCAATAATTTTGGGACAGCTAGTTGGCACAGTAAGTAGAGCACTGGCACTGGAGTCGGGAGGACCTGAGTTCAAATCCGGCCTCAGACACTTGACACACTTACTAGCTGTGTGACCCTGGGTAAGTCACTTAACCCCAATTGCCCTGCCCTCCCCCCTCAAAAAAAAAGAAAGAAAAAAAGAAACCAATAATCTCTTCTGTAACATTCCCTATAGATTGATTCTTAGCCTCCTATGTGTGAATTTGTGTGTATGTGTATATATGTATTATGTACATGTACACATGCATGTGTGTATGTACACATATGTATAGATAGATAATTATAAGTCAATAGAATTGATTTCCATTGTAATATATTTTATTTGATGAATTTAAAAACATTATTCTGAAAAGAGGTAAATAGGTTTCGTGAGACTACCAGAGGGGTACATAGCATAGAAAAGGTTAGGAAACCCTGTAGTCTCACAGGAGTTATGCAGTTTTTACTTGCCAAGGAAAGATACTACCTTCCAAAGCATTCTATTTCATTTAGGGCTAGGTCTAATTGCTGGGAAGATTTTTTTTATTGTATAACACCAAAATAAGTCAGGGCAGGTAGGTGGTACAATAGATAGAGTGCTAGACCTGGGGTCAGGAAGACTCATCTTCCTGAGTTCAAATCTGTTCATGGACACTTACTAGCTACACAAACATTGGCAAGTCACTTAACCCTGTTTGCCTCAGTTCCCTCATCTGTAAAATGAGCAGGAGATGGAAATGGCAAACCATTCTCCTATCCCTGCCAAGAAAACCCCAAATCATATCACAAAGAATTGGACATGACTGAAAATGGACATGATTGAACACAGACAAATCTATATCTTGTAATGTCTATCAATTACTCTTAGCTTTACTTTCTGAGATTAAGCCAAAGAAGCTGAACCTCTCTTCCACATGATAGTTCTTCAGATATCTGAAATACTCCCCTTCACATATCCTCCACCCAAGTCTTTGTTGCTCTAGGATAGACATTCAAAGTTTTTTCAGTTGGTCCTTAAATGGCATGGACTTAAGGCCTTTACCATCCTAATTGTCCTCCTGATTATTTCCAGTTTTTTAATTGCATCTCTGATTCAGTAATCTGCTATTTGTCTCTTATGTTGATATAAGCATTTAAAGATATAAAATTTCCCCTAAGTACTACATTGGCTGCATCCTACAGATTTTGGCATGGTGTCTCACTGTTATCCTTCTTTTCAATGAAATTAATAATTGTTTCTCTGAGTTGTTCTTTGACCCATTAATTCTTTAGGATTAGATTATTTAGTTTTATTTAAATTTTAATCTATGCTTCCAAGACCCTTTAGTGAATGTAATTTTTATTTATTATGGTCTGAAAAGGGTACATTCAATATATCTGAGGGGATTATTTTGGCTTTGGTTTGTTTGTTTGTTTTGGTTTTTCTTTTTTTGCATTTGGCAGTGAGGATTTTATTCCCTAATGTAGGATCAATTTTTGTGAAGGCTTCATATGCAGCTGAGAAAAAGGTATGATTTTTTTCAATTCCCACTCAATTTTCTCCAGAGGTTTATCATATTTACCTCTTTTAAAATTGTATTCATCTTCTTAATTTCTTTATTTATTCTGTTAGATTAATCTAGTCTTGAGAAAGCTAAATTGAGGTCACCTACTAATGTAGTTGTGTTGTCTGTTTCTTCCTGTAACTTATTTAAATTTTCCTTTAAGAATTTGCATATTATGCCATTTGGTGCTAAATATAATTTCCTTGATTATTTTTTAATTAGTCCTATTTTTTATTTTTGCTTTATCTGAAATCATGACTGCTACCACTGTTTTTTTTTATAAAATGTCAACTAAAGAACAACAGATTCTGCTCCAGCCCCTTATTTTAACTCTGTGTCTTTCCATTTCAAATGTTTTTCTTGTAAACAGCATATTGCTAAATTCCGGTTTCTAATTCATTCTGCTATAGGCACATGTTTTATAGGTGAGTTCATCACACTTGTAACTATGATTATTGTTTGAATATCAAATTTCTATTCATTTCTGGTCTTTTCATCAGGAATACTTTCATCAGGAATAGATGAAAGTCATCTTTTTCATGAAATATCCATTTTTCCCCTGTAGGATTATATTAAGTTTTGCTGGGTAGGATGTAGAGGGCCAGCTCTGAGAAAGTCCATTCTGGGATATACATACAGGCCAGGTTTTCCCTGGGGCCTGTTCTTGCCCTTGGGCTGATAACTCTGCATGTGGGCTCTCCGTACACTCCCCCAGCCCCCTGCCCCCCAGCATACAGGTGCTGTTTAGAATGAAGATTTTGCAAGCCTCCTAGGTTTACACATGCTCTCTCCAAAACCCCCAGGGCACATGTGCTAAAGGCCACCTGTGGGCTATTAACAAAATATTGTTTTCGGCAAAAGGGGAACAAAAGCAGGAGGAGGTCATGCATAAGGGAACTAGGCATGAGGAAGTCATGCATTATGCAAATGCCTCGCACATGGATTTAATGATTCTGCTTGCCTAAAAGGGTATATAAACCCTGTCCCTCTGCATAATAAATGGAACTGTCCTTTACTCTTCTGCCAGGCCCATGTTTCCTTTTCACTCTCTGTGGCATCCTTTTCACTCTCTGGTAGCCACAGCTGCTGGTGGCAAGTGGCAGCAGTAGGGTATTGTTGGTTGTAATTATAGCTCACCTGCCTTCCAGAATATCATATTCTAAGTTCTCTGCTCCTTTATAGTGGTATATGCTAAATCTTGTATGATCCTTACTTTAACTTCATAGTATATAAATGGTTCCTTTCTGACTGCTCAAAATATTTTCTTCTTTTTTTAAATTCAGTTTTTATTTCTGCCCATTACATGTAAAAGCCATTTTTACATTCATTTTAAAATTTTGTGTTAAAATTCTTTCCCATCCTCTCCTTCCCTTCCCCCATTGATAAGGCAAGCAATTTGATATAGGTTATATATGCACATTCATGCAAAACATATTTCCATGTTAGTCATATGAAAGAAAACACGGACAAAAAAAGAAAAAAAGTAAAGAAAAAATTGTGCTTTGATCTATATTCAGATTCTGTTACTTCTTTCTCTGGGTATGGAGAGCATTTTTCAATCACTGGACATAATTCAATTCATAATTGTCTTAGTTCATTTTATCGCTGAGAATAATAGTTATTCACAATTGATCATCATATAATATTGCTGTTACTGTATACACTGTTCTCCTGGTTCTGCTCAAAATATTTCTTTCTTTACCTGGGAGCTCTGGAATTGGGCTATAATATTCTTGGAAGTTTTGATTTTGTGTTCTCTTTTAGGACATGATTGGTGGATTCTTTCCATTTCTATTGTCCTTAGGTTCTAAAATATTGATATGGTTTTCTTTATTATTTCTCTAAATGTGATATCTAGAATCTTTTTTTTATATGGCTTTCAGGGAGTCTAATAATTTTTAAATTATCACTCATCGATATATTGTCCAGGTCAATTGTTTTTCTGAGGAGATATTTCACATTTTCTTCTATTTTTTTCATTCTTTTGACACTCTTCTTGCACAGGGTTCCCCCGTAATCTCCTTCTGACCAGTTGACCATCCAATCCCCTTGCCATCTCTGGGTGATGAGAGGTCCCAGAATTTCTGCTGCTGCTGTAACCTTGAACCCTCCAAGTCCCATAGTTGGTGTTGCTGCTATAAGTGCACTCTAGACCCTCTGAATGTTGCCCAGCTTCTCAGTGTGCTTCCAAAGATGTGTCACTCAGAATTAAACATAATATCATAACTGTATGACCAAAGCAAAGTACAAATATACAAACATCTCACTAGTCATAGACAATTTCTTAGTGCAATCTCAGATAACACCATGTTTTCTCTCTCTAATGTCACATTTTCTGCTTGTATTGGGCTTGGAGTTCATTAAGATTTCCCAGATTTTTTGTTTAAATGAATTGCTGTCTAGCCATACCTCTTCTTTCAATCCTTCTCTCTTTTCTGAGCTCTAGTTTCAAATATCTAGACTACAAATTGGAATGAGGTAAGTTGATAAGAAAGGTTAAGTGGTGAAATATGAAAGATTCTGTGAGGTAGGAGTAAGTAGGCACATTTAAAAATGGAATTACACAAAAGTCACAGCATAAAAGAGAATTATAGGACCAGAAAAAACAGTGGGTTAGTATATAGTGAGAGTGATGGAAAGTCTACATATATCTGGGTATTACATAACATCAAGAGAATATGAGGAGGGTCTCCAATATTTTGAGTGGACCTCCTATGGAAAATTTCTAGGGGGAATCGATGAGAGAGCCAGGTAGAATGGAGAGGCATACATCATGGGAGGGAACCCCACATCAATGAAATCATAGACCCAATGGAGTATTGGGGAAATGTTATTAGGTGAAACAGAGATCATCCCTGCCATTAACGAATGTTTCCATAATTTCTTTCTTTCACAAGTTACTAAGTACCTAACATCCTGATACAGTGATTGTATAAAGTGTCCAGTGCAACCTGTAGTTGGGCAAGAACATTTTCAGTGTATTTTGCAGAGATTGGACAGAGGACAGAGTCCAGTTCTCTGGAAAATAAACAAGATGTGAGAAGATTTGAAAATGAGCAAAAAGGAACCACAGAAGAGGAGCAAAAAAGAATGGAACAAAATACAGATTTCCCTTCAGTTGAATCATACAGGAATAAGATTTATGCCTGAATGTATGACAAAAGTAGTAGTAGTAGTTCTAGAAAAAAAATGGAAAAAAAAATTTGCCTCTGCTGCTGTACTGAGAAATCAACAGTGATTTTTATAAGGCTTTCTAGTTATAATGCTAAAAATAAAAGGAAATATACTTTGTTTCTAGAACTTTCCCATGAATAGCTGAGATACTCCCATACCACTGAAGTGAGGATATGGGGTGGGATGATAATTGGGATGTGGTAAAAAAAAAAAAACCAACCTGTGTTACTCTTCTATTTTGTTAAAGATGTGGGTTGTAGGATATAGAGGAAGGCATGTGGCAGGGGCTAGGGGATACGAGTGATGTACTTACACACCTAAAAAAGAAAATCCTCACCCCCAAAGTCAAATGATTAAAGATCAGAAACAGATATAGTTTTATCAGTGGAAATTTTGTTAATGAAGATTCATCATCATGCGTTTTGCTATTGCATCCTAAGAACCACACAGCCTTTCCATATGACTTGTAGCTAAAATCTCCAGATTCTTTACCTTTGACAAAAAATCCAGTTTCCCAGGTCTAGCCTTGATTAGAGCCAATAGATTTTCAGTAGGGTTTACACCAAGGGAGTTTCCAGGCCACTGAAGTAGGCATATCTCCATCACTTGGATAAATTTCTTAATTTTTATTACGCATAGCACACAAAGTTATGCCAGGTTATTCAATCTCCATCTGAGAATTTCCATGATTTTCATAATTCTGCTTTCTAGCATATCACAGAAGATGTCCCAAAAGTCTTGGTTCCGTTTTAAGCTCTTAAAGCTCCCTGAAAACCTATCAACTATAATCAAGACTAGGCATGCAAAACTTTTTTCATATTACAAATTTATTTTATTTTTCATTCCTATAACAAAACAAGCATTTCCATAACACAGTACAATGGAAAAGATGATTGCATGTAAAACTGCAAATCTAACATGTACAACTTGCTATTCCCTCCAACTATACAACAAAGTTATCATGTAAGTTTATTTTTTTTTCCTTCCTTCACCCCTACCACTCTAAGGATTGCTACCATTAGAAACAAATAGGTATATAATACATATGTGTGTATACACATGTATGTGTAAAATTTTAGGCATGAAAAACTGAACTATTTGTCAAAGTATACTTAATGTCCACTGTATTAAAACTGTGGTTTCATGAAGAATTCAGGGATATCAAGTCATATGGAAAGGCCCTACAGTCCTTAGGATTCAGTGACAAGAGACATAAAAAAAACTTAATTAATGACACTTCCATTGTTAAAACCATAGCTATTTCTGATCTTGAACCATTTGAAAGTGCCAAATATTTTGGTGATGAGAACTTTCTTTTCTGGGTATGTAGGTACATCACCTTTCAATACCTTCCCCAAAGTCTATGCCTCATAGCTATAAGTTATTAAAGCTAAAATTGCACTAAAACTTTTGGGACACGCTATGTTTATAAGAGTTTATCATTCCCTCAAGGGAAACAAGATTTCGGGCTGACCAAGTTTGAAAAAATCCATGAAATATTTTTGATGGATGTTTTACAGTCTGATGAAAATACCTAGGTTGTATGAATTCATCTGGACTTCTTTTAACAATTGTTTTGGTAAGGCTTTGAATGAAAAAGTGAGTTTATCAATAAAAATTACTTTTTCCCTATTTTTGCTACTCGTCTTTGTATTATTTTACTCAAAGTAGCAGGGGTTTTTTTTCTTCTTTATTACTAGCCAAGGTATTTTTCCCACTTATCTTCTTGCTGTTCTTCTAACTTCAAGAGATCTAAACCATACTGTATAGGAAGACACCAACACAACCCCTCCATCTAATATTTCCTCGTATTACTTAAAGTAATTCAAAATGGCTTGTCAGTTCTTGCCATCTTTTAAAACCACACTTTCCTTTGCATTTTTGTGTGACTAATCCTGTTTTATTGTGGGCTTGAATAATACTTGAAATACTTTGACTTTCCCATACTAAGAGACACTGCAATTATCTCTAGCAGTGATAGTGCTATTGAAGCACACCATTGAAGTGTGCTTCCTAAGAACTACTACTTTTGTATATTTCTTTGGAGCAATATGCAGATGTATATGACAGGAAATCTAGCACTCCACCAACAGAGAACTAAAAGTGCAAAAATTAGCTCAATCCATTTTCACCTGGTCATGGTCAAACATTCTGATTCAGCCTAATATCAGGAGAAGTACAGTTTCAATACCATTGTCATCAGAAAATGAAACCATATCAAAATTATTGCTTGCCCCAAATAATTCATGTAGCACTGTAATCTCTTCTTAGTTACCAATCTCGCTTGTCACCACATATAAACCTTGGGGTAGACACTTTATGTTCCCCATTTACTAAAATGGAAAAGGGAAGGGGAAATGTAAATGTCCATTACTCACTAAGAAAGTTTAATTGTGCCCATTTTACAGATGAGGAAACAAAGTAAGTTACTTATTCATCTTCCCACAAATAGTAATGTCAGTGCTAGGAATCTGGGACTCGCCCAGAACTTTTCCTGTTAGATAAAATGCCACTTTATCTCTGTCCCTGTCTCTTCCTCTTTCTTTCTCTCTCTCTCTCTCTCTCTCTCTCTCTCTCTCTCTCTCTCTCTCTCTCTCTCTCTCTTTCTCTCTCTCTTTCTCTCTCTTCCTCCCTCTCTTTTTCTTTCATCCTTCTCCTCTTCCTTTTCCTCCTTCTATTTATTCTCCTTTTCCTCTTCCTTCTCCCCTTTCTCTTTCTCTCACCCCATTAACTCCTCTGAACCTCATCAGGAAACGTTAGCTTGAAGGTTTTAAACCTTTCATCACTGGAATTGTATCTCTGAGCATGCCCCACTCTAATCCCTGTTAGTAACTTACTCATCTTACTCATCTAGTCCATTAATTCAGGCAGATTCCAGTCATGTTTCACTTCATGCCTTACTCCTCAACAATCTTTATAGTCTCATCAGCTTCCTTGCCATTACATTAGCATCTGTTCTGCCTTAACCCATCCCTCACATCCACTCCTCCATCCAGATCCAGTTTGAGAATGAGAATCAAATTAATTCAGCCACTGTTCCACTATCCCTACAGGAAACTGGCTGCAGGACCAAAGCAGATCTTGATCCTAATCACCGTCTTAAGTAATCTTTTCTTCCCTTTCTGTCCTAAAAAGTCCCAATAGCATTTGCCCTTTCCATCTCTGCCTCTGTCACATCCTTATTTTTATTTTTCTTTAACAGCTGAAGCCTGATTGTATTTCCTCTACTCCGTAGTCACAGAAGCAGGAGAAGGTTTGAAGGAGGCTAATATATAGTATGATGAGTGTATAGGCCGTGTCTTGTCCTAAACTACCATAGCTATTCCCAGGGACCTTGGGCTTCTAACTGGTGAACATACACCTTGCTTTACCCAGATCCAAATCTACCACCACATCTTTCCTCCATTTTCTGGTTGCTGGTTCCTTATCTGCCTTTGGTGACTGTCCAGTCTCATTCAAAGAGTCTCCATTTTCCCTGCTCCACTAATGTCTCAGGGTTCCTAAATTTTGTGTGGCAGCAAGGTCTCATACTCTTTCATCTTAAAAACTTCACAGCAAAATAGTGAACTCCCTTCCCCATCCCCACCTTCAAGCTGCCTTATTAGTCCCTGAAAAACTAAGGAGGGGTTACACATGTCCTGTGTCTACCCTATGCCTGGTAGAGAACTGAACTCAGAATGAAAATTTCTGGTACACAACTCTCAAGATGAATCTATGACACATCATCATGGAGCTCTTCCTTTCTTGTATTTTGATTACAGCTTCTAGACCACAGACAAATAAAGGCATCTAAATGATAAATATTTTTCAGCTATTTTCTGGATGTCACTTCCAGAGGGTTAAACACCAGACATGCATTGCAAAGATGATCTCAAAGAGAAAACTCTCAGAAGTATAAACACATTGCAACTGAATCACTTTGCCTCTCTTCTGGGCCTTAGCTGGCATTTTGCTCACACACGTTCCCATAATATAACTAGGTGGTTCAGTGGACAGAGTGTCAGGCCTGCAGTCAGGAAGACCTGAGTTCAAATCCAGCCTCAGACATGTGATAGCTGTGTGACCTTGGGCATATCATTTAAGTGCTTTCTGCCTCAGTTTCCTCAGCTATAAAAATGAGGATCATGTGAGAATATTTGTAAAATGCTTAATATAGGGCCTGACACATAATAGGTTTTTTTTCCTCTTTCCCCATAATGCATACCAATAAAAGTTGACCTATATGAAAACATGTGTGTGTGTAAAAATATATATATGTACATATATATTTATATGTGTGTGTAAAAATATATATGTACATATATATTTATATGTGTGTGTGTGTTGTTGTTGTTGTTGTTGTTGTTATCTTCAGCAATGAAGACATCTAAATATCTTCTTATTTCTAGTGCAGGTGTGGGCAGAAGCAAACAGGATTTGCCTCTAGTAAATGAGACACAGCTGTGTTCTGATGCTACCACTATCTTTCATCTCACATACAGACATTGAAGGAGAGAGCATGTTTTAGCTAAATTTTTTATCTTCCACCATTCCTAGAACAGTGTTCTGTATACAGGAGATGACAGACTTTATACTTTTAGAGCTAAAAGGAACCTGAGAGATTATCTAGATACTGTCACATTTCTATATTTGTATCCCCGGAGCCTAGCCCCCTGAATTGCAAATGTTTGTACAGCACTTTAGGGTTGACAAAGTACAAGTATTATCTCATTTTATCTTCACAGCAACACTTACTGATTAGCACTTAATCAATAAACATTTATTAAGCCCCTACTGTATGCCAGGCACTGTGCTATGTACTTGCTTATGTTAAGCTACATGCTTGTTGATTGGTTATTGAATTGAAATAACCCTGGAATTTAAATGTTAAAGAGATATTAAGAAAATAAAGTTTATGGAGAGAAAATGAAACTAGTTGTTGAGGTACTTTTTTCCATGTGTGGGAAATATGGGAGTTGCCTTATGGAGATAAACCATGGTATATCCAATCTAATCTTGAACACAGGCACAAAAAAAAAAAAAGAACATGATTGTTTTCTCTGGCCTCAACCTCGATCAACAGTGACGTGGCCTTAATGCTTTAGTTTTCCTGAGAAGTCATTTATAGATCTCATACAAATATTAAGCTCGACATTTTTGAAACTATTTGTTCAATTAAACTTTGCTTAAGCACATTACATTTAGAAAGAAACTAAAATTGGTGTTATGTTTTTCAGTGAGAAAATTCTGAGACATGAAAACATACAAAATATATTTAACACATATGTAAAACATGTAATATGTGTATGCTTTACATATATTGTATATGTATGTGTCTATATGTACATTTGAGTATATATAGATATTGTTGCTGGACATAAGGCACACAAGTAAGAAAAATAAAACTTCATTCCTAGATGTCTTGATTCTTCTTAACTTTAGAGAGATTTTATATAATGAAATCAAGATTGGGGCAGGAGACTGCCTTTTTTGTGTTTTTCTGTTGCCAACAAATATTTCTTTCTAAGTGCTTAGACTAATGGGTACCACAGAAATAAAGAGAAAAATCTAATACAGGTTTCTCATTTTATTTCTTTTTTTTTTTTTTGGTCTTATGCCATGGAAAATCCTTAAATCTTTTCTCATAAGAAATATTTCCAACTGACCTACCCTAGCCTCATTTCCCCACAGTATGTTCCCTTTAGTTTTTTTTTTTTAACTAGTACTAGTAGACACTGTATCAAAAAAACATAAAGAAGAGAAGGAAGCAATTTTCTGGCCCTTTTTGCTGTAATGTGGTGCAGTGAATTTGAACAAGAGAAAAATTCTTGTAGCGTTAAGCCAAGTCTATCCAAGAAAAAAATAAAGTGAATGTTTAGTAAGTGGAGTAGATTAGGCAACCAGTTCAGAACAAATAATGATGTGCTTACTTATTGGTCATCGTTTGACAAGAATTAATAAGTATCTAGAGCTTATGCACCATCATAGACACATGTGTATTGCTTAAAAGGCTGATTAGCTTTTACAATGTCACAAAGTTAGTTGATTCTGGTCCACAAAAAAATGACTCGACCTGGGCAAATAGAAATTACTGTCAGTTTATCACTTTTATGCCATGCTTGATCACCAAGAATGGGAAATTTTCCTTTGAGAGAGATCTAACTGTGCCAATGTGTTTGGCCTTTAAACAAGTGCTATGCCCAGACCTATGCATAGAAAAATAAACTCCTACATATTTTTGAACGATTCAGATTTTTATCTTCCTGGACTTGGGCATCTTGGGCAACAGTTGTTGCAATTCAGATTTGAATAATTATTTTAAAATTCTTAGCCTTTTAAAAATCCTCCACAAAGTCTGATTCTGATGTCTCAATGAATCATTCAGGTTACTCTGTTATTTTGAAGGTTTGAACAGCAAAGTGAAAATTCTGGCTGCCATGTAGCAGGCTGGAAAAGCTGTAACTATGGTTCTGGCCACAAACCTTTTTCAAGCACTAGCTTAGCTAAGTATTGAGAGGCTTGTCTCTGACAGTTGATCAATTCTATGGCCTCGGCAACATACGAATTTTTTTAAATAAAGAATGGCACTAGGTTCTGTGGGGTCCCCTTGCACTTCTATGGTAACAATTGCAGAATGATAGAAACTAGGGGAAAAGGGACAAAGAACCAAACAGTTTTTGGATCTCCTAGAAATATTAGTTTAATTATTCATAGCTTCAATATGAGACAGTAGTCTAATGACAAACTCTTTTCTCCTCTAATGACAGTAGAGTCGCCACTAAAGAAAGCAAAGATGAGAAGGGCAGCTGCACCAAGTATCCACAAAGGAGACCCCCACCACCACTGGAAGCAACACAATTTTCATGGCACAATATATCAATATATATTTGAAGTTATCTATAAACTATTTGGGTACTCTCTCTAGTGGTTTAGATCACAAGCTAACAATGCTAACAATTCTCATCCTGTGTAATTCTTGCCTATGTTTTCCAATATATTCTTCACACAGCATTCTGCCCAAACACTACAGGTCTAGTTTTTAATCATTCCATAAATTTAGAACTAATAGGAAACTCATAGACCTTCTAATCCAACCTCTTCATTTACCATCTAAGACCCAGGAAAGTTAAATAATTGGCCAGGGACTACACTGAGACAGAGCTAGCAAGGTCAATCTCAGGTCTTGTGACTCTAATCACTGCTCTCTCCATTCTAACATGGATACCATTATATCACAGTGTCTATCCTTGTATTATCCCTTATTCTCACCAAGTGACCATTTCTCTAATCACCCATTCCCTTGATGGCAACTATTTATTTATTTACTCATTTATTGATTTATTTATCTATTTGTTAATTTACTTGCTTTTTATCTATTTGTTCTTTTATTCATTCATTCATTCATTTACTGATTTGTTTGTTTATTTAATATCCAAGTTGCCCTTCTCATTGCTGGTCAACTTGAATGCTTTGAGCTGCTCTGCTTCAACTCTGGGCCAGTTCAGCCATCTTTAGACCTGATGGACTCCCTGCTCTTGGAGGCTCACCATGTTAAGGCTAAACTTAATGCAGACACTCAGCTGACATAGCCCACTGTAGTTCAGAATTCCCAAACTCATAAGATTCACCAGCATCAGCATTCTAAGTAGCTGGAATTACAGATGCGCACTGCTATGCCTGGCTCTTGGGCCAATTCTTGCACATAACTCATCATTGGGAATATGTTACAGCTGTCTTGCACCCATCATACATTTTTCCTTTGCTCTTTGAGTTACCTGAAATGTTTCTTCAGAGACTATGACATTTCAAGGTTCTCAGCCCTATAGTATTGCTGATAACAATTTCTCTTAAATATATGGTTTATGACCTGGAAAAAATGTGAAATGACTGAAAGCACTGCAAAATTTCCTCACCCTCTGACTTCCATTCTTTCTCCTATTTAATCATGGGTTCAATGCACCTGTATGGCCTGTTGCAAATAAATGATACTAGTATAAGAACTCAATTGCTGCACATCAAATTGTATGTCATAGTCTGGATAATAAACATGTTTTCATCCATTTTTCTACCACATGGTAAATTAAATTGAGCCCTTTCATTAGTTATGAATCTTTTAAGGTCCTTTTTTCAGAGGGTAGATCTCCCTATCTCACCATGGCTAAAAGTGCAGTGGCCCCTCACAGGCTCAGTCTCTCTACTGACCAGCTTTGACCTGCTCTATTTCTGACCTGGGCTGGTTTGTATTTCCTCATGAAGCCTTGTGGTCCCTTACTCTGGGATACTCAGCATATTAGTACCAGACTTAGTATGAACTCCTGATTGACTTAGTCCACTGCAACTCAAGACTCCTGACCTCAAGCAATCATCGGCTTCCCCAGAATATTCCATGAAGTATAGCAATTTTGAGCATTATTAATGAGACCCTTGCTGAGTGTCAGTTAAAACAAAACAAATTTATTCAAGGATATCTAGAAGATCTCACCCACCTACAGAAAATCATCTTCTCTCTGGATATAGTAGCAGATGCAGTGCAAACATACATAATGAGCATACTTCTTGTTTTACACCTCACATGGAAATTATAAGTACAGAGTAATTCTGGAGAGTGAATTTTGTGACTATATTTACTATGGAGGTTTCATGATCTTAACTCAAGATATGAGAGTCTACTCGGACTATTGTCTTTAAGGCCATTTGGTTCTATGGAGTAAATGCTTTGTTGTTACTTGTTTATTCTTGGTGGGGAGGGGGAGAGTAATTTAAAATAGTTAATACAGTGGGATCCTACATTTTATGTATGTTGGGTAATATAGAAAAATATTTATGAAAATTTAATAGTTTCCTTATATTTTTACACCCACATGCATGCAGAATATTTTCATAAATATTTTGTAAATAAGAAGTAGATTGGAAGTTATTGATGTCCTTTCAATTACCTTTTGGGAGTATCATCATTGCCTGTGATGTTTCCCCATTATTTTGACACCTTTACCTCCTCGGTTGCATATAGTAATACAATACTCCAATGCTTTCTACACTGGGTCACCTCCAATACAGATTTCCTCATTGTGTATTTCTCGTTGTTACATAGTATCTGCCTATTAATTCAGTGTTTGCATCTTTCTGTAAATATGTAAACCTGAAAGCCTTTCTCTTAGTCTTTGTACTTTGTAACATATCTTACAATGAATCTTGCTGCATGCTCTGCTGCTCTGCCTGGTTTCAAATTCAAGGAAAAGATGCCCCTCCTAAGTTCACCATCCCTAATCTCATCGCTAAGCAGCTAACTCAAGCCGTGACTCACCTCCGCTTCTTCTCCCCTCTGTTTGGAGGGTTGGAGGATGAACTACTAAAAGCCTCTCAATGGCCTTTCTTTATAGAGGGCAGAAACTGGACTTTTGTTCATCCACTCCATACTTGCAGTTCTCACAGGTTTCAACTCCACTTAACAAGATGCCCCACCACCCCTACACGAAGTATCCCTGGTTTCCTCACTCCCCCAGTCCACCTTCCCTGCCTCCTTTTGTGCATTGTCTTCTTCCATCAGATTTTGAGTTCCCTGAAGGCGGGGGCTGTCTTTCTTTGTATTAATTGTCACCCCAGTACTTAGCAGAGTGCTTGGCAAATAGTAGGTCCTCAAGAAATGTTTATTAAATTGGATTGGTGTGGATTGGATTGGATTAAGTGTTTCTCCCTTTTTGCCTGGTTTCCAGATAAAAAATAAAGCCCAGAAAAAACTTCTGGGGGCAGTGAGGTGGTATAGGGGATAAAGTGCTAAGCTTAGAGTTCAAAAGACTTGAATTCAAAACCATTCTCAGACACTCACTAGCTGTGTGACCTTGAACAAATAACGTAACTTCGTAAAAAATAAGAATAACATTAGCCCCCATTTCCAGGTGTCTTGTTAAGATCAAAGCAGATAATATTTGTAAAGTTCCTTGCAAAATTTAAAATATTCTATAAGTACTAGCTATTATTATTCTTGTTATTGTAATTCGTGATGATCATTGGTGTTGTTGTCATGAAGACCTGAGTTCAAATCCTACTCAGATCCTTGTTTTCTTGTAACATTGGACAATCACTTAACCTCTCTCAACTTCAGTTTCTTCATCCTCTTAGGATCTTTCCAACTCCAAATCTGTGAACTAATGATCCTAAGAATTGTAAAAGTCTTCTCTGGTTCCTTGTCTCCCATCTTACTGTAGTTAACTATGTTGTACACCTTAAGACAAATGTCCCTAACATAGGAATAATCCTATTCAAAAATATAAGGAAGTTTGTTTTGTATGGGACAGAAAATTCAAATAATGGGAGAGACATCTTTAGGAGAAGTAAAGTGAATTTATTTTACAAACCTCATGAGATTTGGGCACCACCTCCACCAGGAAACTGGTGAAGGGAGGCAAAGTACAAAGCAAATGCAGCACTAGATATACTCTTAATGCAAAGATTCCCGCCCACCTCTATCCCTTCTCACCATTGGATGGGAAGCAGGCTTACAATCTAGGTGCAAAAATACAGAGCCAATCCATACATACTTTCCTTATTTGGCTACTAATGTGGTGATGATATGGCTAAAGAGAAAGAATGAGGCAGGAGAGGGGGCCTTCCTGGAGCAGAGAAAAAACAGCTCAGAGGTAGTCCATTATCTCCCTATTTGGTAAAATTCTCGTGCTAGCACCCAGGGAGGGGGAAAGGAGGAACACCTACAGCTTCAAGCCCTGACTTTCCAGAAGTTAGCTAAGTCACTACAAGGTTAAATCCCAAGCCTCTCCTACTCCCTCAGACATTCCCCATTCCAGAAATATGAGAAGAAAGTAGCCCCTATATTCTTACCCTGTGAAGTCTTCACAAATTATATCCTTCTCATTCAGTTTCAATTTCCTCTTTTCTCATCAAAAATCCCAATTATATATCTTTCCAGTTCCCATCACTGCGGTTCCTCATCAGCCTTAGAAACGGATTTATAACTGAAAAAGGATCTTGGATATCATCTCCTCTAACTCTTTTACTTTACAGTTAAGGAAACTGTGGCCCAGAGTCCTAAGATATTTGTCCAAAGCCACACAGGTAATCAGTGGCAGAACCACAATTTGAATCCAGGTCCCCTAAAATCTGAATCCAGGACATATCCTACTGTCTCATCAAAGTTTCATTTTTCTGACCACTTCCTTTCCCTCTTCCACACCGTTGACCACACACTCTTGTTTCAATGTAGGAGAAAGCCAAAAGAACAAGAGGCCAATTAGACAAATGAATTCCTGATATAACAATAATGAGTTAAGTTTACTGGCAAATATTATCCCTTCCAAGGTAACAGAATAAACCAAGGCTATTGTGGTGTGCTGCTAGTGTTAGGAAATTTAGGTTAAATGGAAAATCAGTAAAAGAAATATTTTTATTAAGGCTATCTCAAATCACACACATATGATACATAGTTACTTCGGTCTTATTAAACATAAAATGTTTGCCAGTTCATGACATATGTATAACAAAGAGAAAGACATTGTCAGGCAGGAAAACTTGGGTGGAGAAGGGTCCAGAACTGCCTACCAAGGTCTTAACCAAATGTTAAGGCAATCAGACTTTTCCCTGTTCTTCCCCTTTGGGATGCTAAGACTATCAAGTGCCCCCTTTGTTTGAATTGGTGGGAAACATTTTGCTGTCTTTGTCTTGGAGTATTTCTCAGCTATTTCTCAGCACTGAGGCAATCAGGAGTCATTGATTGTATGTGCTGTGATTCTGGAGCTGGGGAACTTTCACACACCCAGTCTGGGAAGGATCAGAGCCCTCAGGGCCCCTGAACAGGATACAATTGAGGATTTTTGTTTGATTTTTGAGTCACACTCATGGAAGGAGTGTTGAGACTCTGGGCAAATGGTAACTGCCACCCAGCTTTGTAACCCAGATAGATGTTGGTGATTCTCTGGTAACTGTAAATTGTGATTTGAATCAGACAAAGTCTGTCTGTTGAGGTTATGTAATTTCTGTTAGTATTTTCCTGGAAGTTCAAGGGTCTGATCTTTTCCCCATGAACTAAGTGATTGATATATGTATATTTAATTAAACTGAGATTGTTAACCCCTTAAAGTTGCTTTCCTTAGAACAGCAGATCAAAGAACCTGTGTTAGCAACCCTTCTGAATGCTGGTGTTATTGGTCTTACACAGACATAGTAGCTGCTAGCAAGATTGTTGCTACACCTACTCAGTAGACTGAGAACTCACTCTCTCTCTCTCTCTCTCTCTCTCTCTCTCTCTCTCTCTCTCTCTCTCTTTCTCTTTCTCTCTCTCGCTCTCTCTCTCTGCTTTGAACTTTTTTTCACTAATATACATGACCAAACAGTAATCCTAAAATAGATATTTCCACTTTGAAGTTAACCTTTTGAAGCTGAGAGACTGAGGTTTGTTTAATCCCTCAATCAG
>CM053622.1:486318622-486338445 GCA_028646595.1 Phalanger gymnotis
GAGAGAGAGAGAGAGAGAGAGAGAGAGAGAGAGAGAGAGAGAGAGAGAGAGAGAGAGAGAGAGAGAGAGAGAGAGAGAGAGAGAGAGAGAGAGAGAGGCATCATGGTACATTGGATAAAGGCATCAGTAAGAACTGTGTTCCAGTCTCACTTCTGACACACATTGCTATATGACCCAGGGCAAATTACTTAACCTCTCAATGCCTCCAGGCAACTAAGATGATAAATTGTATAGAAGATCCTCATCTATGTTGATAGAGGGAGTTTTCCTCATCTATGAATTCCCTATACCAATGATATTACAGTTACAGTCCTTATCCTTATGGATAAGTATTAAGGAGGGAAAGATTCCCAAACTGAATTGAATAAAATGACAAATGAACTATTTTCAACATTTCCCACCCTATGCTGATTGAGTGCCATTGGATTTATCAGCTCCCTCTCATGTGTTCTCTGCAACCTTGACATTGACACTGACAGTCAAAACACAGGCTTCCAACTGATCTTTGGACTCCTTTGGGCCAGATCACATAAACCTCTTTGTCTAGTCACAGCTCAAATAGCTAAACTTTTCTAAGCTATGAGCTCCCCAGATGATATCATCTGCTGACTAAGGTGCCATTTTTTCCCCTCATTTCTGGTTGGGATCCAGAAAGTAGGATTTGTATTCAGTCCAACCCAGCAACCAGAATTCATGTCTGCCATTTTACTGAAATTATTCTAAATTTCATACTATAACCATTATTGATTTTAATTCTTCTATATTGTGCTAGAAATCTTCTCTAGGCCACATCAGACTTTGCTTAGGACATATGTGTAACTTAAAATCTCAGACTGCTATATTCCTTTGTAAGTTGTACATGTCTATGATCAATAGTCTCTTTTAAAACCATTTTCTCTGTTTTTGGTGAACAGATGGTAAGGAACATGAACTTCTTGCTTTAATGTCAACTTTCCTTTGCTAAAACACTTTGTGAATCCTAGTGCCTTGATTCTGCCTGGGAACCTTTATCGAATATACCAAATTTATAAACCAGAAGCACAAAAGTGTTCAGCTTTCATAATAAAATTCATACTGGCATTTAACATATTAAAAAGTGACCAGCCCCTCCAACCCCCCAAAAAAGTTCAATAGTAAAGTCCAAAGAGCGATAGTCAGGGGCTTAGCATGAGAAAATTCTTATTTAGTAACTATAAACGTCCACATTTTGTTTATTTTACAGCACACTGGGAAAATAATGTATGTTATTTAGTAGTAAAAATGCTGTTCCTTTCTAAATCATTTGCAGGGAAAAGATATTAAATATCTCATAAAAAATTTCAAGAACTTGCACTTGGGGGAAAATTAATTTTTGAAACTTCAGTCTTTCTGAGGGGCTCCTACCCAAGGCTACATAAACTTCCATCAACATTTTTTACATAATTTTTTAAATACTGTGTTGCTATTGAGTTTCCATCTATATCAAATAACTTCAAAATAAAACCTTGAAAATTAGTATTTTTAATAGAAGCTTGTAGACAAAAGGATTGCAGGATTGGTTTAACTTTTAAAGGAGTGTCTCCACTGGGGAGGTTTAAGGTATAAGACTATAAAGGGGTGGTAGTTGGGGGGAGTAGGTTATGAAACGCTTTAAAGGCCAAACAGGATTTTACTATTTTTATCCTGGAGACTTCAAGGTGATGAAATTTTAGGCCATGGAAACCCCCAAAGATCATGTCCTTAAGGTTTGCAATTTTCATTACTTCTACTAATGAAATCACAGCTCCTTGACTATTGAGATATGTGATTTGTGCATCTGTATCTTAATTGAGTGTGTTATTCACCATAAAAAGATGCTTTACACAACTCGGATTCTATTACCAATAAAACTTTGTCATTAAAAGTGAATCCTGAGTGGCAGTACCCAATCTAGTGTGAAATGTCAGCAAAATTGAGCTTCCTTTTTTTTCTCTAATATCACTGCATTTCATGATGAAATGGTCCAGTTAGTGGTTCTGGCAATGGCAGGACGGCACTTTGTAGAAATGCATGCTTATGAAAAAAATAGCTTCATTCCTTTCCAGGCTCCTTTCCTGACTCTCCAAATGTTCTCTATCATGCCATAATGGGAGCCTTACCCATCCAAGAACACAACCTGCTTTTCAGCTTCTTTTTCATGTTTTGTCTTCCCCCATTCAAATCTAAGCTGCTTGAGGGTAGAAGCTACCTTTCTTTCTGCTTGTATTTGTATTCCCAGTGCTTAGCATAATGTCTGGCACATAGTAAATGCTCAATAAAATGCTTGTGAGTTCAGCTTGAACATTGATAATGGAACCTCCACTAAGCTCTGTAGCCATGTCCCAGTTGCTAGTTATCAATTTTTCACCTTGCAAAGTGATCACAGTAATAGGCAAGAAGATCACCAAGAGTTGTGGGTTGTTTTTTTAAATCAAGTTTACAAAAGTTTATAACTACAACTCCCTCATACCCATCAGATATGCTCTGAACACCCAAAGCAAAATTGAAATCTTAAGTTACATTAACAGAAGTATTTTGCCTAGAATGAAGATGGACCCAATTAAGGTCCATCTGGGTTTGGAAGGTTCATATTTGTGAAGAAACATAAAATCATGCAATATAAGGATCACTTAAAAATCTTTGGTTTGTTTAATCTGGAGAAGACAAGAATTGGAGAAAGGAAGAATATCACTAGATATTTGAAGGAATGTCATACAGAAAAAGAATTGAATTAAATTTCCTAGGTCCCAAAGGATAAAATTATGAGCAATGAGTAGATATTGCTGAGAAGTGGCTTCCAACCTGATGTAAGGAAAACTTTAAAAAAATAACTAAAATTATACCAAAGTAGAATGGACTGCCCTAATTGCCCTATCAAAGGGGAACTTCAAGCAGAGCCTGGATGACTATTGGGAGGGACGTTATTGAAAGGATGCTTGTTTAGAGATAGGTTGGACAGGATGACACCCAAGTTCCATCCAGCTCTGATATTTTATGATTTTCCCTCACTGAAATCTTACACTTCCTTTAAGGACCAAATATCTTTGACATCACATCATTCAATTCAATTCAATTCAACAAGTATCCAGAGTGTACAAGGCATTGTGCTAATTCCAGGACACTATGCTAGATAAGTGCTTGAGGAATTTAAATTGGAGTATATATGTGCCAGCAGACATAGCATACCTTAAGAATTCAAGGCACAGGCCTGGATTGCAGAATTCTAAATTCTGTGTCTGTTACTGCCTTTGACACTGTTTGACTTTGAGAAAGTCATGCTACTCCTCTGTCTATATCTTCATCTTCAAATTGGGGATGATCACAGCTTTCCTCCTTTGCAGACATGTGGTAAAGAATAACTAAGTAAGGAAGCATTGACATTTCTGTGTTCCATGAATGCCAAATAGTAATGATATTCCTTCACTTCCTTTGCATGTTCTTTTTGAAGATAAGTGGGTTTACATTCAGAGCAGAAAAAACATTCGGTCAAAGGTATTAGCTGCTTTCCACCAGTTAAGTCATTTTGAGTGATTTCCATGTCTTCCATTTAGAGTTGAAAACCAGTTAAGGAGAGGGTCTGATATGTACACAGACATGGTGTTTTAGCCAAAAATACTTGCATTCTCTATAGGAGAGGGAAGAAACAGTCAAGGAAAGAAGGAATTTCTTTTTTATTTTATTTGTGAATTTTGTGAGACTTAAACTTAATTTTTAAAAATATATGATTTAAAGAGAAAACTATATACTTTATATATAGTGTATGTGCATATATATGTATATATATATGTGTGTGTGCATATATATATGTATATATATATGTGTGTGTGTGCATATATATATATATATATATATATATATATATACATATATATATATATATATATCCTACACCTTTACTCTTTGAAGCTGGCAGATTGGGAAAAAATGAAATGCATCTCATCTGATAATAACCCACCTAATGTAATGTCTTAAAAGAATATTCGATTGTAGGTATTCTGCTACATCTTGCCTTCAAGAATATTACTCCCTGGAAGTAAATTAGGCATTTTAGGAAGTCTCATTAAATTTTTTAGCTTCTCATTCAGCAATAATTACTCAATAGGCTACATAATTTAATTAATTATAATTCCTCAATAGTCCCCTCTCTGTTAAGTTTTTTAAAGTATTTCTCTTTAAAGTTGTGTATAAAAGCATTGACAGTAATATTGGCTCACTTTCGTGGAGTTATTTTTGAACCATCTTGCTCATCTTCCACCACCAAACATACACATAATTAATCAGTGCAACCTTCAGATTCTTTCTTCATAAATCCACCCCTTCTCCATTTCCACATTCATCATCTGTATTTATAGTACAGGACTTAGAATCAAATTCTGCCATTTATACTCACTAGCTGTGCAACCATAGAATAGCTATTTAATCTCTCTGGGACTCAGTTTCCTCATCTTAAGTTAAGTGAGAATAATAATGCTTATAATATATAATGCTCACTATTCTCTGGAGGCCATAAGCCTTCCATTATCACTATGCCCAAATCTCTGTTACCCTTAATCTAGCCTAGCTCTCCATTGTCTATTATCTCCAGGTAGCCTTCAGCCACTTCCCACTCATCCCATTCTCTTAGTTCCTGGAGTCTGACACTGCAATCCCATCAAGCTCCTCTTTAGAATTCTCCTCAAGACCCTCCCTAAACTCCCTCCTCCCATCACCACAGAGCCACTCTTACATCTCTCCTACAGTCTTTCTATTCATAAGATCCATCTTGCCTCCATAGATTCAATCTAGCTCAGACTCAATCTGTGTCAAATTGTTCTGGCCTGCTTGTCAATACAAGCAACACAAGTGCTCAGGCTCCTTAAGAGTATACCCAAATGGTGAATCTTTAATAAACTTTGTTTTACTTTGGCTGTAGGAAGGCTTGGGTCAAATTCATTGGGGCAGGACTTGGCGTGTTGGTATTTTGGGGTCCCAAGCGCCCCAAACCTCAAAAATATCATGACCAATAGAGTAACCTTTCTGTTTTGTAAAGCTAGGAAGGAAGAGGTGGGTTATTCTACAAATCTCATCCCTATTCAAGCGGTGTCAGTTTCCAACCACCTTACCAAATACAGGAGTTAAAAATTCAATAATAAGATATCAATTACTAACTGGCATTGTTGAGAAAAATAATGAGCCAAGACATGCGTTGGTGGGTTAATAATACAAATTATCATGCCTACTATATTATTGACTTCAGGGGAACTGAGGACACCTCAAAACAAGGCACTACCAGTGGCTGTAAGAAGGAAACTCATCTCTCTATCACTATAAGGATACTTACAGGCAGCATAGGAAATTATGAAAAACCACTGGACAAGCACGTAGACCTATTATGTTAGTGGTAGACCTCTGGGTACTAGAAGGAAAGAGAGCAAGAAAACCAGGTAAGACCTTTTCTTGAGAGAGGGACATAGTTATGGGCCTAAGGTATTCCCAGATGACTTTCATTGTGGAAAATCTTTGTGTTGTCTCGTGTTATGTGCTCCTATCAAAGTCTTATGCTGGGACTTGTCTGAGGTTTTGAGCAAAGAAACCACCAAAAAGTTTGGACAATGATGGTTCTGTATCACAATGCCTTTTGAGCCCCTCCCCAGTTGTGAGAATATGACAATGTCAGAGGTCAGGAAGAAATGCCTGAAGTTGCAAGATGCCAAACCTTAGCACTGACACCCACATAACAGTCACCAGATCCAAGCCTTTCTACCATCATAAGACTTGGTAGCCTTTGCACTCTCCTGGCATAGCCTACGAAATTTCAAGGTCATCCTCACATCATGGTATTACAACATTTAAGACTTTAGTGAAGTAACTCTTAGCCATAAATAAATATGTATGCTAGTATGCTAGTATGTATAGCATTCCCTAGTTCCTGTAATTACTTAACACAGTGAATAATATTTAACATATTGTTCTGAATTTGTCTTATTCATTTATTTAACATAGTGTGTTCCATCTCCAACTAGAAGGCAAGTACCTGAATCCTAGAATCCCACTTGTCTAGACTATTCTTTTACCCCCAATTGCATTCCTCTTTGTGTCAAAGGGTTTGATGTATTTACTTTAAACAATAACTTCTTTGAAAGGACAAACTATCAGTTTTCACCTGTGCAAACTCTGTCCCAGTACAGTGCCTTTCACAGAGTGGACACTTAATGGGTGTTTGTTCATTTGAGTTTAACTATTCAACAAACATTAACTGTTTGTGCCCATATTTGCAGAGGGAGTTTCCTCACCTGGGAGTTTCCTATACCAATAAAATCATAGATCCATTTGCCTGTGTCAAGGCACACATCAGGAAGATACCTCACACAAAGGATTCCTTAGAAAGAGGATCTAGTGGTCCCCTTTGCAGGTGCTACTGTGCCCACTACATTGAGCCTTGGAATACTATTGAGTTTCTTCAAATAAGATTCCTAGAAATGCATGGCATAAATAATATAGAGATGGGGGGAAAAGCAGAACCAGAATAGTTTACATACACACACACACACACACACACACACACACACACACACACACATATATACATACATACACACATAACCATTATAGGGACTAGATTTTGGTTGAAGGGTATGGGAAGGAGGAAGATAAAGGTTAACAACTTCATCAGCCTCTTTCAGGTGTGCTCTCAAAGTGATTTGTATGAACTCAGATGTGATCAAAATCAAAACTATGGTGGTATTTGAAAATGTAGTGAGACTCTGAGACACTTATCCCAACTCACAGGCATAATAACAGGTAGGATGCCCAGACTGAGTTTGACTATGTCTTTCCCTCTCAGGGCTCTAGAAGTATCCCTGAGGGGTCAAGGATGCCTTTCTCTAATGCTATTGGCTCAAGCACCAATTCTGCCTTGTCAGTATTAATTGACAGAGATTGGTTCTCTAGTATCGTTTAACCAATTAATATCAATCAACTTTATCTCATGTCTAAGGTCCAAAGAAGTCAAGCCTTCACTTTAAGATGTGAGGGGAATGTGGTTTAGACTGTGGGAACTCCCTTGAACCCCACCCTGAATGTTCCCACTTGATCTGGCTTTTCATGCCCAAATAGCCTAGCCTAGCCTTCCATTGTCTAGTTACCTCCAGACTGACTTCTGGCCAGTTCTCATCCTTGATTATATCAAAATATCTATACCCAAGTCTGTTACCCTAGCCCTCCGTTTTCTGTCATCTCCACATCACCTTTAGCTATTTCCCACCCTGGAGTCTGACCTCAACCCAGTCCCCCAGTCTCATCAAGATCCTCCCTCTTCCCCCTCTTCCCATTACCCCAGACTACTTGACCACGCTAGATCCCTCCCACAGTCTTTCTATATATGAGCTCCATCTTGCCTCTATGAAGGCTTTCAGATTCAATCAACCTCAGATTGAATCTGGCCTGTTTGTCGACATGAGCATCACAAATGGTGAGATTTCTTAAGACTACCCAATATGCAAACCTTTTAAAAACTTTGTTTTTCTTTGGCTGTAAGAAGGATTGACTCCAATTGACTCAAGCAAGACCCACCATGTCAGTATTTTGGGATCTCGAGCACTCCTAATCTCAATATATGATTCCTTGACCTCATCACAGGGAAAGAGAATTGTTTTCTTTTCTCTCACTACTAATCATTCCCATTTCCAGATGGTTCCACTTACAATGAAGAAACTCCTTATAGTGAACTACCTTAGAATTCACTATATTCCATCCACTGGTTCTAGTTCCACCCTCTCTTAGTAGAACAAGTTCAATCCCCGTTCTTCTTGTCTATTTATTTAATGTCTCCTTGTCCTGAATCTAATGCATTTTCATTCATTGATGAGTCTGTGAAATAAAAATCACTAAATAAAATTCATTACTTAACACTTGTTTGCCCCTTTTCCATTTTCTCTTTGTGTTATTGATGATGATAATAGGGATAGTAATAATCCCAGTTTTCAGGTTGTTAGAATGTGGATTTTGCTTTTCTTCCTGAGATCAATTCTCACTGATTTTGTGCCATCAAGATGTTGATATGCATCTACTTATGCTATAAGTAGAAAATACCTAGACATATTATTCATACCATTGTAGGACTGATAATGGCCTGAAGAGGGATTATCAACACAAAGTGGAACAATACAAAACTGAAATTGTGCTTTGATACAAGTCTGCCTTTCCTTTTTTCATTTTTCCTCTGCATCAACATTTCCAAGCCATCAACCTATTTGATTGGCTAATGTATTGGTAATTAAGGTGGGTCTTTTTATTTTACTGTTTTCTCTTCTAGAATGCTAAAGTAATCAAATGCCTTTGATTAAGTGTGCTAAGCCTCAGGCCCATACCCTTTTGTTGATTAGGTGTGAAGCCATAGGGCCCTGAACAGGATGTATAAACTCAGAGGTTAGCTTTTGTTTGGTGCTCTCACTCACTGGAATAGTGTTGATGTGGAGACTGGGGAGCTGGTGGAGAAGCCCCAACATTTGTGCTTCTCTGCTGGTAACTATGTATTGCTATAGATAGACTGGTTCGTGTTATTTGCTCTGTTTATATAATGTATGTTTGTAATTTCTCTTTGTATTTGCTCTGAAGTTCAGGGTGCTGGCTTTTCCCCCTAAACTAAGTGAACAACACATGTATGTTTGATTAAAGTGAGATTGTAAACCCCTTAAAGTTTTTTTTTTCCTTAGAAAAACAGATCAAAGAACCTTTGCTAGTAGCTCTGGTTACTGGTATTGTTGGGTCTTACACCCCTACAGCAGCTGCTAGCAACGTTGTTGTTACAGCTAATTATTTACTAAAAGTTCCAATAGGAAGAAAAAGTATTTCTCCATCTGAATTCTTTTGCAAACAAAATCTTATAGTGTTCTCTTCTGCCTTACTCGGGCCTCAGTTCCTTACCTATAAAATGGGATTGATCAGACTAGATGACCTCCAAGATCCCTTATATCTCGTGATCTATGATCTTATATTCTAAATTATTTTATTATTATTTGTGTATATGTCTCATTCTCTTGCTAGATTATAAATACATTGAGGGTTAGGACTAGGTTATTTTTCATCTTCATATTCCCAAAGCCTAACATAGTGTACTGAATATGCTGATTGCTTTAAAAAAAAATGTTTGAACTGAATTGAATTTGAGATATACTTTGGCAAATTGTGTTTTATTTTGAACATATTCACTAGAATATTTATCAAACTACAGTCCTACTGCTTTGACTCTCCTGATTGCTTTCCGAACAATAATCATTTCTGTTCCTACATAAATCTCCTAAATAATTTTCCAGAAATTAAGTACCCTCTCTCTTTTATGATCAAACAATCCTCCTACAAACTCCAGATTCTGCCATCCCCACACTGCTGATAAAATCTGTTCTTTTAATGGACTTCTGTGACTTGAAAATTCTCCTCAAGTATGATAACTGAGAAAAATGTTGACAATAATAGTAGTTTTCTTGCAAAGAAACCTGAGATTGATTGCTGATTCATTTCTTCTTTTGCTTTACAATTCATCAGAGATTCTGGGATAACATAGTTTATAGGTAATTGGAAACAGCATGTCTACATTAAGTGAAATGTAGGATGAGAATAAAACAGCTTTATTTTTCACTTTTCTGAATGTTCTAGACTGGTGAAGGGCTCTCTCACTTATACAATCTTGGTTCTTTATTCTTCCAGAGACTAGTGTCTCCTCTCATAGAGTTCTTAGCTCCATGCAAAATAAATGCTATTTCTTTTGGCTATTGGAATTAGGTGGTAGGAAAGTCTTCAGGGCTTCATATGGTTACCTGTGCCATAGTATCAATTATTAGTCTTTCTGGTTCAGATATTCAATTCCTATCAATTCACTGAAACTTAATTTAGGCACTGGATTTTGTCTCAGCACACTAGTATTCAAATCTTGGCTCTATTTCTTACACCCTGTGTGACCTTGGGGAAGTTATTTAAATTCTCTGCATCTCAGTTTCCTTATCTGTTAAATGAAAGTATTGGACTAGATTTTATGGCCTCTAAAGTTCCTCCCAACTCTAGATCCATGTCATCCTATGGTCTCTCAGGTCCCCTGAACCTGCAAGTCCTATTAATTGACTCACACTAAGGGAATTCAGAGACATAAACAACAATGCCAATTTGCTGTATAGTAGTAATGCATGTAGGAAAACCAAAAGTAGTCTATTCATTAAAAAGCATTGAATTTAAAATCAAAAGATTCAGTTTCAAGTTAAAATTCTAATACTTAACGGCTGTGTGGTTCTGGGTAAATCATTTAGCTTCTTTGGGACTCATTTACTTCGTTCATAAAATATAAATAATGGTACTTGCATATGAGTCACAGTCAGCAAGTCTTCCTGTTATACATACCATCTATGGGACCAAGAGCAAGTTATTTAGCTTCTCAGTGCCTGCAGGCAATTCTCTAAAGCAATTGCAGACCAGCTATAGATCTGCACTGGTAGAAGGATTTTCCTCATAGAGAGTCCCTTAAAACAATTAAATCAGAGGTTGTTGTTTCTCCTTCATTCTCAAAGAGGACCATGACATCAGGAAGGTGATGCCAACACTTGCAAGTGAATAAGATTTAAGTGAGGCAGAGCTGGGCAAAGTCTCCAGCCTCACTCTCTCCTCTGGAGCCATCTAGGTTCAGTGACAAGATATAGATGAGAATGACTGGAGATGACCCCAAATGCAGTGGGACACCTTGGCCTCTTTAAGTTTAGGTCTTTCCCAGGTCTCAGTTTGACTGAGGCAACACCTATTCAGTGATTAAGACTAGTTAAGAAATGAAGCAAAGAATAGTCTCTTTTACTTAGTCAAAAAAAAAAAAAGAATCAGTCTGGAAGAGGAAGACCCTCAGGATTTCTGGCCAAAACAGAAACAATTGCTATTTACATTCACTCTGAGCCAATGGATCCCAAACCAAGGACCAAGTGAGGCTTAGGCTGGGACCTATTGTTGGCCAATTAGTTGAGAGCCAGAGTGATTTGGGTTGTAGGCATGATCCTTAAGAAAGATCAAAAGTTACATTCCTACAGAGCACTTACTCGAAAGGATATGATGTCCTACGTGGACAGAAGAAGAAGAGGAAGAGGAAGAGGAAGATCTGTGGCTGAATTTGAATTCAAATGTTCCTGACTCCAGGCCTGGCACTCTATCCAAGTCAGCTCCTAGCTGCACCGAATTTACATTTCCTAATCTCAATTTTATAGTACTGACAAAGATAATCCTTTCCTTTCTCACTCTCTATAGCAGTTATTCCAATTATTATTATTATTGTTGTTGTTGTTATTAATTATTATATTCTTTCCTCCAGTCTTCCACAGAGCAGCTAGGTAGCACAGTAGATAGAGCACTCGTCTTGTCATCAGAAAGGCTCATCTTCAAGAGTTCAAGTGTAGCCTCAGACACTCACAGATGATATAACCCTGGACAAGTCACTTAATCCAGTTTGCCTCAGTTTCCTCATCTACAAAATGAGCTGGAGAAGGAAATAGCAAAGCACTCTACTATCTTTGCCAAGAAAACCCCGAATGGGGTCACAAAGAGTCAGACATGACTGAAACAACTGTACAACAACAAGTCTCTCATACCACTCCATCCCCTCTCTCTCTATAGCAAAGATTCTCTTCTCATGCTTCACTGAGAATATAGAAGCAATTCATTTTAGGCTCCCTTTTCTCTCCTGCTCTATAGCATCTTGAATCCCACTGTCACTAGTCTCCCACCATTTCATTCTTTATTCTTATCTCCGAGGAAGTAGTTCTTTTCCTTGCCAACACCAATTCTTCCACTTGTCTCCTTGATTCTATATACTCCTTTCTCCCATCATATTGTCCTGGCATTCATTCATTCATTCATTCATTCTCTATTTATTTATTTCTTATTTACTGATTCCTTGCCTTCTGATTCCACCCATTTCTAGATCTTCCCCATCTTGAAAAAAAATCAAACCAAACAAACAAAAACAACAACCCAAAAAACCCTGCACCTGACCTTATCATTGCTTCATGCTATTGGTCAATTTCTCTCCTTACCTTTTTTTTAATCTTATTTTTAATTTATGGAATAAAACAAGCATTTCCATAACATAGTACAATAAAAAAGATGATTGTACAAGAAACTGCAAATTTACTATGTGCAACTTGCTATTCCTTTCTCCTATTTGCCTTACTTTTATAAACAAATTCCCCCCCCAAAAAAAAGCCTACACTCACTGCTCCCACTTTCTTTTTTTTATTTTCCTTTCTTTTCTTTCTTTGTTTCTTTTCCTTCCTTCCTTTCTTTCCTTTTCTTTTACTTTCTTTTTTTCCTTCATTCTTTCCGAATTGGGCTTCCCTTTCTTATCTAGACTGGAAGCACGAAAGCCATTCACAGACATGGAAGCTTTAACCTGCCCAGTTTTATCTACCTTGGATGGGTTCACCTCTAACTTAGGCAACCTGGTGATTTTCCACTCCTAGAGGCTCACTCTGTTGGTGCTACACTGTGCAGACCCCTGACTGACTTTAGCCCTACTGAAGCTCAGAACTTGAAATGTTAGGTGATCCACCAGCTTGTCTTCCCAGAAGCCCAGAACACAGATATGTGTCACAACGTTCAGCCATTGTCTCAACTTTCACTCCTCCCACTTATTTCTTAGCTCCTTTCACTTGAGATTACAACCTTAGCCCTCAACTGAAATTGTTATTTCCAAAGTTATCAGTGATTTCAACCGATAAATCAAATCATCTTTTCTCAATTCTCTTCCTTCTTGCTCTCTCTATTGCATTTGACACTGTTGACAACCCTCTACTCCTCTATGTTCACTCCACTCTGACCAATCCTTGTCAAATCTCCTTTGCAGGACCAATATTCACCTATTGCCTCCTAACTAGTATATTCTAAAGCTTGCTTCTGACCTTTCTTCTCTTCTTCCTATCTTCTCACCTTCTCAAATGAGTTATATTTGTAAACCATCCAGCACAGTGACTGTTGACACATAGTAGGTATATAATATATAAATATAACATATAAAGTATATATTATATGTACATATTATATAATATATATAATACAGATATATAAGTAACATGTGTGTGTATATATATATATGCTTATTCCTCTCTCCCTTCTCTTTTGGTTATTCCATTAGCTCCCATAGGTTCAGTTATCATCTTGATAGAGATGACTCACAGACCTATATATCCAACCTTACTCTCTTTCCTGATCTCCAGTCCCACATCAACCTCCTATTTGACCTTTCCCACTGAATGTTCTATAGACATATTAAACTTCTTGCAGCTGAAAAAATTCATTCTTTCTCCAAAACTCATCTATCTTTCTAACTTCTTTGTTTCTGTCAAAAGCAACATCACCCTTCCAGTCACCCAAGTTTCAAAACTTGGTATCATCCTCAACTCTTCATTCTCTTTTGCCCTATATATTCATTTAGTTATCATTTTTTAAAAAATAAATTCTATCATCACACTACCTCTTGCATGTACTCCTCAAGTCTTTTCCATCTTCAATCTTTCCTCCACATAATTGCCAATGTGAAATTGTTATCATGTATTTATGACTATGCCAATCCTCTACTCAAAAAGCTCTAGAGCTTCCCTACAAACTCTTGCATAAAATACAATCACTTTTGTTTGGCATTCATAGCCCTTTACATTCCTGCATTAACCAACCTTCCCAAGCTCCTATTTCATAGTACTTCATACAAACAGTCAAACTCTCCTACCTGCTGTTCTCAGCAATCACCAGACCTTCAAACAAGCTGCTCCCCTGATGGAAATCCAGCCTTCCTCTCTTCTTCCTCTTACAACCTCTATCTCCCTTCAAAGCTAAACTATCTTTCCTCAAAGGTCTTTCTTGACCACTTGACCCACTACCAGTGCCATATAAAAATTATTTTATATTTACTTATAAGTTTATAAGTATAAGTATACTGGTTCTGTTGCCCAGATAGAATAGACTTGTCAAGGTCTGACTGTTTCATTTTTTATATTTATCATTCTATCCCCAACACCCAGAATACCAGCCTGACATAGGAGATGCTTAATAAATATTTAGTGAATGGCTAATTGATTGAGGTGTTGTATAAATGTTAATTGTGATTGCTTCATGATTGAGATTGTCAGAAGTCTTATTTGATAAATATGAAATCAAAGAAAAAGAATATGGGTTTAAGAGGCTACCTATACGAAAGGCAGCTTGATTTAGTGGATATAAATTTGGAAGGGACAGTTTTGGTCTTGCAATTGTATCGCCAGTGTCTAGCATAATAGTGGGCACACAGTAAGGAACAAATATATTTTTTCTTTTTTCATGTATTCATTCATTCCTTTTAATCATATTTGTACTCAATTTAATGCAATGCTTGTGAAAGAGATTTTCATATGATACCAAGGTCTAGATAAATCACCAAAGAATTTCTCCTCTGTAGTTTGTTGCTCCCACCTAGGATATCTG
Source organism: Phalanger gymnotis (assembly GCA_028646595.1). Taxonomy (NCBI): domain Eukaryota; kingdom Metazoa; phylum Chordata; class Mammalia; order Diprotodontia; family Phalangeridae; genus Phalanger; species Phalanger gymnotis. The sequence goes on from CM053622.1 coordinate 486,333,077, forward strand.
GGAAATGTATTATGTAATATTTTCCAATGTATTGTCATCTACTTCCCTTGCAAGCACAGTACTTACCTAAAGTAAACTAAGTTTATTCAAAAAAAACAAATAAAATGTGCAACATTCTGCACCCACGATATCCCACCACTCTAGCAAAAGGAAGCAACTGTTTTTTATCAGGTGTTCTTCAGTACCAAGGTTTATCATGCCACTCTTTTTTGCCTTTTTTTTCCAGTGAAAAATCTCTTTGTTATGGGTCTTATGACAACAGAAAGTATTTCAGCATCTTACCATTGCGGCCTCCCTAAGGTAGAGTTGAAATGTCCCCTTCAAAATCCATTCTCTTGAACTCCATAAATCCTCTAAGAGGTTCCCAAAGTGGGTGATACCACCCCCTGGGAGATGCTGGAACTATTGGGGTGCAGTTAGTAGCATCAGATGCAATTGGGGGCATTGAATAAAAATAAAGGGGCAATGGAAGCATAAGGAAAGAAGAGAAGAAAATTTTGCAAAACCATTCATGCATGTTTCATCTGTTGTGTAACAGAGTTAAAGTTGTAGTAATTACATTATTTTCAAAAATAAACACACAATATGCAAGTTATAATCAATCAGTGGTCAAGTCCACCAATAGATCTTAACAAGCAAGTGTTGGCAGGCTAGCATGTCACGCATTGTCGGGAATCATCAGCATCAGCAAGAATATGTGCATATAATGACTTGTTCATAGTATGTTACTATGCATCAAAATTTCAATGCAGGAAAAACCCCACAAATTTACAATAAATTATTAAATTTAAGAGGCATCATTTTGAAAAACATATGTTGATTTTTTTTAATGATGCAAATTAAAAAAAACTGTTAAAGGTTTTTTTATAAAGTAGATTTCCAGGGGAGGTGCTGAGTAATTTTTTTTTGAAAAGGCGGTGGTAAGCCAAAAAACTTGGGAACCTCTACTCTGCCTTCTCATAAAAGTTTACTCAGTACTCAATAACACACACTATCCCTGTGGAACTTTGAACTGTTGCCACTGTCTTGACTAAGTTCAGACATGTCACTCCATAAGATTCTCTCTCTCTGTCTCTCTGTCTCTCTCTCGCTCTCGCTCTTTCTGTGTGTGTACATGTACATACACATGAATGTGCACATACATACATATGTATATGCTTATATATACATGAACACACATGTGCATATATCTATACTGTAAATTGTATGTGTATACATGCATATATACATGTGCTTTCTTAAAACATTACTGTCATTTCCCAATACTCCTTGCCATCACTGCCAAAGAGAATCCTCTGTTGCAACAAAGACATATAATTCAAAAACTAGGACCTATCGGGTAAAGCAGTTTTTTGCATGGTAGGAAGCCATGTTTTCCTCAACATTACTACTTGCCATTAGAGTTGAGAAAGTGTGAAGAATGGTGTGCGGAAAATTAGGTTGGGGTTTGGCCAGGAAAACACATTGGAGACAAGCATGGAGAGCACTGGGCAAGGAAAGGCTGTGCAATAGGTCAAGAGGAGGTCTCAGACCCATACTAGAACACCGCAACAAGAGCAGGTAGCAACTAGCATCTTTGTCACCTACTTTCCAGTGTCAGGTCACCAATCTAGGATAGACCTGGGCTCATGGGTAGCACTTCAAGGTAAGAAACAGTCATGACCTCTAGGAAACATATGGAAGAAGGGACAAGTTTAGAAGCAAGCAGTAGTTTGGCTTAGGTCCCTTGAACAAAGTGATGTAACAGTTTCTGCTTCCTGCCCAGTCTGAAGCCTATGGAGTAGCAGCCACAGCAAGAGTATCATACCAAAAGAGACCCTGTAGTTCTATTGCTCTGAATGGATAGAGCTACCCAGCTAGCTGAGACTGACTGACTCCAGCAGCAATCTACTATTCTTCAAACCTAGGTCAGGAACTCATAGAACTCAGACCAGAGGAGTAGCAATTATACTTCACACTAGATCAAACCAGCTTGAGAGAACTGATAGGTTTCAGGTCCTAAATACTTAATATTCTCAAGGAAGCAGCAACAAGACCAGCCCAGGTCTTCCCTCTAGAAATGTGCAAAGCCTGACATAAAGATCTGAAGTCTGGAAGTTGGAAGGAAGAATTAAAGGGCATAAAATAATGCCACAATAAAGAGTTATTGTGGTGACAGGGATGTTCAAAACACAAAACCAGAAGAGGAGAATGACTCCAAAACCTCTACAAAGAAAGCAGAGTTTTGGCACAGATTCAACTAGAATTCCTAAAAGAGATAAAGCAAGATTTTTAAAAGGTCAAAAATGTCTTTATAAATGAAATGAGGACATGAGAAAAAACGGGGAGAATGACACCTGTAGAAGAAAGAATTGGAAAGAAAATTGTCCTTTCTCATAAGGTATAAAACCTTCACCAACCAATAAATTCTCCCAAAATTGGAATGAACCAAATAGAAGATAATGACTCCATGAAACGACAAGAAAAATTAAAACAAAATCATGACTGAAAAAAATGGAAGACATAAGGTATCTCATAGCAAAAATAACTGATCTTGAACACATTAAGGAGAAAACAATTAAGAATCACCCTACTATCTGAATTACATGACCAAACAAAATAAAATAAAAACAAAATCAGGAAAAAATCATATGGTGACAACAATATAGTTAAGACAAACAATTTTGAAAGAATTAGAGAGACTCTGATCAATGGAATGACCAGCCATGATTCTAGAGGACTAATTATGAAAGATATGCTACCCACTCCTGGTAGAGGGGCAAAGAACTTAGTATGAGAGAGGGAGGGAGAGAAGAAGAAGAAGAAGAAGAAGAAGAAGAAGAAGAGAGAGAGAGAGAGAGAGAGAGAGAGAGAGAGAGAGAGAGAGAGAGAGAGAGAGAAAGAAAGAAAGAAAGAAAGAAAGAAAGAAAGAAAGAAAGAAAGAAAGAAAGAAAGAAAGAAAGAAAGAAAGAAAGAAAGAGACAGGACATGACTAATGAATAACGAGGATGTTTCTTTTGCTTGATTATACATGTTTGTAATGGGGTTTAATTTTTCATTCTAAATGGGAGGATAGGTATGACAGAAAGCAAATATTTGATGATTAAAATAATGAAATATATTTTTCAAAATTAAAAGATAAAAAAGTGGGGGGAGAGATTACTCACTAGTATTTGTGATACCAAGCTTTAGAAAATAATCCAGAACAAAGTTTTGCATCTGTTTAGTCCTACTAATGGAAACTTACACATTCAGAAAATTGATGGTCATGCTAAAAAATAGAAGAGGAAGAGGAAGGGGAAGAGAAAGAGAGAAAAGGGGAAGGGAGAGCAGAAGGAAAGAGAAACAGCAGATTCAAGGAGGAACCACACATTAATAATAATCAGCCTTTTCCCATCGGTTAAAATATCATTTTTGACAATGTTATTTTGTGACCTATGCACCTAGTGCATACCAATTCTTTTCTTGAAGAAAATGTTCATGACAAAAAGGCATAGGTCTTTTGTGTAATCTATAAGTTTCCAGGCTTTCACATTCTTTCTTCTTAAACCATTTTTATATGATTATTTTCTGGGACAGAAAACAGAAAATCTATAAGAGAGACATCACAAATTGTTGGGCAGCTTAATCAAGATAATTTGCCACCTGATCTTTAAAAAACAAGTACAGATAAATGCCATTTAACTTAATCAAGAAGAATCGGGAGCCATATTATTAGTAATTTGGAAGATAAAGATTATAGTATAGTTATTATTATGTTTTTAAAGCCACGATTTCTTTATTTTCATAAACTTTCAATTAATTGTTACTTCTCAGTCAAAAAACCTAAGTTACAGACCATAAAAGTTCATCCATAATCAGATGCAATTTTATTAAGAAAATTATATTTCGGTCCTAAGAGCTTGGCCTTTTACCCATTCTTTCTATATATATGTACTGTGATTGTCATGTTTTATTTAGTTAACTGACATTTTGGCCAGCAAGTTCAATGTTTTCTGTCATTCATGAAAGTTTATGTAATTTACCCTTAACTCTGAAGTTTATTGAACCTTGGATAGCTGACTCATGCATAATCAATATAAGAGAAAAGAGGAAAAGGAAAGAAAATCAAAACCTTAAGTGGTTTAGCAAGACTTCTTTCTTCACCTTGCTTGTAACCTTAACTTCTCCCAAAACTTTTTGAATTTCCTTTACTGAATTGGTTTCCTCCATTACATTTCCTCTGCCCAAAGTAACCTCCTTGAGGATAGGGCTTGTCTTTGTGTCCTCAGTGCTTAACACAGTGCCTGACATATAATAAGGACTTAATAAATGATTCTTGATTTAGTTTGGTGAATAACAGAATTTCTGTACTAAGCTTATAGGTCCATCCATCAAAGTATTTATCCTAGAGTGGCACCAAGGACAGAATTTTCCCCAATGACTATTAATTTCAAAAAGTTAGTTGCCCACTATCCAAAAATTCCTGACTCTCCTTAGTTATGAATCTGTCATTTACCAATTAATCTACAGAGGCTCAATGGTACACATGAGTTCTCATTTCAGTTTTACAACTTCTTAGACATGTAACCTCCGTTCAATTTCATTATCTAAAATTAGAATAATAATTATTTACCTATAAGATGCTCTGTTGCCCATTATAACATGACCTCCTGTTGCCTTTTCTGAATTCTAATACTTTACTCCCTTCTAGGTACTCTAAAAGTGAGTGACACTGGCTTTCTTGCTGTACCTTGCCCAAAATATTCCATTTCCCAAATCTGTGCTTTTTCATAGACTATCTCTAATGCCTGAAATGTACTCCTTCCTCATCTATCTCCTAGCTTCCCTAGCCTCCTTAAAGTCTTGGTTAAAACTCTACCTTCTACAAGAAACCTTTCTATATCACCCTTACTGTTCATTTCTCCCTTCTGAGATTATCTCCAATTTATGCAGCACTGTATATAATTGTTTGTGTTGTCTCTGCCATTAGATTGGGAGGTTTGAAAGACAGGTACGTTTTTTTTTAAATCCATATCAATAGCACTTTACATAGTCCCTGGCATGTAGTAGGTACTTAATAAATGCTAGTAAACATAACTTGTTGATTTGTGAGGCTCAAGTGAGATAAGAAATTTTTTTAAAAACTTTGTAAGCCATGAAATTCTATAGAAGTGTAAGACATCATTATGCAGACCCTATACAAATCTATTTATACTTTGTACTTGAAGTACCAAGCCTTCCAAGTTTACTAAGATGTATAAAATCATATTTCTTTTTATTTTTCTTTTCTAATAAATCCTTTATTATTTGGTAGCCATTAGCAAACATGAACATTACCACATACATATAATGACATGAAGACTGGATATGAAAATGTGAATTAGCCATGTATAGCTTGTTATTTATTA
>CM053622.1:486338945-486355462 GCA_028646595.1 Phalanger gymnotis
ATTGGCTTTTTGGAGATCTTTTGCCATTTGAGTTAGTCTATTTTTTAAGGTGTTATTTTCTTCAGTGTTTTTTTCAGTATTTTTTGGGTCTCTTTTAGCAAGTCATTGACTTGTTTTTCATGGTTTTCTCACATCATTCTCATTTCTTGTCCCAATTTTTCCTCTACTTCTCTAACTTGCTTTTCCAAATCCTTTTTGAACTCTTCCATGGCCTGAGAACAGTTCATGTTTTTCTTGGAAGCTTTTGATGTAGGCTCTTTGACTTTGTTGACTTCTTCTGTCTGTATGTTTTGGTCTTCTTTGTCACCAAAGGAATATTCCAAAGTCTGAGACTGAATCTGGGTGCGTTTTTGCTTCCTGGCCATGTTCCCAGCCAACTTACTTGGCCCTTGAGCTTTTCATTAGGGTATGACTGCTTGTACAGTAAAGAGTACTTTGTTCCAAGCTTGAGGGGATGCACTGTTGTTTTCAGAACTTTTTCTATACAGCCAACTTTGCCACACCAACACTCCTCCTTCCCCAAGAACCACCAACCAGAACCTGACTCAGATCTTAAGCAGGCTCCTGCTCTGATCTGCCACTTAATTCCTCCCACCAGGTGGGCCTGGGGCCAGAAGCAACTGCAGCTGTAGTTCTGTAGCTGCAGTACTCCCTACTGTCCCCCGGGGCTCCCCTGACAGTCTTAGAATGGGTTCTTAGTGAAAAGACTGTTTGTTTGAACTCTTGGGCTCTGAGTGATTCGTTGTACCAAATGTAGGATCATGACTATGATAAAGCCTTTCCAGGATGGTGGGACAACCTACAGTAAAGTCCAGAAACAGTAGAATGCCAATTTTGGGCAACAGCAAGTAGATCCATATGGCTGGAAAGTAGGGTACGTGCAGGATAGTAATTTGAAATTATTCTACATATATGTTATTGTTCAGTCATTTCAGTTTTGTCTGATTCTTTGTGACTCCATTTGGCATTTTCTTGGCAAAGATATTAGAGTGGTTTGCCATTCCTTTCTCCAGCTCATTTTACAGACAAAGAAACTGAAGCAAGCAGGGTTAAATGACTTGCTTGGGGTCACACAGCTAGTAAATATCTGAGGCCAAATTTGAACTCAGATCTTCCTGACTCCAGGCTGAGTGGTTTTTTTGCTGCACTACCTAGCTGCCCCATTCTAGAAATATAAGTTGACCCATATTGGGAAGGGGGTATAAATGGCAAACAGAAGAATTTATATTTTATCCTAGAGGCAAACGGGAGCTACTGAGTTTTTGAGTAGATAAAGGGGAAAAATAGGCAAGGAGACTAATTAGGAGTCTATTGTTACAATCCACGTGAGAGGTCATAAGAGACTGAACTAGGCTGGTCAAGGTATTTAATAGAGAGGAAGAGAGATATGTAAGAGGTAAAACTGACAAGACTCAATAGTTAAATGGATGTGGTAAGTGAATGAAAGTGGAGTTCAGGCTCATTTCAAGGTTGTAAACCCATTTGACTAAAAGGATTGCAATTCCCTTGGCCTAGAACTATGGATGTTTTCTGCTAGTTTCATTGTTTGAAGGAAAAGATATTAAATTCCATTTTGGACATGTAGACTTTTAATTGTCTAGGAGATATTTGGGTGGAGATCTCTAACTGGTAATTACTGATGTAAGACTGTAACTCAGGAGAAACATGAGAAAGATTTGGGAGTCATCTGCATAGAGATAATCATTGAAAATAAGAGAGTTAATGAAAAACTAAAACAAAGAGATTACAAGAAAAGAAGCCAGTCCATGACAAAGGTCTGGTATTGCCATATATACAAGACAAATCATAGATGATAACAGCAAAGGAGACTGCGAAAGAGTAATCAGACAGGTAATAGGAAAACTAGAAGAAAAATATGGCTTGAAAACCCAATGAAAAGAGAATGAGTATCCAAAAGTAGGTAGCAATCAAAAATGTCAAATGCCGCAGAAAAATCAAAAAGGACTTCAGCTGAAATAAATAGATTTATCAGCTAAGAGGTCATTGACATCCTTGGAGAGAGAAGTTCAAGTGGAATGGTAAGATCATAAACTAGATGGCTAGGAGCTAAGAAGTGAGTAAAAGGCAAAGAAGAGGAAACAACAAGCATATGCATTTTTTTCTGTGAGTTTGACAATGAAAGGTGTGAAAGATGTCAGACTAAAGTTTAAGAAAGTGATGGCAAAGTGAAGATTTCTTGAGCATGGAGATTTGAACAAATTTGCACGCAATGGGGAAGGAACCAGTAGATAAAGAGAGATTGAAAGTTAATTGAGCCAAAGAGCAAGTTCCTGGAGGAGAAAGGAGGGACTACAATCAAAAATATACAAACAGATACGTAGACTTCATCATGGAAAAGGACCACCACTTCCCCTAAAACTAAAGCAAAGGAGGAAAGAATGAATAATGATGTTGACGGTATTTGAGACATAGAACTGGGGAGAAAGATAGCTCATAAATATAAGTTTTCCCAGTGAAGGATAAAGAGGTTCTTTTCTGAGAGGGATGGAGTAGGGGTATTGTAGGTAGCTTGAAGAGAGAAGAGGAGGTTTGGAATAGCCACTGTGAGGAGCATGACATGGAATCAGGGAAGAATATAAAGAACAAAAAAGCTTGCTATGCAACAAGAAGAGCCTACTTGAGATTAAATAACAAATATAGTAGACCCAATCAAAAGTTGTACAACTTCTTGCAGTACTATTCAACAGGTCATGAGTAAAGACGGAAAAGTAGGTGAATTAATCAACTATATTTCAACATTTCTAAGGAAACAATGTAAAGTCAGTACAGAAGGGATAGTCTGAGAAAGCAGCAGTCAAAATGACTGAAGGATGTGGTGATGATGAAGAACTGACTAAGAAAGATTAAGGTATGGAAGAAGATGGGAAAATGGAAGATAATGGTCTGTTAGATAATTCAGAGTTCTGAATCATAAGGTAGAATTCTTGTGTATACTATGTCCTTTTGGGATTAAGGTATTGTGAAGGTTCATGTCTTAAGAGGTGAAGAGGTCCATAAATTTGGAAGACAAGGTGTTCTAAGAAGACATCAACATATATATTCAAGTTCCCAAGCACGTGAAAAGTAAGGAGGAGAAAAAAATTGTGAAAAGACTACTAAATCCCTTGAGAAAGAGGGAAAATGACTTGTGAGACCAGTAGATAATTGCCATCAGTTTTGGGTTACAAGTAAACTTCAAAGATAAGGGTGCTAAGAGAAGGCAGGAATAGAACAGTCTGTAGTAGCAGTTTGGAGTAAGCTTATTTTTCTTCTTATCATGTTTATCTCATGGGAGATTGGAAAGGAGGGGAAGAAGTAAAAGTGAAAGCGAATTCAAACTGGAGAAGGTGGCTAGATATGCAGTGTCTTTCTTGGTGAACTTCAGGTGATTCTTATGAATTTCATCATAATATGATTTAATAACCAGTAAAGGCATTAAACCCAAAACACACTTTATCTTGTTTGTTATTTTATTATTTTGTTTCTGTAGTTCAGTTAAGAAGAATAACACCATATTCCCAATCATCTTCCTTTTCCTCAAAAATAAAATGCATATTTATGATTATTGAGCTAGGTAAAGGTTTTCCTTCTTCACTGAATGATGTGCGTATTCAGCATTACACAAAAATGGAAAAAAAAATACTTCGGGGCTCATTAAAAGACATCATGGCATGCTGGGTGGAGTGCTGAACTTGTCAGGAAGGTCTTACTCCAAATAGTACCTCCAGCATTTACTAGATGTGGTAACCAGGGATGTGCTGCTTATCCTCGCTAATCCTCAGACAGTTATCTAAGATTATCTACTAAGTTAAAGGAAAGTTGGAATTTGTTTTGGTGCTGGTTATTCTCTCACTTGTGAAATCACAGGTCTTTGATGATTTGGCATATGAATACTAAGCAATACACTGAATGAGGATGGCTTGTTATAAATTCTGAAGAATACATTTTTAAAATGAAAGTCTTGCATTGAGAAGTTTCTCTTTTAGATTATGAGCTCCTGGAATTCAGTGATTATGTACACCTACAATTCCTTAAATAGTATGTAGTAGATATATGTCTTAATGTGGCCCAGAAACCAGGAAGATATTTCAGCATCTCATATATCTGCCTCTGAGATAGATAGATAGATAGATAGATAGATAGATAGATAGATAGATAGATAGATAGATAGATGGATAGAGATGTAAAATTTCCTTTTTATCTTTTATATAACATATATGTACATATGCATTCATATGTATGTATATACATACATATGTATATATGTGTATATATGTGTGTGTATATATGGATATGTAGGCATCTATCTATATCTATATCTATCTACATATCTATATATCTATATCTATGTCTACAGATAGATGGTTGTGTGACCCTGGGGAAGTTATCTAGACTCTCAGTATTGTAGGCGTCAACTGCTCAGTCATAAACAAGTTATATACAAGATAAAAAGGAAATAATTAGCAGAGGGAAGGGTTGGGGAAAGCTTCCTGCAGGAGATAGGATTTTAATTTGGACTTTAAAAGAGCCTGGGAGATTAGTAGTAGGAGAGAAGGAGGAAGAACATTCCAGGCATAGGGGAAAGCCAGAAAAAAAATGCCTGAAACTGAGAGACAGGGTATCTGTTCACAGAACATCCAGAACATGCAGGAACATCATTGTATCAAAGAATTTGTGTGGGAGAGTAAGGTATTAAGAAGGCTAGAAAGGTAGGACAGGACTAGGTTATATAGGCCTCTGAATGCCAAACAGCATTTTGCATTTGCTCCTGGAGGCAATACGAAACCACTGGAGTTTATTGAGTAGGAAGCTGGGGGACAAGTGTGTGATATGATGTGATATGATCAGACCTGCATTTTAGGAAAATCATTTTAGTAGCCAAATGGAGAATGGATTGGAGTAGGAGAGAGATTTGAGGCAGGCAGACCCACCAGCAGGTTATTGCAGTAATCAAGGTGCGAGATGCATTTTGTATCTTACTCTGCTATATCACTACTTGAAATAGCCTCTTGCTGTGCCAGTACTACATTTCCCCTTGATTGCATGTTGTAGATGCCAAAGAGATGGAAGTGTGGGTCTGAGTAGTGTCAGGGGCTTATACTAAATGAAGTGAGAGAGGTCACACAAAATGTGTGACAGAGAGACTTTTTCAAAAGTAAAGAGTGCTTTAAGTGTTTTTCTCTTTCTACCTATGGAAATATATTTTTTTCTCTCACTTTCACAGAGGAGTCTGTCTCTAGGTTTTCCAAGGAGTCAAAATGGAAGTATACTCAGAAAATGGGTTTGTTCTTATTTCTCCCTGGAGAGAGAGTGGGCTAAAAACACAGGAGTCTGTGAAAACTTGGAACCAAGGCTACAGAAGGGAGGACCCAGACATTTAGAAAGATATTTGCAAGGAATACCAATAGAACTGGGGAAAGAAATGGCAGGGGTGTTTAGGAGAGGCTGTACCTTGCTAACAAGTTATCATATTATATGTAAAAGCAGAGACAAATTGCTGGAGGAAAAAGTTCAGTTGAAAAGGGAGTTAGCTGGTTTGCCTGACGAGCTTTCTGTGCTACAGTGTTCAAACTTTCCTTTAGAAGAGCAAGCTAGAAAGTTTCAGGTGGTAGAAGAAAAGCAACTGTGAGTTTAGCTCAGAAAAGAAAGGAAAAGTTAACAAGAGGAAGGTACATGCAACCCTTGCACAGGCTGGGCCTAATTGGGATCCAGACACCTCGCAGGAAGATGCATGGGAGGAAACTGAAGCACAGTTAGATGAGGAGGCTTCTAGGAATGCAGATGTTCATGCAAAACTAAGAAGGAAGAAAGAGAACCAGCAGGGCCACACAGGTTTAGGGAAGCAATTGAGGATTTTATGCAGTAGGAGGTCACAGATATTTTGACTTGATTCTCAAAATGGGAGAATCCTTAGTATCTTGAGTGGTGAGAATCAGTAATGAAGGGGCCTGAGAAGTAGGGACAGATAACATAGATTATTTGAAATTGATGGTATTAGTCAGAATCCTTTTGTACATCAAGTTTTTAGGGATTACCATGTGCAAGGAGGTAAGAATGGAACTAATCTGTTAGCTTTGGCTGCAGAGGGATGCAATAAGCAGTATCCCACTGACTCTATGTGGCCTAGTAGAGACAGACCCTGGCATTCACTTTGAGCTGTATGAGAAAGTTAAAGGAAAAGGTAATGAAAATCACAATAATGGTCAGAGACACCAACACTTACCACAGCACTACCTTAACAGTTCCTCATAGAAATACAATAGTGAAGACGGCCCCTCCTGCTTATGAGCACCTAATTCTGACTCTATTAATTGGAGAAATAGGGTACCCTCTTTCAGAGGTGCTGGATAAGATTTCACAGTTAAGTGACTTAGGGGAGTGGGGAAAAGATAAATTTCCTCAAGAAAGAAGAGTAAATAGCCAGCAGATTCAAAATCAGAATAGATTAACAAGGAAAGAATTGTCTACTGCTTTATTAAAAGCATGGATAGATTTCGGAAGAATAGACGATATTCCAACTAATGAACTATATAAGACGTACCAAGAAAAGGTACTTAATATTAGACCGAATAGGGAAATAAGAACTGCTCCTACAGATCCTCCTGAATCATTTTATCTAAGTTTGTCATACCTGTAGGGAGAATAGGAAATTGGCCAAGCCCCAGCTCATATTAAAGAAATACACAGCAATAAGAAAAATAGGAATTAATACAATTTTAGTGGGTTCATGGACTCCAGAAGCACACCTGACCCTATATTTACCCTGCTTCTGGCTATTATCTCCCAATTCTTTTTGGCTTTTCAATTTGTTTGCTAGATTTGTCTCTTGCAGGCTTAGCATACTTTACTTGTAGATCAGGTCTGTCCAAAATACAGCCTGCAGTGTGATTTTATGCGGCTCACCTGTGGGTTTTAATTTTCACAAGAGAAAAAATAAAATAATAATTTTCATGGAATGTATATTAGATTTTTAAATTCCATCACTAATAAATAATCTCATTGATGTTAATTTTCTTTGGTGTTTTTAAGCAGTATTACAGACAGAACATATCGCAGGGAATTTTCAATCTGTGGGATGTGTTCCATCTGTACAATGCAGACTAGTCAGTATGCACCTACCTTTATACTTTTGTGTTGTCACTTTGTTGTTTTGTATTTGCTTTTGCACTTCATGCCTTCACCTGTCGTATTGATGATACATGTTCCCCCACTTTCTTTAGTGTACTATCTTTTTTATTCTGGGTATGGCCCTCAAATAATTATTTTATTTTGATGCGGCCCTAAGATAACCTAAGGTTGGACAGCCCTGCTGTAGATAACTGACTGCTTGAGCTGGATACCATCACCTGTCCAAGGCTGCGACACATAACCACTGGACCTGGCATCAACCAAGCTCTGGATGTCAGCTAAAGAATCGACCTCTCGAATGGGACCTCTAGGGCCAGGGACAGCTCTATGTCCAATCTCAGCAGGAAGTAACTATAGAAGAAGAGACCTTTACCGCTTACCCCAAGGGACTTTGGGCCACATTGGTTTGAGGGGGGAATGATGGGGTGCTTGTACTCAAGCCCCACCCTAAGATATTGTTTTATGTGTTTATTTTGCATTATCCCTGTTATGTTGTTGTAAAGTTACCTATGTAATGGATACTAAAGATCTTAGGGCCAAATATTATGTTGATGGGAATGGGAAGATCTTTCCCATCCATTAATGAGCCCATGTGACCTGCCTTGAGACCCTGAGTCACATGGAAGCCTGAGTCACGTGAGCCTGTGGTGGAAGGAGCTTGCTGAAAGGGTGGAGCAGGAAGTGTGTGGGTGAGACAGAGCAGTCAGAGCTAGGAGAGAGAGAGAGGGAGCAGAGCAGCCAGTATGAATGAGAGAGGAAGTGATTTTGCTTTTAGGAGCTACTTTGTGGAGAGGCCTAACAGAGGGAAGGCTGGGGGATGGCAATGCCCTCTGCATTGGTAATGTGAATAGACTTCTTTATTACTATGATAGATTTGACTTTCTGGTGTTTGAATAAATGTCTTGGTTTCATCTTCAATGAAGAGAGTCTATTGTATCTTGTGATTCAAACCTGTAAATACACTAGCATATTCATAGCAGCCTCTGTGGATATTGAATTGACAATATATTGCCATCTGCCTGAAGTATCCTAGGACAGCCCAGCTACTGAGCAGCCAAAGGCAGAAAGGTTCTGCCCAGCTTGCTAGCTATACAAGGAGATGATTTCTTCTTTCCCTGTGGTTTTGATTTTGGGGGGTAGAAGCTCTTAAAGAAATTCTGCCCTCCCTCTCCCCGAAAAAAACACTTCAATATACTTGTGGGAAAACAGATGCAAAAGTGGGGAGGGGAGTTAAATTTAAAATTTTATCGGAACAGTTGAAGCAGCACCAGATACTAGTTATAAATCATATTATCCTTTATCTATGCTTTGACTTTAGTAAAGATTCCATTTAATCTATATGTGAGTGAATGATCCTCTAGAGACCATATAAAGTCAGAAAAGAGATGAAAATCTGATGGGAATAAAGGTTAAAGCCATTTCATAACTGGTGAGTTATTTTGGGGAATATTCATACCCTTAGATTAGAGAAGAGCTCAGGGAAAGGGGATGGAAGGGGGGAAAGTTTGCAGTGAGCAGTGCTCAAAGTGGGATGGGCTATACTTCCGTGTATAAAAAACAGCTGTGAAGCTGACAGGGCAGCTAGGTGGCTCATTAGATAGAGTGCTGGAGTTGGAGACAGGAAGGCCTGAGTACAAATTCAGCCTCAGACACTTACTAGCTCTGTGACCCTGGGCAAGTCGCTTAACCCTGTTTGCCTCAGTTTCCTCATCTGTAAAATGAGCTGGAGAAGGAAATCGCAAACTACTCCAATATCTTTGCCAAGAAAAACCCAAATGGGGTCACAAAGAGTTAGATGCAACTGAAACAACTGAACAAGAATAAAAAAGCTGGTAGCCCAGACCTTGGCACTTTACCTAATAGCTTATGTAGATATTGCTCTCTGTGTAACTATCATTGTCACTATCCTATTCCCCCACCCCTGCCACCCCAAGAGCTCATAAAGCACTACTCCTAGGTATGTGGACACATGTAATTCACACTGAAAAAGCATTCTTAATTGTAAATGAGGTAACATAGTATGGATTATCAAGTGTTGTCCTAACAACAGACCCTGTGAGGAAGGCAGTAAGAGTATTATTGCATTTTACATATGAGAAAACTGAGGTTTGAAGTGGTTAAGTGACTTCTGTAAAGCCACAAAGCTAGTATGACAGAGGTAGGATTTGAACCTTTCAAATTGGGATTCTTCTGAATCCCGAACTAGACCTGTTGCCTCTTTAACATAGGGAATCAGATTCTTTCATCTGACCATAATTGTTCAGGAGTGGCATATAGTAATGGATTGTCTGTCTGATAACTAGTTTCATATGAGTATTTTAAATAGATAGTCCCATTTAATCACACCAGGATCGTATAGGTAACCACTATGAAGTTTTGAGTCCCGATAAAATATAGCAAGGCAAAATATATTATCACCCAGGAAAACAGTGAGGCAGCCTAATATATTTAAAATTTCAGAGAAAGCAAAGGAAATACCCTCCATAGATAACACAGAGGCTTCTTTCATTAATAATTACAAAGTCTAGTCCTGATTAACTTCCATTTCCTCTTGCCTATTGAGATGCACTTAGATTGCTTTTATCCAGATTTCTGTCTGTGTAAGACACCAGGAAAGTAATAATTAGGAACGAGAGAGATGAGTCTTCAAGGGTCTGATCAAGGGGTCAGTTCAAGCTAACAATTCTTATGAATCAGGGTACATGAAAGAACGGTAAAAATGGGTTAATTGCCCAAGTAGCAAGATAGTGAACAGAGAAATAAAACTTAATTATGGAGAATTTTGAACAGGTAAGATCATGAGGAGGATAAAAATAGGGACAGAGGATACTGCTGATGATGAGATCAAGGATGCAAGTAGGAAAGTGAGAAAAGGAATTGGGTACAGCTATGAAAGCCTAGATTAGAGAACAGGAGGATTAATTATTAGCATTCCCTTGAAAAGCTGTCAAAGGGAAGACAGCTGTAAGAGTTTGAGGAGTTAGCAAACTAAAAGTCAAAGGAGAATTGGATTTGCAGGGTAACAGAAAGGAAGATAGATAGAAAATAAAGAGTGAAAGATTTCATGAGGAGTAGAAACTTATATGATAAAGGAGAAGATTTTAGTGTAGGTTGAGAAATAGCTGGTATCCCTTGCCTCTGATCGGAGGACATATATCTTGTAGGGGAGATGCAGAGTGCTTACCACAAGAATTATCTATCCATTCATTAGTTCAAAAACAAATTTCATTAAGAACCTAATATGTGCCAGACATTGTGCTAGGTCCTCATGCAAAGTCAAAACTAAAGCAGTCCTTGACCTCAAGAAATTCTTATGTTCCACTGAAGGGAACCAATATGTACCAGATAAGAAAACCTATGCAAAGTAATTGGGGAGGGAGAATACTAATAACCACAGATTCTGAAAAGGTCTATAGGTGTCATCTTTAAACAGAGGCTTGAAGGGATCTAGGAATTCCAAAAAACAGAGATAAGGAGAGAGAAAGAAAATTCCAAGTATGGGGGACAGTAGTGGGGAGAAGACTGTGACAAGGCATGGAGGTGGGAGATGAAATGTTGTATCTGGCAATCAGCAAGTGGAACAATGTAGATGAAATGTATGTGTTGAATGATTTTAGCTCCTTAGTAGCAAAAGGCCTTATGGAAAGTTTAATTTTCCCAGCTAGGAAAAAGGACTGAAGGACCTTGGGAAGCCCAGGAACTTTTGATCTGTGAGCTGGGGAAATGGTTCTCAGGGGGTGGACACTGACCAAGAACCACTGGCCTGCTAGTTTCAAGAGAAAGGCACTTCTACCCCCAAGCTGAATATAATCTTGTCTGGCCAATTGACTCACTTAAAGAATTATCTGCCTGGACAGAATGGTGAAGTTTTTCTGACTGCTGCTTCCACTAGATCCTGAATTTATATCTTCTCAACTTCATCTTCATCCCCTACCTGATGCCATTTGTCTGGCAGATGGGCACTGCTTACACTCAAGTTTTCTGCTCTCTTTAAACTGTTTACTTGCTATGTGTGATTTTATAGTGGATTTTGTCTCCAGATGTTTTTCATAAGATGATTGTCATTGTATTCTGAGGGAATGGTTGCTAAAAAGCAATTGATCTAATGATCAGGGAAGGACAAAAGGGAACAGAGAGCCCTAGACTTAAATGTGGGCCTGTAGTGAAAATATCCATCTTGCTCGGCTTAGAAACTCAAAATGAAGCTTCAGTGTAAAACAGAGCTGTAGATAGAATGTAAAAGGCTTTAAATATCAAATAGTTGTGAGTCAAGAGGTTGGAAGTAGCCATGCCAAGAGTGGTTTGATTTAATCATAGATTTACAGGTTAAAAAAAACCCACTAAAGTACGTTTACTCTAGACACCTTATTTTAGAGATGAGGAAACTAAAGCCTAGGGAGATTAAGTCACTTGCCCAATGTCACACAAATAGTAGAGTAATTCTTAAAGCCAGGATTTAAACCCAGGTACTCTGTGCAGCTAGGTGGCACAGTGGATAGAGTGCCTGCCCCAGAGTCAGGAAGATTTGAGTTCAAATTCAGCCTCAGACACTTCCTGGCTGTGTGACCCTGGGCAAGTCACTTAACCCTGTTCATCATCAGTAAAATGAGCTGGAAAAGGAAATGGCAAACCACTCCAGGATTTCTTCCAAGGAAACCCAAAATGAGGTTACAAAGAGTCAGATACAACTAATATGACTAGACAGACTCTGTCCCTATATCGAACTCTTTTGCCACTATACCACAACACTCTGGGAACTTGGAAGAATTTGCCATCAAAAAGTATTTGAAGAGAGTTCTAGTTCATGTAAATGAAACCAGAAAATCACAAGATAAAATATTCTTTACTGGTGATTTTTCTGAGTGATTTTTAAAAAATAGGTAAATAGAAAATTATATTTCATTCCTGAGAAACAAGGACTTCATTTCTCCTAGGTTTTAGAGTGGAAACTGGTAGTACTTGAGCCTTTACTCCTCAAGAATAATTCTAAGAGTAGAATTAAATCACCTTAGAAAGAAGGTCACTGAGGGTAGAAAGAGTCCTTTAATTACAGTAAGAATAAATATGATAATAATGATTTATCATCTTACTCAGGTCAGCCTCCCATATCATCAATTTGTAGTAGCTCTAACACCTCCCATACAGGGAGGAAGAAAGACTCTTCCACTCCTCTCCTTGATTTTCCTCTTAAGGAGAGAATTCTGCCCTCATATTTCCCTGTGTCAGTCTTCTTTTCAGCTCTTGGCATAGAAGCTTCGTTAGAATGGCCGAAAGCAGATGAGGACTAGTTTTGCATATAAGCTGTTCCCACTCCTTCCGGCCCTTCTTTAAGAGTTGTGCAAAGAAGTTTTATGCAGATGTGCTCCCCACATATCAGGGGAGGAGGGAGCACATAAAGAGAATGTCAACCCCAGCAAGAAATAAAAATAGAATGAAAATGGATTCTTCATAATGTTTGAAAGTGGACTTGAAACTGTTTCAATTATATAGTAATGCATGTTGCTTTGGAAATTGAGCAATTTCTTTTAGAGGCTTCTTCTGATGTCAGATTAAAATATAGGCTGAGCAATTAACTGGAAAAGATTTAAGGAGAGAATGGGAATAAAAATATTTACATAAATGGAGGACTTCACTTTTCAGTATTCGAATGAAAAGTCTAACATTAAGAATCACAGTTTCATTTTTCATAACAATAGAAGGATTTTCATGTGGTATTCATGTGTTTATATTTCTGTTTTACTGGGCAACTTTTTTTGCCATCTCTCCTATAAAGAAATGAGGTTTCTGACTCACCACTGGAAAGATGTGGTTTCTGAGTTGTTTCGCGAAGGCCAGAAACAGATGTGCCTTAATCCACATACAAAATCTTACTCAGTTCCCCTTGTGAAAATTGGTGTTTATAATTTTTAATAATTTTTATTGATCTCTTCTGTTTCTTACATCCCCATAATATCCTACGTATCTCTTCTGTTACCCTCCCTGAGAGCCATGCAATATAACAAATAGTTGTGGTTTTTTTAAGAGGAAAAAAATCAATACAATTGATTAATACATTGACAAGATCTGAAAATATATGCAGTGTACAACATCGGTAGACTTCCTACCATTATGAAAGGGTAGATTGGAAGGATCTTCTCTTAGCTCTTCATTCAATTCCTGCTTGGTTTTTATAATTTTGACACATTTATTTTTGATGTGTTATTGTTCTTTCCACTTATCATGTATATTGTCTTCTTGGTTCTGATTACTTTACTCTGTTATCTGTTCATATAGATCTTTCTATGCTTTTCTGTATTCATCACACACATTATTTTTTAGAATGTAGTAGCATGCCTTATATTCATGTACCATAATTTGTTTAGCCATTCCCCACATGATAGGCTCTAACTTTATTTCCAATTCTTAGCTATCACCAATTATTAGTGCTTTGGAGCATTTTTTATGTGGTTGTGAATACTTTGCAGTTCTACTTGTGACAACTGTTCATGTCCTTTGACTATTTATCTATTGAGGAAAAGCTATTAGTTATATACACAAACATATATACGTATGTATAAATTATATACTTACATATGTATACGTATAGCTATATAAACTATGTATATACTCACATACATATACAATGTATAGAAACTATAATTTAATATATTTAATATAATATATATTTTACTAATATAGTATACGTAATTGTTGTGTTTATCCTTTGTTTTAGAAGAGGACTATGACATCAGGGAAATGATGATGTGACTTGTAGTTGACTTTGATTTGAGTGAGAGAGGGCTGTGCAAGGTCACCAGCCTCACATTCTCCTCCAGAGCCATCTGGATCCAAACAAACAAAGAGAAAGAAAGAAGTAAAGAAAGAGAGGAAAGAAAGAAAAAGAATATGTAATAGATATTGTGTATATAATATACACATGTAACATGACATATATATCATATATCATGTTATATAATATATACTATGCACCCTTTATATATGTCATGCATATAATATATGTTATATAATATATCTACGTATTGTGTAGTTATATAGTTTATATATCTTATATACAAAACCTTTATCAGAGAAATCTGATATAAAGACTTTTCCCTCCGTTTGACCACTTCCCTTGTTATGCTAGTTGCATCAATGTTGTCTGTGCAGAAGCTTTTCAGTTTCAAATAATCAAAGTTACCTCTTTTATCTTTTGTAATTTTCTCTCTCTTGTTTGGTTAAGAATATATTTCTTACTCAGAGCTGTGGGAGGGCACTGAATATTCCTCTAGTTATTCAAGTTATTCTTTATTGCTTTAAGGAACCTTTTATAATTGAATCTATGCAAGTCTTCCCTGTGTTTTAAGAGGTTGATCCCCAGATAATTTATACTTTTTGTAGTTATTTGGAATGGAATTTCCCTTTCTATCACTACTTCTTGTGTTTTGCTATTATTATGCAGAAATGATGTTGATTTCAAGGATTTATTTCACTATCAACTTAGTTTTCTCAATTAGTATCTTTGCTAATTTTCTGGCCTTTTCTAAATAAACCGTCATATCATCAGCAGTCTCTTCTTTACTTATCTTTATCCCTTTACATACTTTCTCTTGTCTTCTTGCTATTATTAGCATTTCCAGAATTATATCAAATAATAGTAGGGAGAATGGGCATCTTTGCTTCACTCCTGTTATGTAATCTCAACTAGGCCCTCACTGCAGCAAGGTAATCTCTTCATACTTCTCTGATCAATCCGTAATTCCATTCACCATAGTAATTATTACAAACCTTTTTTTCTCATCAAGACTCCCACAGTACCACTCACTCTTTCAGCTGAGTTTCTAGCATCAAACTTTATAAATAAGAACAAGAAGAAATTATTCCTCAAGAGCTCACTTTTCTATACTTATATTTCTTTGACATCATTCCTTATTTCTTCCTTCACTCCCCTCTATGATGAACCTTCTTCTTGTTAAGGTCAACCTTTCTACAAGTACCATTCATCCTATCCCATCCTATCTTCTCCATCACTGTTGCCATGATCATCCCTACTTTCTTTCTAATCTTTGATCTCTGTCTACTGGTTCATTTCCTACAACCAAAAACATGCCTATGTATACCCCACTCCATCAAAAGACTTTCACTTGATCATACCATCCCTAATAGTTATTATCCTCTTCCTTCTCTTTCCTTCATAGCTAAACTCCAAAAAAAAAGTAGGCTATATTTTGTACCTCAACTTCCTCTCATCTCTCTCTCTTCTAAACCCTTTTTATCTCATACTAGTCATTACTTTACTGAAACTATTCTTTCAAGTTAACAATGGTGTCTTAATTGCTACATCTAATGGCTTTTTAAAAGTCCTTGTTTTTTTAACCTCTCTTCGACATTGCACACTTTCTTCTCCTGAAAATCTCCCCTCTCTAGGTTTTTTATGAAACTATTTTATTTTGTTTCTCTTCCCACATAACAGTTCCTTCTCAATCTTCTTTGCTATGTCTTCATAGCAAAACTTCACAGCAAAACTCCAAAACTCCATCCTGGGCCCCCTTCTGTTTTTCTTCTATGCTGTCTCACTTGATTAGTTCATCAGTTCCCAAGGATTCGACTATAATTTTGTGCTGATGATTCAAAAATCTATATGCCTAGTCCAAATCTCTCTCCCAGTTGAAATGATAACCTTCTATCTACTCTGTGTATATCATGTATGTACAAATTCATATATTGGTATTAAACCACTGAATGTAAGTTCCTTGAGGATAGTGGCTATGAATGCCTTTTCTTTCTATCTCCAGTGCTTAACATGGTGTCTGACACATAGTAGGCACTTAATAAATACTTATTGTTTCATCGATTAATTGATTTAATGCATTATATTTTAAATGCAGATTGCAGGATTTAAAGCTAGAAAAAGCCTTAAATGTTTATTATGTCAACCATGTCATTTTATAGATGAAGAAAAGATGCAGAAACTGGGCCACAAAGAGCTTAAATGGTTTGCTCAAGGCGACATCACTAGTGTGTTGGGAAGCAAAAAGAGCTCCTTAGCACTTAGTTCAACAAGTGCCCTTGAAGAATTTGGCTTTTGTTTGCTTTGAGTAATTCAGCTATTTCATTGAATCTTACTAAGTGCTAAGCCCTAAGCCCAAACCCCTATTAGGTGTAAAACCTATGTGGGTGTGGATTGGCAACTAAGGTGGGGCCCAAGGTGGGGCTAACTCCAGGAAGGGCCTAGTTTATGTGACTGGGAGAGCAGGGGCTTTTAGACCAAGTGGATTTAAGTTGCTCTTTGTGGTGATTCTAGGTCATGTGGGTGAGTCGAATGTGTGACTCACCCCTGACCCTGAAAAAGATAAAACCAGGGGTTGGCCTTCTCCTCTCTGGAGCTCTTTGCTGCAGCAGTGGTGGCATGT
>CM053622.1:486355962-486371124 GCA_028646595.1 Phalanger gymnotis
CTGAGCTCCCGGGCTGAACCTAGATGTTGGTAACTATGAATTGTATTGGGTCTGTCTGTTTGTAATTTGTTTAAGGGCTCTTGAGATGGTGTTGATGAGGAGACTCCGGGCAGCTGTAGCTAAGGAGCCCTCCAGCTTGTAAACCCAGATGCTGAGACTTTGTTGAACTCTGGTAACTATGTATTGGGATTTGAATCAGGCAAGGTCTGTCTGTTGATGTTTGTAATTTGCTTGTATTTTGCTCTGAAGTTCAGGGTGCTGGCTTTTTCCCTTGAATGAAGTGAATGATATTTGTGTGCTAAATTAAAGTAAGCTTGCCAACCCCTTCACCTTGCTCTCCTTATTAAGGCAGATCAAAAGAACCTGTGCTATCCGGCAGCTTTCTGGGTGCTGGCTGTGGATGGATCTTCCCCCCACCACAGAAGCTGCTAGCTGGATTGTTGAAACAGTCAACCACGTCATTTTATAGATGAAGAAAAGATGCAGAAACTGGGCCACAAAGAGCTTAAATGGTTTGCTCAAGGCGACATCACTAGTCCAGATCATTTGAGGCTAAGTCCTCTGATTCCAAGTACAATGTTCTTTCCATCATACTATGTCTTGGGAAATGTAAGTGTGGTTGTCTCAAAATATATAAGTTAATTTTTGTGGAGTATTTTTCATATAATTACCAAAATTAATGAAAATTTGCTGCTAAGTGTTTGATCTTTAAATCAAGTTACTGCAACACTGAAAATCAAGATTTACAAACAACAAAAATTTGGTCAAAAAGCAGGAGCTCTTCTGATCAGTCTTATTAATGCACAATTAAAGTTAGACTTCTGTCAGATGCCTGTGAAGTGACTGCTAAAAAGATAGTGTTGGTATTCTTGTTTTAGAGGTCGTGAAAGTGTGTAGCTAAATAAGGTAATTCCAATCAGAGAAGAAATCACATGAAGCAAGATTGTTCTGTAATGAGAAGCTTAGGTACTTGAATGCTGTGGTTAAAAAAAACCATGGACATTATTTCATTTAGTAGAGAAAAGTAAATTTAGCAAGTGCATTGAAAACAGGGTAGGAGAAAATGGCAATAAATGAGAATAACTTTAAAGATATATATTGTGCCATATTGGCTGAATTAAGCACTTCATAAAAATCTTACCAGTACTAAAAACAGTCAGTCCTTTGCATTGACAAAAAAGATGATTGCCTGCAAAAGAATTCTTGAAAGAATCTGAAATATCCATATCACAAAAATATTTGCTACATGTAGACTACCATCTTGCCTGAAATTCCTAGTTTTAGTCTTTAAATAAGAGGCCACAAAGAATCACAAAGCTTTTAAACATTCACAATCATTAATTTAATTACTGATACTCAAAACATGAGGTCCTTGTTCAATGAGAAATAACACTGGAGAGAGGCAACTTGGAGTAGTGACAGAGAGTTGGCCTTCAAGCCAGGAAAACCTGGGGCCCAAGGCTGCCCCTCACACACACTGGCTATGTGTTGCTGGAGAAGTTGTTTAGCTTCTCAATGTTATAGTAAATTTTCTAAGACTAATCAGTGTAGAAATGGGGCTGACCTACATGGGTAGAGGAAATACCCTATGCCAGTGAAAGCACAATTCTAGTCCCAGAGGTACCATCCCTTCTCCTACCAAAATAGAAAGGTAAAAATGAAAAGATATGATGTGCAGTTACAACTGATCTAACAAGTCAGCATTTATCTAACACAATATTTTCTTCATCAATTGGAATATACCTACCATATAAGGACTGTAAAATCTTTTTTTAATTTTTCATTTTTTATGACTATAAAATCTTGGTGACCAATGCACCCAATAAAAAATTGAAAATGGAACTCATCAAGGCAAGTGTAATGTGAATCTGGAGCATGTCCACATACCCAGAGATCACATCTCTCCATGTAGAGTCTCAACCTTTCCATCCATTCCTCAAGTCATGAAATCTCAAAGTCAAATTTCTCTGAATGCACTTTAAAAATGAGGAGCCAGAGTTCTTTACTGTTGCCACTTGACTCTCTTTGTCCATATTCCTCTGCACACACTTCATGGATAGTCAAAGCATTTAGATATTTCTTGCCAGCTTGATTTTGCAGTATTCTGCTACAATACTAAATAGACTTGAAGAAGAGCTTATACTCCACTGACAAACATTGAATCAGGACCATTTTTTGCTGAAAATTCCAAAGTCACTTCAATATATCCCAAGTATCAAAGGTTCTTATCATTTAGCCCTCCAAGGATCCTTTACGAGAAGGTATAAAGGGATTTTCTTTAAATAGCTTTTATAAAATTATGGGAATACTGCTGTCCAGGATAACAATGTGAGGTCAGGAGTTTAAGAGGAGGATCAGGCTCACAACTAAGCTCAATTCCTACATAGGATTTGTCTCACCAAGTTCATCTGTCTCCAGAAGTAGCACAGCTGCACCGAGCTGAAGGACTAAAGGTTGTTCCTAAAGATCACTTCTTGCTCTCTGGAGTATCAATGCTGTACTGTATGAGAAACCTTGCCTAAACTCTGATGCTAATTTCCTGCACTTTGCTCTTCTGAACTCATTAACTCCCAAGACTGGAGACAACACCTCCTTCAATAGAGGCTTTGATCAAAGGAGTTATCAAGATTTTGCAGAAGCAAATGAGGCAAAAAAAGATTGTAACTGAAGCTGACAGGACTTTTTGAATTCCTGTACAACTGTCCAAATAGCCTTCTTTTCAAAACATGGCTAGCCAACCAGAACCGGGTATAGAATTCTACACATACTCCACAATCTGCCTCCCATGCATGTCAACATGATTCTCCCAGAACCAGCTCCCTACATCTTGAGCATGAAAAGCTTCCATTTCACAGAGTCTGGGTGTGTGCCAGATCTCCACTAATCAAGTACAAGGAGAAGATCTGTGTTTGAATTCAGCAAAATTTGAGCATGTAAAAACAGAGGACACTGAATGCTTGTGGGGAATGGAAGACAAGATTGCTACTAAAAAGAAAATATTCAGAGGATATAAATGACAACCAACCAACTTGCTTATTTTTTATCTCTACCAAATTTTCATGACAATAATGTATAAGTTTTGAAGGATATCATTTATGAAACTCTGGAAAAAACACTCAAATTTTCACATTCTACATCAGAACACATTTTAACAGTCATATAATTCGCTGAAAGATGATGAAAATACAAGAGCTCACAATATTTATTGTTTTATCATTTTTAAATAGCATATGAGTTGACGAAGTAAAACACTACTTTGGAAGAGATTTGGTCAAGTAAAATTCTCCTCTAACGAGGCATCCATCATGTGTATGTTAAGATTACACAAGGTTCCTTGAAATATAACAATGGAGATAACTTTGCTTTAATATGCCATCAATACTGAGCAAAAAGAAAAAAAAAACAAGGAGACATATATTCATTAAAGATATTCATCACTGTCACAGAAGATGTGTGTCAAGTCCATATTTAAAAAGGACTCCCTACTGGTAGTGAGATCCATTAAAATGTTCCTGTTTGCATTGACATCATGTGGATTACATCAAACTCCTCCTTAATGTGATCCACAAATACTTGGAAACAATCCATTTAATCCACACAGGAAAAATTAGATAAAGGAAGCCATTCTCAAGTCATGATAGTCCATTAAAATGATTTGATAAGTAGTCTATTAAATTGGTTGAATAGGTAGTTTATTAAACTGGACCACCAATATATCTATCTTGGACAGTTTATGGAGATAAAAAAGAGCTAGCCTCAGAAATGCATAGAAGGAAAAAACTAAGCTGGATTCTTTTGGGGAAATTGTGTAGTATTTTCAATGATCCCAAACTGCTCTCAGGTTTTGGGATGGGGTGGGAGACTATCTATTTTTAAGTGTCAGTTTTTCTGGTAATGCTATATAAATGAAAATCACTAGAGAATCAAGATGTAGATGACCCAAAAGGCAATCGAGAGACTCGTGGTGAGTCTAAGTAGGCTACAACATATTACGAATTTTGACTCTAAAAAGAGACTTTAAAGATGTCTGTCATGGGATCATATATTTAACGCACTTTTATCCAATCTCCTTCTTTTATAGTTGGAGAAAATGAATCCCAAATATTTTGTGTGGCATACAGGTAGTAATGGGGAAAGTCAAGTATTAGAACACAGGTCCACTGACACTTTGCACTTTTTGAACAGAGAAAAAAAAAGATGGGACAGTAATTACATGAGGAAAAAGGATGACTGATGGACAACCTAAGGGCTGCAATGCTAGAAGTTCTCCAATATGTTGGGAAGAATACTTAGGAAGGATTTCTAGGAAAAAAGAGTCTGTATAGGATGAATGGATTGTGATCTGTACTTTGGAGGAAGTACCTATATCAATGAAGTCATGGATATACTGACATATTAAAATAATTTTTAAACAAATTCTAGATCAATAAATTTTTGCCAGGTCAAAATGGATCTGAGAGTTTCCATAATAAGTAGCAAACAAGGAACTATACTAGAGAAGTGTTTTGAAGGATATCATGAGAGAAATGTATGATTAGAAAAAGAAAATTAGACAATCACCTACTAGTAGCTTCAGTAAATGAGATCTCCCCCCCCCACTCACCCATTTGAATAGGCTTCAGGTGAGGCTCCAGGTGGAGCCCATGAAGGAAGGTCTGATTATATCTTTGCTCTCAAGTAGGCCCAAAACCCCTTGCTGCTGGGTACTGGCTTGATGTGGGCATGAGGCCCCCAGGGTCCTGGGAGGAATTGCTGGGACTAGAGCCAATAGTGGGCACCTGGGTTCTGGTCGTTCAAATGACATTCTAGTGAATTGGTGACATCTAACTACTGTATAAAAAGAGAGAACACAGCTTGGAGACTGAGACATGGTACAGGCAGGAGAAGGAGAAATGGTAGAAGTGGCAGCAGCAGTGGCAGCAGCGGCAGTGGTGGAAGCTGCAGCAGCAGCAGAAGCTGAAGCTGAAGCAGCAGATTCTACTGAGACCAGAGAGCAAGGGCTTGAGGCCAGTGGGTAATCTTCTTACTAGAGGGCCCTAGCACTGAGCGGGGGAAGGAGGGGAGGGGAGCATGAATATGATTTGGCTTACTGTCATAATGTTTTTTCTGTAACCTCCTGGTTACTTTTGTGAGGCACACTTATTGGGCCTGGAAGCTTTTGGCTCGGATAGCGAATTGGGGACATTGGTCCTTGGTCTGCTACTTTGGAGCTTGAATAAATGCTTTAATTCCTCTGCCCCCCCCCCAAAAAAAACCAA
The DNA here is from genome assembly GCA_028646595.1 of Phalanger gymnotis. NCBI lineage: Eukaryota > Metazoa > Chordata > Mammalia > Diprotodontia > Phalangeridae > Phalanger > Phalanger gymnotis. The sequence continues at coordinate 486,361,221 of CM053622.1, forward strand.
TCTTACTTTAATCCAGCATACAAATATCAATCACTTAGTTCAGGGGAAAGAGCCAGCACCCTGAACTTCAGAGCAAATACAAACAAATTACAAACAAAAACAGATAGACCAAATACAATTCATAGTTACCAACATAAGTTCAGCTGGGAGCTTGACAAAGGCTGGCCCAGAGTCATGCAATACTCCTGCTGTGGGTCAGAGCTCCAAAAAAGAAAAAGCCAACCTCTGGTTTTACATCTTTTTCAGAGTCAAAGGTGAGTCACACATGCAACTCACCCACAGGACCTAAAATCATCGCAAAAATGCAACTTAAACCTATGTGGTCTAAAAGCCTCTGATGTCACAAATATGTCACTCAAACCCATGTAAACTAGGCTTTCCCTTGAGGCAAGGAGGTCATCAAGGACTCCTAATTTAATCAAGGAAATAAAGGCCAAACTCTTCAAGGGCACTTGGTTGAATTAAGTGCTAAGAGCCCATTTTGATTGTCAGTACAGTACTCTGTGTTCCATTGGTATTGACAAAATCTGAATCTATTAATCGATATTCATTCCATTGGATGGATCTCCTGTGTTACAAATGTATATTTGAATTGTATAAATAAATGAATGTTTATATATAATGTATAATGAATATACTAATGTATATTATATGTATAAATGAATTATATAGGTAATATATAATATAAATGAGTTGAAATTTTCATCATTTGTGAGAATACCACCATCCAGGAGATCACAAGTTCACAGATTACTGAATGAAAGTTTCCTTCCCTGGAAAGAAAAACACAATAACTTCAGGTGCTAATCAGATTAAATCCTTAATTTTTACCTAGAAGGAAAAGCTAGAGTCCTGTGTAATATTTCTGGTTCAAAACTATAGGGAAATGTACAAAGCATCAGGGATAGTAGCTCAATCCAGTGGGGATCCTGAGATAAGCTAAGGGATATGAGGGCATGTAACTCTAAGAGTGGAGAGTAGAGTTATTAGAGTGAAAGCAACACATCAGGTCCTTGATTAAACAAGTGAGGGGAGAGTCACCAAGACATACTGTGCCAATTTCTCTATTTTTGGTGATTAAAAACTGCCTTAAAAGTTGGCTCTTACTCCCAGTTTATCCAGATATAGAGCATACATGCATCAACATTTTGAACAACCTATTAACTTAATTTCCAAGTTTGGGAGTAAGGCTGGTAGGATATCAGGGTAATTTTTTTTTTCCTGTTCAAAGAAGCAAGATCTGTTCTTTATGCAGATTTTGAGATCTTAAGAAGTTAAGTAAGTCAGAGCTGTCTTCCCTAGTTAAACAGCTAGAGGGGAAGTAGCACATTAAACACAGTTCTAGCACATTATATGCCTTTTTATTTTTCTTTCTTTTATTTTAATTTTAACTTTGGTTTTTGGCAACATAATGCTGTAATCCAATTGTTGGCAATAGACTTTATTATCACACACAGAGAATTAAATAAAAGTCAATTATGAAATCTAAAGCCTGGATAAAAATAGTAGAGCTTTATAATGTTCGCTTCTAGACGTTTTGTGGGGAAAGCTTTTATCTACGCAAGATTATACAGTCTGAGTTCATTTTCATTGTGTTTATTTCTAATTCCATTGTCAATGTTTATTAAAGCCAAAGAAATTACCAGACCATATTTAGAACTGTCCCTATAACAAGTGGTTGAGAGACATTCTGGAAAAGAGAAGGAAAAAAACTAAGATGATATAAGAATCGTTTGAAACCTGCTTTAAACATAGATAATTGCTTTCCTATACACTGCTTTAACTTCATCCTCTCTTCCTATCAAGTCTCTCTTTTAATGTTTCAATGGTCAGAAATCTAACTTTACCTTAGTGATTCACCACAACTCAAACATGCAACAGCTGTGTTTAATACTGTTAATACTCTTTAAAATGTCAAAATAGCTTCACTCCAAAAAGATGACATTTCTGTTTAATGACTTCACATGATCAGTTCTGGGAATAATGGAACATTAATTACAGTAATATTGTGCTGTTCATTAATGGGAATTTCCCTCTTACAATTCCCATTTCAAATAAGGTTAAATAAAGCCCAAGAGGAAATCAAGAACTACAAGAAGGAGGTGCTTAATGACATGCACCTTGTTCTCTGAGATCTCAAAATTTAATAAAAGATATTACCAGATATTTAACACAAAAGATGTTGAATTACTTCCTACTCCAGAATACCAGATCATTATATAGCTCTTTCAAAGGAAAGAATGTCAAAATTTAGGTAAGCACTTTGGGGAATTTTATTCCATGGGTACATGGTTTTGGAAGGATGAGATTTCCACTCAAAAGTTCAGGTAGCCTAGCGTTGACAACTAAATTACCACCATCATCAAAAACTCTTCTCGTACATTACTTTCAGAATTTATATTTCATCATGGTGGGTCTTCCCTTCAAAGTAGAACAGCACAACCCCTGCAGAAGAGACAGTCTTCAAGAATTGCTTTGGCCAAAACATTCCCCATCTTGTTGCCAATTTCATGATGAGCCTATCTCACCTTAGTTAAACCTCTCTTTCAAAAAACATATCCAGTCATCAGCATAGGACATCAGTGAACAAGCAATACTAGCAACGAGTATTTAATGAATGCTTACAATGTGTGCTGTCATTTCATATCCTACCCTTATTTGGCCTTATTTTTAGGATCATAAAGTTGAACTGCTCTCCAGTAGAGCCTAAGCTCTCTGAGAGCAAGAAATGTTCATTATTGTCTTTGCATCCCCAGCACAGCGCACACTAGCCAGTGTACAGTAGGCCTTTAAATAATATCTGTTGAATTGAATTACACCAAAGAATGAATTTGAATACTTTTCTTTGAACTTGAGATACAAGTCCTAGAAAATTGACGTACTATTTAAGAAAAAAAATTGACCTTCTTAAGTATGTGGGCTCATCAGACTAAGTAGTCTGGCTTTAGAAAATATCAATAAAGTAACATCAAGACAACTGAAAATAAATTGAAGCCATCGAACTGATTCTTACCACTGCATTATGATAAAGTCAATTAATATGAATATAGGCATGCTTTTTGAGTGTGAAATTATAGAGACTTTGTTCCTCCTGCTATCCTAACCACTCTTTTATATATGAAGTAATTAACACGCTCAGTCAACCAGCAACAAAGTGCCTACTATGTGCTAAGTGCAGGAGGTGAAAAGAAAGGCAAAAACATAGTCATTACTCTCAAAAAGCTTATAGTATAATGAGAAAGACAACATGCAAACAGCTATGTACAAATTAGATAGATAGATAGATAGATAGATAGATAGATAGATAGATAGATAGATAGATAGATTGATATGATATGATATGATATGATATGATATGATATGATATGATATGATATGATATGATAAGTTGGGGATATCAACAGATGGAGGCACTATCACTAAGAAGGAATGGGAAAGACTTCTTACTGATAATGGGACCTTAGATGGGACCTGAAGGAAGTCAGGGAGCCAAGAGGTAGAGAGACAAGAAGGGAGTGCATTACAGATACAGAGGACAGCCAGCAAAAAATGCTTAGTTAGGGGATGGGGTATCTTATTCAAGGTACAAAAAAAGAGGCCAATTTTCTTGAGTCACAGAGTACTTGGAGGAGAGTTAGGTATAAGAAGACTGAACAGATTAGAAGACTCCAGATTATGAAGAGTTTTAATCACCAGTGGGTTTTATATTTGATCCTAGAGGTGATAGGGAAGTGTTTATTGAAAATGGGGATTATATGGTCAGATATACACTTTAGGGAGATCAATTTAAGAACTGAGTTGGGAATAGAACGAAATAGGGAGAGACTTGGGACAGGGAGACCAACCAGAAGGCTATTGTCATAATCTAGGTGTGTGGTAATGAAGGCCTGCACCAGGATGGTGGCAGTGTTAAAGGAGAGAAGAGGATGTATACAAGAGATGGTACAAGGAGAGGAGTCAAAGATGATACCTGTTTTGAGCCTGAGTGACTGAAAGAATGATGGCACCTTCGTAGTAATAGGGAAGTTAGGAAGGTGAAGGTTTGGGAGAGGGATAAGGTCAATTTGAGACTTGTGTTTAAGATCAATACTCATTCAGTCAATCAAAAAATATTTATTAAGCACTTAATGATCTACCAAGGACTGTGTTAAGCACTATGGCTACAAATATAAGCAGTGAGAAACACAGTCCTTGACCTCAAGAGCTTACATTTTAATCTGAGGAAATACATAAAAATGGAGCTGAAAATCTGGAAGGAAGGAAAATGAGGAGAAATACCTGCACAGACAAGGGAGCACAATCTGGAGAATAAGTGAAGGTTGGTTAGGGCCCATCACCAAAGTGGAAGTTCTAGGAAAAACTCACCAATGAAAGAAGACACCTAAAGAAGAAAAGGGGAAAAGGAGCGTGATGGAGAAGTCTATAAAATGAGTGGTGGGTGGTTTGGGTCATTCCTTAAAGTAGAGATTTTTGGAAGAACTCACTATTGGAAGAAAGAGCTCAGAGAGTCACAGGAAGGAGGCAGCTGGAGCATGGTGGCAAAATATGGGGAATGATAGAAAAGGTGGCTGGTCTGAGCCCTTGTCCAAAATATAATTTCAGACAAGAACTCATCAATGAATGAAAGATCCCATAAAGACTGAGGGGAAAGAAAGCTGAGACATGGTGCTAAAGTCTACAAATGAGCTACACTAGCCTTTTGGTCCAGTAGAACCAAAACTGATGAGTGGACTGAAACCAGCTTTATTTCACACAGAAATCCTGCTCATGATAGGGCATTTCCTAGCTTTAACACTGTGTTGAATATGACTCCCCTGATAAACTAGCTATCCTCTGAGGCAGAGAAGCACTAAAGCAATGCTTCTCTGTTGTAAAATGGCTGCCCATTCATCTTGTAGATTACTCAGCCCTATTTAATCTGGAATGATCTCTCTCTCAAATACAGCTCAATATAGCTTCTTGTTCTGTAATGACTAATGATGGCCAATCATTATAACAGTTTTCTAATGCTTCGTGTGACCAGTCAATAGGAATTCCGGGTCCCTTGTGTAAACTTATATGGAAGATGATTGCCCCAGGACATTAAAGGCAAAAGTCATCTTGGCTAGATGGGTCATTCTAGAACACAGCTCCATATTTGCTCCTAGTCTATGTTCCAGCTGACTTGTAGCTATCCAGTGTATTGCAGAAAGCAGGAGTAGGGTTGTAGAATGTGGTCATCCAAAGAAGGACATCACTCAAGCCAGTGACCAACAGTCATTACTTCCCTATAGCCATGATAACGGCTGTAACATCCCCTGCACGCATAAACATAATATTTTTTTTGTTTTAGAAAGTACAATATAAACAGCCTTTCTTAGTCAAAGGGAATTTAGAGCCCTTGCCACAGTCCCCAAAAGAATAGAGCCCTATAGCCAAAAAAAAATGGTAAGAAGATCATGTTGACTAATTGCATATTTAGAGACAGTGTTAAAGGATTGGTCTTAGAATCAAGACATCTGGCTTCAAGTCCTGCTTCTTTTATGTACTGGCTCTGTAACTATAGAAAAGTTATTTAGCTTCTCAGTACCCCTAGGCATTTCTCAAAGATTGTAAATTCCTGATGAACTATTAACTGCATCAGTGAAGGAACCCCGAGTCTACACGTGAAAATAAAAATAAAACATTTTAATATCACGTGATATCCAAAGGTACACTATTGGGTATCTAAAGAATTATAAATTTAGCTCATCTTGGGTTTCTTCCTACATTAGCCTATTATAACCTCATTAAGGAGGAAAATAAATTTCAAAGAAAAAATAGCTTCCAGATGTTTGCCTAAACTTTGTTCCTGTGTACTCTTCATCAGAATTTATTGTTTAAGAGTCATCCATTGGTAAGCATCTCCAATTAAATTCCCAAAGCCTTTATGTTCAACCCCATTCATGGTGTCAGAATATGAGACTATGATAAGGCAATGGAAATTAGTTTATCCAGTGAATCCCGTGGGATTCTCATAATCCCTTAAAGCAACTAGTCATCATCTTATTCACTCTGGTTTTTGATAAAGGTTATGCAAGGCAGTGTTCTGATTTGTTGCTCTGGGCCTTTTGGGGTGATTATAGCATGAATCTCCTAAAAGGCATAGATCTACAACCTTATTATTCCCATTTCTTCATGTATATAAAAGGCATATGGCTTTGGTTACTAATTACTTGCCTTAGAGAAGTTAAAGAGAATAAAATAAAACTTGGCATAGGCTTTCAGCAATTCATTTAAATTAAGCCCTGCAGACTCTGATAGAGAAGTACATTTTTATTCCTTCCTCAATTTGACATCAACTTTCCTTTGCTTCCAGTTTAATTCATGTGCCTTAAGATTGGACCAATTTAAAAGTTTACTCTTACTTTAATAAGATAAATAATCATTTTTATGTATAAAGCACTCACCTCTGTCAAAACTCCTTGGTCATTGTTCACATAAATAATGAAAATAGAAGGAAAATAAAAAAAACAGTATAATCAAATGGGTGATCCTATTTCAGCTTTTTAAGGAAAAGAAAATAATGAATAACATAGTTTTCTAAAGAATGATTTAAATAGAATAGGAAAAAGAATAATTTAAAAGAATTCTACCAAAATACCTCCAATCTGACTCCATGTTAGATTTTTTTCCTTAAAGGAAATACAAAGGAAGTCCCACTTAAGCATGATTTTTAACAAAATATCATGACTTTTCTTATTTCTTTTCCCTTTTGCATCCTTTTCATTTATTTCTTACTTGAAAATACAAGCATTGGACCAGCAGTACACAGAGGTTGTCAGCTCAATTCCTTAGTGAAGTTTGGGGCCAAACATGTAAAAGCAATGAACCTTAAGGTGTTTTAAGGGTGTTCCTGAGCAATTCTCATTTCACAAATCTAGAAGGCATAGACCACACTTGAACAAGAAGAACATGCTTCTGACCTTTTTGCCCTCTGCTCAGTCTTCCTGGATGATTACATTTTATACTTTTGTGATTCAGTTTCTCCAGCTAGCAGTCTCTTTCTGTCAGTCACTTTTATCATTTTGAATTCTGCTTTTGTTCCCTGCCTCCCTTCAATCAATAACAATTGTTTGAGTTTCTATGTTTATTGAATGACCTCATTTTAAAATATGCTTTCCTTTGGATATATGGTAAAATTATAGTTCATATATACAATTCTGAAATCAACCAATTATCTTTTCCTAATTCTGATTCATTTTGTTATCATTATCAGGTTTTAGAACCTTTCCAGTTTCCTCCAGCAGATCTTCTGTGGTTATAGTGTTTAATATCTCACTGTTTTAGTCACTCTCTGTGCTGATTAAAAATTGAAGTCAACTGTCCAGGAGATTCACACATTTTGTACACAAACCCGGTAGGGTCAGTGATAGGCATTACATGCTCTGTTTTGCTTCTAAAAATTAGAAGAAAGCAAATATCAAAAGTATACACTATCATATGTATACCAAATTCTTATCCCAAAACATTAGATGAAATATTTAAAGTGTAATGACTAATCAGTGTTTGAAAAGATGGTAGCTATCTATCTAATATAATGACAAGATCAAAGTAAGCCAGGATGGAACTTTCCTTTGTGGAAATCACTGTTGTTCCCAGGGAGGATGATTTCAACAAGTGGTTAAGAACAGAAATCAAACTGAAAGCAATGTCAAAAGGATTTCCAGAAGAATCAAATCATCCACATGATTTTATTAAATGCCTATTATGTGCCATGAACAGTGCTAGTTGCTAGTTGCTAGGGACACAAATACAATGACAACAGAAGTATATACCATACACCGAGAGTTTAGAAGCAAAGAAAACACTGAATGTAATGAGGAGTTGGCTGTGTTAATTTTCATTAAAGCATAGAAAATGAGGGTTTGTTCAAGATTAAAACTATAGTAAAAAAAAATAGCATGTTAGCAGGGGTTGGATGGAATAAGGATGGAAAAACGGGAAAGAATGATATGGACATCACAGAATAACTAAGCTAGAAGGAATCTTGAAGGTATTTATTCTATTCCTTTTGAGAGCCTATTCTAGTCTGAGGCAATTACCTACTGACCCATCTCATAGAAGCATGATGCTCCAACATCTGAAATACTGAACAAAAGCCCCTGAATGCATGTTGACCTATTTACTGTAACTATTATGTCGTTTAGAGCAAGGATGCTTAATCTTTTGGGGTCATATACTCCGTTGGAATTCTGGTGAAGCCTGAAGACCACTCCTCAGGTTTGCTGACTACGTTCATAATTGAAGGAAATGTTATAGCTAACTTAGAGATTAGGGAAAATAAAAATGTGATTTTTGTTTCTTTCAAGTTCAAAGACCCTTTGAAATCATAGTTGGACGCGAGATTAAGAACTTCTACTCTAGGGTCTAATCCAGGTCTAAGTCTGCGCTCATGTGATTTCGAATCACAAATCAACTTAATGGTTAAGAAGGCACAAAATATTTTCATTTCAGTTTTAAGCAAATGCATGCTCAGTTACTTCCTTCCAAAAAGTGATGATTTAAATGAGGATGATGATAAATACAAGTATAATTTTAACCCTTTCAGGATGAAATCCATTTTGATCATGATATTTCAGGGATTTTGACACAGAAGAAGAGCAACACCACCTATCCTCCAAGTGACAACCAGGAGATAATGAGAAGTCTTTCTTTTTGTATCAATTATGAAGAAAAATTTATTTTACTTATGGGACCCCAGGCAAAGAACCTATATTTTAGTGGCAGGAAACTGGCTTCGATGAATTAAGAGAACAAACTTTGACACTTCATTATTATTGTTTTATGTGAAATTAGAACCACCTCTATTGGGAAGAGGTCTTTTAAAGTCCAATCAAGCTCTTTAAAAACTGGCTCCTTTATACATGAGAACAAGTCCAAAGTCAGCCATTTTTCAAATTCTCTCACCAGTTCCCTTTCTTCCTTCTTTGCCCTCTAAATTAATTACGATTCTAAACGATCATGCAGTGTATCTCTGGAAGTTGTGGTACCAAATATCATCTTGCTCTTGCATCAGTAACCACCATGGAGCCTCTCTCCCACTGAAAAAAACAAAGTTTCAACCCCAATATATTTAAGATATGGAACATTTAGGGGGGAGTGGAGCCAAGATGGCAGCTGAAAAGCAGGGACTTGCACGAGCTCCCCCCACCCAGGTCCCTCCAAAAACCTATGAAAATGGCTCTGAACAAATTATACAGCTGCAAAACTGATGAAATAGCAGAGGGAAGCAGGGCTCCAGCCCAGGACAGCCTGGACGGTCACTGGGTAAAGTCTATCACCTGGAGCTGGGAGCGAAGCACAGGAGAGCCTAACATGGGCTGTGCCAGGACCAACCAGATTGGGAGCTGGGTGGAACAGGCCCTAGCACTCTGAATCAGTGAGCTGTGGCAGTTACTAGACTTCTCAACCCGCAAACACAAAAGACAACAGAGGTTAGTGGGAGAAACTGAGGGGGACAGAGTGAAAGGAGTTCACTGTTTGGCCACCGCACTGGGGACAGTGGAGGTGGTGCAGCTACAGAACTACAGCTGCAGTTGCTTCTGGCACCAGGCACACCTGGTGTGAGGAATTAAGTGGCAGATCAGAGCTAGAGTGCAAAGCCTGCTAAGATCTGAGTCACAGTCCAGGTTGGCGGTTCTTGGGGGAGGAAGAGTGCTGGTGTGGCAGAACTTGCTATGTAGAAATACCTCTGAAAACAACAGCTCAACCCCTCAAGCTTGGGACAAAGTACTGTCTGCTCTACAAGCAGTCATACCCCACTGAAAAACTCAAGGGTCAAGTAGTTGGCTGGGAACATAGCCAGGCAGAAAAAATGGACTCAGATTCAGACTCACACTTTGGAATCTTTCTTTGGTGACAAAGAAGACCAAAACATACAGCC
>CM053622.1:486371624-486388871 GCA_028646595.1 Phalanger gymnotis
CCGGGACTCATTTGCTCTGGTAAACTTTTTTTCTTTGATGCTGGCATAATATTCTGTTTCCCACCATTGCTTGGACCATGCTTTATGCCACCCTATCTTTTGCATGCTCTTTCAATCTATACCTATAGATTGAAACTATTAACTATTAGCATGAATTGGTCTCATCCCTGTGGAGTGAAGGGACCCAATTAAAGTGATTTGTAGTAATGTATAGGAAAATTTTTCAATAACCACCATTGTAAATGTTTTCGTTTTCTGTTTCCATACAATATCACATAACCACAATCATTTATATTATAATTTAGCATTGTTTTTGTTTTTTTTCTAGTTTGGTGAACTTGAGAGTCTTGATATCATTTCAACTTTTATAGTTATCCTCATACATAAAAATCATACCCATGAAAAATGTCCATGGTTAATACAAATTAATGAAACAAGAATTATTTATCAGATACAGGGTCAGCTAGGTGGATCAGGGCATAGGGTGCTGGACCTAGAGTCATAAAGACCAAAGTTCAATTTCAATCTCAGATACTAACTATATAACCCTGGGCAAGTCATTTAAACCTTTGTTTACCTCAATTTTCCTCATCTTTAAAATGAGGATAATAACTACACCTACCTCCCTGGGTTGTTGTGAGAATCAAATGGGATGATAATTACAAAGTGAATGCCATAGTGCTATAAAAATGTTAGTTGTTGCTGTTATTCTATTAATTATGTCCATGGCACCATGCTAAGTAAGCACTAGAGAGTCAAGTACACAAGATGAAACAATTCCCAAGTATACTTTGAAACTATTATTTAACTCTGCAATTAGTTCATTTTGAAGGCAAAACATTGAATTCAACTAATAAAAGAAAAAGAAACAAGAAAAAATCAATCTAGATGAATAGCATCACATTACTTTGTAGCAACATCCTGTAGGCTTATCAGAATTTCTGTGATCTAGAAGTCTCCAGTGTATCTCTTAAACACATTCTTAAAAATTAAAAAATGATTGAGAATTCTAATAATACCCTGGAACACAACAAGATCAAACTGTCTCCTAATTAGTCAAATAAAAATGGAATTCAGTAGAATTTAAGTAATGGATATTTTATCATAGTCTAAGGATTTGAAAAGCTAGAGATTGCATACAGTATACTATGGCATACTATGAATACAGTGAGGTATTTACCAGACCAAAAAATCTTATTTCCTGAACACTTAGCAAAAAAGTTTGCTATATATAGGGGTATGTCTATAAAACAATGTGACTGAATTTTGTAAATAAACTTAGCAGAATGAAAATACCCATAGGAGTGTTACTTCCTTTAAAATAGTCACTAAGTGAAGCTCTCCACTCATCCCAGAGATACTATAATTACTCCCAGAAAAATTGGAATTCTTCTTATAGAATTGCTTTCCAAGCTTCCAATAGATACTTTTAAAATTCTCTATATCAGCTAAGAGTTGATAGCAACAGTTATTTGGGGCCAAGTCCAGAGAATATGGTAGATAACTGGATGATCAAGATGGTGAGTACAGCTTGTGGGGAGAGGATTAAGTGCAATTATAAAATAATGAAATTATTTTCACATATATGTGTGCCATAAATTGGGATGCATACAGCTTTTCTGTCAGTACATTACATAAAATCATTGGTAAGCTTGCTTAAAAATTAGTTATTACCTCATTGTCATGCCTCATTTTCTATCTGTATCTTATATCGACATTATCTGCTTTTTTTCTCTAATATAAATTCCACCTGAATGGAATAATAAATTATATTTATCCAACAGAGACTATGATGTATACCTAGCACCTTATGAAACCCAGTAGTTCAGAAGTAGTGGGATAAAAAGAAGTTCAAAAGTATAACAGAGCCAGATAGAAGGAGAGGCAAATTTGGCAACTGCCTACCTCAGATGACAAATTATTTGAATGCTATGTGAAGTTCATCTTTTAACTCCAGGTGCACCACAAGATGTTTTTTAATAGCAATGAATGAGAAAATAACTAATTCAAAACTCTCTATCCATAAATAGCAATTCATTTTCTTGCCTTTTTATCAAATGCTTAAAAGCAACCCATAACAACTCAGTATATTGTTAGGCAAACATGCATTACCGTGTAATCCATTGAAATGCAATCAATCAGAGACTAAGGATATGAAATAAAGTTCAGTGGAAAACAACTCATTATATTCTATTGAATGTTTTAACAAATCTTTTCTTCTCTTTTTTCTACTTGCTCTCATTATTTTGGTACTTAGAAAAACACATGAAAAATCCATAGTCCATATGATCAATCATAAAAGAAAGTTGAGGATGATAGAACATTTCCATGCACAAGCTTTCCTTTCCTATGCATAGATACGGCATTCAGTTAAACCTGTTTCAACTCATCCTAATTTCTTTTGTCTTACACATCATTTTATAAATCAGCATAATTTTTCCACTTGGAGCTTTCTTAACCTTTGAAAGACCGTGATAGTTGCATGTGTCCAGTGACTTAATTGCCACTGTTTGAGAGAAGGCTGTGGCCTCATTTTTTATCACTTATGTATATTGTTGATATGCATCATGTCATCTTCAAAAGTAAATTTCATTTCTGGAAAAGGGAAGGCACCTATAAATGAATAAAAAAGAACCAATCACTGAAAACAGAAAGTATGGTGAAAAATATAGACAAGGAGGGAAGAAAGGAAAGACACAGAGACAGACTATCAGATAACTAGATAAAGAAATACATAGACACGTAAGACAAAGATAACAACAACAGCAGTGACTAACATTTATATATCACTTATCATGTTCCAGGCACTGTGCTAAGCACTTTGCAATTATAATCTGATTTTTTCCTCACAACAGCTCTGGAGTTAGGTGTTATTATTATTGCCATTTTCCAAATAAGGAAATGTAGATAAGCCAAAGTGAGTTATCCAGGGTCATAGAGCCTAGTAAGTAGCTGAGGTTTAATTTGAACTTAGATCTTCATAATTCCAGGCTGGTGTCAAATAGGAGAAAGCAAAATGTAATTACAAAAATGGAAAGCATTTCTTTCTTTTTCTTTTGTTAAAAAGTTACCAAAAGTTTTAATAATTATTTTTAAAATGTTGAGTTCCAAATTCTCTCCATCCCTCTAGTCCCACACCACCTTTCCTTGAAAAGGCAAGCAATTTGATTTCAATTGTGCGTGTGAAGTCATGCTAAACATATTTCTATATTAGCCACATTGCAAAAGAAAACAGACAAAAAGTAAAAATAGCATGCTTCCATCTGCATTCAGTGTTCAGTTCTCTCTCTGTCTCTCTGTCTGTCTGTCTGTCTGTCTCTCTCTCTCTCTCTCTCTCTCTCTGTCTGTCTGTCTGTCTCTGTCTCTCTCTGTCTCTCTCTCTCTCTCTCTCTCTCTCTGTCTCTCTCTGTCTCTCTCTCTCTCTCTCTCTCTCTCTCTCTCTCTCCCTCTCTCTCTCTCTCTCTCTCTCTCTCTCTCATTGTATAACATTTTTCATCAAGGGTCTTTTGGAATTGTCTTCGATCATTGTCCTGATAAGACTAACCAAGGCTTTCACAGTTGATCATCTACCCTAACCTTTGCAATGTTGCTGTTACTATGTACAGTCTTCTCCTGGTACTGCTCATTTTATTTTGTATCAATTCATATAAGTAATTCCAGGTTTTTCTGAAACCATCCTGCTCATCATTTCTCATAGCACAATGGTATTCTATTGCAATCATATACCACAACTTGCCAGTCATTTGTCCATTGATGGGCATCCCCTCAGTTTCCAATTTGTTGCCACAAAAAGAGCTGCCATAAACATTTTTGTACAAGTAGATCCTTTTCCCTTTTTTAAGATCTCTTTGGGTAAAGACCTAGTTGTGCTATTGCTGGGTCAAAGGCTCTGCACAGTTTTACTGATCTTTGGGCACAGTTCCAAACTGTTTTCCAGAATAATTGAACTAGTTCATAACTTTACAAGAGGACATTAGTGTCCCATTTTTTTTTCATATCACCTCCAGTACTTGTCATTATTCTTTTCTGTCATGTTAGCCAATCTAATAGGTATAAGGTGGATTGTAATTGTAATTTTCATTTCTCTAGTCAGTATTTAGAGATTTTTTATATGTCTATTGATAGTTTTAATTTCTTCTTCTGAAAATTTCTTGTTCATATCCTTTGAATGTTTATCAACTGAGGAATGGCTATTATTTTTTAAATCTGTCTCAGTTCCCCATATATTTGAAAGATGAGACTTTTATCAGAGAAACTTGCTGTAAAAAATTTTCCCATTCTCCGTTTTCCTTCTATTTTTTGGCTGCATTAGTTTTGTTTCTGCAAAAGCTGCTTAATTATATGCAATCAAAATTACCTATTTTACCTTCTCCAGTCCTTTCCATCTCTTGTCTAGTAATAAATTCGTCTCTTACCCATAAATCTGATGGGTACATTTTTCCATGCTCTGCCAATTTACTTATAGTATCACTTTATATATCTAAGTTTTTTATCTATTATGACCTTACCTTGGTTTATAGTATGAGATATTAGCTTATGCCTAGTTTCTGCCAAACTGCATCCCAGTTTCCACAGCAATTTTTGTCAAATGTTTAATTCTTGCCTCCCAAAACTTAGATCTTAGGTTTATCAAATACTAGATTTCTGTGGTCATTTAGTAATTGCGTATTGTTTACCTAATCTATTCAACTGCTCCACTACTTTATTAGCCAGTACTAGGTTGTTTTGTTGATTACCTCTTTGTAATATAGTTTGAAATCAGGAATCCTAGGCTGCCTTCCTTCACATTTTTTTCATCAATTTCCTTGATATTCTTCACTTTTGTTCTTCCAGATAATTTTATTATTTTTCTAGTTCTATAAAATAATTCTTTGGTAAAGTTTGATTGGTATTGCACTGAATAAGTTAACTTAAAATTGCCATTTTATTATATTGGCTTGGCCTATCCATGAGCAATTAATATTTCTCCAATTGTTTAGATTTGATTGTATTTGTGTGAAAAGTGTTTTGTAGTTGTGATCATGTTCTTCTTGGGTTTAAGTTGTCAGGTGGACACACAAGTATTTCTGCAGTTACTTTAAGTGGAATTTCTTTTTCAATTTATCGCTGCTAGGTTTTGTTGGTAGTATATAGAAATACTGCTGATTTGTCTGGGTTTATTTTCTATCTTGCAAATTTATTGAAATTGGTAATTATTTCAACTAGTTTTAGGTGATTCCCTACAGTTTTCTAAGTATACTATCATGACAGCTGCAAGGAGGGATAGTTTTGTTTGTGTGATCTTTGTAATACATTGTCATAATCTCCTTGGTGCTATTTTATTTTAGATGTTTGCATTAATATTCATTGATTCTTTCTGCGTATTTCCTGTATCTGGTTTAGGTATAAAAACATACTTAGGCTGTAAAAGAAATTTGGTAGGAAACATTCTTTAACTATGTTTTTAAATAATCTGTACAGTTTGAGATTGATTGTTCCTTAAATGTTTCATAGAATTCACTTGTAAATCCATCTGGTCCTGGAGGTTTTTTTCTTGGCAGCTCACTGATGGCTTATTCAATTTCTTTGTCTAAGAGTTATTTAGGTATTCTATTCCCATTTTTGTTAATCTGAGAGGCTTATGTTTTTGTAAATATTTATTAATTTCATTTAGATTATCAGTTTTACTGGCATATAGTTGGGCAAAATTGCTCCTAACAATTGTTTGGATTTCGTTTTTAATAGTGGTGCATTCACCCATTTCATTTTTTATATTAGTAATATGTTTTCTTTTTTTAATCAAATTAACCAATGGTCTATCTATTTTATTGTTTGTTTTTTAAATAAAACCAGCTCCTGGTTGTATTTATTAGTTCAATGTTTGTTTGTTTTTTACTTTCAATTTTATTAAAATCTCCTTTGATTTTCAGAATTTCCATTTCAGTGTTTAAGTGGGGGATGCTATTTTGTTCTTTTTCTAGTTTTTACAGTTGCACAGCCAATTTATTGATTGTTGATCTGTTCTCTGATTATTGATTTGTTCTTTCTCTCTTTTATTGATTAACACATTTAGAGATATAAATTTTCCACTAAGTGCTGCTTTGGCTGCAAACCACAATTTTTGGAAGGTTGCCCCATTGTTGTCATCCTCTTTAATGAAATTATTGATTGCTTCTATCATTTGTTCTTTGTCCCTCTCATTCTTTAGCATTAGATTATTTCATTTCCAATTTAATATTTAATCTATGCTTCCAAAGTCCTCTATTAAATGTAATTTCATTGAATTATGGTTTAAAATAGTGAATTTAATATTTCTGATTTTTTGCATTTGATTGTGAGGTTTTTATGTCTTAATGGTCAATTTTTGTCACAGTGGCATGTACAGCTAAGAAAAAAAATGTTTATTCCTTCCTATTCTCATTCAGTTTTTTCCAGAGGCCTATCATATCTAACTTCTCTAAGATTCTATTCCTCTTTGTGATTTCTTTCTTATTTATTTTATGTCTATGTACAGCTAGCTCAGACAGGGAAAGTTGAGGTCCTCCAGTAGTATACTTTGTCTATTTCCTTTTGTCATTAATTTAGCTTTTCCTTTAAGAATTTGGATGCTAGGTCATTTGATACATATATGCTTAGTATTGACATCACTTGTCTCTGTTTCTTTTTAGCAAGATGTCATTTTCCTGTTTATCTCTATTAATTAGGTCTATTTTTGCTTTTGCTTTGTCTGAGATCATGATAACTTTCTGAGATCACACCTGCCTTTTTTTTACTTTAGCTAAAGCATTATCAAGTCTGCTCTGGCCCTTTATTTTAATTATGTTCATTTAAGCTCTTTGTTTCAAGTGTGTTTCTTGTAAACAATATGTTGGATTCTGGCTTCTAATCCATTCTGCTATCCGTTTCCATTTTATAGCTGAGTTTATCCAATTCTCATTCACAGTTATACTTAGAAACTGTGCATTTCCTTCTATCCTATTTTGTTATGTTTATTCAATTCTCTCTTTTTATCCTGTCCCTCCTCTAATGTCTATTTTGCTTCCAATCACTACCTTCTCTTTGCCCTCTCTTTTATTATCCTCTATTTTCATTATCATCTTCCATTCCTACTTCCTTATTGGGTAAGATAATTTTCTTTTATTAATTAAGTATGAATATGCAACCTCTCTCTTTGAGCCAATTTATATGTGACTGAAGTTCAAATATTGCCTTCTCCCAACCATTTATTCCTCTGTCATAAAATCTCTTCTTTGAGTTTTGCTTTTTATGAGATATTTTCCCTGTTCATTCACTTCCTTTCTCTTTCTCCAGTCCATTCCTCTTTATTGCCTCTCAATTTTTTATATTCTCCAAACATAATCTATGCATTTCCATGCCTTTGTTTCTATGTAGAATCCTTTTAACTGCCCTACTAATAATAAAGTTCCTAGAAGTTATATGTATCATCTTCCCACATGGAAAAGTAAAAGTTTAATCTTATTAAGTCCCTTATGATTTCTCTTTCATGTTTATTGTTTTAGTCTTCTCTTGAGTCCTGTATTTCAAAGGCAAATTTTCTATTCACCTCTAGTCATTTCTTCAGGAATTCTTGAAAGTCTTCAATTTCACTAAACATCCATTTTTCCCTCAAAGAATTATATTCTGTTTTGCTACTAAGTCATTTTTATTGTAATCCCAGCTCTTTTGACTTTCAGAATGCCATATTCCAAACCCTCTGCTCCTTCAATGTGGAAGCTGCAAAATCTTGTGTGATTCTGACTATAGTTCCACAGTATTTGAATGGTTTCTTTCTGGCTGCTCAAAGGATTTTCTCTTTAACCTGGGAGCTCTGGAATTTGGCTTTAATATTCCTGGGAGTTTTCATTTGGGGGCCTCTTTCAGGTGGTAATTGGCAGGTTCTTTTAATCTCTATTTCTTTGACCCCATGAATCTAAGATATTAGAAAATTTTCCTTGATAATTTCTTAAAATGTAATGTTTAGACTCTTTCTTTTTATTTATTCTTTAAATTTATTTTTGGTTTTCAACATTCATTTCTGCAAGACTTTGAGTTACAAATTTTCTCCCCATCTCTACCCACCCCTACACCACTCCAAGATGGCATGTGTTCTGATTACCCCTTTCCCCATTCTGCCCTCCCTTCTATCACCCCATTTGCCCCTCCCTTATTCCCTTTCTCCTTACTTTCTTGTATAGCAAGATAGATTTCTATACCTCATTGCCTGTATATCTTATTTCCCAGTTGCATATAAAAACAACTGTTTAACATTTATTTTTAGAACTTTGACTTCTCAATTCTCTCCCTTCTTCCCTCCCCACCCAACCTCAGTGAGAAGGCAAGCAATTCAATATAGGTTATACATGTATCGTTATGCAAAACACTTCTATAATAGTCATGTTGTAAAAGACTAACTATATTACTCTCCATTCTATCCTATCCCCTTTTATTCAGTTTTGTCCCTTGACCCAATCCCTTTTCAAAAGCGTTTGCTTTTGGCTACATCTTCCCCCAATCTGCCCTCCCTTCTATCATCCCCCCTCTTATCCCCTACCCCCTACTTTAATGTAGGGTAAGATACCCAATTGAGTGTGTATGTTATTACCCCCTTAAGCTAAATCCGATGAGAGCAAAATTCATTCACCCCCTTTCACCTGCCCACTCTTCCCTTCCATTATAAGATCTTTTTCTTACACTTTTATGTGAGATAATTTACCCCATTCTATCTCTCCCTTTCTCCTTCTCTCAATATATTCCTCTCTCTCCCCTTAACTTTGTTTCTTTAGATATTATCCCCTTCATATTAAACTCACCCTGGACTCTCTGTATGTATGTGTGTGTGTGTGTGTGTGTGTGTGTGTGTGTGTGTGCATTCCCTTCAACTACCCTAATACTTAAAAAGGTCTCACGAGTTACAAATATCATCTTTCCTTGTAGGAATGTAAACATTTCAACTTTAGTAAGTCCCTTATGATTTCTCTTTCCTGTTTACCTTTTCATGCTTCTCTTGATTTTGGTGTTTGAAAGTCAAATTTTCTATTCAGCTCTGGTTTTTTTCTTCAAGAATGCTTGAAAGTGCTTTATTTCATTGAAAATCCATGTTTTTCCCTGAAGGATTATACTCAGTTTTGCTGGGTAGGTGATTCTTGGTTTTAATCCTAGCTGCTTTGGACTCCAGAATATCATATTCCAAGCTCTTTAATCCCTGCTAGATCTTGTGTTATTCTGATTGTGTTTCCACAATACTCAAATTGTTTCTTTCTGGCTGCTTGCAATATTTTGTCCTTTACCTGGGAGCTCTGGAATTCGGCTACAATATTCCTAGGAGTTTTCTTTCCGGGATCTTTTTTAAGAGATAATCTGTGGATTCTTTTAATTTCTATTTTATCCTTTGGTTCTAGAATATCAGGGAAGTTTTCCTTGATAATTTCTTGAAAGATGACATCTAGGCTCTTTTTTTGATCATGGCTTTCATATAGTCCAATAATTTTTAAATTATTTCTCCTGGATCTATTCTCCAGGTCAGTGGTTTTACCAATGAGATATTTCACACTGTCTTCCATTTCTTCATTCTTTTGGTTCTATTTTATAATTTCTTGATTTCTCATAAAGTCACTAGCTTCCACTTTTTCCATTCTAATTTTTAAGGCAGTATTTTCTTCAGTGGTCTTTTGGACATCCTTTTCCATTTGGCTAATTCTGCCTTTCAAGACATTCTTCTTCTCACTGGCTTTTTGGAGCTCTTTTGCCATTTGAGTTAGTTTTAAGGAGTTGTTTTCTTCCGTATTTTGGGGGTCACCTTTAGCAAGCTGTTGACTTATTTTGCATGATTTTCTTGCATCCCTCTCTTTTCTCTTCCCAATTTTTCCTCTACTTCTCTTACTTGATTTTCCAAATCCTTTTGGAGCTCTTCCATGGCCTGTGACCAATTCATATTATTTTTGGAGGTTTTTGATGTAGGATCTTTGACTTTGTTGACTTCTTATGGCTGTATGTTTTGATCTTTGTAACCAAAGAAAGATTCTATAGTCTGAGTCCTTTTATTCCGTCTGCTCATTTTCCCAACCAATTACTTGACTTTCAAGCTCTTTGTCAGGGTATGACTGCTTCCCGAGTGGAGAATGCTCTCTCCCAAGCTTCAGGTATTTTGCGCTGCTGTTTTAAGAGCTACTTCTATTTTGAGGTGGTATGATGCTCCTCTTCTGGCCTGTATTCTGGTCTGTGAGTATAAGCACTGCTTTCTGCCATGTAACTACCAGGAGGACTTCCTCTCCACAGCCACCACAAGCTCTACTATACCAGCATTCCTCTTCCCCCAAGGACTGCCAACTAGGACTGTGACCCAGATCCAAGCAGGGCAAAGCAAGAGAACTCTGCCTCAGCACCAGTAAAGAGATCTTTGCCATCCTGCTCTGATCAGTTGCTTGATTCCCCCCACCTTCTGTGAGCCTGGAGCTCCAGAAATAACTGCTGCTGCTGCCACCATTGCTGCTGCTGCCACCACTGCTGCTGCTGCCATGGCTGCTGCAGCCACCTCTGCCAACCGCAGGGCTGGGGTAAGATAGCACCCTTCTCCCACCCAGGTCCAACAGTTTTCCCAGTGACCTGCTAAGTTGTCTTTGGCGTTTGTGGATTGAGAAGTCTATAAACCACCTCAGCTGCCAGTGATTCACTGCCCTGAGGCCTGCTCTGTTCAGTCTACTCTGGCCTGGTCTGTCCTGGCACAGCCCATGATGGGGTGTGCTCTGCTCCCAGCAAGGTGTGATAGACCCTTCCCAAGGACCATCCAGGCTATCATGGGCTGGAGATTTGTTTCATTCTGTCATTTCATGGGTTCTGAAGCTCTAGAATTTGTTTAGAGTCATTTTTACAGATGTTTGGTGGGATTTGGGGGAGAGCTCATATGAGTCCCTGTTTTCATGCCACCATCTTGGCTCGAATTCCCAGCCTCTTTCTTTGATCATGGCTTCTTAAATTATCTCTCTTCAATCTATTTTGAAAATCAGTTTTATATTATTCCCCTGATGATATATTTCACATTTTCTATTTTTTCATTCTCTTGACTTTATTTTATTGGTCCTTGATTTCTTATGGAGCTTCCACTTACCAAATTCTAATTTTAAAGGAATTACTTTCTTCAGTGAACTTTTGTATCTCTTTTTTTTTTCATTTCACCAATTGCGCCTTCTTTTAACCAATTTGTGAATTATGTTTTTTAAGCAGATATGTTAGGTTTGCACAACATATAGCCTGTGGGCCAGATGATCTACAGGACAGTTTTAAATTCTCTACATTTTTCGTGGGCCACCCAAAATCCTTTGGTGGGTGCAAGCAGCCCTATGTCGTGTAGGCCTGCCCTAAGGTAACTTCATATAGTCAGTTTTGCTGAGGGATTTGCAGTTTTCATAGGCCACCCAAAATTCCTTAGTAGGCACAAGAAGTACACTGTCAATAAGAGGCCAAAGATGCTGTTCAGGCCTATGTTATGTTCTCCAGTATTTCTTGTACCTGTTTTATCAAGCTATTAATTGTCTTTTCATAATTTTTTCATTTTCTTTAAGTTTTTTACCTAATTTTTCTCTACCCCTCTGATTTCAAAAATCATTTTTCCAGCTCTTCCAGGAATTCTTCTTTGGCTTGTATCAAATTTATATTTTTCTTTGAGATTTTCTTCATGCTGTTTTGACTTCATTGGCTTCTTCTGAGTTTTGTTGTTGTCATTGCTTTCTCCTTTTCTCATCTTATTTCTTAATTTTTACCTTTATATTTAAGTTAGGTTCTGTTCCTGGCATGAAAGGTAGAAGCAACACTTTCTCAAGCTTCAGGCTTTTTGCAGTACTGATTTCAAAGCTAGTTCTGAGTGTTTAGAAGTTTTTAATGCCTCCAAGGTGGTATGATCTGGGGAGAGTTGTACTCACTGCTTTCCTGGTCTATACTCTGATCTTTGCCCAGGAAGGGCCCTAATCTCTTGAGATTGCAAACAGTACTGCTCCTCATGGCCACTGCTTTGTTGGGATTGGAAATGATACTAACCCTCAGGGTTCCTCATCTGTTATGTCCAAAGCAGTGTTGCTTCTCAGAGCAACTGCTCCCTCTTGACCAAAACTTATTCCTCTCCAGCCTTGAACTGGAGCTACAAACACCCTCTTGTCCTCAGTACAGTCCCTTATAATCTCTTTTTAACCAGTTGCCAGATCCCCTTCTGTCTGATTTGAGAGCTCTCAAAGCTATTGCTGCTTCTATCACCAACATCTGGTCTTACCGCTGGTGTTTCATCCTTCTGGACTTTGGGTCAACCTCCACCCATGCCACAGATCTCTTTCTGACCTCCTAAGTTGTCTTTGACTGAATGTCTCAATCCACATTAATGCACTGTTGGTGGAGTTGTGAAATAATTCAACCATTCTGTGGAGCAATTTGGAACTGTGCCCAAAAGGCTATAAAACCAAGCATACCCTTTGACCTAGCATTACCACTATTAAGTCTGTAACTCAAAAGATATAAGAAACAAAAAGACATATATGTACAAAAATATTTATAGCAGCTCTTTTCTGGGAGTAAAGAATGAGAAATTGAGGAGATGCTCATCAATTGGGGAATGGCTGAACAAGTTGTGTTATATGATTATGATGGAATACTATTGTACTATATGAAATAAGTGGGACATTCTCAGAAAAACCTGGGAACACTTGCAGGGGCTAACACAAAGTGAAATGTATGTGTACAAAGTAACAGCAATAATGTAAGGTGATGAGCTGTGAATGACTTAGCTATTCTCAGCAATACAGTGATCTAAGACTAATCTGAAGGACTGATGATAAAAAATGCTATCACCCCCAGAGAAAGAACTGATGGTATTTGAATACAGATTAAAGCATACTTCTTTTTACTGTATTTTTCTTGAGTTTTTTGTCTGTATTTTCTTTCACAACATGACTATTATGACTATGTTTTGCATGACTATACATGTATAACCTATATTGAACTACTTGCCTTCTCAATGGGGAGGAGGGGTGAGAAAGAGGGAGAATTTGTAACTCAAAGTTTTAAAAACAAATGTTAAAATTGTTTTTACATGTAACTCAGGGAAAATAAAATACTAAATAAAAAGTAGTATGAATCAAACAAACAAAAATGACTGTCTCATTCTAAACTTTTGTTGGCTCTGCCACTCCAAAATTCAATTTGAGGCATTACTTTCAAGTTGATAGGAGGGCAATGTTAGGAGAGCTCAGCTGAATGCTTTCTTTATTCCACAATCTTGACTGCCTAGAAAGTATTTTCAATTTAATTTGATAGATACTTATTAAGCAACTTCTCTGTTCCCATTCTATAAAGGTAAAAAATAAAATTATATTTTTATAAAAGGTCTGAAACAGCTCTTGCCCTCAAGTAGTTGACAATGTCTTAGTGCCCCATAATTGCTGATTGCCAGGATCCTTTGGTTGCTAATGCAGACATATCTGGATGATGAGGGAAGGACTTAGAAGATGTTGCCAAGAACAGAGAATTGCTAACCTTGTGGTATAGTCATCACTGTAGCTTCTCAGCATATGCTTTACCTAAATTCCTAAAGAGCCTGGATTGTCCAATTACAGTACTTTAGCCAGGTCCATAGAAGTATTAACAGGAACACACAGCGAAAACCATCTAGGTAATGAGACTTCCCTAGTCAGCACAACTCTGCCCCAGAGAAGCCTCATTTCGATCTCTTACTTTCCATCTTTCCAGAACACGTAGTCAATGAATAGTATAAAAGATACTGGAAGCTTAGGTTCTGCTCTCTCTCAATATCTCTCTCTCTCTTTCTCTCTCTTTCTGTGTGTGTGTGTGTGTGTGTGTGTGTGTGTGTGTGTTTTTCCTACAGCCCACAAGCAATCTCAGAATGCAAGAGAAACTGGTGCCTTGTTTAGAGCTAATGACAACTGCTGTCTTCTTAACCCACAGATTAGTTGTTCTGCCTTCCTGATTGTGATAATCCAATGTAGGTGAAGAATTTTGGTTTTCTGGTTCATTTGTATTTATTTACTATTTTTCATCCATCTAGCCAAATTAGTATCACATTAATTTAAACATTTTTCCATTATCAGAGACTGTCATTATCTAGTTCGGTATTATAAAATTATATTCTGATGCTTTAAATCTAAGAAAGAAAGTGGGAAGGAAAGTTTTTGCTTTAAACCTGAAACAGAAAATGGAAACTGAAGAGCTTCAAGTACTGAAAAGTGGAGTTGAGTAGAAGTATTATCGGGTATTAGAAAAACCTCCATCTAAATATGTTACATTTTTCTTTTACTTGGAAAACAATTCTTCTCCTATGTGGGCTAGCTTCTCCCTAGAGTCCTCTATGGGTTTTTGAAAGCTGTAAAGCTGTAAACCATTCCTCGCTTCATTGACATTAAGTTGACGTTTGCGTAGAATAGAAGTCTAATACTTTTAGTCTGAAAATTGGTACTTTCACAGAGTTAATGTAAAGGTTCTGAAAATGTGCACGCAATTTCATTCTAAGCTAGTACTGCAGAGAAATTTTGTTCAAGAGTAGCTATATGAGAACTTCAGGAAATAGTTTGTGAGAATAATAGCATCATTACACTTTCAATGACTGAACCAGTCTTCTGTTCCGTTAAGGTAACAAACACAGAGATCAGGTATTACAAAAAAACCTACAGTTATGAGGATAGTGTTAGAGATGAGGACAATGCAGGGAGGAGGAGGACAAGAGCCCCACTTTCCTGTCATTCTTTGTTTAACAGAGATACACACAGCTGAAATATTATTGATCCTGTAGAGGGTTGCTTTGCCACTAATCTATGCCTTCTTCCCTATTTCCAGGTATTGTGACTGGAAGCATCTCCAGAAAGAAAATCTAGAAGCTTACTACTAACCTCACCACCACCACTCCTGCCACACACACACACACACACACACACACACACACACACACACACAGAGTTCATTATCAGATGATATAATATTTCAGATTTTTTAAATGTATAGTACAATGCCTGGCATATGGTAGGCACTTGATAAATACTTAATTCCTTCCCCTTGCCTCATCCATCCACACTCCATAAACCCTTTGTAGCTTCTTGACAAAGCTGCTTCCCTAGACTTCCTCTGAGGCCAAGAGATTCATATCCTTCAGGACAGACACTTGTTACCTTCAGCCTACAGGTCTCCTCCTTAGACATAGATGCCCAGCTCCTAACAGCAGGTTTCTCTGTCTCCCACCGGGGTAATCATTCAACCTAGTCGAGCATAGCCCTCTTAGCTAGCATCTTGTATTAGAACAGCTACTAAAGCTAAACAGCCGATCCCCAGACAGCTTAATTAACTCCCTTTAGAGAGTTCTTTTTTTATACCTGTCCTCCTTCAATCAAGCAAAGGCAGCTGTCAAATGCAGTGCAGTACATTTACAAATGGATGCATTCCAATTCAGTCTCTCTTGTCTGTACTTCACAAACCTACCCAAATATCTTTTAATGCTCAGATATAACAGTTTCAGCCTCGTGCTCAAAAACTTTTGTCATGCTTTGTAAGCATCTGCTAGCTTGACACTGCACAGCATAATCACATATCTTACTTAACCCAGTCCAGGCAATCAATCTGAGGGTCCTATTGCCATCATGCTTCTCTCCTAGAGCAGTCATCCCTTCTGTGCCTGACCGTATGATCACCTCAACTGAATTTGCCTTGGGTGGGAAAATTCCTCATCACAACTGAAATCAGATCTTTCAAAATCTGTTTCCAATCTATATTTCCAGCCTTCTTTTATGCTATTTCCTTTTATACCCTCTGTATTCCAGGCACACTGGACTGCTAGAAGCTCTACCGCAACCCAATTTCATCATGACCTGTTTCATCAATGTACAAATATGTAGACTCTTCCTGTATTCATGAGGTTGATTTCTTGGCCCTAAGTATCAGATCTTACATTTATCCCTATTGAATCTCATTAGATTCAGCCAAATGCTTGAGCCTATCAAGATCTTTTATGATCTTGACTAATCCAGTGTATTGGCTATCTCCCCCCACCTCCAGATTGATATCATCTGCGAATTTGATAAACAGATTATCTATGCCTTTATTCAAGTTTTTGATTAAAAATATTAAATATATTAATTAATATTATTAATTAATTAATTAATAATATTAAAAATATTAAGTAACACAAGGACAAGCACAGATCTTTAGGGCACTCCACTGGAACACTCTTTTCAAGGTGATGTTGAACAATGACCAACTTCAAGCCACTGAACAAGATCTGAATCTGTCTAATCATTCTATAGTCTACCCATATGTTTTCTATGATAGTACATGATACTTGATCACAAGCTTTGCTAAAATCTGGGTAAACCATATCTACAGCAGTTCCCTGTCTAACCAATTTAGTTACCCCATCAAAAAATAAAAAGGAATAAGTTTAATGTGAAATGTCCTCTTCTTGATGAACCCACATAGACTTTTGTACTTCAGTTACTTTTCAAGATGTTCATTAATCATACTTTTGATCATCTGTCATAGAATTTCCCTAGGAATCAAAGCCAAGCTCATGGTCTCATAGTTTCCACTCTATTCTTTTCCATTTTTTTGAACCTTAAGATGACTTTCACCTATCTCTAGACCTATAGTATTTCTACCATTCTCCAAGACATTTCAATTATCATTGAAAATTACTAAGATGCCTAAGCAATTACTTTTGCTGGTTCTTTCTGTGCCAAAGGATGTAGCTCATCTGAGCCAATGGACTTGAATTTATCAAGGGCAACTAAGATATTCTCTCATGATCTCCTTACTTGTCTTGGGCATCAATTCTCTACCTATAATTTTTGTTCTCTATTTTTATTGAAAGGTTCTTATCCTTATTTTTTTTTAAAAGCAGACATGAATAAAAATTAAACAGTTCTTCCTCATCAGTTATCATTATCCTACCTGAACTGTCTTATCTCTTCCTTAATCCTCCTCTTTCCTCAAAAAGTAAATCCTCGTTTTTTTTTCCTTTATCTTCATATCCCTAACATCTAGATTTTCTTTACTTTTTTATTCCTAGCGTTAGATTGTTTAATAAAACATTTGTTGAATTGAATAGAATTAGGGGTTATGTCATAAGAAAGTGTTTTATGAACTCCATGCTCCTCGTAGTTCCCTGTAATGTCTTAAATATTTCATTGATGCTTTACCATGCTAAAAATCAGAAGGAGGATGGCCAGTCAGGCTTCTGCAAAACACAGCATTCCTTCACTCCAACATAGGGAATACAACACTACCTCC